>OZ014531.1:170397091-171022091 GCA_963966105.1 Volucella zonaria | reverse complement strand
ATACCACAACTCAACTTCTAACGAACTGGACATGTTTCCGACAAGGGCTTCGTGCACACGCAGGGTAGCAATACGTTCACATCCACTTTCATGTTAATCCATCTATGAGACCTATCCCCAGCAGTTACTTTCCGTGGTAATGGCATTTACTGATTGCGTGCTTAAGACACGGCTCATTTCGATTGAACTATTCACTGTTCCATGTTACCCGCATATAAACAATCAGATTTCGATATGCCACTGCATCAAATATCATGCAACTGTTGAAGCTTCACTACGAACTACCTCGCATAGTTGTCACTTCCAAATTTAAATCTCTTCGTAAGCCCATATAGAACTAAACATACGCAACATCCATGGTCAAATGGAGACACATCTAGGAAAACCTTTCCCCACTTAAACTCACGAAAACTATGTCCTTTGAAAGTGCCAAAGTTCATCACATGTTACTACAACCACTTAGCCTCTTTAGCGCAAATTACCACTTTTAGTAAATCGTCCCTGGGGAAGGAGGAAAACTTTATCCATAAGATACTCACCAACTTACGAGCATGTGGCGGTCAAAAGTTAGTTCTCAAAGGCGTTAACCCACTTGGGCTGATTAATTTTGAATGGAGATGTGCCTTATGTGCCCTGTCTTTGAGAGCTGATTAACCTAACCTGCCTTAAAAGTACTCTAACCACATTCGCACGAATTCACTTAGTTACTTCGTTATATAGTTACGAGTAATTCCCTGGAGTTGGCCTTAGTTCATTGAAGCTGTAGATGTTGAAGGTGAGATGGGGAGGAAAGATTAACATGTTTCCACGTCATAGTTGGTCTATTTTCTTGGAAGTTACCTTTTAACCGTAAAGAATTAAACAGTGATTAGGAAGCCTTTTATAGGAGTTTCCGGCAGAGCATGTTACAAATGGTGTGGGTAGTTTAAAGAAGTTAGATTATTTAAATGTGATTAGTAAATTTGTTTCGAGGTACTTTCTTCAAACGGCGTGTAATCCTTTCTTAATATTGAGTTTAGTTTCGAGTCCAACCCCACAAAGTGTACGATGAAATGGAAGTTCACTGGAAAAATAAAGAAACTATCATAGTTGCGTGGGCAGTTCCAACTTCAAATGGCTTTAACGCAAGTTGCTGGATAAATTGTTGGAAGCTGCATGCCTTGTGGATGAGAAACAATGTCAAGATGAACGAAATTTCTTCAGACTTCATCTTTTTGAGGAAAAGCGTTTTTCATTTTTATAATTTCTTGAAAGATAAGAAACAATGAAATACATATAACACACAGGAAGGAAGGACACTATATACAATAAGATTCTCCAGTTAGCGCGGTTGTTGGCCAACTGCCTCCAGTTGCGCACTTTGACATTTTTGAGCAGCATTTCAACCTCAACATATCCTTTAATACGATGTCGCTTCGGGTGGCCCAAGGAAACAGGGTTTGGTTTTAAGTAATGGGATTGATTGAATTGCAATCCTTTGTTGGATTTCCATTGATTTCCGCTGAGTCAACGTGATTAGCTTATGCAAGTAGTTACAGAGACTTTTGAGAAACTGTATGCAACAGTTTTTTGGAATCGGTTGTCTCGGTAAGATTGCATCCAAATTTTCTGAAGAAGCGAGTATCCTCCGTCGTCGTTCTGCGCAATCTGACTCCTCTCTTTAAATGCTGTCATACAAGGCACCTTCTATACCCTTCTCTTGTTTGGATTGGCAGGCTGCGTGGTTTTAATCGGCCACTGGCTGACAGTGCAGATGGAGTCATTTATGCCGTTTTAAAATCTCCAGAAGGGGTTTTTCCATATCCTCAGCACCGCCAGTGGCTTTATTATTAAATTTACTTACTCACCTCTACAGATTTCTGTTCAGGTTTTTTTGGCTTGACGTTCGTTCGTTTTGGCGTTCTTTCCACAATACCTTTTGACAGAATTTCAGAGCGTTTGAGTACCATTTCCTCTACTGCTCGCTTCTTATGATCTTTGTTCTTCCTCCAAAAACCCGATGGTTTTCCTTCGTCTTTTGCTCGTAGAGCACACGAGTCATAGGCGACTTGTTTTAAATGTTTTTACGAAAGGTTGACAGATGGTTTTTTCTTAAAAGGGGCATTGCGACCTAAAAGACCTTTTATTGCAAAAAATTAGTTCAAGATGCTAGATGGGCCTCAACTTTTTTTCCAGTCACTAAGATTTCTCTGGTGAAGTTATGGATCCGTATGGCATACAGAGCCACGCATTCACGACGTCTTCCATTCAAAGACAACATTCAGTTTCCTGACTAATTCTGAGTCTGGGTAAGTGATATCGAAGCTGGTAGAAGACTTGACCAGTGTTCTAACATCGTTCTTTTTGAAGTTAAGACATAGTTTGGACTTGTTTCGAAATGTTCTCACAATAGGATAGACACACATTGTTTTCCCAACTTTCGATCGATGAGCTTATTGTTGAATAAAATATGCCGCACGCAGAATGACTATAAAACGATCAGCTGAACCCTATCTAACCAGTTCATCGTCTTTTTTTATTTCCTTCAATACCCTTGTGTCCTGACACTCAGCAGAGCCTGACTTTGTATTTTTTAGATAAGTCCTAAAGAGTAGTGAAGTGGTGTAGCACCGATTTGGAATCATACAATTTCGAGCCTTATGCTTTCAGTGCTGCTGGGCTGTCTGTGAGTATATGTGTCGGAGCGCTTTCCGTTCTTGTTTAAAGAATGATGCTGGCACATTCTTGTATGGTGTGATATTCAGCTGGGACTTTTTCCCATTTGCTTCGCAATCTTTGCCTTTGATCCATGGAAACTTGCACCTACCCCGGTGTCAATTTTAGTTCCATCCATGAACCACTTGTTACACTTGCAGTCTTTAAGGTCGGGTGTTAGGATTTGCGAGATCCATGCTTGTCGATTTGGGATCACAATGTTGGGATCTCCTGCCGAAGCATACAGCTTTTGGTACGCGGTTATTTACCAGGCAGATCATGACGGGTTCAAGAATCTTATCGTCCTGTTTGTAAAAACCTGACTGTACTGCAAAATGACGCTTTTTTAGATCATCAGCAAGCGATCTAATATGCCCCCCATTTGCTCGGTTGCACCCACCCAATCTGGACGCCAGAGCTCGTTTTGGTAAAAGGGGCCGGATAATTCATAACCCGTAATACGCTTTGGGAATAAGAGAACTGTTGTAGACCCATTTAGGGTTAAGCCGCAACACCTCGACTAGTCCTGAAAAATATTTACTGTCCTCAGCTCAAATTCATTGAAATAGCTCTGAGCCAAGCACAGAAGACGTGTTAATCGCAGGATAAATGAGCCACATAGACGCTCTTTATTCTAACAGATAAGGAAGAGGTGTAAGCGCGTATATCCAACTGCTTGCGGAAGCACTTTAAAATCCAAACGCAATAACGTACTGCCATTGTGGAGTTTCCAAATCTCTGTGAACCGACGGCTAAGCAACAGCAAAATTCATAGATAGTCAAGCTAGATGGTTTCTGTATAAATACCAGTGGTGAAATTTCACTTTCCGGAGTGTCCTCAGTATAAATTTCAGGTCACTCAGAACTCCAGCCCCACATGGTACTTTTCCTGGCGAAGTCCTGTAACTTTCGACAAAGCTCTGCTATGGTTAAAAGTCGTCTTTTAAAGCTCTTTGAACTTGGTCCACAATCTCAATATTAAAATGAGTTTCATCTACCAAAAAAGCAGAAGCTTCCATGCTTATCGCAACGGTTTAAGACCGACCAGTCTGTCTAAAAACCCTGAAAAGATTAACTCAAAAGCGTTCTCAACAATTCGACGTACATAACGGAAGAGTTATCAGTAGAAACTGATCTGCACACACTAGAATTCCTAACTGAAAAATCGTTTAGTCTCAATTACTCCTCAATGCCTTCCTTGACATTAAGAGCTTTCACAAATTGTAAGCCAGCAGAGCTGGTTGCAGAGGTCCCCTTAGGTGTCTCAAGAAATCAGTTCTTCACAGAGGGAACTATGAATACAAGCATGAAGGATACTACTGTCGTAAACACGTCAATCTAAACAAACTACAAGGTGTCTGCAAAAACGCCATATGAAACGGACTGGGACTACAGCTCCAACTTCCCGAACTGGTGTTGTCTATTTTAAGCAAAAATGTTGACAATTCAGAGGCTCCCTTTTGTTCAAAGTGATATAGGATATATTCACCCACATCTCGAGAATGTTTATCATCGTCACGTTTACAGTGAACGGCACAGAAGATATTGTAGTATCACATATGCCCAGCACATTCAGGTCCTTATCAAAATTGTAGTGCTTCGTAAGACGCCACTAAGTTGTCTAGATTCTTTCTTGCTAAGGGAGGTCGGAAAAGCCTCTGATTTATTAGAGGCGTCTGAAATGCCTGTAAATAGGAGAGCCATCTTTGTTCCAATTGACCCAACTGTCAACTAAGTCACTCACCCAGGATGAAGGCAGCCTCAACCTGGATTGAAGTGCTGAGCCTTGGCAAGCAGGTTTACTAGTAGTCTCATCTCCTGTGATCCGATTTGAACTGAGAATCAGATCATAAGCACAGCTTGGGTAGCACAACAGATGCAGATGCGGATCCTTTACTTATTCCACGAATGTATGTAGTTATTTCGATGCCAGATGCCAGAGTCATATCCTTTATTGCTTTTGGAGCCATTTATGAAGATCTAAGTACAATCTGTCTGAAGCCAGCTCTAAATACAGGAAAATCGACTTCGTTTTCCAGCAGCGACCGGAGTTCCGGTTTCATTGCATCTTATCCGTCGAAGTCAAAGCGACACTAAGTGCATAAAGTCACCGAAGATCCAATATGCGATATACAAAAGACTATCTCTCTTTTAATGGAAAATGAACATGACATAAATTCCTGGCCAAGGGAAGAGACTCTGGGAAAAGCTACGACGCAGGCGAGGCACATGTCCTTTAGGTTTTGGCTACAACAGTGAAGTATTTGTGTGAGAGCTTATTCAACCAAACTCACATTGGATACAATTTTCCCTCTCACAACCACATCGATTAAGAGGGTCTTCTTTGGTGAGATGCTCCATGACTGCCAGAAACCAGGGTTTCGACGCGACATGTTTCGCCGATAGACGAAATGAGACCCAGATTAAAACATTTGCTAGAAAAGAGGATGGTGACGCCATCTAGAGCTAGATAATTCAATCTAGTCGATTTCTTTCTTCTCTGAAAGTCCATTTTTGGTATCCAACGTTGATTATCTTCAAGACTGCTTACGCACCAAAGCAGAGGGGCCAGGTATGTAATCCCACAAACAATCAGCTACATCGTCTGAGTATGCCTGATCATAGACGCTAAAACTACAAAAAGCGTTAAGGAGAGAGAATGAAAGATGAAAGATAAATGAAAGCTAGTGATTCCCCCACTCTTTATTGTATAGCCTCTTGGACAGAGGAACTTCTTTCATATTCTTGGATAAAAAGCAAGTCAGACACCGATTTTCGGTGTAAAACTGTTCTCACTGTTCCAAAGGAATTCGATTTGTAGGCCATTTTCAGGCCAGCATTGAAGCCAGAAACTGATTGGTATAGTTTTGCAGTATAAATTAAGGCGACTAGAAGCAGCCATTAAAGAACCTAGCACCACTATGCAGACTGCCATTGGTTGCCTTCAAGCAGTCACACTTCCAAAAAATTTCATTCAATAAATAGGACGAAAAGTTGGTGGTGGTTCTATGACAATTACTAGCACTTCCAAAATATTTGCTGTGAGTAACCAGGACTCGCTTGCTATTGCCTGCACTCGGTCACTGCCGTTTCTGTATTTGCCATACGGAACGAGCAATGACTGAGTGTATCTAACAACCGATGGGCTGTGAGTGTAATTTTGTTGGGGCACTGATTCCTATTATTGTAAGGGCATAGCGCCTACAGCAATTTGATTTGGTATACCCACGTCAGAATTTTCACTTCACAGCCTTGTTTAACATCGTCGGTGTTTGTGTTTTTGTGTTTGTTTTTTGTAATGACTCGGGGGTTTAGAGTGGACATAGCAAATATACGCGGACTAAAAAGTAGTCACATTTCACTTTTGCAGGCCAGTTGTTTTGGCCATTAGTGAACACAGGTAGATTCCCCTCCACACCTCTCAGATCACACTGATCTGAAGCTACCTGAATAGGAACTAGTGCAATTATTCTTTTGTCATCGTGGTCATGCCATTTACGTGCGTAGTGACGTAACTTACCAGACTCCACCACAATGCAATTCCTGTTCCAATCCGTAATTCAATTTTATACAAATTGTCCGCTACTGCTTTATTTACAGAAGCCCCAAACTAAACAACAATTTTCCTTTAACGAGTTCGATGCGCTGTCTGGCTCCACACAAGGAAATGTATCCCTGAAATCGTTATTGTAGGCGATTTCAATATACACAATTCTGGGTGGCTTCAGCCTTCAGGACAGACAACATTCGAAGTACGATGTATTGAGATTTTCGCTGCGGAAAACAACTTGACCCAGCTTGTAAATGAGCCAACACTGAATCATACCGCCGACTTGTTTTTAACTTCTCACCGTGATAAGTATAAAGTCGATGTACTATCCCCTCTAGGATAAGTCCACTCTGTCATATAAGCCAATTTCTTGTAAACTAACCACCCGGTTTGAGAAAATACTGCTGAAAGAACCGAATGGCAATACGGGAAAGCAAATTTTAGTGAACTTAACACCTTCTTTCGGAATTTTAACTGGTCTTTATGTTTCCTGTACAACGACCTAGATGCCCCTGAATCCTATTCTCTTTGGAATGATATCCTTTATCCGTTCTCGGATGAAGAGTATCAAACCTAAAGTAAAGGCGTTGTACGACTCGAGCTGTAAGGATTTCTCTAACCCTGTTAAGAGGCTGTCAGAGTTAGAGAAATATTTTTTCGGTCCTATAAGCCAACCCAACGCACGGAGAAAAACCGAAAAAAGTTCAAACGAGCCGGGAATGACTCCAAGGTCTCTCTTAAGCATGTGAAATTTCAATACGACCAAAAACTGAGGCAGACAATACTACAATGTTAAATTTAGATTTTGATTTAGATTGTTGTGGAAGGTGGTATAAAGAATCCCAGATCACTGCGGCCATAGATGGGCCTATTGTGATGTCCTCCATTTAAAGTTCATCCATGATGCCGCAATTTGTTAGGAAGGCGGCTACGTCTTTAGGTGAGCTGGCAGTTATGTCCGCCGCTTCAAGGTAGCATTTACCTAGATAACATTGACGGGTTTTGGTTAAACCATTGCAGTCACATAGTATGTGTTCTGCTGTTTCCACTTCCTCGTCTGGATGTATTGTCTTGTGCTACGCCCACGATCATCGGGTGTTTTTTCACACGGCAGCGTCCTGTGAAAAAACCTGTGGTCATTCGAATCTGACTTCTACTTGGCATAAAGTTTTTGGCTCGTCTGCTTCCTTCGGTTTCTCTCCAGAAATGAAACTTCTTTTCCTCTAGCCTTCCTTCCTTTTATTGTGTTAATTGATATCCCAGAGGATGGTCTTGGCATCATGAATTGAGATGCTGATTCTTTCCTGGCTAGTTCGTCTGCTTTTTCGTTCCCTTCAAGTCCGCTGTGTCGTGGCACCCAAATCAGATGAACTTTATTTGTGGTAGCCAGTAGTTGAAGGAGTTGAAGGCAATCCCAGACCAGTTCTGCGTCAATTGCAAATAGGGCTGCTCTGCTGTCGGAGAGAATATAAATGTTTTTGTTTCTTATATGCCTGTTTCGATTCTCTCGAATGCAAAGCTCTATTGCATGAATTTTAGCCTGTAATACGGTCCTGCTTGTATCCATACTGGCATATATGGATGTCTTAGTCCGAGGATCGTATACTCCGGCTCCAACTTCTTCATTTGTTTCGGATCCGTCTGTGTACCATACACGTGAGTCCTTGGCAAATGTTTGTTTTTCCTGTTCGCAGTTAAGACGGTCGCAAATGTAACCTTGAAGTTGTGCCGAAAGTTATATCGTCGTAGACATTTGTCTATTAAGACTATTCCAAGTATGTAGTTGGTTTTTGTTTGAATTCATGAAGAACTGCAGCATGAACTAGTTTGGAATTGGATTCAGCTTCTGTGATAAGTATGTAGGCACTTACCGTTGCTCCTTTCATGAGTTCTAGATGAAGTGGTGGCATGTTTGGGATAACTTCAAGTTTTAGTTTTAGTTTTAAACGCATTTTATTTTCTTAATCATTAATTCTTACATACTAACAAAAAATGCTTAAATGCTAGCTTAAAATTACTTAACAATCTTACACTAACTTACTGGCCCCACACAGGCACTCTAAGCTACTCTAAACTCTTACATCTATGTCTTTCGACTTTGTTTACATTTGATACTTATATATACTTATTTTCTGTGCTTAAGGCTAAGAAAAGAATTTAAGAAAAAACTTAGCATATGGACATAATTTTGTATTTTTTATAAAAACTTAATATCTAACTTAAAATAAACCTTAGTCTAGCCTAGCTGTCTGTGCGGTTTTCATTGCATCAGTTGCACAGACACAGGCTAGTCTCTGTAATTTGTTTAGTTTGGCCTGTATTGACCTCTGCGTTGATTTATGCCAGTAAACGGCGGCTGCATAGGTGGTGATAGGTCTCGTTATTGCCAATAGTCTTAGAAAGATGAGTTTTCCACGTAATTTTTTCGTCCAGTGTGATTCCTAGATATTTGAGTTCCGTTGAGAACTCCATTGTTTCACCGAAAAGAGTGGCATTTCTGAGTGCTTCTCGCCATCTTCTCTTAGTGATTCTAACAATGGTGCTTTTCTTGGGACTGCCTTTGAAGCGAACTTTAGTGCACAATTCAGGAACTAAGTTCAAAGCCCTCTGGAGATGATCCGAGGTTGTGTCCTCGAATATACCTCTGATTAGGATAGCAATGTCGTCTGCACATCCTTGGACATAGAAGCCATCATTGCTGAGTATAATCAGTAGTTCATTAACTACGATGGACCATAGTCGGGGCGATAGTACTCCTCCCTGAGGGCATCCTTTCGTAGCTATCACACTGAGTTTATTGCTGCATAATGAGGTTTTATTGTTTTATCCTCTAGAATACATTTTATCCATTTTCGTGTGGTGTCGTCAATTCCCATCTTTTTGATACCTCTATACATATATCTGGGAGAATTCTGTGCTGTCAAATGCTCCTTCTATATATATCGAGGACACAACCGACCGCTACCTCTTTATCTCTGAGAGATCTTTCAATCCTTGTGGTAAGATTTAGTCGGTCGTATGTGGTTGATTTTCCAGGATTATGCATATTGGTATTTGTGAAGGGGGTTCATTTGAAGTGCTCCGTTTCTGACAGGATTTTTCCCATAGTCTTGAGGAAAAGGAAGTGAGGCTGAGTCAAAAGCATCAGAAATTCTGCCTCATCCTCCACCCCAACACTCAGGTTATGATTTGCCCCGCCTGCGCTTGAGTGCATCAACTCTTCAGTAAGGCGAATCCACTTCGGAGTGGTGCACCTTCTTTCCAAGGTCATGGAAACGCTTGTAGACCGTCAGCTCATGAAATATCTCGAAACATGAAAACTTCTCAATGAACGGCAGTACGGTTTTAGTAGCAACAGTTCCACTGGTGATTTAATGGCATATGTCACTGGAAAATGGAACTAAAGCGTACATCAATCTGGCGAAAGTGCGGCTATCTCACTTGATATTTCTAAGGCATTTGATAGAGTTTGGCATCAGGCTCTTTTGTCGAAAATGCATGACTCTTTTCTTCAATGCATTGGAAATTACCTTTCGGAACGTTTAATTCAAGTTGTCTTGAATGGTTTCAAGTCTGATATTCACAAAATAAATGCTGGTGTACCCCAGGGCTCCGTTCTGTCTCCAACACTCTTTTTAATTTTCATCAATGACCTCTTGCCTGCTGCTTCTAGTCGGATATATTAATTTCTTGACGACAGTACTCTCTGCTTTTCATATTCGTTCCCGAACTCACGCGCCTGCTCTTCGAGTGTAAAACGGGACGGCAGCGTATGTTAAGTTCAATAAACTCTGATATTAACAGCATAACTAATTGGGGAACGATCAACGGAGTGGAATTTAATGCGTCCGAAACTCAATGCTGTCTACTGTCGTTAAAGCGAAATTTAAGCACTTACGAATTACACTTGTATCGTTGAAGATGAAAAACTTGCAACGACCACATATTCGAAGTTGTCTAAAATGCTTCGAAATGTCTAGGTCTCCTCTAGCGATGTAAGAAATATTTCACCCCTCTGATTTGGCCTCAATACACAATATAAGGCATTCATGCGCCCAAAATTGAAGTACTCGTACAATGCCTCCATCTGGCCAGGTGCTCCTAAAACATCTCAGCACTTTCTTGATAGGATTCAAAACCATGCGATAAGACTCATAGATGATGCTAATATCACCCAATCAATTGACAACCGACGAAATGACTCTTGTCTCACTTAGCTTAACTTAGAAACTGCCAGTATCATTTAGCCCCCTAAAATCTTCAACCGCTATGAATACTCATAAGCACGCCTTCAAGCACGCCTTCAAGCCCGCTTTTGGACGTACTCTTCTACTTCCTCCAAACATTTAAAACCAACATATGCCTGTACATCGGTACCTCTCTTTAGTTCCTCCTCAGTTTCATTCTCCCGCACTGTGTACAAACATTTTAAGGACGCTAATAACCCTTGAACGCGCGATAATTATGAAAAAAAAGCCAACAGAATATAAGCAATAACGTGGCTTCCTGCCTCCACTTAATGACAAAGATCATTAGGATCCTACGTAAGACAAAGTTTTTATTGACACATATAGAAACTGATCATCTTAAACAGCTTTAATCGTATTGCAGTTAGGGCAGGTATCCCATAGATACATTGATTTTCATTTTCTTTAGACTCTGGCGATTATATCCTTATCCATATTTTAAGCGGCCAAAGTTAATATTTGTCTTCCTCAAAGAAAGTACATTCAAACCTTTCCCAACTCAATGTTTAATGCAAATGAAATATTTTCATTATTATATTTCCCTATCATCTTTCCTCAGCTCAATCCTCTCAAAAATGCATTTGTCCTGACATGAAAATTTATTGCATCCTCCAACCAGAGAGATTCTCATACTTCAACCACAGTACGAGCATTTTTCTGTATCTTGAAATACGTAACGTCTTGTGGAAAAAGATTCAGGAAACAAGCAGAAAACAATATCAAAAGCAAACTGTCATAGTGGTAATCCGATGGACATTTTGCAACAACACTTCATGCTTTTCAATTCAAGAAGGATACTCGTATTTACACAAAGGAAGAATCTCTTCAGCCCCATTGCAATCCATTGGACCTTATTGGACAGCAGACATTGTTCAATTTGCAAAAGTATTTATGTTCGGATTTTCGTTCTTGGTAATGTCCTTTGATACAAATAACTGGAGTTGCAATGGAAGACACAGCATTCGTATCTTATGCACAAACAGAGAGGAACTCCAAAATAAACAAGTGATGAATGCGTCTGTTGAAGAATGCTTACGGATTTCCGAGTCAACTTTTCAGTTACAATATCTGTGTGCTACTAGTGGCTGCTGGCGGAATTGGAATCCCTTGAAAGCTGTAACTATGTACGGGTATGTACCGAGTTGAGCAGCAATAACCACTGCATTTAAGCTTTCATATTTCATGCTTATGGTGCAAATATATTTCTTATATGAAAGGAAGGATGTCTGTTTATAATTTGTAATGAATGTCCAGACATTGTAGAATGCCTGTGATGGGACTTAAAAATTCTAGAATTTTACGAAAAGACACTGAAGGTCTAAATTCGCAGCTCTGTTTAAAGTTAATGGTTTTGCTTCTCAATGTGGATCTGTCCGCCTTCATATATGGCGCCCAACACGAGGAGTATTTTGCGCTGGCATTTTTAAACTCATATAGAGCTTGCATATAACTACCATCTTGGTCTTCCAGATAGCCATTCAACTCCAGATCTTGTCTTGTTTTATCTTGGTTTAAAGATAATGCTGAAGGCCACCACCTTCGTTCTTAAACTCATATCAGACAGACATGTACACGTGTCATGATCTAGTGTTTCCATATGATCATTTGCCGTCCCAATAAGAGACTCTTCTAATGTAATACAGGATTGCGTTTCGCCACTGTTTGAGAGTCGAGGGTGGAAACACTTAGATGTCAATCAATATGTGGGAGCTACAGAGCCTCATAAATATGACAATGGAGAAATGAATGGCCTGCACATATACTTAAAGGACTTCCGAACTCTATAAGTTGAAGAAATACATTTCTTCGAAAATTCTCTTCCGTCCAAATTTATAGATTGTCTAGGCTTGTCTACGATGACTTGTCTAAATGACAGTGTAGTTATAGATAAGTGAGCTGGTACTACAGATGAATTGAACATAGTCTTGTACATTATCCAGACAGGAGCCGCGGATGTGGAATTCACTTTCTGCATTCAAACTTGAACAATTTTGTTACCATGTTAAGGAAGATGAGTTTAATTCAACTAACTTCCTCTATGATTCGGTGGTATTGCCACCATCAAGGGCAGTAGCCGACCTCATTGAAATTTATGGTTCCAGGAAAGGGTGTTTTTTTAGAGTTATACAAATTCAATATGAAATAAAGTACTTGAAGCTAAAGTTAATGTCCATGATATTAGCTTTATTTAATAGATAATTTTATGCCATTAGTGTATAAATATGATATCGGGCATATGTGCGTCATGGCTAGCTCAAATGAAGCACAATCGTGAAGTCTAATTTTCGACAACTTTATCGAACAACTGGGGCCGTATATCAGCAATAACACGGGGAATATTGACTTCCAAATCGTCCAACGTCTCTGAATTGTCGGCATAGACTAGTGACTTCACATACCCCCAAAGAAAGTAACCTAAAGATGTGAGATCACAGGGTCGTGGAGGCCAGTTCATAGGTCCATTACGCGAAATTATGCACTCAGCTAATATTTCCGGCAATAAATTAATGATGTCGCGCGCCCCGTGGCATGTTGTCCCATCTTGTTGAAACCAAAGCTCCGTCACATCAATGCCATCCAACTGAAGAACAAGGAAGTCAGAAATCATATTTCTATAGCGCTCTCCATTGACGGTAACATTCTGGCCGGCATCGCCCTTAAAGAAATATGAGCCGACGATTCCACCAGCCCATAAAGCACATCAAACAGTGAGTTCTAATGGCTGTAAAGGCTTCTCCACAAAGGCTTCTGGGTTTTCTCCACTCCAAATTCGGCAATTTTGCTTGTTTACATATTCACTTAACCAAAAATTGGCCTCATTGGTAAACAAAATTTTGCGTTAAAAATGAGGATCAAGCTGAATTATGTTTTTGGCCCATTCACCGAACCTACGACGCGTATAATGGTCACGCGGTTTCAACTCTTGACCAAGCTGGATCTCATAAGCTTTTAAGCCAAGACAAAGTGGATGGGCATAGCTATAATTGCTGTGCACGATGGCGAATCGACTCATTCGGATTCTCCTTAACACTGCGCTCCACAACGGCACCACTAGTATGTACGTGGTGTGAAAACGATTCATCGTGTTCCGAATAACTAGCTCAGATGGATGATTATGTCGACCGTAAAATCGACGTAGCGCACTATAAGTTTAGCGAACCGAACCATCGTTTTCAAAATCACCACGCGTTAAACTGACAGAAAATGGCGACACGTAGTAACGCCAAATCAACTTTGAACTGCCAAATTGATAATCTGTAGAAACAGTATTGCCAGTTTAGAAACTAAACCTCTAAAAAAAAACACCATTTATGTAGAGCAATGCTAATGAACAGAAAGTTAGTTTCTGATGCTGACTGTTCTTAATATGGGATGGAGGGCGTGAGAAGGAATCGTTTACAAAGCGTTTATAATGTTTGCACTCAAGCAGACAGATGATGCAGCCTAAATGTTTGTCGGATCATGCTTTGTGGCTATTAGCTCAGAAGCGCACGCATCCCTAGCCGATTGGTGCACTTTCAGTTAACCTTACCAAAACTAAAGATTTTTGCTATCCGTTCCTCTTACAAAGCTAAGTATATGAGTGTCATCCTGAATAGTAAATTTCTTTTGACTGAAAATGACCCATCACACCTTTATATTCTCTGTCGGCTTTGTGACAGTTTAATGGAGCTTTCATCAAGACATGAGGCTTCTTAACGATTTACGTAAACCAATTTTGAATACACCAATTCTATGCGTCAGTTGTCTCGTGGAATACTGCTTACACAGATTCCAAAGAACCGTCTGCCTTGGCCCGATATGCCTGGCTCTGCTCACAATCCATTGATGGATCTTTCACTCTTTGATATCATATCATGGGTTGCATTTTCAGGGTCATATTCCATCAAAAATAAGCGTCTGTTTGTTCAACTCGCACTTGCGTGTTAACTGTCTTTTGACTCTAGTCCGATGGACATGAATATGACACTATGACATGAGGACTTAGACTCAAGACTTCTTGTCATCAGAATCAGAGCCAAATTTACGTCTGAAATATCTTGATGTGGCAACCAAAATACGATTAAAGCTTTGGTGTACCTTTTGACTTCCAAGTTTATTCAAGAATACCAAACGTAATTCTTGACCGAACACTATCGGGGCGTTTAATGAAAACCATATCGTCGATAAACTTGCTAACCCAAATTAGGAGTTCTCAGTGTACCAGCTTTGATTTACGTGGAAAGGTTCTTCTGTTGACCAGACAGTCAGTGAATACTTCCTGACGTCTGTAAAAGTCAGTTGAAATTCTCGTGTCCTTGCGTAAAAATGGCTAAAGACTACTTACTGGTATCTTAACTGGACAATACGCTTTTCCTAATCATCTAACTATGGTAGATATACGTGGCACGCTCGCATCAGACTAAAGGTACAAAGAGATGATGTGCCTGTTGCAGGTATTTGAGGCACTTTATTGATGAAGCGATTACTCATCTTTTTACAAAAAACCGAAAAGTTGTATTCTAGGGAGCACACTAAGAGACATACAGTCCCACTTAGTGTTGGTCGGCAATGCTCTCCAGCACTTCCTCATTAATATTTTTTTTTAATTGCGTTGGATGGTGGAAACTTTGCATGAGGCACCAACGGACCGACGCCGTTGATAGTGTCGGATTCTTACCAACTGAAACAACCTCTACCTGAATAGACAGATTTGTGCTTTTCGTGATACTCCCACGCTACGGATTGGGTGCTGGTATATTTGGACCAAACACCAGAATATTGCTACCAATGGGATAGGGTCCCAGCGTATATCAAGCGGAAATATATCCCTCCGCTAATCCGGGCTGACTCCAAATCAGTCATGCACTGCTTCAATACACTACAAGATCTGTCCCACTAGAACAAATTAAAATTTTAACGGGTGCTTGGTCATACACATATGTGTATGGATAATTCCTTCATCGGCCCTGAGCCGTTCTCTAACATCTCGAATTCAGAAATTAGGTTAGCAATAAAGAGTTGGAACAACAAGATGTGTACATCCGATTGTGAAACCATCACAGGGCTTCGCCAGGCAACAAAAGCCATTAAACACTTTCACGAAAATCAAAAGAATCCCTACAAACTCTGTCAAAGAGATTTTCAATTTCACCAAAAGTGCTGTGGTGACCCACTCTTGGCTTCGTAATACTGATTTTGTGTTACAAAAGATCTTTTACGTAGCAGTGTCCCCGCAAATGGCGGATCAAATACTTTAAAAAAAAAAAGACTAAGCTTACTCTCCGTATTTCGATTGTTTTACCTGTTCGCTTCACATTGACGCTCTAACCATCTAAGGTCGGTGAGTACCTGCGCTACTAAATTACCAACAAGGATCCAGTTTTCCTCGTTTTAAAGCATACTCAACAATATTATCGGGAATGGATCTCTGTGACATGTTTGCATGTATACGGGTACTTATAGATATTTCCTGAAACAGCCATGTCCCGTCAAAGATATGTCAATCTTTGTTTTAAGATTGTGTTCCATTGTTGTTGCCAGGTCTCGATATTATTTATTTTCTATTTATTTGGCTTAATACGAGCTTAATCTAACTGAAAAACTAGAACTTTGGGACGAGAAGTGCTCAGATTAAAATCAAAAACGGGAAGGTTTGAGTTGACCTCACGGAGCATGGGGGAGATTGGTTCCATGGAAGCATAAGAGGTACAATGGGTTGGAATATAGAAGAGACGATGGCATCACAAATTACGAGGGTTATAGTTGAAGGAAATAGAATTGTAAAGTGAGAAGCAATCCACAAACCATAACGTCCTTTACGCCTATACGATTTTCGAGGGTATCCAGGTTAAGAAGTTTGAGTCGGTCACGATAGAGAGATAAAATAATAGGGTCATCCCAGCCTAGTCCTCGAAGGGCAAATCGAAGATAACGACGTTGAAAGAGGGACCACACTTGACTGGCATATTTGAGAAGGGGCCGGACGAGGGCAGGATAGAACTTGCTGTTCCAGTATTACTCACCAAGCTTGTAAATCTTCTTACAGTTTTCAATGATTTCTCAGATATCTGCTCTAGATGATGTTTACAACTTAGACAACTGTGAATCATAGCTCTGAAATAAAATTCCATACTCTCCAACTCTAATCGTTATCGTTTCGCCAATTTAACTACTCGTAATAAGACCCGCTTCAGTTTGAGAGCGGTGCTAATTATTCGCGACGCACAGTTGCAATTATTATTGTACACTTCTTCTAGCGCTTTTGCTTTAATCACCATGACAATGTCATCAGCCGCTTCGCATGGAATCTTTCACCACAATGTTACATAATAGGAGGCCTAGCCCCGAGCCTTGTGGAACTTGACTTCGCACGCTGCAATGCCATTGTGAGAGTCATAGAAGAGATATCATTTTACGGAGACAGTTTGGAATTTCAATCTGATAAAGACAGTTCATTTAGTTAAACGCATTCTTCACATCCATGATTATGGTGGCGCAATATTTCTTGGTGCCTCCTCTCCAGCCCCTGCCTTGTATTGCGTATCGAATTGTAGTTATTATCGTGTTAATTGCGTCCACTGTTGACGGTAACTATCGAAAACCGCATTGGTATTCTGATAGACCTCCTTCTGTTTTAATTGCAGACAAGAGTCTATTATAAATGATCCGCTCAAGGATTTTTCCGATAGTGTCAAGTAACCAAATATTCCGATAAATCATGGGATCGTTTGAGTCTCCTTTTCCCCTTGGTAATAGCACTAGCCGCTGGCATTCACTAGATTCACGGAAAATACCCTCTTGAACACATGCGTTAAGCACATCAGCAAATAAATCCGGTCGCATTTAAATAGAGGTTTTTAGCCTTAATTTGGAACACCATCTAGTCCCAGTGCTATTTCGTGGTATCTAGGTATGAAGGAAGGAACTTTCGTTCCTTGGCGAGAAAGTAGGGTCGCAATTGTTTGTCGCAACATTACCGGACGTGAAGACGATTGCATATGGAGGCATTTCAGCCTCATTGATACAATTTGATAAGCCTTACCCCATACATCATGATTAAGTCGTTCGCTAAAATCTAGAGTAGCACCTGATGGTCGTCGGCATTCCGAGTACGGGAACGCTGGTAAGTTCTTCTCGTTCGGTTACATACCGATCTCAGTTTCGCAATTTCTGGGGTCCAACAGTATACTCGTACAGGTGGTCGGTGCTATGTCAATTTTAAACTCATGAGCCCTTTGTTCTAGGAAGTTTTGAGCCGCTTCGCAATGAGTTCGATTTAGCAGCAGGATATTCATATTTTTTGATATGGTTTCGAGAGCATTTTTAAATGCAGGACAGGACAGGTAGCGGTAACCGATTATATATTCAGATTCGATTCTGTTAGCCTTACAGGTGTTTGCATTCCACCTTAAGCTTTTCTCACGTTCTTAATCGTCGCGGTTTTGAATTCAGAACTCACTTGATCCTGTAACGTGACGCAGGTTTTTTCTTTAGACGTCACGTCATCGACGAATAATAGGGATACGTATTTGCGATGGTAGGCAAGTTGAGATTTATTGAATCATGTCAGCAACTACATTGCTGAAATCGGCCTTGTTCCAGTGCCCGATTGTTTTAATAAAAAGGCCGGTCTCCTCAAAATTAAGGCACTTCGCTTTAGCAATAGACCTTATATATACCATATAACTCTAGCTTCGTACAAATATTTTAGACTTTTATTGGAGCAGTTCGTTTGAAAGCCGCACGTTTGCGTTAACTCAATATTCTGCGAGTATTTGCGTGTGTTTAAGTTTGTGTTTGTCTTGTGTGAATAAGCAGGTATCATCTGAGCAGTCTAATTTTTTACATTCTAGCCATAGCACCATTCATTTAAATATAAAGTTTTCTATTCCCCGAGAATGCCCTGTGTTATCAACAAATCCTTTCACCAACGAAACAGCATTTTTGTTCCTTTATTTAACAAATATGAACACATAAGGAGCAATATCCGTAAAAAAATCCCTGAACAGGGTATGAATCATAATTTTCATCAGAGAGAGGTTTAATGAGTGACACCCTCTTTTATGTCGATAGCACCAGGATGTCCTAAGCAATTCTGTCGGAAATCCTAGCGCCCTTCGTCAGAAATATGTGTATTGTACGTACTTACCAAAAATTTATTCGCTGCCCATATACCACTTGAAGCAGGAAATTTTCCCAAGGGTAATAAAGCAACTGCAAAAATGCGATAAGGACTCTTACGTTACTTGGAAAAAATTATTCCGAAAACGAAGGTTAATGGGATATGCATTAAATTAGATAAAGGGAGTATACTCGTATAGTGATAGGAACATCAGAGTAATTTTAATCGGACGTTGCAAAAAAGGACGAAAGCTGCTAGTGCGCAGTACGAGCAAATGAAGAAGGAAGAAGGGAGAACATCAGCGATTGATAGAAATGCAATGCTTAGTATTTTAGCCGTGAAAAAAAAAAAACTTGTGCAACCAACAAGTCCCGAACAGAAACCTGTAGAAGTGAGTAGGGAACTTGGTTACTTCCGCAGACTGTAAAACGGCAAAACCGGCCAAATTTCCTCAGTTAAACAAAACGGACCATATATCTCGTTGATAAAAGCCAAGATTTCCCATCCATTACAATTGTAAGTTAAGATTACAAGCCTAAATAAATGTAAATACAACAGGGCTGCCGGACCAGATGGCCTTCCTAATAAATTCCATTGTACCACTTTGTAGAAAATTCTCAGTCTCGTGTAGAAAGATGAATTAGCGCTTAAGTGACAGCACCCACTTCATCGACTTTCTCGAGCATATGCCGGACAGTCAGAGAGAATATTGTCTAACTTATCACCACTTATAACTTATAAAAAAACTCGTAATTCCCGGTGAGAACGCCGGTAAGCAGTCTGCAGTCTTTCCTACTAAGAGACAGGAGGAAAGTCGCTGACCTCTTGGAGACGTCGAGAAGAATCGCTTGGTCTGCCCGCAACCAGAAGGGTCGTGCCACCAGAAGTTATGCTTTTATAAAACCCAAATTGTCTATGTCCCTAACCGAGGACACAGGCAGATCTAACGCAATTTAGGGGCTTGAAAAAACCTCCTCTGAGCCTTGCCAATCAAGTTCATCGGCGATTTAATTTCCTGTGATCCTATTGTTTCTTAGGACCCAAAGAAAACTCAACGGGTTCAGCATTTCGACTGCGTTCAGTGAAGGCTTACATTCAGGTGCTTTGCCCCCTTCATCAGTTTTTCACAATACATGTACATAGGTGTTGAAAGACCCAGGTTTCCCCAACGTGGAGTGAAATCTAGCGATGTCGTCCTCCAAAAAAGCCAATACCACCGCATCTTAAATCGTTTTGGGAGCCATTCGTGAAACCCGACAAAATTTTTGGTCCAGCTCAGCTGGATCCGATTCAGACAAAAACTATTCCTGAGCACAGGGAAAGACGATTTCGTATTTTAGCAGCAGCAGGAGCTCTGATGTCGTTGCATAAAACGACGTTTCCTTAAAATCAAAAGACAGTGGACGCATAGATGGCCGATAGCGACTTGGAAGCGCACAAATTCGTCATTATGTGCTTCTATAGATTATATAATAAAAGTAAAGATGCTTTTGTGGACGAATTATCTTCCCTCTTAAGTAAGGAGCGCTCAAAAAATCTCATTATTATGGATGATATGAATATTGACATCCTATGCGATTCGGTAATTGTAGAGAAGTATCAAGCTTTGCTCCCTAGTTATGGTTTTGAGTCTTGCATAAATGAGGCAACTAGAATTACTGACCAATCTCAGACTTGTATAAGGTAGAATCATAATGCTGAATTATCTTGCAGCAGTTCTATTTCCGATTTTAGAATATCCGATCACTGCATGACATGTCTCTTCTTTAAATGTACTCATACCAGCTCTTGCAATTGCTACAGACAATCTAGTCAGACCAAACCTAAAAGCAGAATCAATTTTCAGAACCTAAATAGTGGTCTTAAGTAGGAAAACTGGACAGTTAACTACACTGAAACAAATCCTTCGATAGCTTTTGGTTTATTCCTCTCTGTTTTGAATGGTCATATTGGAGTATACTCATTTCCCTTGAGAGATAAAGGAATAAATCGGAAAGGATCAACGCCATGGACGTCTTACTACTTAATACAACAAATTAGAACTAAACATAAGCTCTGTTTCAAATGTACAGGGTCTTCCAATAGGGACTTACGAATTTCGACAGTTGATTGCGGCCATATTGTTGAAGCTACATCTGTCAAATTGGTTGCATTTATTCAGTCTGTTTTTCCAAATCACGTGCAAGTGATAAAATTCTTTTATCAAAATGACTGTTCTGTTCGGGCAACGTCACTCGCACTTCGCCCATTCTATGGTCGCCATAATTGTCCCACCGAGAGGACTATTCGCAGTATACTCAGTGGATAAATTCGAGTCCATTGGTTGAGTAAACGATAAACCCACACCCGTACGTCGACAAAACGCAAGATCTGCAGTAAACATCGCCGCTGTCAGTGAGAGTGTGCAGGAGAATCCGAGGCAGTCGATTTCGCGCCGCTCACAAGAACTCGGCCTTTCGCAGACCACAACTTGTCGAATTTTGGGTCTGCACCCATACAGAATTCAACTGACGCAGAAGCTGAAGGTAAACGGCCATAGACAACGACGTGAGTTCACTGAATGGGCTCTGG
This sequence comes from Volucella zonaria, assembly GCA_963966105.1. Classification (NCBI taxonomy): domain Eukaryota; kingdom Metazoa; phylum Arthropoda; class Insecta; order Diptera; family Syrphidae; genus Volucella; species Volucella zonaria. The sequence continues at coordinate 171,000,925 of OZ014531.1, read as the reverse complement.
AGCAGTTGGAAATTGACCCTAATTTTCTTCGAAAAACAATCTTCAGCGATGAAGCCCATTTCTGGATGAATGGGTTCGTCAACAAACAAAATTGTCGAATTTGAGACGATACCAATCCACATGAGATCCAAGAGCGTCCAATGCATCCCAAAAAAATTGTTGTGGATTTTGAGCTGGCCATATTTCTTTGAGAACGACGTTGGCCAGGTCATCACCGTCAACGGGGAGCCCTATAGGTCGATGATTACCAACTTCTTTTAGCCTGGATTAGATGATATGGACACCAATAATATGTGGTGTCAACAGGACGGAGCTACGTGCTACACAACTCACTCCACATTGGAAATTCTGCACGAGCAATTCGAGGGCATGTATGCCACGTGGAGGTAGTGTGAACTGGCCACAGAGATCGTGCGATTTGACCCCGTCAGATTTTTTCTTGTAGGTTTTGTGAAGTCGCAGGTCTATGTGAAGCCACAAACCACAGGGGCCCTCAAAGCCAACATAACCCATGCCATCAGCCAAATTCAGCCTAATTTATGCGCCAGAGTCATGGAAAATTGGACATTTCGGATGCGCGCCACCTAGAGAAGCTGCGGAGGACATTTGAAGGATGTTATATTTCATTCATAATGGTATCGATAGGCCTTTCAAAGGGATAAAAAAATTTGATGATACCTCACACACACTTTGTTTTATTTAAATTTAAAGATAGGAAGCGCTTAATGAAGGACCCTTTATAACAAAAGTATGTTATATAAAATGGAATCTTTCCCGATAACCTTAAAACTACTGAGGTTATTCCAATTTTCTGGAAAGGAGATAGATTAAACATTGCAAACTACCGGTCAATCTGTCTTCTCTCTGTAGCCTTTTCATTTCTAAGTATTCATCAGTATGGCTTTAGAGCCGATAAATCGACTTAATGATAGTAAGCAATTGGTAAAGATGGGTGAAACATTTAGTGAATGCATTGACATAAATATTGGTGTCCCACAGGGATCAGCGCTTGGCCCGATCCTATTCCTCTATATAAACATACGAGTATAATAATGGTACAAATTGTTCGTCCAAATGCTTTGTCATTGCTTTGGTCTCCGATTATTCCTGGGCATACTCTTTGACAATAAACTAAACTGAAACTTCCATACTTCCTTACTGAAAAAGTATCTGTTAAGAACTTTGCACATCTTTTATCATCTAAGGCCTCTTTGCTCGCGTAATTTTTTAGAGACGGTATACTATGGGCTAGTCCCATCAAAATTACTGTCAACGATTCCATTATTTTCATTTTTTTGCCTTTCTACACAATTTTAAAGGGTGGTTAACATGGGGCCAACACTATATATATAGCATACTAGCATCCTGTCACTTTTCTTAATCTTTTTTGGCTTGCTGTGTGCACTATACCTCGTTATATTTTAATCCATTTCGATCTATGTGAATTCAATAAAAAAACTGAAAACAAAACAAAAAGGCTTGTTTTTTATTAGATACATGATGACCCAGAATATCACATTCAACAAATTACTGTACATTTTGCGAAACGTAACCTCAATATAACTTCATCAGAAGCCAAACTCAGCACAAAGGCTGGAAAACGCCTAGAGATACTCATAATGCGACGTGGTGTGCAGCCAAATCGATTGTGCTCAGGAATTCATGAATGCATGCCAAGTAATGTATCGGTGCAACAACTGGAACACTGCTTGACTACATTAAACACTAGCTTTACTACCTTCCAAAAGCTTCAAGGTAAAATTGAAGAACTGGACTTAAAGGAAGTTATGAGCACCGAAAATATTCGTGCAGTGTACGAAGAAAGATACTACAATCTTCAACCACAAATACTGGTAAAAATCTAATCGCTTCGATCAACTAAGAAGCACCACGAGGCGGACACCACCATTCAGGTTAAGTCATCTGAACAGTTAAAATTAGCCGAAATGAAATTGCCCTTCTTTTCAGGTGATATCACAAAATGGTTGGACTTTTACGAATCTTTCAAATCCCTTATTCATTTCCATGCTTCCCTCGATAAGATATCCAAATTTCATTACCTCAAATCGTCGTTGACCGAGAAAGCCTCTTAAGCAATTTATAACCTAGAAGTCAACGAGGGAAATTACGGCGCTGCCATCAAAATTTTCGCTGATCGCTATGAGAATAAACGTCTCATATACTCGGAACACATACGTCAAATATTTGAAGCTCCAGTTATCCACAAACCTTCAACTGCGTGTCTTCGCGAACTCATCGATGGAATAAACAGTCATCTGCGAGCTCTATCTTCTCTCGCAAGTGGAACGACCTCATCATTTACATTGTTGCCTCCAAATCGACGTTGTTACTTGAAACAAATGGCAGGAAGAATGTTCAACTGAAGATTTACCATCACTTACGAAATTGGTGCTCTCAAGTCTTAGATTGTTACCCATCCACCAGTGGTATACAGACAAGTAATATTGGTACACCTTCTAAAAAAATTAAAAATTCTCCTAAGAAAAGCTTAGCTATAACCAAAGGTGTTGAGGATAATAAGCCCAAGTGTTTATACTGCGATAAGCTAGGTCATTTCATTCAAAGGTGTTACAAATTTTTAAATCTTCCACTGATCGAGAAAAAACAATTTATAAACATTCGCTAAATATGTGCCAACTGCCTACGAAACGGTCACAATCTTGACTCATTTCTATCGTCCCTTTGCCGCAAGTGTAGTGAACAACACGATACTATTCTGCATTCTTCTAATAATGCATCTTCGAGTCGTGCTACTGGTTTACTCAGTGCAGATGCTAAGGAGTATGTCGCTGCATCGCCTCACGGAAATAAGGTCCACCATGCAACCGTCACTGGTGAAAATACGTCCACTATACTGGCTACAGCTATTGTTAATGCGTTAGATAATCATAACACTCCAATTCCTTGTCGTATCCTTCTTGATTCTGTTTCGCAAGTCAATTTAATACTCGTAACAGATTGCCTCGCAAAAATCCTAGGAATCAAAAGGGAAAGATTCAATACGGCAATATCTGGCATAGGACCAAATTTGTGCTCATCGACGTTTAAAACGAACATCAATCTCAAATCCAGATTCAATGATACGTACCATGTCCTCGAAGCGATCGTTATCAAACGTATTACTCAAACACTTCCCGAAAATTACATTGAGATCTCTGAATGGCGAATTCCATCAAAAATCAAGCTCGCTGACCCGCAATTTAATAAACCGCAACAGGTGGACATATTGTTAGATGCAAGTCACTTCTTATCACTTCTTCCAATTAGGCAGATTCGTCTCGATGATAGTTTACCGGTCTTCCAAAACTCCGTTTTCGGGTGGATTGTTTCAGGCGTGATCAAGAGAACATATAAGCGTGACACTATGTGAAAGTATTGAATCTATAATGAGTTCCTTTTCGAAAACTGAAAATGTACTTGAATCTGCACCTTTAACGAAAGCCGGTCAAATATGTGAGCAGTCATTTGCTGGTAAATTCGAGCGTTTGCAAACCGGACGCTACAAGGTGCAGCTACACATTAATTGAATAGGTTCAATGGTTAAAGCCTGAACTGTAACCCTATCTAAGTAAGTACCTAATTATACTCGTAATAAGTAAACCACGTCTTTTTGCTTTTTCCCTAGTATACCTAACAAAAAACCTTTTAAAAATGTGTAAACGATTCCGAAAGCAAAAATCCTCACAAATTTAACCTAAACAACAACACCTCCTACCAGTTTGAAGTTAAAATTATCCTTGAAATGAAAATCCAAAGCACTTGTTGAGACAAAACGCTAAGCTCTTAATTACTTATAATATCAAAGGATACACGTGTACTCTGAGGAGAGTGAGAAGATAAATACATGTAAACATCGAGCTCAAAAGTTCATCCACCTACATCGTTGGCTGCTCCAAAATTATCCTGCTTTACGAGTACATTGCACGTATGTATGTACCCGATGTAATTTATTTTATAGAAAAAAAAGGTTCCTACATGAAACACGCACGATAACAGGATATGAATATGCCACATGTAGATATCAAGTGCCATCACTCTGAAAAGTTCTTAAAAGTCTAGATATTTGCAGAACTCTCGTTGGAAAAATAAATTAAAAAGACTTTTCAGCGGTGTTGAAGCAGTGGAAATTGCGGCAGGCAGTCCCAGTGATATCAAAATCATTACTCAAATTAAAAAGGCAATGCAAAGGAAGACCAAATCGAAAAATGTTCCCTGTCCATGCCGTCCACAAAATTGGACAGATCCTCTTTCCTACTTGCCACCCTGACCTTTCCATCAGCAAAAAGGGCTGGAGAGTCTCATTAACTGGTCTTTGCGCTGGCATTTCTGGAAGCTAATATCCCAATGTGGGCCAGTTTTGAAGAGACCATCGGGGCCGTTTCGTAAGATGCAGTTAAAACTATTGCAATCCAAACAAATCGATGTCTGGGTCCATCATTATATGATTATTGCATTTTGCCACTTTTCCTGGTTTCGTACACAATAATTCGTTAGAATGTTTCGGTTGCATTCAACAGAGATATTAATGGCTTAGAGGCAGTTTAAATTGAAACGCACATATTTAGTTTCACAGCGTGGCTTAAAGCTATTTTTTTAGTGGTCAGCTGCGGACTTGTAGAGTGAAGTCATAGGATAATCCCTAAGAGTAACCGACACAAGAAGACCAATTGCTTCAACGGGGCGACCGTCGTTATTTCACGCCTAATGAACTCCCTTTAATATTGAAGACTGCGTACGCTCCGTGTACTAGCAAGCTTGTAATATTGAAGGGTTTATCTCTGTGCACGTGTCCTAACACCGGCGAAAATGAGCGACGAAAAAACCCTAACTCTAAGGCGGAACAGCAAGCGCCGAGGGGTGCATGGCTACGAGCGTGCTTAGTCTCTAGTTTGCGAACTTGGTATACTGAGCTACCTCCGACTTAAGTCCCCAGTCTTCCTTTCTGCTGTTAGGTGACTTTCCTATCCAGATTACTCTCAATTGATCCAATAAAAATAATAAAAGGCATAGAGACTGATGCCTCTTTGAAAGCATCAGCTTCTCGGGACGCACCTATGCTCCCTGCAGTAGAAACTATTGATCGAACTTCTGCTGCCAACTCTGACGCCGATATGAGAAACAAGGAAGTCAGATGTGTCAGACTTTGTGCGATGACACAATAAGCATGCTATCGAATGAATTACATGTACCATCCATTACCGTGAAAGTAGCCGTAGATTCTGAGAACAAGTCACGAAAATCTACCGGCTACATTAGACTTACACGTTCGGAGGTGAGACGGTTGAAGCCAGCCCTAGCTTGCTTGCTGTAATCCTAGCGAACGGGGCGTGTCAAGCTGGAAGTACTCCAAGAAGATATTAATCTGATCCCCCTTAGTGTGGACTAAATGCCTTTAATACAGGAGGGAGTTATCCATGTTTCGATTGAGCTTCGGAACGATGAGGAGCTCTTCACTTAGGGGTGGCTGGGTCCTGCTGGTTTGCGTCAATGAAGCCACTGCGAAATAGTTGAGGAGTTATCTCTCGAAAATAAAGGAAAAATGCGTTTTAGTTAGTGCAGGAGGATTCTTTTCCGAAACCACACATCATAAGAGCATTCTTTCTACAAAGTATCGATCTAGATAGCGGGAGAATCCTCGCGTGCTTGGATGCACAGATTCCGTTCACATGGTCTTTGCAATAAAGGACGACCTGAAAGGTCATGTTGAGTACCTTTTCGGTGAGCTAAAACTCATTATAAAGACTTCCGACAAAATCCTAGGTATCTTCACCACAACCAGCCCCAGTAGTCCGACAAAGAAACTACAAATTAACTCCGTTCATACGGCTACAGCTAAAGGTGATCGAGCACCTCAACTAGCCAATTAACACAAAAGTAGAGTTTCTGTACCTCTATCGAGTCAAGCGGGAGAAAGCGCAGCTCGCTCGGCGGAGAGGCAATAACAAACCGAGCTCCATACGGAACCCTGCGATAAGCCGCAAACGATGATGGCTGCACTTAAGGATTTGCGGGGAAACGATGCGCAAGAGAGAACATCGCTCTAGGACTAATTCAAGAACCTTGGGCAATCGGGAGTAAGATGTCTGACCTGTGAGCGAATATTAGAATTAGCCCGAGGAGATTATAGCCCGAGGGCTGCTTTGCTGATCAATTCCAAAATGAAAAATCTTCTCATTCCCGGGTTTAGCACCTGAGATCTGGTGGCAGCGATCTCATCGAACTACATCAGGGGAATGGGTTGTAAGGGTTTGTGTGCGCTTTCGCCTATTTCCCAGAAGGCATACATAAATGTAATTCCGTCTGTTCTTGTACAAGATCTGACCAACGCCCAGAAATAACACCTGGGGTGAATTACTTTCAAATTTTATTTTTAGCAAAAATCTGTTTCTATGAAATCGGGGCAAAAAACCCACTTTCTGGAAGAGAGGAGGTACTTGACCTTAGCATCTCGTCTCCCTTTCTTCATAACAAGGATTGGCATGTGTCAGATGAGGCATCCTTATCGAACCATAAGGTTCACTATAGGATGCAATATTGGATAGGGTCAAACTAGACACATGAAGAAACCCAAGAACTGAAGTGCTCGAAGGGAGGTCCTTTGATTACAGCCATAGCCCAATGAGTTTGATTATGCTTTAAAGCCTAATCATTTCTTTGGGATTTTTAAATTCCATGATTATCACCATACGGCTAATCGGATCCAGAAGTTAGTGCCATCAAGTTAACGTAAGAACAACGGAGAACATCTTTTTGCCTATATTTCCCATTATTGTGAATGGTAATTATTTTAAGAAACAAAGGACACTAGACGTGAGGATTTAAAAAATAGAAAATAAATAAACAAAAATAAAAAGAAATAATAAGAGTCACATACACGAGTACAATAACTCATATGTTGTAATCGCAAAAACCTTTTCAACACCTCTATACTCGTAAAACATCCTCTTTAATTACTCAAAGCCACTATAAAGGTTAACTCCTATCTCGGGGGAGGATTTAGTGTTACGTAACCACAATGAAGGTGAATCTCATTTAACTACGAAAAGACGTTTCCCACAGTTTGATTTATGACCGTGAAATGCAAATTTGAACTCTAGATACATCATTCACGAGACCGACACTATATTTCATAAAACGACACGGCTGGTTATTTGTGCCTATTATGCAGTGTAGGTGTATGTATGTTTTGGCAGAAATAATCAGAATTTCCGTTCATATACAAAGAAGCCTCACGTAATATACACCTCATCCTCGTCGCGTACTGTTAATGAAAATTTGTCTTATCTGTCCACAAGATTGTTCTAGTTGACCTGCTTCTTCTCCGACTGTTCTGCGTCATGTGAGCATCGGTCGACCGGCTTTTCTTCAACGCTGGGTTGGCAGGTTCCATTCCATAACATGGCAAGTAATAGAGCTGTCACCTTTCTCAAAGGTTTGCCTTCATGACTGGCTTTTTCATGGAGCTCTGAATAGAAAATGCACTTTGACCAGAAAATCATTAAGATGTTCAGAAGCGTCGGCAGAGTCCTTGCGATAGTGGTGGATATATTTTACAATTGCTGTACAGTACCATAGCTTCAACATTTGACTGGAATAGCCGCAGCTCACAGCATTGCTCCTCCATGTTTTTCGCCGAACGCAAAGTTTACTTTTTGAATTTAAGCGACGACACCTCCAAGGGATTGAAAACACTTTACTCTATCTACTGGTTATCCTTCAAAGCTGATTTGTCAAGTTGAGGTAGGGAGGCTTTTGCATTTAGTTTGTGCAGTTTTAGTCCTCCGCCCAATGGCGCTCACGCCATTACCATTGTAGTTTCGTGGCGATCCATAATCCTATGGGATAGCAAGCAAACATCAAGCCTTTGCAATTTTGATGGCAGAGACCATCGAAAACCTCTGTTTGCCATCAGTGAAGCAACGCGGAATATATCGCTCATCATCAATAAGAATAAAATGGTACTCGCAATAGCGATAATCTATCCGGCGGCTAAGGCACAAACTTTAGAGGAACTCATTGGACACCCGTCTGATGATTTAGTCGCTGACCTTAGTTGTTGATAGATCTGTGGATTCGAATGACTCCTGTCTAGTGAACGATACGTTCAGTAGATTGGGATAGGATAATCTAGAACAAGAGAAAATCCAGCGCAAAGTAGTGCTACTTTGAATGACTTTACTCGGAAAACAGCAAAAGATTAAACGGCTCCAAAAGGGATACGCTCTAACAGGCAGTTGAAAAGAAAAAGAAGACGGGACGCAATCGCACAACGCAAAACAACGATAAGTTCTATCGAAAGGGCATATGCGTCATGCGTGCGTGAGTCATCTAACTCCCTCGGCAGCGACGGAAGGAAGAAACAGGTCGGGACAAGCCATACCCAGTGAACAGATTAAGATATCGTAACCGAGACTGAATCGATTTCTTCTGATGCGAATAGGGCCAAGCAGAAGTAAGTTTCTCGCACTCCCTGCGCCGGAGACACAACTAGCCTGGTGGCCAAATTAAACTTGAAAAATAACCATTGCTGTGACTCACCACGGACAAGGTTTAGCTAAAACCGGTACTGCAACTAGCAAAGATTGAAGTTTGAATGGATGGAATTTAAATCGCCCGAAAAACTTCCCCTCCAAGAAAACTCCAAAATGCCAAAGGAGACCGGCTTGTCTAAAAGAGAGCCGGTATCTTCTCTCAAACGCTTCAAATTGGGAAGACTGAAATTGAAAATCGTCTGCTAAAGAAGAGAGCGTTTACATTCAAGCGGAGTTTTGCGCTATGGAAAACGGAACGCCTAAGATGAATGATGGCAGTAAATTTTTCAACGGCGAGGCAAGACTATGCCGTCCCTCGTGGAATATTTACAGCTTTCAGGCTACCGAATCACGCCATCTTTTGAGTCGCGGCGTAATTTAAGGAAACAAAAGGTTATCGACGCGTCCTCACTCTAGACTTGATACTGAAAGGTAGATAATCTTTTCTCCCAGGAAAAGTAAGAACCGGAAAATCAGTAACTGCTCTTCCCTCAGTGTGGCCTTAGACAATGCTTCTGTCGAGACCATTCAATTAAGCTATTGCTCACGTCCTTCTCTGCTCTAACCTTGGAAAAGTTAATTTCTAAATGAGTGCAAACAGAAGACGACATTCCCAGTACTTACTATATCTATGATATTTCCTAAAATTAATTTTAATATTTTGCATCTCTACATAACAGGCTTTCTCTATGTCCGTGTGAGGTAAACGAAACTCTTAGCTTAGGCTGTACGCCGGTCGTTGCCGTAAAATCTGTCAGTGAGCACCTTTCAAATGTCCCAGATAAGAAACCTGCTTCCTAAAACGACGACTGCGAAACTATAATGGGCAACAATTTTATCTGTAACAGCTACCATATTAATAGACACGAATTACCTATCAGCTGGACATTGCGCCACTTTGTGTCCTGGTTCACACCAGGCCGCCATTCGTATTTACGCTAAATAATTCAACATGACCATTATACGCTCCAACACGTAACCAAAATGGTTTTACCAAGCCACGAACGAATATATGAGCGATGTCCCTTCATAATATTACTATTATGCCAGACGACTTGAACGCTATGGTGAATAAAGGTAGTATCATTAACCTGACGATTAGAAAATTGGAGGATATTAGCACCAGATTCTAACATCTCAACATACCTACACAAAGCCACAAGTTTGAACGTGAGTACACTCTTTTGGATCTTAAGTCACCAACCAGACAAAGATTGGTGCGAAATGAAGAAAACATAGCCGCCGTAGCGGCCAGTATCGAAGAAGACCCAGAAATGTCGATTCGGCGCTGATCAGCTGAATTGGGCATTGTCAGAGGGTTAACCCGGCTTATTTTGGGGTTGAATTTGGGCCTATATCCGTATAAGATTGGGCTGACGTAAGAATTGAACGCGGATCACCATCGACACCGCCGTGATTTCTCTAATTGGGCGCTGGAAATGTTGGCCGGAGAACTGGATTTTGGCCAAAAAATCATATTCTCGGACGAAGCCCATTTTTGTCTCAGCGCTAATATCAACAAGCAAAATTTCCATTATTGGAGTGAATACAATCCACAAGTACCGATGCATCCTTATTTCTTCCGAAATGACGAATGGCTTTCTATGGTCAGAGCTCGACAACATCGATATTTCCGAGTTGTGGTTCCAACAAGATGCCGCTATATCCCATACAAGCAACGCAACGCTCAAAGTTGTGAAGGAGAAATTTGGCGACTGGGTCATCTCACGGCGAGCGTTCATCAATTGACCGCCGCAATCATGTGATTTGGGGCCACTCGATTATTTTCTCTGGGGCTACGTTAGGTCCTTAGTCTGCGCTAATAAGTCAACCACTTTTGACGAGCTAGAGGCCACCATTCGACACGCTTTTGCCGGAATAATGCCGAACATATTGGACCGAGTCGTCAAATATTGGACCGACCGCTTGAAGCACTGCCGGCGGAGCCGAGGCGGCCATTTAGATGATGTGCTATTCCAGACCTAATGGCATGAACGTAGCTTCAAAATAAAGCCACAATCAATTTTATATCTCACACCGTTGTTGTTTTATTTAAAAATTTTTTCCTATCGTCCTTATCTAGTCACCTTTTAGCATCGTTTCGTATTATCTTGTTGCAGTATGAGCAATAAAAAATACCTAAGGAACCGTGGCCTCTGCTGCAGAAATGAATCTGGTGACAGTTTTCCAACGACTGCAACCGCCTTCGAAAGGCTGAATAGCGATGAGAATCTGATTTAAGCAATCGACTATCAGATGATGGCGCGTTGACGTTCCGACATTCGTCTTAAGACGCATTGCATGACCATCAAAACTGTTCAAGACTGGGGGCGAAAAGCTATCAAAAAACCACAGTCCTTTGAAAATTAATGGAGAGAACAAAACATGCTCAGCGGCTGGAATCGAAACGCAATCTTTTCATAGCAAACTGCGCGAACTTATAAAGTTTTATCAAGCTACGAGGGTGGTCCGAAAAGTTTCCGACCGTACAATGATACAAGACATTTTTTCTCAAAATTTTTATTATTTTCCTACATAGTCTCCTTGTAACTCTACACACTTCTCCCAGTGATGCTCCCATCTCTCTAACCCGTCCAAATAGTACTTGGCGTTTTTCTCTGCAAAATTATTATTCATGAAGGTGATTGCCTCCTCATTTGACGAAAATCTCTGTCCTCCGAGCGCAGTTTTTAGATGAGGGAACAAAAATAAGTCATTTGGGGCTAATTCTGGTGAATAAGGCGGATGGTCAAGCAGTTCAAACCGTAATTCATAGATTTTCGCCATGGCAACCGCTGAGGTGTGAGACGGCGATTTGTCTTGGTGAAACAGGATTTTCTTTTTCTGCAAATGTGGCCGTTTTCCAGCAATTTATGCCTTCAGCTTGACAAGTAATAATGCGTAGTATGCTCCTGTAATGGTCTTTCCTTTTTGAAGATAATCGATTAAGATAACTCCTTTACTATCCCAAAAAACAGTCGCCATCACTTTCCCACCCGAAAAAACAGTTTTAGCATTTTTTGGAGCCGGCTCGACCTTTGCAGTCCACTGTTTTAACTGAATTTTGTTTCAGGCGTATAATGGTATCCAAGTTTCATCTACAGCAATTAATCGGCGACAAAACTCGAATTTATTGCGCCTAAACTGCGCCAACAGAGCGTTGGAAATGTTCATTCGAACACGTTTTTGGTCTAACGTAAGCAAACGCGGCACCCTAAATCTTGAGTAATATGTAACAAACACGTTCTTTGGACATTTTCATATCTCTCTCACTTTAATTTGGCGGTCGTCTAACACAATTTGGTGAACTTTAGCAATGTTATCGTCAGTGGTTGCAGTTTTTGGACGTCCCGAACAGAGTCCAACTCAGTTTTGATTTGCGTAGGTGTATTGCCTTTCAAAAACAAGAATTTAATAACAGCTCGATACTCAATTTTTTTCAATTTTCACAAAAAACACTCACATCGACTCACTCAAACGACTGTCAACTAAAAACTGCGCGTCCAAAATGACTGAAACTTCGGTAAGTAATTTTCAAAAGATACACAACTAGTATTCATTAGATTTTACTGACGAGTGCCGCTGTCTTTACGTTGCGGCCGGAAAGTTTTCAGCCTACTGTCGTACCCGCTAGGTCTGCCATTGACTAAATATTCACATTGTGCCAAATCCTGTAGAAGACCGGAGAAAAACAGGTCAACATCCTCCAGCTTTTCATCGAGTCTGAGGCTGCATTCAACAGTATGACGTATGACGAACTAGGCCACTAGGTCAGGATTCAGTATTCTTACAAACCTGATGACATTGGCTAACAGAACCAGTGCAATGTGAATTTCAGAACGATCTTTCCATGCAAGGTTGCGGGGTAAAGACAAATACAACCAACGTATTTCGTTGTCTTAGGCAGTGTATAACTACAGGCAACTTTACTTTCGGTGCGGTCAAGGAATTCAACATTTGCGCGAAGAAATGATTTGAGATCCAGGCAAATGAAAGTAGAACCGCCTCTCGAGGGACAATAATAACGCTCTGTAAGCCACTCAGTTTTTCTGTGCTATTGTATGGCAACGAATCGTGCCGAATTTTAACAGTCTTCGAGAGGAAAAGTCTTTCTAGTCTGTGCGGAGAACACGAACTATACGCGCTGTTCGCCAATATTGTCACAGTCAAGCCCATAATAATGTGAGAGCTGCACTGGTTTGGTCATGCGGAATGAATGGCCCGAATCTCCGAAGGACCAAGCCGACAATGATTTCAATGCGCCTGTGTCATCGCGTGCAAGACAGAATAGAATGTTCAGCATTGAGGGCCAAGATTGATTATCGACTGTTGTGCCAGTAAAGAAAAAAAGAAAGAAACACCTCGAGTCATATTCAATTGCCAACTCCGCAAGGCATAACCTATCAACAAAATTGGAATCGTTCCCTTAACTTTATTGAATAAACTTCTCACTGATCATCACAATTCCACCTTTTCGTTCATAAAACACAGATTCGACACATGATTTTACTTCCGACGGTGATAGAATATCATGTCGCAGTTGTACGAGTATCTTATGCTTTGAACACATTGTGATAATAGATGAACATCTTTTATTAGATGATTTGTTAACCGAGCTATCGGCAAAGTCGACGTGGTTATGGCAACACAGTTTGATCGTCAAAATACATCAATCTAATTTGCAGCACTTTTCAGAATTGTGCAAGCTCTGGAATGAGCTTCCTTCATCCACTTAACCACCATCACGATATTCTGAAACGCCAGTTTCCTTTCGATACTGCATAATACGAAAAGCAATCAAATTAGTCACATCAAGGAGGAACATACGAGTATGTACGTATGTGTACGAGTATATGTACACGTAATCTTATATCCATATACGTAAGTACCTTACGAGGATTATGAATCATCCCTTTGAATGCCGGAAGCAAAATTTTTTCATTCCTCAAATAGCAAAGTTGAACTACCTTCATCGGAGTATCTGTGTGCAAATAACTTTATAAATTTTATGACTCATATAGTAACTGAGGTTAAAATTGCTTGGGGTATAGAGGCAACCAAAGTTTGCTTTAATCCCAGTCTTATTCGAACATTAATGGATGTGGATACATGTCACCACACAAGTTCAAGTGAAATATCATATGTATCTCTAATTCTAGGACACTTTTTACTACAAAACGAACGTTAAGACTGCTCCAGCACAAAAACACAATCAATAAGACAGCATGGCTGCAATAGAAAATTCATATCAATTACAGTGGGGTTTAAAATGCTCTAGGTGCCTTTTTTTGAGCTTTGTATGCCACTTGTTGTAGACAGCAACTACTGTACTAGGTGGCGCAAAATTAATCACCCTTTCGGAAGATGGTATAATTTTTGCAAATGACCTCGTATTGACCTGCGATTGACGCATTTGACATTTGTGAACTAGACAGCTGCAGCATACAAACAGGCAACAATGGAGAGCCATATTCAACAAGTGCGTGGAATACGACGCTGAGCTACTCGACTCGAACAGAGCGGAACCGCAGGCGACCATGCAGGGCGTGGCCGCCACCTGACTAGTCGTTCAGCCGAGAATATCGCGATTTTGGTTACCGATGTCGCTGAGAACGAGGAAACATCTACCAGACGACGGGCCACGCAATTGGTCATCACTACACGGACCCTACAGCGAATTTTAGTGAAAGACTTACACATGTTCTCGTACAAAGTGCAAACAGTGCATCAGTTAATGCCTCCTGACCGTCAGTCGCGTGTGAATTACTATAAAGCTATCCTCAATCTCAATAACGAAGAGGACGAAATGTCGAAAATCATCATGAGCGACGAGGCGCATTTACACTTAAGCGGTTACGTCAATAAGCAAAATCTTCGTTTCTGGGGCACGAGGAGCCATTACATTCACTCAAAGCCACTGTGTGGGGCGGCGTTTACACGGGAGGAGTGATTGGAATGTATTTTTTGTGGACGCCATCGGCAATATGGTCACTGTTAGGGCCATGATAAACAACTTCTTACTGCCGGAATTGAATGACGCTGCAACAGCACACATAGCACCAGCCACAATGGGGATTGTGAAAGAAGCGTTTTCTGGTCGCATAGTCCCCCGTTTTGGCGATTTGGCATGGCCAGCAAGATCGCCGAATTTAACTATCCTGGACTTCTATCTTTGGGGCTACTTGTAGTCGCGGGTTTATGCCATCAAGCCTCAAACATCGCAGCCCTTATTCGACAGGAATGCGAACACTTATCACCGGAAATCTTGCGGAAAGTCATGGAAAATACGATAAAACGGGCACAAATGTATATCAATACTGGCGTCTGCTACTTGACGGATATCATCTATTCCACTTAACAGAAACAATTGTAAAGGTCCAAATAAAGATTTTCATCACTCAAAATCTTTTCGTTTTATTAGGCAAAAAAGTAATTCAAAAACAAAATTGGATGATTAATTTTGCGCCACCTTGTATTTTGGATCGCTCTAATAGTTTCTTTACAATGCTTGCGAACAATATCTCTAACACCAGAAGGTCGAGGTTAAGGTCCCCTTCGGCTTGCATGCACCACCTAAAATGAGATCTGGTCCTCCTGTGAAATTCGAAGACTCTGTGGGCCGTTCCTTCACTCTACATGTCCGAGCTACCTTAGATGATAAATCTGCACTTTTCTAACCAGGCCAATTTCTCTGTACAGCTCGAAGAGTTCGTCGTCAAATCTTCTTCGCTAACGTCCACGTTTGTACACCCTAAAGTAGGACTGGAATAATGAGAGTCTTATATAGCGGACTCTATTAGTGTTTCTCAATATGACCTTATTACCTATTTGCCTTCTTAGGTTGAACAACAGCAATTGTTTGTCCCTGAATACTACAGACTTTTGGTGGATTATGTCTCTGATGTTAGCTTGCACCATTTTTTCAAAAATGTTGTTGAAAAAGTTACATGACAGTCCACCACCTTGCTTAAGTCCTCTTTCAACATCAAAGATCTCGGACGGTTTGTAAAACCTTTACGAGTAAATTTTTCTTACAATCATTACGCGCAATCTGATAAATATGGCAGGGATATCAAGCCTAGATATGGTATTGTATAGCTCGCTTCTGTAGATGTTGCCATATCCGCCCGTAAATCGATAGAGAGGAGGTGCATCTCGTTTTGGACTTCTTGAGTCTTTTCCAGGATCTGTCATAGTGTGAAAATTTGGTCGATTGTAGAATTTACCATGCCTAAAACCGCACTGATAGGGGTAAATCAGATAGTTAATCAATGGCTTTAGGCCGATACGATCTCTATGAGAATTGGCGCAGTTAAGAGAGTATCCTCTCTTGTGTGTTGGGTAAACGGTGCTAAGGTTCCATTCCTCAGTCATGCTTTCTCTCGACCAAATCTTGTAAATGAGTTGGTGCATGCTCTCTGCCAAGTCATATTCGATTGCGGTAAATAGCTCGGAGTGTAGGCCGTTCTGCCGAGCAGCCTTGTCTTTTTTTTTTGAAAGAAACTTAACACCCAAGTGGGTATTACTACACTTAAAATTCCTGAGCACGTGTTAAGTTTTTAGGAAAATGGGACAGAGAGAGAAAGAAAGATGTTTGGGCTCAGTGGTTATTTCGCTCTGACTAAATTCTTAGTGCAATTGGGCTTGTTGTTGTATTCAAAGCAACCACTCACCTTAAGTGAATTTAGTTGCCTATAAAAAAGAATATCTTTCGGGCGCGGCTGGTATTGAACCCCGGACCGTCTGATTTAGAATTAGCTTGGATATTGCAATCCTTATTTCAACTTTACAGCAGAAATACGTAGATAAGAAACATTGGATCCTTAACGGACTCAAAATAGGAACCCGCTCGACATCTGTAGCAACGGCTAGAGTTGCGACAAAAAGGCAATATCCCACGAGGATTCTACCAAATTCATTGGCAGCCAGGCAGCAATCGAGATTAAATCCAAGCATGTGAAGCGCTGTCATGAAGAGCTTACGTTGTTTGCGTTCAATGTACAGCTTAGCTGGATTATTGGCCACAAAGAAGTGGCAGGTAACGAATACGCAGACAAGCTAGCTCGAAAGGGATCTTCATTTGATAAAGAGTTGGTGGGTCAAAGCATTTAACCTGCACTCCAGGACTGGAACTGGAACAAATGATACAAATCAAATCTAATGAAAGGTAGGAAAACCTTGTAGTCAGTCACACTCACGGCAAGACAATTATAGCCAGAACTCAGGAATTGGACCACTGTTGGATTACCCGCAGGCCATAATCTTCTGTGGCGAATGTAATAAAGCTGAATCTCACCGATGACGACCTCTGCAGGTGCTGTTGGGACGAGGATTCACAGAAGGATGCACCCACATTGTATGCCACTGTCCCAGCTTCAGTAATTTGAACTTTAGGAAGTTGCTACTTCCGTGACATCTCACAGCTATCTGATGTTGCATTTATATCTTCACATCTCTTTTCAGGTTCGCGGATGAAACGGGATGACCGAGGCCCACTCAACGACCAACGCCAGACGGAAATCGGAAATTGCAATTAGCAATCACAATCACCTCGGTCATCAAAATGTGTCTGCAAGTTCGAAGAGTTCTATGGTGCCTTTTAGCATCAGACCGCAAACCTAACCTAGCCTCCGTTCGCTCTATGTATTTGACTTTTTCGTGTTAGCATGCCTTTCTTTCAGGAATCTTTTCTGTAACTATGATATGTGGTCAGTGTACGACAAGTCTAGTGGGAAGAGCATATCGATAGTGTAGTTATCAGGGTGAGAAGGTATGACTATCAACGTTCTCAGTACACAATCCTCTAAATATTATCTGTCCAGAATTTCGAAGCCACCCAGAATTGTGGATATTGAAATCGCTAGCAATAACGATTTCAGTAAATGTCAACGTTTTTGAATATTTTTGTTTTGGCGATTAACGCATTCAGTCGTTTAGGACTGTTCGCACGAGAAGCCCAGATCGTCACCGTACAATACTTTATAACAGACGTACGTAATTTAGAATTCACGAGTTATTATATGTTGCGTATGCGCTGATTGTAGGTCGGCTGTTAGTGGTTGTATACTCTCCTCCACTCACCGTCTATCCAGTGCTAATGTTCGCGACAAGAATTTTCAAACAAAAATAACCTAGGCTGAAACAGGCATTCTGGTCAAAGTTCATTCTTTTGCGCCAAGGAGAAAACCTCGTATGGTTTATTCGAAAGAAGGCTTTGCTACTCAGTTTTTTTCTCACTCTAAAGAAATAGCAATGAACAGGAGTATTGTCATTGTGCGAATAAAGAGCGTAGCCTAAGTAGACCCTTAGCAACTTCAAAGCTATGCAGCAGGTGTATGCATAAGTTTTTTCCGTTTTTTTTTTTTTTTTTAAAAAAAACGTAATTTTCTTGGGAAATTAATTTTTTTTTTCAAAATATTGGCCATCGGCTTCTACACATTTCGCCCATCTTTCAGGCAATTTATGAATAGCATGCCAGAAAAACTGTTTGTCTTTTGAGGCAAACCATTCGTCGAGCCATTTTCCAACTTCCTCGAAATCGCGGAAGTGCTGCTCTGCGAGCGCGTGCCCCATTGACACCATGAGGTGATAGTTAGATGGCGCCAAGTCTGGGGAGTACGGCGGGTGCAGAAGGATGTCCCATCCCAGCAATTTCAAGCTGTCTTTCACTAGTTTTGCTATGTGAAACGGTGCGTTGTCGTGTAACAAAATCACTTTGCCATGTCTTCTGGCTCATTCCAGTCGTCTTTCGATTAATGTGTGGTTTAAATTAATCATTGACTGATTGTTCCATGTGACACATGTAATGCTTCTGCTAATTGCCGTTGAGTTTGAGTTAGGCCACAATCCAATAACTCCTGCAATTGTTCGTCTTCGCATTGAGCCCTCTGGTTCACTGTCTTTCACATTGAAAACGCCATTTTTAAATTGTCGAAACCATGTCTTACATGTTCTAATTGATGGAACGTGTTCACCATATGTTTCTATCAGCAAACCCTGACTTTGGACAGCCTTTTTCTTTTGATTAAATAAAAAAAAGCAATACGTGCCGCAAATGTTCTTTTTATGGCACATGATCACTGAACGATAAAACAAAGACCCTAGTTTTTGGCGGACTCAACTTGTGTGTGTTTGTAGTTAAATGACGTACGTGTACGTACTCTTCGCTGGCGCCATCTCTTAGTGAAACCGGAAATAAAACTTATGCATACACCTGGTATACCATATCTACCTAAAATGACATTCTGTCCGAGACGTTTGTATTGAATATGCTTTTTTGTAGACAGCATGTTCGCTGGGGCCGAAGAGGTACTCATAAAAACGTTCTCTCCGTGATTTGGCATATACATATTGAGAAAACTTGGGCGGAAGTGGACTTTCTTAACCTTAAGGGGTTAGGCTACTCTAGAGGCCGTAAAAATAGTTTTTTTTTTGTGATTTTTTTTTCCGGAAAAATATAAAATAAATCGAGTTTACTAAGGTAGAGGTTTATTGTACATATGGTTGACTGTAAAAGATAATTTTTATAGAATGATTTATTTAAAAATGGCGGCTGTGCAGCGTTTCTCAGATGTCCTCTCTTTTTTGAAATGGTCTACGGCCGTACCAACAGCTACACTAAATTTTGAATTATGATGAGTCACTAAATTTTTTTTTATTGTACATAACAGCTAGAGAAGTACGTAGAATTTTTTTTGAATTGATTTTTGGCCGAATGGCGCACTTCCAAAGTCAAACTTGCAAGATTCACAGAAGACTCTCCAGAACGTTGTTAATAACAAATGAACTATGCCATAAAAACTTCTACAATGAAAATTGCTCACGTTATGGGTGCGGGCAACTTGAAAAATTCAGTTTTGAGATAAACGCGTTTAAAATTTGAAGTTATAGAAAGCCTGCCTGACGGCCCTGTACCATATTTTGAAAAACAAGTAATTCGAGATATTTCCCGGTCATAATCTTTTGGGATATCATTTTTGAGGTCCTCAGGGACCATTGAAAGCAATAAAAAAAATTGATTTTTTGAAAATCATAGAGTGACCTAAAAGAGTTTAAAGTAATTTGAAATCTATAAAGGAAGATATCATGGGATTCTAGCTCACTTTGTTCTCCCTTTTCAGATTTATTTAATCATTCCCTTTCTTACGGTTTTTTTCCTGACGAGTGGATGATCTCCACGATAGACCCAGTCTATAAATCTGATTGCAGACATCATGTTTCTAACTATAGACAATTGGTCTATAAACTTTCGATCATTCCAACACTTTTAGATAGCCTTTTCAAAGACAAATTTACTTTTACTATCAAACAACATGTCAGCAAGTACCAATATGGCTTTTGGAAGGGTAGATTAACTGTTTCTAGTCCAGTGGAAATTACTAACTTCTGTCTAAATTCGTTAGAAAACCATATGATCTACACAGACTTTGCCAAAGCATTTAATAGAGTGAACCTGACAATTCTTTTAGAAAAGCTGAAGGCATATGGTTCTTATGGTCCATTGCTGCAATGGTTTAAAACTTATTTACATGGTAGAAAGCAATTTGTTGTAATCTTAGTCTACTTCCCGAAAGAAATCATTGTTTTCTCTGGTGTTCCAGAAGGCAGCCATCTAGGTCCTTCAATATTCTTACTTTTCATTAATGATCTACCGACTCTGCTAAAACATTGTTATTGCCTAATGTATGCAGATGATATTGTATAATTTTTTTTACCAAAATATCAACAATAAATGATTGTTTAGTGCTGCAAAAATATTTAAATCAATTCACTACGTGGTGCAGCTTAAAGGACTTATTGTTAAACATCGACAAATGCGCTTGCATGAGCTACAACAGGACTCTTCATTGTATTTTCCCACATTATATGATATATTAAATAATGCTCAAATACGAGATCTTGGTGTGGTTTTCGATTGAAAATTAACATTCCATCGGCATATAAATTACATTGTTGCCAAATCCAACTCTCTATTAGAATTCATTAAGAGGAACTCCTCAGATTTCAAAGATCCCTATACTATTAAGGCGTTATTTTGTTCCATAGTTCGTCCTGTTGTTGAGTATGCATATGTTGTTTGGTGTCCTTCCACTCTTTCAAATATTAGTCGCATCGAAAACGTCAAAAAAAAATTCTGAGATTGTTTTACGTCGTTTAGTTTTGCAATACTGACGTTCGGATTCACAGTTTTTAGCGTTCCAAATGTCTTAAACTTTGAATGCAGTCACTTGAAAGTAGAAGAAAAATGTACAACGTCATGTTAATGAGAGATATTTTATGTGCAACAATCGATAGTGAGAATTTGCTTGGTTCTTTGAATTCATATGCTACTTCAAGAGTCCTAAGGCCCAGAAAACTAATTTTTGAAAGTACTCATAGTACATTATATGGTCAACGTGAGCATATTTCTTGGTGTTGTAGAATTTTTTAACTTTTCCAGCTTAGAATTAGATTTGTCCATGCCAAGAAATATTTTTAAGAATTTGTTAATGTCATTAATTAAGCAATGAATTAATTTATTTAAGGTTTCTAATTTATACATATATATTTCGAAATCTGTTGAAGTTAAATTCGTAGACTGAATAGATAACTCTTTTCAACCCTTCAAAGCCCCTGGTGAGGATGGGATATTTCCAGCTTTACTACAAAAGGACATCTCTAAATTGCTACCTGTACTAATTAACATATTCAGAGCTACGAGTAGTTACGCGTAAGTATGCCGTACCAAAATAGTGAAAGGAGGTTGCTGTCAAATATATACCTAAGGTAGGACCCAAACCGTCTGAACTACCAAAGTCATATACTAGTCAGCCTCACTTCCTTTTTCCTCAAAACTATGGAAAAAAAACCTCGACAGACATATCAAACACAGGGCACTTCAAATACCAACCTGGAAAATCAACCACATACGCCCGACTAAATCTTACCACAAGGATTAAAAAATCTCTCAGAGATAAAGAGGTGGCGGTCGGTTGACATAGAAGGAGCATTTGACAACACAGAATTCTCCAAGATATATAGACTCATTCAAAACATGAGAGTTGACGACACCACATGTAAATGGATAAAATGTATGCTATGGGATAAAACGATAAAAACCTCATTAGGCAGCAATAAACTCAGTGTGATAGGTACGAAAGGATGCACTCAGGGAGGAGTACTATCGCAACGACTATGGTCCATTGTAGTTCATGAACCGCTGATTATACTCAGCAATGATGGCTTCTATGTCCAAGGATATGCAGACGACATTGCTCTCCTAATCAGAAGTAAATTTGAGAACACAACCTCGGATCATCTCCAGAGGGCTTTGAACCTAGTTGTTGAATGGTGCACCAAAGTTGGCCTCAAACTCAATCCCAAGGAAAGCACCATTCTTAGAGTCACTAAGAAAGATTCAGAAATGTCACTCTCTTCGGTGATACAATAGAGTTGTCAACGGAAGTCAAATATCTAATCTATTGACAAGGCCAGGACCTCACTATGGACCAGCTAAAGTCTAGCTGGAAAAAATTGGGGGCTTAATCCCAAAATGACACTACGGATGTACACGGCAATAACGAGAGCTATCATCACGTATGCAGCCGCCGTTTGGTGGCATAAAGCAAGGCAGAAGACAGTACAGGCCAAACCCAACAAATTACAGAGGCTAGCTGAAAACCGCACCAAGAGCTGCACTTGAAGTTATACTATACATCCCACCACTTCATCTAGAACTCATGAACGAAGCTAAATGCCTACGTGCTCATCACACACGATGAACCCAATTCCAAACTAGTTCATGATGCAATTCTTCATGAATTCAAAAAAAAAAAACAACTATTTGGAATACACTTTATAGACAAATGTCTACGACGATATAACTTTCGGCACAACTTTGAGGATACATTTCCAGACCGTCTTAACTGGGAACAGAAAAAACCAACATTTGCCAAGGACTCACATGTTTGCTAAACAGACGGATCCAAGACAAATGAAGGAGTTGGAGCCGTAGTATACGGTCCTCGCATTAACACGTCCATGCATCCCAGTATGGATACAAGCAGGTCCGTATTTCTGCTGAGATCCATGCAATAGGGCTAGCTTTGCTTTCGAGAGAATCGAAACAGACATATAACAAACGAAAACATTTATATTGTCTCCGACAGCAGAGCAGCCCTACTTGCAATTAACGCAAAACTGGTCTGGGATTGCCCTCAACTCCCACAACTACTGGCCACCTTAAATACGAGTATAGTTTATCTGATTTCAATTCATGATGCCAAGACAATTCTGTCGGCTATTAATTAACACAATAAAAGGAAATATTAAAACCTGGCATAGCACAAGACAATACATGCAGACCGCGCAACGAGGACGTGGTAACAGCAGAACACGTACTATGTTAAAGCAATGGTTTAATCAAAACACGTCAACGTTACCTTGGTAAATTTTACCTTGAAGCAGCGGACATAGCTGCCAGGTCACCTAAAGACGTACCTAGCCGCCTTCCTCACATTTTGCGACATCATAGATGAGCTCTAAATGGAGGACATCACAATAGGCCCATTTGTGGTCGCAGTGATCTGGGATTCTTTATACCACCTCCCACAACAACCTAATCTAATCCAATCCCCGACGTATTAGCACTATTTGCCCGATGTTTAAGGAGGGAAATGCCTTCAACTGTACCAGCATTACCTACATTTTTTTTGATGGACTGCCTAAAGAATCGAACGCCTAAACTCAATCGCGAGAACTCATCCGCCATATGGCATCCTTTTGAGGCTCAGTTATTCCCGATTATACCTTACCTTGGTTAACTTAGTTAATGCAGCATTTTTGTTTTCCCTTTTCGTCCTTCTGAAATTCCATCCATTTTCGGCATCAATATTTTTAAATAAATATTCAGGGTGACGCTTGTCTGCTACTATTGCCACAGCTGTGCAAACGAATGATAGTCTATATGTATCTTTATGGTGTAACAAAGCATTTTAAGATAGAAAAGAAGACCTGACGAATTTAGATAAAGATACGACATACATACGAGTACATATATTTGGCTACACTCTGTAAAATTGAACCACAAATTCGAACAATTTCTTGGAAGTCCATTCAAATTTGACTCTCCCTCTCCAATCATCACACCTTAGTCACATTTGAACGAAAATTTTAGCTAACGAACCAAGAAAATACCCAAACGTACCAAACGTTAACCAGGACATTTACGAGTACCACGGACAAAAAAAAAATTATGGCGGGCACTATATCCGGTGAGACGGCAGCGAAACATGTCCTTTAAACGAAATTTTCTTGTCCTAGACTATGGGCTGCAGCTCAGCACAAAGAACATTTTCGCGGTTAAACTACAATTCACTCACACATTTGTAGCTATTCTCGTGTGTGTACGTATCGAGTATTCAACCCAATAGGGTGGCACTTGCTGGGGGTTATATGTATTATAGATTATATTACCGTTATTCCAATGTGAAATCTATAAAATCGTCACTTGTTCTTGTCGTTCGAAATAATTGGATTGTTGCCAGTACAACGCACTCACACAACGTCAATGTCATCCCCTCGTGATGGCTCGTTGTTGTTGTGTCATTTTCCCTTTTTATTCTTCCTTTTTTCGTTTTCCTTAAACTTGCCATTTCCCCGTCCGATTAAATTATATGTGCTGGCGACGACACTGGAAATACTGTACAGTGGGGTCGAGACATAAGGAAGTGGTTGAAATTAACTGCTTGTCGTTCGAATGACTTGTAGTAAAGAAATCGATTTGTAAGTTTAAGAAGGCAGCATCGCAATATTAAATGAGCCGAGAAAATTGAGGGGATGTTTCTTGAAATACACTCGTAAGAAATGTGTTTATTGGGTAAGCACTCTTTCTTCTAACTCCACGAAATACCATAGAAATATAGTTTGTATCGAGGAAATCAGTTAAAATACACTTTTGAAGTAGAGTTACCTACTTTACTCGAGGAGAATTGAGAAATTCATAGTCAGGAATAGATTATTAAACGTTAAAGTCAACGACCCGTGAAGGAATAATGATTTGATTTCTGATTCGCGGTACGCTCAATTAAATTAATTTCAGTTGTACGAGCAGTTATATTTTTGGGTAATTGTTAAATTCTCCAAAGAGATTCTAGAAAAATTCGCCAATGTTGCCGAAAGCCGGAAGACGAAATTAGGAAACGCGAATTTTTTTTTTTAAATTCATAATATCGAGCGTTGTATGCTCGGACTCGAGTTTAGCGAGGCAAAAAAAAGAAAAATTCATACGCGCTATGATAGCCATTGACATCCTCGATGAAAATGAAAACGGACTGTATGACTAACGACGACGAAAGTAATCGCCTTGATACAAAAAGAATAATCTAAAAACTTGCATTACTTTAAGCTGCGATACCACTGTTATAAGTTTCGATAGACCTCTTATATTTTATGGCCGTTTTAGAGTTGTATGTGTCATGTTTGCACTCAATTCTAGGCTCCTTCTGCTAATACATTCGGAAAGCGTGGAGTTGTCATCAACCTGTTTGCCATATTGGCACGCTGAGTCCGCTATATTTGCCATCCTGTGAGGATAAACATTGAAAAACCATTGATGTGAACTATTAAACGGTGTTGGTTTCTAGCTTAATTTACCTTTGGTTGTGCAAAAATTCTTGATACACCAGACATTGGAAACGAGCTTCTTTAATCAACTGCGGCGTCGGTTCAGAGCTAGGTTTCCCTCTGTTGCATTCAAAGACACACCTGGCTAGGAACTTCCTGCTCATCTGCCCTACGTATGCTCTTTTAAACTCATTCAAATCAAACAAGGCCAAAAATTGCACTGCAAAACCATTCCTTGGAAGCAAAGGAATCATCCGCTTTTGGTCTAAGCACTGCAATACAAAATTGATTCTAGCTCTATTAGGTAACTACGCTCATGCCATTATGTGTGGAATAGCACATCATACAAACGGCTGCCCCGGCTTCGCCGGCAGTGCTTCAAGCGGTCGGTCCAATTTTTGACGACTCGGTCCAATATGTTCGGCATTATTCCGGCAATAGCGTGTCGAATTGTGGCCTCGAGCTCGTCAAAAATGGTTGGCTTGTTAGCATAGACTAAGAACTTAACGTAGCCCCAGAGAAAATAATCGAGTGGTGCCAAATCACGTGATCGCTGCGGTGAATTGATGAACCCTCACCGTGAGATGACCCAGTCGCCAAATTTTTCCTTCACAACTTCGGGCATTGCGTCGCTTGTATGGCATGTAGCGCCGTCTTTTTGGAACCACAGCTCAGAAATGTCTATATTTTCGAGCTCTGACCACAGAAAGTCGGCTAGCATCGCTCTATATCTAAGGCCGTTAAAGGTAATGGTGTCCCCTTCCTCATCTCAAAATGAATAAGATCCGATGATCCCATAAACCGCACCAAACAGTCAATCCTTTTGGATGCAATAATGCTTGGCCGAACACTTATGGACTATGTTTGCTCCAACAAGAGCAATTTTGCTTCTTGACATAGCCGCTGAGCCGAAAATGGGCCTCGTCCAAGAAGATGATTTTTCGGCCAAAATCCGGATAGCGAACTCACAGCATTGTCTGTGGTCGTCCGGCTTCAATTCTTGCGTCAGCACAATCTTGTATGGATAGAGGCCCAAATTCAACCGCAAAATAAGCCGGGTTAACTCTTTGGCGATGCCCAATTCAGCTGAGCGGCCCCAAATCGACATTTCTGGGTTTTCTGCGATACTGGCCGCTACGGTGGCAATGTTTTCTTCATTTCTGGTTGGTGGCTTAAGATTCAAAAGAGTGTACTCACGCTCAAACTTTTCCACAGTCCGACGGATTGCCTGTACACTGAAGCCATGATGACGACCGACCTCACGACGAAATTCAAGTTGCTCATTTACAACTGAGCAGGAGTTTCGATAATATTTTAATAATTTCCGCTAATTCGGCAAGTGTAAGACGATGCATGATGAAATGGCAAACCTTGCTGAATATTTTTACAGCTGGATTTCATTAATAACTTTGACAGCTGCTGAAACACAACAATTTGAAAAACTGTCATTCCTACCTGGTCACCGTATACAATGACACCAGGATAATCAAGACATGCTCTTTTATGCGGGTTTTTTAATTACATTCTTAGCTCATTGCTTATAAGGAGGCTACAGTTCCTTGTAGTGGTTCTCTGTGTGATATATATATATATGATAGTCTCGTATTCAACTGTAACCGTGGAATCTAGATAGGCCTCCCTTCATGAATTCCACTGTGTCCCCTCGTTCTTTCTCCGATCTACCCTCGCCTTTATCTGAGTCAACGATTTGATACCAACCTATTTGGCCGGTGGACACTTCAGATGTAATTAGTCTAGGCGCAGAGCAAATTTTTCATGGCGGTGGCCGGTGTTGTAACTATGACTGCACATCAATTGTACTTATTTTGCTGCCTCGTGATAGCCACCTGATATCGGTCTCGTTTAACCGAACTTGCACTGCCAAACCTAACTATGTACAAAGTGGGGCAAAAGCAATGTCATAATGTGAATTGGCTGCCATTTTATCAGAAACGAAAAATATTGGGTACTGTTTCCTCGAGGAGCTTACTTGAAGGTGTGCAATTGATAATGTTGGGTTGGGAAAATGTTATCGGTCAAATGACCACTTCCTGAGTTGATGCACATTTGTGCTCGTTTTATAGCGTTTTATGGCTAAACATTTAGCTCCAAATTAGTGATTTCTTCTTCAATGTTGGCTTTCAAGACTTGCAAGGTTTGTGGTAAATGCGAAATTTCAAAAAGCCCCCAAAGGACGAAGTCTAGCGCTGTCAAATATGGCGATCTGGCCGACCAGTTTAAATCGCCAAAATGTCAGATTACGCGAGCTGGAAATTAGTGAATCAAAATCTCCATCGTTGTCCGAGCTGTATGAGCGGTTGCTCCGTCTTGCTGATACGATTCGTTGCCTTATGCAGCATGGAGGATGACGGATAACATTTTCCTTAAGGTAAGGCTAGCGCTATCTTAGCTTAAAGCGAATAATCAACTCACGGCATATGCATCCAATGATGAGTTGTAAGATATTGTCTGAATAAGCCAAGTCCCATTAATGAAATTTCTGCATCATTTGCCTCTAACTCAAGAAAAGGAACCCGCTAAGCTGAGCTAACTATAGGCAAAATATTCTGCTAGACATGGCACGCCTGCAACCCCATGTCGACAACCTGATAGGTACATTACATTGATTTTTAAGGCCAGGAAAGTCCACCTACTAGGATTGAAAATTACGGAAGATTTTACAAAAAAAGCGGTGTGTACCAAGTCCTTTCAGACCACCTTTTTTTTACTTTGAAACGCCGTATGAGGCACCTGGTCTTTGGCATCTCTGTCACACCCGTTCGACTATGCATGACCATAGATAATAAACGCTTGCTCTTCAGTACTTGATTTCTACAACATCATCCCGAAAAGAATTGCCCAAAATTTAGACATCAACACCGGATACACCTGCAATGTCTGTCCGGCTACTCGGTAGAATGCAGCGCGCCGTCACAGACGAGCTTACATTATTGGGAGATGGCGTAAATGAGCTTTACACTAAATGAATTCAAACAGTCAACGGATATTTTGGGCAGAAGAATCTTCAAATCAATAGGAGATGGACAACGGAGTAAAGAAATACCACATCTTAGGACTTTCACACAAGTTTAAATGGATCCGTAACTCGTAACTGAAAACGGCCAACCACCAACACTTTGCAGTGTGCTGAGTATGATTACGGAAATGTAAATAAGCGCACCGACTTATGCATACACAGGAATCCAGCAATAATCTTATTGAAATTCGGGATTTAAGTTATGTAGTTTTTGAGATTCAGGCACCCGATAGAATGTTTAATTATAATCTGCATGAAGGCCACATACGCCAACATAAGACCGACACTTCGTCCTCACCAAAATTAAATTATCCACTCCATCATAAAATAAACGATGTGTTTGGCAAAGATTGCTTCTATGAGCTCCTCGGCGCGACATTACGTCCTTGATGATTTTTACGCGAAGATAGAAAAAGAGATCACCTTTGCCGACGACGACACCAGCTCTGAAATTGTCATAAGGCTAATCGACTTTGCGCCGGGGCAAAAGTCATAACATCTAGAATGCTAGTTTCACACAACATTAAATTAACAAATTGACCTGGCAGTCACCCGATTAAAAACTCAACACACTCTGGATGTCCGATTGTTTCGAGTAGCCGACATCGATAAAGGCCATAACCCTGAACATTCCGGCGGATATAACAACAAGGATGTCAGTAGAACTGCTATAAGTTCAGTTCAATATATGAAAATCTTTCAAAAAATCCGATGTTGCCAGCATCGACTAATGACGACTAGTGGAATCACACAGGACTACCAAACTGAAATCCCTGATTTGACGAAAAGTCCCGGCAAAACAATGTGCGTAAAAAGTGGTGAGATAAAGAAGAAACAGAAGGAACACCAGTATTTCAGAAAGGAAGCACAAAAGCGCTCGATCGAGCCTGTGAAGAGCTACATCTACGGAAATGAAGTTCGTAAGTTCTACTAAAATATTGACAGAACTTGCATTGACCAATGACCACGGATACAAATAAGAGTCGCAGTCGGTGCTGAAAATTAGTGAGGAGTACTTCTGAAAAGGGTTTAAGACAACATTGCGATGTCAGGCAGAATAAACCATTCAACAACTTCGTCCAGCCGACCAAGAAGAGGTCTGGTAAGCAATATTTACACTAAAAACCAATAAGACTGTAGCAGTAGATATGGTATACAAATGATACCCAAGACCAACAACTTGGACAGTATTATTTGATTACCTGAGCTCTTCTGTTAATTGAATTATGCTGCGACACCATAGACATCGAGTATAGAATCACTCTTGGAAATCGCGGTTTTTTTAGGCTAAGAAGAGAGAGGAACTTACGAACAACAGAATAACAACACTATTTATGGCCTACCTATAGTATTGAGCGGAACTTTCAACTTTTCTAAAGACAATCAAAATGCCCGTAGTTACTTCGAGACAAAAGTTCTCGGTCTATGAGAACGTATATTGACCATACATTGACCTAGTCAAAACTACTAAACTTCATGGGCTCCGATGGTTGGAATATGTTCTGCCCCGAAGTGCCTTTGAATCCATTCCAGAGAAATAAAGCGGTAGAGAAAGACTTCGCACACTCAAGTGAAAAGGTACGTCAGGTACGTAATTAGGTATGCACAACTGAAGGCGACTGGCACAAGTCCGATCTAAATGGAGAGGATTTTTAGTTGAACATCTTACATCCTGTACCACCTAAACCGAAGAAGAAAAATGTGCGCCCTGTTATCTTAGGTCACAATTATGAGCCCATATCTATGCCTTGAGATTCTGACAATCTGTCTCATAATTGGAGCTCTATCTCTAAATCGAATAATGTCATCCGGTCCTTATCGTCTGAAGATTCGAAGAATCCTTGTTTTTCTTATCGCACCCCTAAAGTCTCGGCCTGGCAGCCTTTAGCAACTTATTTGCTCTTATTATGATTTTACAGGGTCTTCCAATAGGGACTTCCGAACTTTGAAAGTTGATAGCGGCCATATTGTTGAAGCTTCATCTGTCAAATTGGCTGTCATTTATTCTCTCTGTTTTGCCAAATCACCGTGGACGGACACACGTGCAAGTGATAAAATTGTTTTCTCAAAATGGGTGTTCTGTTCAGTGCGCTTCGCTCATAATCGTTCTACCGAGAGGAATATTGGCAGTGTTGTGGATAAATTTGAGTCCTTTGGTTCAGTAAATGATAAACCAACATCCGTACGTACACAAGATGTGTCGAAAATATTGCCGATGTCCGTGAGAGTGTGCAGGAGAATCCGAGGCTGTCGATTTCGCGTCGCTCACAAGAACTCGGCCTTTCGCAGACCACAAATTGGCGAATTTTACGTAATGACTTGGGCCTGTACCCATACAAAATTCAACTGATATAGGAGCTGAAGGTAAACGACCATAGACGACGACTTGTGTTTACTGAATGGGCTCTGAAGCAGTTGGAAACTGACCCTTATTTTCTCCGAAAAATCATCTTCAACAATGAGGCCCATTTCTGGATGGATGAGTACGTCAACAAACAAAATTGTCAAATTTGAGACGATACCAATCCACATGAGATACAAGAGCGTCCAATGCCTCCCGAAAAAGTCACTGTTTAGCGTCATCGGTTCATATTTCTTTGAGATCGACGTTGGCCAACGGCGAGCGCTATTGGTCAATGATTACCAACTTTTTTTTTGCCTGAATTGGATGATATGGACACCAATGACATGTGGTTTCAACAGAATGGCGCTACCTGGCACACAGCTCACGCCACACGAAAATTCTGCACGAGCGATTCGAGGGCATGGTCATCTTACGTGGAGGTGATGTGAATTGGCCACCACCGAGATAGTACCATTTGACCCCGGTAGACTTTTTCTTGTGGGGTTTTCTGAAGTCGCAGATCTATGCGAATAAGCCACAAACCACAGCGGTCCTCAAAGCCAACATAACTCATGCCATCGGTCAAATTTAGCCTGATTTCTGCGCCAGAGTCATGGAAAATTGGTCATTTCGAATGCGCGCCACCCAGAGAAGCCGCGGCGGAGATTTCAAAGAAGTTATATTCCATATATAATGGCATCGATAGGCCTTTCAAACGAATAAAAAATGTCGATAATATCTCACACACACTTTGTTTTATTTAAATTTAAAGATAGGAAGCGCTTAATGAAAGACCCTTTATTTACCGTGAGGTAAACTAACGCTCACAAATCCCCTTTTTAAAAGGTTCCAGAACCAAGGCTCATGTTCATTGCGGCAATCTCAAATTTGAATCCAAACTACTCGATGATGACAAGAAGTAAGGAAAAGTTTTAGAATCCTCTGAGATTCAAATTTCCTTTAGATATGTTTACAGATTTTTAAATTAATGTAACAGACCATTCCGCTCAAAAGGGCAATTTCAACTTAAGAATATGTGCCAGGTACTACCTCCATTTACCGGACTGGTAAACACACAGTCTAGACACTCTCTATCCGACACATCACATCGCCACATTGCTAGGTATACTGAATACAAAAGTCATCTGCTATCAAATGGGATACACCGGCTGCTTCTATGTACAACACGAACCGATGTCTGGTTTTATTGTTATTAGCATTCTCCTTTCCACGTGCACCGTCAGATACATGTACATACCTCTACAGTAGCTAATATAAAGTTCTAAACGAGTCTGAGTATTGTTTCCATATGAAATGGAGTCAATATGAGTGTAAAGGCGTCTGAGGATACCTCCCTTTGTGAAACTGGCGTAGGCAGAACCATTAACATTATCCAAAGTTCTCACATTTACTCTGAAATATGTTACCCATCCCTGCTTATAAGTTGATCGCAGATAAAGTTATTTCCATGTGCCTAGCTACTGGATATCTGGGTGCGGGTTGTTCTGATAATTATGACTCCGGCAGAACTTTGAATGAGTCCAGGTGCCGCGTATCTGCACTCAGAATTAAAGATAAACATTAAACATATTCCACTTCTGCAAATGGTTGTCTAAAGGTTAACCTACATACTCGTATTTTCAGCTTGAAAACTAATTTACATTGATCATTCAATCACTTGAAGCGAATGTAAACAGTAAAACTGAAACTATTCTCATAACCCATTTGCCATAGAAGTGATTGAAACTTTTCCTATAAAGTTTCGAGTGCTAAGATAACAATTTCCGTATCCTTTCGTCCATCTTTAGGTCACTTTCGGTCACGACCCAGATTTTACACACAAATTTACTCCAATAAGGCTCTATTCAAAGAAAATCGGTTTTTCTTCAAGGCAGACATTTCAATGAGGAATATAAATATGAAATCAGCTTTCACACTGTGCTGTCAAGCTTCATTAATTTCAATACGGTTTGCCATTTTATCATGGAGTGATTGACGCCATAACAACGATTTTAAATTTTTGAAATTTATTTGGAAGGTGGAAGCGCTGTTCGCGAGTCTCATAGAGCATTTGGTGAAGCCATCTGAACGTGTATTTCGTATTTATCGAATTATTGAAAAAGTTCGCACTCAATTCACGCACATACCAACAAGAACGAGAACAGTGCGTTCGGAAGAAAATATCGCGGCTGTGGAAACTTCTGCGGAGGACCCCGATTTATCGATTCGTCGCCGTTCGCAGCAACTTGGTCTTTTGCTACAAACTATCTGGACAATTCTGTGTAAAGATCTTGGTCTCAAGGCTTATAATATTCAATTGTTGCAACAGTTAAAGCCGCGTTAACATTTATTGCGTCAGGTGTTCAGTGATTGGTCTTTAAATCAACTGGAAGTTGGCCCAGTTTTTTATCGTGTAATTTTTTTCAGTGATGAGGCCCATTTCTGGTTCAACGGCTACGTAAACAAGCAGAACTTGCATATTCGGAGCGCCGACATTGCATCCAGAAAAATCCAACTTATGGTGCGTGTTGACCCCGGTGGAATCATCGGTACTTATTTCTTCAAAAATGAGGTCAGAGCACAAGTTACGGTCAATAGACACCGGTATAATGCGATGATCAACGATTATTTGTTGCCAAATTTGCGTGACATCAACGTTGAAGAACTGTGGTTCCAACAGGGTCGTGCTCCAACCCAACACATTTTCGCAATAAAGTCATTTCAAGAAATGGATCCGTCAATTGGCCACCACGATCGTGCGATTTGACGCCATTAAATTATTTTCTGTAAGGCTACGTCAGGTCAATAGTTTATGCCGATAAACCAATAAACCAGTAGCGATTGACGCTTCGGAACAAGACTTTGTTAGAGAAATATGCGACATACACCCCCAATTGCTCGAAAAAATGGTCGAAATTGGACCTCTGCATAGATTGTACTTTGTACGAGGCAGCCTTTTTGGACATGCAATAATCTTTTGAATGAATTTCAAGTTAATTTTGTTGTGTTTTATTTAAACAAAAAAGTCGGAACTTCTTAAATAAAATGCCCTTGACTACTTCCTTCTTAAACTTTTATCCCATTTCGACAATGCTACTACACTCTAATGTTTTCAAAACTTGTCATTGGTTTACTTAGCTCCAAATAGAAGTGAGAAGCGTCACTACCATAAGATGAGCACTGCCTTTGGTATTTATTTTAGTAGATATTGGCGGCTTTGATTGCTTCTTAGAACGAAATATCACCTTGATCGAAAAGTTTCCGGAATTTATTCAGAAAATTAAAAATACAAGGTTGTTCACCTAAATCTATATTGTCCCCTTCAAAGTAGTCCCCATCGACTGCAACACACTTATGCCAGCGCTTGATCTAATCTTCGAAACATTTTTTATATTCGGTTTTCGGTATGTCCATCAGTGCTTCCTGCGATTTTTCCATTACTTCCTCTCGGCTGCTGAAACGCGTTCCCCGTAGTAGTTTTTTAATTTGATTGAACAGAAAGAAGTCACAGCGAACCAAATCAGGTGAATTCGGTGGCGGTTGGATGGTATTTGTTGCACTTTTCGTCAAAAAATTACGAATAATGATGGCACTGTGCGACGGCGTGCTATCATGGTGCAAAATCCACGAGTTTTCTGCCCACAATTCTGGTCTCTTTCTGCAAATTGCTTCACGCGAACGTCTCATAAGGCCCAAATAATACTTTTTGTTTACTGTCTGGCCTTCTGGCAAAAATTCATGATGCACTACACCGTTGTAATCCATGAAAACCGTGAGCATTGCCTTCTTTTTTGACCGAAAACGACGTTTTTTTTTGGTCTCGGCTCATTTGGTGAACGCCACTCACTTGCCTGATGTCTGGATTGCATGTCATACTCATAAGCTCACGTCTCGTCTCCAGTAATGATCCTTTTGATGAATGTGGGATCGGATTCAGCCTCGCAAATCATGACGTTTTCGACGTCAAGACGGTACACGGTCTCTTTTTTGCATGAAATTGAGGTCTTTTGGCACCAACTTTGCTGCTACACGACGGAAACCCAAATCATTAACCGAAACGTCTTGGACGGATCCATAGGCAATGTTCAAGTCCTCCACTATCTCTCTGATGGTTAATTTGCGGTTATTGACCAACATTTCGTTTACTCGGACTTCACCATTGTTTTCGTCGGTTTTCGATGTTGATGGTCTGCCACTGCGTTCCTCATCTTCGATTGACTCACGAGCACTTTTGAACCGCTCGTGCCACTGGTAAACGACCGTTTTCTTTAGAGAATCGTTGCCGAAACACTTTTCCAACATTTCCAATGTTCACGCACCATTAAATCCGTTTTTTTACTCGAAATTTAATGCGAGCACAAGTTCGTTGTTGCAAATTTAAACCCATTTCTAAAATTGTAAAAAATCGCCAACACACACAGAGTTAGATGTACTCTTGGCTACGTAACTTTTGCAAATGTCAAGCTATGACGCTAAGATTTAGAATGTCAACAACAGATTTGCCAACTGGGAGCGCCACACGGTGGTGTGGTGCGGGAATGAGGTGGTATGATGGTGTGCCTACTCTTCCTCGCATCCAGGACTTGGAAAGCAATGTATCATCTCTCATTCCGAAGGTTCCGACTTTCGTCTTGACTTCCAATACTCGTATTTGGCCCCCTAAAGAACGACTAGTATAAGAGTTTTAGAGTACATCATCTTGGTCTTCAGAGCTAGACGTTTGTAGATGTCAGTATCAACTCTGAGATAGCTGAATAAATTTATCTCTTCGAAGAAGATAAGAATAATAGGAGAACGTTCATTACGTTTGTTACGTTCATTACAGACGTGTTCTCCTGGGCGAGCTATTGTCTCCTCCTTTAAGACTAACTATGTCGTTTGTTCCTCACGTGCCCAAAGCGCTCTTAGATATACACTTCCCATACAACCGATGACGTCAATATCGTTAGTATAGCCCAACATCTTGACGAACTTGTTGAAAGTGGTGTTTTCCATGCCATGCACGCTTTATCTGCTCTATTACTAAATTGGGAAAGTCACGCAATAAGAGATTAGCTCTTTGCTGAAGTTACATATGTAGATACATGGCCGAGATATTTAAGTGGAAATGTTTGCGCAGTACATGATGTTTCAGGGTTACACGACATACCTAAGTTTACCGGAATTCCGAAATTAGCCAAAGACTTGTACAGCTTACGACACAAGTTCGATTAAGATAAGGCATAATGTGGACATTCCGGTAAAAGAACTCCCTAAGGAAGCCATGACAAATGGTTTTTGAGGTATTTCGAAATATTTTCCGGCATCTATCAAGAATGTCGTGATAGAAAAAAGTAAAAGAGGGACTCCTAATGAACCAACGCCGGAACTTTACTAAAAGGACAAATTTTCCAAAGATTACAAGCTTCTACGAGACCCTCGACAAAACCTACGGCAATGCCTTAAGCGTGAACTAAAAACAAATTTATGATGCAAATTGGGGAAGCAGGGCATCTTTTGGAGCACAGTTAATTAACACATTCTGCGCGACATAATCTCAGTAATCGAATTCAGACTTATCGGCTGTGAAGCCAGTCAAAATATCATCGTAGCTTGCCACTATTTTCCTTACATCAATATACACGACCCTTGGGTTCCAGCGATTATTCTGGAGGCTAAATACTAAAGAAATACTGAAAGAGAACTCAACATCGTATAGTCGGTAAAGCGATGATGATAATCGATAATCATGCTGGAGTAGATCACATTCCGTCCTAGCTATTAGAAGCAGCAAAAACAAGTCCGCGTTGAGATTCTGGTAGTTGGATGTAGATACAACAGTGGACTCAATGACAGTAAGTCGGCACCTCTCTCTCATAGGAATGGTAAAGAACCTCTGCGAGTCCCGAAAATTACGTCGGCTAGAAATCTGTGCGGCGCTTAGTTTAAGGCACCAAAAACTGAGCCGTTTTTGCACCGAATAATGACATCCGAGGAAAAGTGGATTATGTAGGACAATCGTAAATAAACTGGTAAGTGGTTAGATGAAGACGAAAACCCAAAGTTCGCTTTTCACACAAAAAAAGTTGTGGTCACGATCTGATGGACATCGAATCCATCGACCAATCCACTTTCCATTTTCTAAGCCACGAACAACGATAAACGCCAGGAACTATGAGGAAATTGACACAGTGCATACCAAATTAAATGGGAATCAGCCTCTGTTGGTAAACAGGCATGGTTCAATCCTAATTATGGCAATGCCAGGCCGTAACGATACAAAAAAAAAAACCTACAATTCGGATTTGAAATTCTTCTTCATCAACCGTATTCTCTTGGTGTTTCTACAATGGACTATCACATTTTCCGCAGTTTGGAGTCATTTGTCGGAGTGCCAGAAAGGGCATGGTCTCCAGGTATTAAGATGTATTTATTAAGGGTATTTAATATAAGATCCCGTAAAAACCTTATATGCGAACCGATAGCATCGGTTAAGAACAGATTTATGGTTGATGCACCTCCAAAACGAAAAGAGGACAAAGATTTTGGAATCTGCCCATAAAATGCTCGAACCTTGAACAGTGCTACACAGATGAACAAGACTAAGTCTAGACAAAATGAATCCAGACTCCTATAAAGCAATTACTCGTATAAGCGACATCCAAGGAATGCGGAGAAATGGGAGGAACAAAAGAAGATTGAAAAATGGTTACGTACACACATACAGCGGTGATTGTTGTACGGATAAAGGCCAAGTCCTATTCGAATGCATTACTACTATTCAGGGCTATATTCGCTAACATCAGTCTAAAATACGCTCAAGCCCCTAATGAAAAAATTTACCATCCTGTCAAAGAATGTTTTTACGAGCTCTTTGAAAAAATCTACAGGCAATGCCCTAAGTATGACATTAAAATCGTTGTAGGTGATTGTAACGCCTGATACTATGGAGATAGCATATGTGTCATAAGTACTCCCGTCACCGTCCTGCGTTAAGCACTAAGGACCAAGGGCGTCGATGTCGAAAACCTGTCAGAAATGACGCAAAAGCACGAAACCTGTAGAGATGAGGAATAAAACCTTGTAGGTGAGGCACAGTCGGTTCCGAAAATAAACTTATTCTACAGACTGTATAACGGCGACAAAGCCCAATATCCCGCCGTCTGGCAGAGTAAACCATTCAACTTAGACGATGGTAGCCAAAACTTACATCCAGCTGACCAAGACAAAGGAAGGATAGCAATATCTAAGCTTAAAAAACCAACAAAACTACAGGACCCTGATGGCTTACTGGAAGAGGTATTTAAGGCTGCTGGAAGTGACTTTGTGGAGTGCACACAATAACTCTTTTTACAGATCTGGTCAGCAAGGTGTATCCCTACAAAATTTTATCTGCCATATTGTGTGAATGTCTGAAATCTCTCATCAACAACCTAATTGGCCCCTATCAGTGCGGTTTCAGACAAGGAAAGACCACAACAGATCAAATCTTTACACTCCAGCAGATCCTGGAAAAAACTCAAGAATAACAAATCGATACCCACCATCTTTTCATTGACCTTAAGGCAGCATATGACAGCATTTATAGAGATGAGCTACATAGAACCATGCTTAGTTTTAGCATCTCTGCCAAACTCGTCCGTTTGTGCAGAACGACGATTGAGAACGCTCGCTGCTCCGTCAAAGTTGGTGACGACTTAACCCAGACCTTTGGTGTCAAAAAAGATTTTAGACAAGATGCCGCGAATTCTTTAACATTATATTTGAAAAAATTGTGCGGAGCTCACAAGCGAACACTGGAGGCACAATCTTTCAAAAGTCGGTGCAACTACTACGTGTGTTCGCTGGTATTGAAATGGAAGCTGACAAAATGAGGGCAAAACCAAGTATGCGGTCAACAAGAAGAGATATACAACAGCTGACAGTTATAACTTCGAGATAGGAAGTGGCAAGCAGTCAATTTAGCTCTGTTATCAATTCGACCAACACCACATTAGAAATACGACGAAGAATCACTAAGTATGGTTAAGAAGGCAATTGCGTAGTAAGGCACTACCATGAACAACTAACGAGGCGCTATACATATGAATGACCAAGACTATCGCAGTCCTACTTTATGAAGTTGAAGCATCATTGAAACCGGATAAAGGTATCCTCGGTCGTTTCGAGAAAAAAACCCGTTTGCAGTTACGACTTTTCGAGGAGAAGATACAGCGACATCGATCTACTTGTATAATAGGTAAAAAAAACTGCGCTTCAGTCGCCTGACATGACGAGGACATGTAGAAAGAATGTGCACCAAATCTCCGTCCGCAAAATCTTCGAATCTAATCCAGAGGGACAATGTAAATGAGGAAAGTAGTGGAATGTAACCTCAACAGTTGGTCAAAAACAACGCTTACTCTATAGATTTATTAGTTGGAGATTTATTAATTGGAAGATAGCAGTAGTGCACCCACTTTCCAAAAGGGATAAAGACACGTCCAATTCGGCGAATCTTTGATCGATAAGTCTCGAACATCAGCCAGGCATTCAAAAATGTGATCAATAGAGTTCTGGCGGCTGAGGGCAAAAATATAGTTCCGGATAATCAATTCGGTTTCAAAGGGGCATGACATCTCACATGCCGTGTCCAAACATGCCTGCTTGATTGACTTGGAGAAAACTTTTGATGCAGTATGGTTAGAGGGACGGACTTTTCTTCAAGTTGAACCGGCTAAACATAAGTAAACCACTGCTGTACATTCTTTCTAATATGGTCACCATAGTGAGCAGTTTATAGAAATGGCGACGTGATTTCTGCTGCAACATTTGCCATTAAAAACGGTCTGCAACAAGGTGCTGTTAATTCGCGGATCCAATGCAACATATACTCGTACACAAGTGATCTTGTGAGCTCACTTAGCCATGTCATACAGTACTCAGACGACTTGATCGCGTACAGATAGTGACTTCGAAGAGAATAAACAATATTGCGATGACTGGAAGTTGAAAATCGGGTTTCAGAAATCGGAAACAATTTTGTTTAGGACGCCTTTTTCTGAGGGCTCTAGGGATACCAGAAAGAATTGACGCAAGTTTTCGATCGTGGGACAGCACAGGCAGCCACTTGCTTGTCGAAATGTAGTCAGATACTTTGAGATCTGGTTAGATCAATATCTATATTTTAATAAGCATATTGATGTTGCTCCAGCCAGAGCCAAAGGTACATTGCTCTTACAAGGAGACTGTTTTATATCAGCCAACTCGATACGAGTACAAGGGTGAAGGTGACCTGCTGCATGGCCCTTATCCGTCCTGTGCTTGTATTTGCGGTGTGGTTCAACGTAAGAGCCAGCTTAATGGAAAAGATTCGGGTGTTTGAGAGGGTTTGCCTTTGCTTATACAGAACACCAGAATTTGATTGCATACAATATTCTATCCGAAAGATGTTTTGTGCGATAGAGTGAACAATTTTGCTTTAAAATTGACTCGAAGGCACATTGCAAGAGCAATGACCTAAACGACCAGAAGTACCCGACCTAACAAAGAAAACACAAAAAAATTGGGGGAAAATATGTTTATTTCTTTACGTAGTCTCCTTTTAGTTTAATACACTTTTTCCAGCTTTGTTCAATAGCTTCGATACCCTGTTTATAGTAAGAATCGTCGAGCTCCTTAAAATAGCCATCAACCGTAGGCTCTACCACTTTACTGTTGGCAAATCTTTTACCACCGAGCCATTTTTTTTCAAATTCAGAAATAGAAAATAATCTGAGGGGCCTAAATCTGGCGAATAGGGTGCATGAGGAAGCAATTCGAACTTTAACTCATGGATTTTGGCCATCGCGATGACGGATGTGTGAACGGGTGTATTTTTTTGATGAAGCAAAACTTTTTTCTTCGCCAAATGCAGCCGTTTTTTCACATAATACACGCTGTTAATTGTTTTTCCTTTCTGCAGATAATCAATGACCCCATGACCCTGACTGCAGATGGAACTGTCTTCGCCTGCTTTGAAGCCGATTCCCCTCTTTGAGTCCATTGTTTTGACTTTTCCTTCGTCTTGGGTGTGAAGTGATGGAACCATGTTTCATCCATGGCTATGAATTGATCCAAAAACTCGGCTTTATTGCTGTGAAACTTCGCCAAACACTCGATTGAAACATTTTCACCACGCTGTTCTTGTTCCATTGTGAGTAATCGCGGCACCCATTTTGCGTACAACTTTCTCATGTCCAATCTTTCAGTCAACATGCGATGTACAGCGCTTTTCGAAATGCCTAACATATCCGCTAGATCACGCACTTTCAATCGACGGTCATCCGATACCATTTTGTCTTGTCAACTCGTACGGCCTCGTTTAAACTCGGCCACCCAATATTTTATTGTTGTAAACGTTCTACTCTGGGGGAGTCTGTTCTACTCTGGGGGAGTCTGGGTCAGTTTTGATGTTGGGGTTGGTTTGAGGCCTTTCAAATGAAAGTATTGTATCACTTTGTATTGTATATTGTATTGATGACCAATTTTTTCCATATTTACAAATTCATTGAGAGCGTTCACTATTGATGGCTGCCGAACAAAAACTAAACAACATAGCGTCGCAAAACTTCAAATTTAAGCTTTATAAGGTTGGTACTTTTTACAATTAGTATTTTTTCTAAACAACAACCGCCATCTATACATAAGGTCGGGGACTTCTAGGATTACCCTCGTACTATCACAACTTTTTATATCTCAAGATTGTGCGCTTTAAGGGCTTTATTCCCTCAGAAGCGTTTCTCTATTTAGACAGTAACGGATTGATTAAATAGATGAACGCTCAACTATGACAGAGGCGTAGCACACGGCAGTGCGGAGCGTCTCCGGTTTAGTAGGGCATTTGGGAGTCGCGATATTAAGAATGTTAATCGACATCTTTCTTTTTAATTCAGTGTGGCGCCTTTAAAGCGCAAAGTCGTTCCGCTTAATTTGTAAGCCATGGCCAGCCTACACAGCTTAAGTAGTTTTAAAGTAAAAAATAAAACAAGACACGTTTTAATTACATTTTTAATTACGTAACCTAGATTAGGATAATTTAAGTAGATTAATATTTTTTTTTTAAGTAGTTTTAAGTTTTATAACAATAAAACATAAAATTAATGTCCTTAGTAACGGGACATTAATTTTTTTTTTCTTAAATATTTTTTTAGTTACTAAAATTAATAATTAAATTAATAAAAAAATGTAATAAATAAAATACGTCTCGTTCGCCGAAAGACATAGATTAAGTGATAGGGCCCGCATAGGACCTAACCTACTGGCCTGATTTTTTAAGTTAATTAAGATAATTTTTAAGCATTTTTTTTGTTTTGTCTAGCATTAAGGTACCGTTGAATTGAAATGAATAAAAATGCATTTGAAATGAAATGAGGTTTATTAGTTGTGGATCAGGTCTACCCCGGACTGTAAATGGCATACTCGTAAGTAAGTTGGGTCTTCGTATTTACAACACTAAAAGTCAGCTTGTTAGATTCTTGCACAAGCTAAGAAAGAGTACAGCTCATGAAGTTCTTTTTCACCATTTCTTTTTCTCCTTTCTCCTGCCTTGGAAGTGTTCTCTCGATGCTCTAGATTTTTGTTTAGACTTCCTTTTAAGTGCGTCCATTGGTAGCCTCATAATTTGACTGTTCACTGTCGTTTGCGTTGAACGACGGCGAGACTAAGAATTTCGTCCCTAGGTCATCATCTTAAGATCCACTTAATTCAGGCATGACGAAGCTCACAAAATTGAGCCTTTCGAAATATCTGAAATGCATACTCCATTTGTATCTTTAGAATCGATTAGCACCTGAACTTAGCTATCATCTGGAGCTTGATATCTAGGGCTTGAGTTCAATTCAAAAGAAAGTCTTGCTGTACGTAGGGCGATTATAAGCCCCACTTATAGGTCGTAGTGGTGACAGGCCGTTTTTTATGCCGCTGAAACTACAAGAGTGGAAAGGTTGATGTAGATAATCTCATAAACAAAAGTAAGTGCTAGAATGATGATTTTCGCGGGTTCTCTTCTTATCATTTTGACGCAGTTGACTAAACGTTGAGACAGGAAAATTGACACATAGGCACTATTATTTATATTGCTGCACTGTGATAACTTCAATTTGAAATTGCTTAGATTCGATAATTTATGCCCCCGCAGAAGCAACAAATCCCATTTCTAGTTCTATTTTAAAAATTCTTCTATTCCTTCAATCTCGTTGCTTAGTAAAATGTGAATTCCAGAATGTAGAACGTACATAACTGCTATTATATACTCCTATACGTAAAGAACTATTTATCGTTGGTACTTTAAGAAGCGAAGGTCAGTGCAAATTGAATGCTCATATGGCTTCCGCAGTCTTGTATAAAAAAGGACGTGTGATTTGAAATTTTCAACAGTCAGTTAGATCCTTCACAATGGTGTCATCTCGTGGATTTCTTCTTCTGTCCTGCTTGTTAGTTTTATTCGCTTCCATGGCGCAAAGTCAAGTCAGTTAAGCTAGTTAACTTTTAAATTGTTTTTTAATGTTTGCAAAATTCTAGCTCACATTTTCACCAGATTGGGGAAAACGTTCATATGGAGCGATGCATAATCTATTCGAGGCGAACTGCAACAATTCCGACGAGATATTGACCAGCATTTTCCGATACATCCAGGCAAGTTTCTTTGATGAACAAATCATGTGTTACTTTTTTATTATTTTTTCTTTTAAGTAGATGAAGGCTCAGATCTGTTCTGGAGGGAAAAATGTTCAGTGAACAAAATAAATCGAAAATACGGCAACATCTTCCTGAAAATATTTCTCAAAGCACAATTAATTATTTAATTTTGTTTCTTATTATTTTGACTAACATGTAACACTGGTTTAAATAAATTATTAGCAAATGGGGTATTTATTTTGTTTTGAGCTTTATTTCATAAAATGGAATGCATGATCCTTATTTACGACGGAATGTAGAATATGCATATAATTGGCATATAAGCAAATTCCAAGAACCTCCTTTGATTATTAGGTTATTCCGAGAGTAATACGGTTTTCCAACTATATTGGAGCATTTTTAGTTCTCTTGGTATTTTTCAGCTGTTCTTCTTCGTTATATGTTCGTATATATTCACTCAATTCTTGTTATGTGGGCAGGTAATAAAAAAAAAACCCAGCTATTAGTAGGGTATTCAACTATCAAAATCGGAAAAGACACGAATGTTGCTAGGAAACCCAGAGCATGTCGAAGGCATTGTCGCCTTTAAAACGCGTTTTATTCAAACTTTTTCGTGGGAACAATATAATTCTATTAAGATATCAAGACAATAAGGGTGCCCATCAAAACTGCTCGCACTCTCATAATATGAGACGAACTGGCGGGAAAACTTTGAGAATGCAGTAACAGTATCTTCCGCTGATTGTGCGCCTCATTTATGAAGGATCTGATTTCCTATGGAGCAATAGCATAAGCCAACTGAACTGCAATGAGCAAAACACAAGTGCAAGTATAGAATGTTTTTTTTTTGTAAGTGAAATATTTTATCGCTCTTTGGGTAGCAATTCTGAACTCCGATGAAACGAAAAAGCGACATGAAGTGATTCCAAACTCCGATGAAACGAAAAAGCGACATGAAGTGATTCCAAACTCCGATGAAACGAAAAAAACGACATCAAGTGATTCCGAACTCCGTTGAAACGAATCCTTAGTCCCTTTTGCACATATTCAAAACCGTTATCCAAGAAAGATGAAGTGTTCCTTGCTTCACGATGTTGTACCGCTATTTCCATCAGTGACGCTCCTAGGTAACAAATAAATTATTCCACTTCAAACTCTCCTTAACACCCATCTGTGAATGCTAAAAATTGGATAAAACGAAACAGCGACAGAAAACGGGAGGGGGTAGCGCTTGTGGTGAGGCAGCTCTGGAAGAATGAGACATGAGAGATGAACGAAAAGGTGACAGACTCGTAGTAGGGAACAATCAGTTGGAATGAACCATGAGCGGTAAAGAAGGGCGTTGTGCAAGAGGTACGAGCATAGAACAACATCAGCATAGCCTACCTAGGCATTACTTGGTAAAAACATCAACAATTAACGGAAAACTTCAGCTTAACAACAAAATTTGGCTTGGTTTGGCTTAACTTTTGCTTGTCAACGCCAAGAAGACAAGCAGCATAGAATAGCACAGCAACAGAATATCTCCAGTGACATCGGGGTTGGCCTAGTTTGG
Organism: Volucella zonaria; assembly: GCA_963966105.1. Taxonomy (NCBI): domain Eukaryota; kingdom Metazoa; phylum Arthropoda; class Insecta; order Diptera; family Syrphidae; genus Volucella; species Volucella zonaria. Next base: position 170,956,199 of record OZ014531.1, on the reverse strand, counting down.
AAATAGCGGCAATAGCAAAAGGAAAACAACAAGATTGTTATCTGTTAACTATCATCTGTTCATTGTATGATATAATGTTTTGCATATTATTATTCCAGGTATTGTGCTAGGGTTAGGTTTGGTGAGAGGGGCTGTTGGAAAAAATCAACCTACTTAAGCCTATTGGCGCATTGTGATGTCACGTGGATCTATGATTCACCTGCCCTTGAAAGAAAATTGAGCTTCTGATAAAACGTCTATATTATTTGGATCGCTCAAGTCATTGCAGACGAAAGCTACTAAGTGGAGTTTCCTTATGTTGGAGAAGGCTAGGCATGTACAGAATAGGTGGAGGGTTGTCTCCTCCTCCTCGTCGTCCATGCAGCTTCTGCAGAAGTCATTTGTAAAAACGCCAAACCTTAAACACACCTATAACAGCGCTCAGACGTTTTCCATTTTGAAAGACCAAAACCTTAAAGCGATTGAGATCCAGTTTTGCTCAGATTTGTTTGGTCGTTAGACATGTTAATCCAACTGTCCACCTAAGCTATAGTATTATAATATTAGTTGGCACGTAGCGATTGGTATACCGATGCTAACTTTTTCCAGTAGGATAGGCAGAGTTGTTCCAATTTTGGCCAGATCATCGGCCCTACTACTCCCTGCACTGTTTCTGTGCCCCGTCACCTAACAATCTGCCATCTCCCTAAGAGACCACCGGCAGTCAAGGGCTGTTTTAAAATTTTATGAGACTGAGTCCAGGAACTTGGCCTGACTATCCGAACAGGTGCGATCACCCCATCAGCCAGGACAGGACTTCTTTAATCGAACAAATTTCCGCCTTATCACAACCAGCACCACTATAAGTCTTAGGTTAGATTAAAACAAGGATATCACTTTCGGATACCGATCTCATCTGTGTTAGCTCAGCCGCCCTGAGGACAGCCAGAACCTCTGGTTGGAAGACACTGCTTGCGCCCGGTAGTCTTATAGACACTCTTAGCTCTGAGTCTTCTGAGAAGATACCAGAACCTGTTGCTTCCTCTGTTTTAGACCCATCTGTGAAAATTACAATTTCATTTCACCTGTTTACTGCATTTTTTTGCTGGTCCTCCCTCTCGGGATACATTATATCATACGGAATGTTGAAGTCGACCAAGGAAGAAATCTCATCCATTAGAATTAGATTGCTTGGCAGTAGCTACGCTAGGACCATACCATGTCCGAAACTACTGCTTTTGAAGTAACCCAGATTAGTAAGTCGTATCGCATTGTTGCCAGCAAGTTTTTTGATCTGTATATCAAACGGTGTTAGGTGCAGAAAGCTGTCCAATGCTGCCGTAGGGTTGGTACGGAGCACGCCTATAATAGCTATGGAAGCCGTTCTTTGATCCATCCGTATAGAAATGTATTAACTTCTATCAGACGGATCTAGAGGGAATGCTTACATGAAAGTCTTTGTCAAACCAACGTTGAGGAATAGTATAGTCGATGATCTCTAGAAGGATTCCCAATGTGTGAAGAATGTTAGTGTGGCCAAATAATTTGTTTGTCTGCTGTGTAGTCAAGTGCGTTGCCTAAGGCCGTCCTCCAGACAACCATCCCGTAGGGGAGTATTGGTCTTATAACCGATATAGCCGGTCTTAACCGAGTGAGTAATGCGAAGTTGAATTCTGAATGGCTTTTTTGCAAGATAATAGAGCTACTGTACTGTTGTTCAGGTTTTGAGATATTCGTAGTTTCTTGCATCTAGCTATTAGTCCGAGTTTATAGCGGCCGCCAGGAATGCCTGGACAACTCTAATACTGGAGGTGTACTTTGTGTCGATTGCTATACGATCAATTTGGTTGACTATGTTATGACCAGGTAACCACCATATTCATTTGCGATATTTCGCCCCGCAGCAGAGTTGATTATCCTTAGTCCAAACCGTGTAGCCTACGCTTTTTGACTGTACCACCAAAAATTACCTAAAGACTTTAGCATTAAACTTGGAGCACCGTTTACAGGCTTTGTCAGAAAGCTCATAGAAAAATTCTTTGGTAACATCGTCTAATTCATCGGATGGGGTTTGAGTGCATATCAGGCTGATGTTGCTGAATTTAGTTTTGATTGGGATTGTGAGAAAGCATTCATCCACATGGCGAAAGCTTAAGACTTCTTGACTTTGTTCGCTTATAGGAAATCCACACCCAAATAGACGCTTCTTCTATGTAGCAGTTGACGAAGTATAGCTATGTCACAGCACTTCCTGTATAGTGATTTTTGGTTTATAGTAGTCTCCGCAAGTTTTTCTGTACGTAGAGCCCGTACAAGGTCCGAACATTGCATCTGCACATCCGAGCATCGTTGTCTTTTGTCGTATTGGAAAATCGTCAACAGTGAATCCATCCCTATTTGAGACTATGAGGTTTTTAGTTAATCTCACTCGAAATCCCCAATCTGGAGGGTCAGTGTCATTCTGGGTCCCATATTTTAGCATCTTGACTAGTTCTAACAAATCATTATTAGCCTATTGAGGGATTGATTTCACAGGACGAGCAATAACCTAATGGCAACCTGAATAAGTTGCGACCTCTTTTAGTTTACCAGCGCACCTTAATGTACGTACATATACGTAGGTCACGTTTTGCTAGGAAGCGTGCACAAAAGCATAAGCATCATGGGGGGACGAAAATATATCCAACGACTGGAAAATCAGTTCCATATGCTTCTACCATAGATCTCCAGGCTTTTTGTAATACACTGATGCATGTAGTGATCTGGCTGTTGGCCCGATAGATCAAGTGTAGACCACATTTTCATATTGAAATAAGTCACTGAAACATCGACCAATTCCAAGTCGAAACCCACAACCGAAGTCAAACCATTAGAAATGACTGAAACATCTTTCTTAAACGTGTGAAGCTCATATCGACCAAAATCTGTGATATAAAGTACTACTAAGGTTGTAAAACATTAGAAAACCTGTCTCATCTTACTTCTCGGTGCCAGTTTAAAATGATATTTCAGCTGTCAACCTTTTGGACAGGACAAATTTTCTTGAAAACTCTAGTTCTCTTGGATAGCAATGATAATTTTCCCAGTTGCTATTTTTCAGCAGCTGCCAAAGTTACCAATAACATCCAGCTATCAAAACATGCAGTAAGGTTTGCCATTTCATCATGCATAGTTTTACGCTTGCCGAACGTGAGGACATTATTAGAAAATATTATCGGCACTCCGGGTCAGTTGTAAATACGCAACGTGAATTTCCTCGTGAGGTCGGTTGTCATCATGGCTTCAGTGTACAGGCAATTCAACTCACCGTGGAAAAGTTTGAGCGTGACTACACTCTTTTGGATCTTAAACCACTAACCAGATAGAGATTGGTGCGAAATGGAGAAAACATAGCTGCCGTAGTGGCTAGTATCGAAGAACACCCAGAAATGTCGATTCGGCGCAGATCAGCTGAATTGGGCATCGCCAGAGAGTTAGCCCGACTTATTTTGCGGTTACATTTGCTTGTTGACATAGCCGCAATGGTTACAACAAGACGCTCTACATGCTATACAAGCAACGCGATATTCAAAGTTGTGAGGGAGGCCAGCTAATTTGAACGAGCTTGAGGTCAATATCCGACACACTATTGACGGAATAATGCCGCACATATTGGACCGAGTCATCAATAATTGGACCGACAGCTTGAAGCACTGCCAGCGAAACTGAGGCGGCAGCTAGCAATGCTGTAAAAAGAATGATCCGGTGGCTAGCAGTCAGTCCGGATTATATATCCTTCAAGCAAGTTTTGAGGAGTGTTCAAAGTCCGTTGTTTTTCAATGTTATGGAAGATTTTCTACTGATGAACTCGGAACGATTTTCCTCCTTTCGCCGATGATAGCAGATTTATGAGCAATGGCCTTACAACCCTTCAGTTTCCACTCTTGATAATTGGATAAAGACGATAGAAGATAATTAGTTACAGAACAGTGGTACTGCGACCAAATATCCGAATTGCTGTTTTTCCGAACCCGCCTACCCAATTTATGGTAAGTACTTATTTACAATAGAAGTGTTACGTTATGGTAATCAAAGAGTCGGCGTGCCAAAATCAACATTTAGACTCTGTCGTGAACCATTAGGAAAGTTTCGATGACGATGACGAATATAGAATTAGGCAGGGGCAGCTTAGAGGCAGCAAAGCCTCTACACTATTTTGTGGTGTGATTTTATTGGCCCCCAACCTGAGGCCTCAATGAATTTTAGAATAGTTTTATGGATACCAAATATTTTCAACATGCATGCATGCAGACTAAACTGTGCGTGAAAGTTTGGCCTTTGTCCGTCCACTATGTTGGAAATCATGCAAACAAATTTCACTGTAGCCCTGACTTCGGCCTCATTTTTGAGAAAATACGGACGGATGATGACACCAGCGCGTCGTGAACAGTGTACTTTTTTGGGCGTAGTCCAATCTTGTGAGTTTCTCCTAGTTTTGCATATCTCCAAAACGGGCAAATTTTGATGGTTTGCAAGCCCCACAAGCCCTTTGAGGCAAAGATTTGCCTCATTACTTTCGATAAAACTTCAGGCTCGACTTCAAGCTCTTTAAAAGCCTAATGTGTGAGTTTCCGTCAAGAATCATTGTCCTGTGACTTTAATTCTGGCAGCAGGTGGTGTATATACCCTAGGTTCCTAAGGGCATATTCCCGAAGTTCCGTCGAACAAGAAATTGCACGGCAGGGGTGGGTCTATTCTCACTCCATTTCACGTTACAGCCCATCAAAGTGCTCCTTGAAGATGTTCCTCTTGTTCAGAGAAGGGCGATGTTCTTTCAACAAGATAGAGCACCTTGTCACAGTGGCATCGGGGTAACTTCGTTCCTCAACCATACTATTAAGGAACGATGGATTGGTCGATTCCGCCCCAACTCTTGTCCGATCAGATCTCGTGATCTAACACCCATGGATTTCTTTCTTCTGGGGTGCTATGAAAGAAAAGGTTTATTTTAGAGAAATGTCGAGCCTGGTAGAGCTCCAAGAAAATATTAGTGTCGCTTCAGAAGAGATGAAAATAGTTTTGGTGACTGTGAACCCGCCATTAGAATTCAAATTCAAATGAAATGAAGTCATTTCGAACAATTGCTATAAACATTCCATAAACTGTTCCAAAAAGGCCCTTCTTAGGACCACATAAAAATATCCAAGCGATTTTATGAGTAAATTAATAGGTACACTTTTTTTGGCCATTTTTCTTTGACGAAAAATGTGGAACAGCAATTTTTCATAATTTTGAGTTTAACAAGCCATAACTTTTTTGTTGCTGCACAGATGTACCCAAAGCCTTGTATGCACTACTAAATTGTCTTTCCAAAATGTCCAAAACTATTTCTATACCTGTACCAGTTTAGAAATTATAGCGTTTAAAGTAGTAACACCTCCGAATTAGAGGTCACTCACTTTAAAGGGGTGAAGGGATAGACCCCCCTGCCATAAAATTTCTTGTTCGGCGGAACTTCGGGAATATTCCCTTAAAGGGTTATACTGCTAAACTGGGACACGCTGTATATACGAATATACTATATAAGATTGTTTTGAGTAATGAGGCACATTTTTGGCTCAATGGGCTTGCGAACAAGCAAAATTTGCCCGTTTTGGGGTATGCAAATCTAGGAGAGGCCCACAAAAGTACGCTTTTCGGTGTGGTCCTTATTTTCTCAAAAATCAGGCCAAAGTTCGGGCTACAGTGACTATTTTTCCGAAAATATAGACGACGAAATATAGGATGGCACTACGATCCATACTGCTCATGAACCCACGGATTGTTGTAGGATTTTTAATAAATCAATTTTTTTATTGCTTTCAACGGTCCCTTAGGACCTCAAAAATGATATCTCAAAAGATTATGGCCGGGAAATATCTCGAAATACTTGTTTTTCAAAGTATAGCACAAGGCCGCCAGGTAGACTTTCTATATAGTAACTTAAAATTTTAAACGAATTTATCTCAAAACTGCATTTTTCAAGCAGGCCGCACCCATAACCTGAACAATTTTCAACCAATTCACTTCAAATTTTAACTAGATCTTTAAAAATATATTGTCTAAATAAGTACGTAGGATTTTTTTTTCAATATGGCATAGTTCATTTGTTATTAACAATTTTCTGGCGATTTTTCTGCGAATTTTGCAAGTTTGACTTTGGAAGTACGCCATTTCGCCAAAAATCAATATGTCAAGAAAAATTCTATGTACTTCTCTAGCTGTTATGTACAGTGAAAAAAAATTTTGTGATTCATCATAATTCAAAATTTACAGGAGATGTTGGTACGGCCGTAGACCCTTCCAAAAAAGTGAGGTCATCTGAGAGCCACTCCACAGCCGCCATTTTTAAACAAATTATTTTATAAAAATTATGTTTTACAGTCAATCATATGTACAATAAACTTCTAACTCGATTTATTTTATATTTTTTCCTGAAAAAAAACATCACAAGAAGCTTATTTTTGAGGCCTCTGGAGTGGCCTAACCCCTGAAAATTAATATTTATAGTAATATTGTCTATTTTGGAAAACCGAAGGGATAAAATACGAGGGCGGGTCAATAAGTCCGTGACTTTTGGATTAAAACAGATTTTTTGATAAAAAAATAATTTTATTTTTCAACGTAGTCTCCCTTGAGCTCTATACACTTTGTCCAACTCTTCTCCAATTTTTTTATCCCTTCCAAAAAAAATGATTTGTCGAGGTCCTCAAAATGACGAGATGACTTCATCATTGGAGTCAAATCTTTTTCCACCAAGCCATTTCTTCAGGTTTGGGAACAAGAAGTAGTCGCTCGGAGCCAAATCTGGAGAATAGGGTGGATGAGGGAGCAACTCATAGCCCAATTCATGGATTTTTGCCATGGCAACTGCACATGTGTGCACCCTTGCATTGTCTTGGTGGAAAAGAACTTTTTTCTTGGCCAAATGAGGTCGTTTTTTTTTCAAATCGTCATTGAATCGGTCCAATAAGTTGGCATAATATTCCCCATTGATTGTTCTTCCCTTTTGAAGGTAGTCATTGTGGATTATCCCGCGTGCATCCCAAAAAACAGTCGCCATAACTTTATTGGCTGACAAACCCACCTTGGCCTTCTTTGGCGCCGATTCACCCTTAGAAACCCACTGTTTTGACTGTTGTTTGTTCTCTGGTGTGTTGTGATGGATCCATGTTTCGTCCACGGTTACAAAACGGCGCAAAAACTCCTCCATATTGCGATTAAACAACGCCAAACCTTCCTGTGAAGTTGTTACACGATTGCGTTTGTGGTCGACTGTGAGCAAACGCGGCACCCATCTTGCGGAAAGCTTTCTCATGCCCAAGTGATCATTCAAAATTGAAACCACTGAGCCATGCGAGATCCCTACGGCTTCCACAATCTCTCGCACTTTCAATCTTCGGTCGGCCAACACCATATCGTGAATTTTTTCGATTGTTTCGGGTGTAGAGACCTCAACTGGGCGTCCAGGACGTTCGGCATCTTCAGTGCTTGTACGGCCACAACGAAATTCAGTAAACCACTTTTTTACCATTGAAATCGATGGTGCAGAGACCCCATAGTATTTATCAAGCTTAGCCTTGGTCTCGGTAATGGTTTTTTTTCGCAAGAAATAATGCTTAATAAGCACACGAAATTCACTTTTTTCCATTTTCTCCTCAAATTAGTGAGTAGTCTGATAAAAATAGCTGTCAAACACAAACTAACTGACGCAGCAAGTTTAAATTTTGACAGGAGTCAACTGACAAATGCCTGTTGACAGGAGCAGTGTTGCTGTTTCAGTAAAGAGGTCAGAAATTCAAAAATGCACGGAATTATTGACCTGCCCTCGTATAACTCGTATCTGGTTTGGTTCGAATTTGCTTTAGCGTTTTCTTCTACTTCGCATCCTTCAAAACATATTAAAAACTAATTTAAAGTACTCGTAACTAAGCAATCCAATTGACTGCTTCACGTAGGTGGTTCCTTTAAGTTAATTAAATTCCTAAATGGCTTCCATAGTCTTGTATAAAAAGGACTTCTGGTGCAAGAGAATTCCAATTCGATTCAGCTCATCGAACCCGTCACAATGATCTCAACTCATAAATTTCTTCCTTCAGTCTTCGTTTTGTTCTTATTCTCCGCTATGGCATACAGTCAAGTAAGTTTGCCTTAAAAATTGTTCATATACGGTCTAGGACTTTGTAATTTTTTTTATTTGTAAAATTTAGCTCACATTTTCACCTGACTGGGGAAAGCGTTCACCTCAAGAACTGCATAATTTCTTCGAACTACAAAAGGGAAACTGCAAAAATGCCAATGAGATGCTGTTAAACATCTTCAGATATATCCAGGTAAGTTCTTGTAGATGAAAGTGTAAACTAATGTGTACAAACTAACGAATTTGTTTTTATAAATAGATGAAAGCCCAACTTTACTCTGAATGCAATCATGTTCAGTAAGAAATTAAAAGACGAAAACGGCAACATTCTCTGGAAAAGAATTGTAAAGATAAATAAAATGTAATAATTAAAAAAGAAATATAAAATAAACTATTAGCAAACAAAAAACGCAACTTTTACTTAGGACGCTGCTACAATCACCCCTCCTAACTAATTGAGTCCCACGGATTTTCTGACTGATGCTTCACAGTTCGAGGACATAAGATGAGTTAATTCCGCCTCGTCTGACGTGTGTTTTTTCCGATAAGTTGCCTGATTTCATCAGTCTCAGCACGTCCGTTCAGAGCGCCTTCTGGACAGTTTCCATGCTTTGGATTCTTATCAGTCGAACTCGAATGATGAAATGTAGCCCAGATTACTTTATGCATTTCATCCACATTATCTTGATGCCTCATGATCTCTAGGCTGTAATACTTTTGAAGTTAATTTTAGGGTGGTTTTACTTTTTCCTCCTTAGCTCTTATCGGCTTTTTCCAAACTATGTGGCACTATCACCATCGCCAATATACTCCGTATTTACTAATCGAGTGATCCTTTATGATTTATGTTGCAATCATCTTCGTGTAGTGAGACCCATTTTTCGTAAGCGTCAAGCAAACAACTTCATTTTGACCGAAACGGATGGTATTGGCATTTTCAACGAAGCCAAAATCCGGTCCAACATGTGGTAAAGGAACGAGTTCTAGCCGATCTTCAAGGAAGAGCCCGAAAGGAAAGCATTGTGATTGCATCATTCAAATACAAAAATGTGAAAAAACCCAATAAGGTGATTCAAAATAAAGCGGCTGGTGGAATGACACTAGTACCCCACAAACGATACGGGAGCAATGGGGATACGTGGTATCATTAGATGGAATTACATGTATTGCACAGTCATAGGTCAAAATAGATCTACACTATGACCATTGTCACATTATGAATTCAGAAAATTAATTTAATTGCCAAACCCTTGTCATATTTCTTAACAGTCTTCAGCGCAATCTGAAAGGAATCCTCTTCAAATTGGAATTCAAAGACGCGTCTAAGGGCTCACATCAAATATTCATAATCCAGCCTGTCTGTCTAGATGGGAAAAATATCTCAAACATTGGATTTACATAATTTCCATAAAAACAATAGCCTCAACATAGAAATAGAGAAAACATCCCTTGGTCTAGGCCTAGGCAATGAAAATTCATTTCACATCCTCATACCTGACAAGAGCATATCTTTTGACGAACGATAGTTGAACAACGTTATTGAGGAAGCTGGCGACATAATTACTACGATGCATGAATCGTTTGCAGAGCTCTGCAGTCAAGTGGAGAGTATCGCAACCAGTTGTCGCAGTTTCAACGAAAAGCAACTGATTGGCTTCAAAACCGAGAGGAACGTCATAAAAAGTCCATCAGGGGCCATCAAATAGGCAATTGAACAAGTACTTAAGCATTTGCACCACAGTGTTCACTGCTCTGCCGGAAGTGATTTGGAGCCACATTGACGGTGAACGCTTTTGCCTGCGGAGTTATTTACCTTCATGAGTACTGGCTTTTGGTTGGATGTCAACAACATACTGATGCAGTATTTCCTAGTTGTCAAGGGGCAATGGGAGATTTTGGAACCATTCCACATGACACTTAGTAAAATGACACTAGGTAAAATGTTTTGGCTGCTTTGAAACGGGAAGAGTTGTCGCATGAAGTAGTATCTTGTTGTTGGAGAAGAGCAACTTGAATGGAGTAGCTTAGATGTCTGACGTTCTTGGGAAGCATGGTGAATGAAGGTAACAAAAAGGTTAAAGACCGGCTTTTGGGCAGCCTAAAAGTCTCTAATTCAACAGTTAAACTGATCAGAAGTGTCTCTTTGAAGAGAACAAAGGTCGAGTTTTAAGAAAGTTAGAGGCTCACCTACTATTACCCTTATGGATAGACTTGTCTCCTACCTGACATCATAGCAAATTTCCGCCCTAAGTTTCAAACTTAGTTCCAGCATACCACGAGTATACCTTAAAGCCCTTTAATTTCGTCTCCTCGATGAAGATTATTCAAGAGATCAAAAAAGATTCTGCCTCCCTGAAGTACATATGCGAAAGGTTTGGCATTGAACAAGCGATGGACTTTTACGAATTCCAAACCTCTGATCAATCAAATAATTCGAGACATTATCCGTCAACCATGGGTGAGAGGTAGCGAAACTATTTTCAATAAACTTGGCAACACTCTCAAGACCACAAAATCCTTCAACGACAACCTGTGGATGGAGAATGCCTACGACACCTTCCACTGAGTCTTAAAGATGCACTCAGTGAAGACAAGAAGGTCAAGAGGCTCTTATTGAAATCCAAAGGATTCGATGCAAAGATGATCAGCACTTGCTCCGAGTTCAATGAACAGTTTGCTGGAATTATGTCCGAAATGAATATCCTCCTCGAAGGCCATGGCATCAAACCCGAAGATAAGTTGTCCTTGGTGGATTTTTTGAAGAGCAAATTCAGGAATTAATAACAAACTTCCTTGCGAGAGTTGGACTGCCCAATGAATTGCAGAGAAGAAGACGTTGGAAAATTGGAAGAGAGTTTGTAATCTGTTGGAGGATGAAGGTTTTATTATGTGGAATCGCGTTTGTGAGTTGGTTTTCGAAGAGAATCCTGTAGAAAGAGTGATGTCAATTCGAATTGGCCGTGGGATAATACTTGAAGATTTAACTATTTGCCAAACGGTATCTGTGAAACAAAAAGACAAGCAGAATAACGTCCTTCAATTGACTTTTCATATACCCTGCCAACTGTGTATTTCTCTTCAGCGATCTTGCCATCCCAGAAATCTTGCCTGCCAAAGTCATTCATGTCTTCAATTCACAACATATCCAGCGCTTTTTACACCGCTATAGAGCTCTCGTCAATGATAAATTCACCACTTCCATGCGAAATTTTTTCAATCAGTCTTTGCTTCAAGAGACGATCGCGGAGTCATAAATATGTAGATGTATTCCAATCGACCACAGCTAGCCTGAAGGAATACATACTTATTAGGGTGTCCCTTATATGGTAATTTTTTTTTTTTCTTTTAAATTTTGTAAAGCATACCCCCTAATTCTTTTAATAATACTAAACGCTAACCACGTGCAAAATTTCATGGTTATATAACAACGATAACCTGTGCCGATACAACCTCAATGTATTCCTATATAAACGGTTCTGAAACATCTAGTAGCATATAAGCTATATATGTAAGAACAAAATTTTTATTTTAAAATAAAAACACAGTGGACGATTAATTTTGGGTATTTGTTTATTCATAAAAATTAACTTAATTTTATACTTATACAGGATACTTTCTTTTCAAAGTTTCATTTTTACAATCTGGGTACAACTTTCTATGTTCTTGAACATATCATAACTAGAAATTTTTTTGTTTTTCGTCAGCAGTAATTAAACCATGAGAATCTTCCATAAGCCTCACACCTCTCTCCGCTGTGTCAAGTGCATAAGTTTTTGTTTAACTTCCTAAAAGGAAGTAATTTTATCCCATGAAGAGACTTCTTCTTGGAGAAAAGCGTTATAAATTTTTAACCGCGACAACAAATTTGTGCTCTTTATGGTCACGAAATCACTCAAACACTTTTCTGTAGAAGTAAGAAAAATTATGTATTAACAAAATTAACAGTTTTTCTAGGGATAGAATGAAAAACACTTATTCAACTCACCGTACAATAAGGCAGATATTTCTTTCTTTGACGCAACATACGAGTATCTCTTTACAAAATCATATAAACTTTCTTTTTGTAAATTCGATACAACATTAGCTTTGAATTGTGTATCAACTTAATCACCAAATAGCGAAAATAAAGCTATTTCCTCTGATAAATACCATAAATGTTGACTGAACTTGGTCAGAGCTGCTTTAGAAATCACCTTGTCGACTGTTTCGTAGTTCTTCATTGTTTTTAAGAAGCATAAATCTTGATTCGGAGTTTTTACTGCCAAGTTGCACCCAAGCCAGGGCTTTAAATAATCTGTTGCAATAAATAAGCAAACATCTTGCAGTGGTAGCTTGTCTTTAGCACACATTTTAAACTGAGATTGCAGCAAATATGTTTTTAAAGCGTAAATAGCTGTTGCCATCCATCGTGCCTGATGCATTGGGCCAGGAGGTCTGATTTTAAATTAGCTTTCATTGTCTCCTCCCAAAAAAACAATAGAAAGTTCATCAATTCCCGATAATCGTCACATAACATACATATAATTGGTGTCAGTAATTCTTTTTTATAATAGTTAATAAATTCGTTAATAACCGTCTCACAGAAATATTTCTTTGCGAAATCAGACCATGTTTCGATAGCAGTTGGACCAACGTTCTTCCAATTGTCTCTGATTTTTTTTAAATAATGGGATATCCGGACTGCTGGTAACTTGGCGGACCTTTGATTCAAATACAAACCTCAAAACCAGTTCATATATTGGGTCTACAAGTAAGTTTCCAGCGTTTTTTTCCAAAATTTGAAGTTTTACTATGAAAACATAGTTACAATGCTTTATTCAAAGTATCGTCCATCGAAAGCTACAACTTTCCCCCATCTTTCTGGCAATTTATGAATTCCGGACCAAAAAAATTTCTGGTCTTCGAGCCCAAGAACGTATCGAGCCAATTTTAGATTTCCTCTACTGAGCTGAAGCGTATTCCCGTAAGAGCGTCCTGCATCGAACGAAACAAGTGGTAGTCAGATGGTGCCAAGTTTGGACTGTAAGGCGGGTGAGGCAGAATTTCCCATCCACTATATTCCAAATAGTTTTTCACCGAAACCGCAACATGTGGCCGAGCGTTGTCGTGATGAAAAATGACGGACTCATGCCTGGTCTCATATTCTGGCCGATTTTCTTTTAATGCCCGCTTCAAAGGAATTAGATGGGTTCGATATAATGATCCTTTGATGGTTTCACCACACGGAAGCAGTTCGTAGTATACGACACCCTTTGCAGAGCATGACCTTATTCACGTGAATATTTCGTTTCGGCGTCGATTGGGCGGGCTCGCCGGGCTTTGTTTAAGATTATCATAATTCTGCGTTTAAGATTATCATAATAAATCCATTTCTCATCACCAGTGACAATACGATGCAAAAATGATTTATTTTTATACCGCTGCAGTAACATTTCGGACATGCAAAATCGTCGTTCGACGTCTCTTGGCTTCAATTCGTACGGCACCCAGTTTCCAACCTTTTGAATGAATCCCAGTGCTTTTAGGCGCAGGGAAACGGCTTGTTGCGTGACACCCAATAATGCAACAAGTTCTTCTTGAATCTGACACGGATCCTCATCCAGTAAAGCGTCCAATTCCTCGTCTTCAAAACTTTTCGGCTTTCCGGGGCGATCTTTGTCTTCAACTCTAAAATCACCACATTTGAACAGTTTGAACCACTCGCGGCACGTCGATTAATCAGTACATTCCGCCCCATAAGTTTCCGAAAGCAAACGATAGGTCTCAGCCGCACTTTTCTTCATATTAAAGAATAAAAGCAGCGCTTCCCGCAAATGACGTTTATTTGGCTGGAAACTTGCCATGATTTTGCTCGATAAAATGTACGACACCGATAGAATTGCTCAAATATAACGCTGCAAAGTTGTTGACAGATACAAAACCTATAAATAAAACACATGGCGTCTGACATTTCTGCCCGGGATCCACTGGTGGCGCCATCTCTGACAAACGCTGGAAACTTACTTGTAGACCCAATATGATGACGGCAAGCAAAAAGTAACAATTCTCTTTCTATTTTTTGCTCCAAGAGCAGACAAGCCCCATTTAAGCGACCTGTATTAGTTAAAGGCCGTTGTATCGCAGCACATAACCTGTACTTTATCTTTGAGGTTCCAATCAGAAAACGCATTCAAAATGGCTTGAGCTTGGTTTTAGCCAGTAGAACTTTTGAGTTTGGGCACTGCTAAAATATGTTTTTTCTCCGAATGAAATCAGAATTGGCAGGCGTTCTTCTTTTGAACCAGTCACATTTAAACTTCGCAACAGTTTTTCATCTCAATGAACGGTCACAATTTGAAGCACGTTGTTCTGAAAATCAGATTTGATCGATTTTGCTCTTTCTTCTCTCATTTGGGTCCGAATTCGTTGAATAGAAGACTTGTTGATTGTAAAATCTTCACAACTGAAAACAAGTGCTTCTACTACAGCCTGAAGTATGTAAACAAAATCCCTTACACTTAGTTGACACCTATCTAAAGCAGCAACTAATTTAGGGGTGATAAAACACGTCCTTCCTCTTTTTGTGGTAGACAGCGAACTCACGGGTTGCGTTTGCGAAGTGGACGGCAAATTTTCATCCATAGTTTCATCAGAACTGATAGACTGTTCGTGAATATCTTGAGGTGGGCCATTGTGTGAAGTCGAGAAGTTCTTGGTAGTCAAATACTTTAGTCCTTTTTTCCTCTTCTTTTAGTTTTCTCTGTCTTACTCGTTCTTCTTTCTTAGCTAACTTTTTGTCAACACCGGCTAAACAATCCGAACGCCCTGGCTCTCTTTGTTTTTGTAGAAGAATTTTGTCTTCCTCTATTTTGATCTTTTCTAGAGCATCAGCGTGCGCGATATCCAACAAATTATCTAAATCTTTTTGAAATTTCTACTCGCGGTGCTTATAAACATCCTGTGATTGTTTACAGTTTTTTTTTTTTTTTGCAGCTGTCTCCAAACTTGGTAAAGATCCACAAGTTTTTTCACACAGTTAGGTACAACTCTAGTGGGTATTCTTGCCTTTTCCCAAAATATGGTATAATGCAACTCCTTATCACAAGATTTGCACTTTCATTTACAGTCAATTTTACTTCGCGAATATTAAAGAAAAGAACTGAGAGAACTTGACGATTAGGCGGTAAATTTTCACCAGTTATTTGGTGATTTATCTCACCTACCAAAAAAATACTCTTTTTAATACTTCTTAGTTACACTGACATGTTGAAACTTTACTATTATGCACGTTAACTATCCGATAAAACGCAAACAAATGACAAATATAACGAAAATGGTGGTCATCCTGGTAAATTGCATGAACATATAATTCGCGCGCAAATCGGAACGGGTTGCTGCGATTCAAATAAGATAAAATTTTATTTTCAAGTATTTTAGGGTCAAATGAAAAAAATTAGAGCGTATGCGTTAGAAAATATTAACTTTGAAAAATAAGGGACACCCAAATACTTATATATCAATCCTTTTGATTTTGAGCTCTTCAGCGAATTTCAAGAAGTCTGTGATGAAAATGCACTGCTATTTGGGTATTATCATCCCGCAGCTTCTGCAGTCGTGCAACAGGCAAAGGATCCACCTGCACTTACGCTCAGTTCGAATGGATCAACGTCGATTTTGTTCGCATTACTGCCAATTATTGCACCAGGATCAACGAATGTGTTAATTAAACCATCACCTCCGACAGCAGTCATCACCGAAGCAGAGAAGACACCGACACGAAAGTCTAATTGCAAAGTGGAGTCCTCACGACCTCAGAAATTTGGGCCAGAATCATTCTTCGGGGCAATGTCACAAGAATAATACAAACAACTGTATTAGTCAGTGCTATATAAGAAGAAAAATTGTCTTCCAATATATTTCAGTTACTGTAGTCGGAAAAACATTATTTGAATTTGAATGTAATCAGCTTCTGTAGACGGCTAACTACTGCAACTTGTGAAGCCCAGCCTTCAATTGCACCTTTACATACGAGTATGTTATATCCAGCTAACTTATTCACATAAAAAAACAGATATTTTTTTATTTTGAATCACATCGAACTTACCGTGATTTTTAGACAAAATTCATGCAATTTGTAATCTTCATCCAGATTTCCGGAGTAGGTACCCTGCTGTGGCGGCCTCCGAAGGATACTAATAGAAGGTGCAATTGATAGGTCCGTGTGCACATTTACTCAAAGAGATTCGCTTTTACGAGGAGCTTGTTGGTCCAGTTTTTAAGGTAAGAAACGTGTACAATACATGTTCGGGACATAAGCACAAAGCCAGTAGCAAACTCAACTGCCTTAACTGCTAATATTATATTTTTACTTAGGCTGAACTTGCATCTATTCTATACTTCGTTCACGGGATTTTTAATTTCTTTAAACATATTTATCGCAGCCTTTTATTCCTTCACTTACTGCCACTAACGGACACACTGTCTCTTATTGTCTTATATCTGTTGAACATCAAGGAGAAAAAGTACCGCTGATATGCTTAACTTTTCTGGACAATGTTTGAATCTTAAAGGCACCAAGTTCCGCTTCTATTCCCCGCTTCAGTAAAAGAACTCTTATTCACGTGTAAGCGCTCCCACTTTCAAACTTGTCAGTAAGAACACTGGAATTCAAGTCGCCGGGGTCGGTCCTTATCGTACGAAAACACCGGTAAAATCGAAACATTGACAATATTCTGTACACGAACCACAGACGTTCTCCACAAACGAGCGTGTCTGGCAAACTAACAAACAGTTATCAACACTCATTTGGCGTCAGTATGAAAAGATGACGAATAAGTGGATTTACCAGAAACATGTTGATAAGTGCTATGCAACATACAAGGAGTATGGGTTACACCGGATTTAGTAGAAA
The DNA here is from genome assembly GCA_963966105.1 of Volucella zonaria. Lineage (NCBI taxonomy): Eukaryota > Metazoa > Arthropoda > Insecta > Diptera > Syrphidae > Volucella > Volucella zonaria. Next base: position 170,939,172 of record OZ014531.1, on the reverse strand, counting down.
GTTGTGGAGAGTTTGATGAGACAAAAGAATGGTTCAGCCTCAACATGTCTGAACGAATTGCATATTGTAGTAGATTTCAGCTGCTTTATACGTCAAAATGTATCTAGAATAAGATGTTGCATGCATTGTACGTTTGGTTCGGATATTAGATATATAGGGCTATCCAACAAGAGGTGTCATTTTAAATTAATAGAAACATTCAACATTTGTAATAAAAGTGGTAATATTTTTATTTTAATCTAAAGTACAAGGTCTGAGGTTAGTAATGGAACACAATATCTGTAAAATGTCGGCCTCCGCTCTACCTACAAATATTCATTCTTTTTTTCGTCATATTTTCGCATGAGTACTTCGCGGATAATAACTCTGATATTTTCTTTTAGTGCAGGAGTCGTTGGTGAAGCATTGACGTAGACTTTATCTTCAATAAAGCCCCAAAGAAAAAAAGGATAATGTTGTTAAATCCCACAATCTTGGCGGCCAGTTGAAATCTCCATTTCGATAGATCACGCGTCCAGGAAATTTGTCACGCAATAGAGCCATTGTTCCACCAGCTGTGTGGCATATGCCGCCACCGTCTTGTTAAAAATAAACGTCGTCTACGTCCATAGCATCAATTGCAGACAAAAAAATGTCAGTCAACATCCTTCGACAACGCAATTCATTCACTGACACGATCGCATCAGCATCATTTTCGAAAAAATACAGCCGAATGACGCCGCCAGCCGAAAAACCGGACAAACTGCCATTCTTTCGGGATGGAGAGGTCGGACAGGTTGTTCCACTGTTTCTCGTGGGTTTTCGGAGCCTTAGATGCGACCGTTTTGTTTGTCTACGTACCCAGAAAAATGGTAATGAGCCTCATCACTCAGAATAGTTTGGCGTAAAGAATCATGATCTTGATCTCAACTGGACCTTATAAGCATGTAAACCAAAATCTTTATCCAAAACGGGATGCAAAGTGGTTGCGGATAGGGCCAAACGGGCACACCTGTGTTTTCAGTCACACCCTCAGCTAAGGCGGCGATATTTTCAGCTGACCTTGCCGGACGAACACGAGTTGCAGTCTTCACACCGCCAACCTGTTCAAGACTTTCAAGTTTATCAATTAAATTCATTATAGCTGTGCGAGAAGGCGCTTCATGAAACGTTACCGCGATATTTTAACCGTTTTTGTAGTGAATTTTCACAATTTCAACGTGTGCGAGTGTGTATCGGTCCATATTTAATAACCTTCTAGATTTTACTTATCAAAAGTCATATCAGTGATAGCTGGTGGCGCGTAATTAATATCTTTTTGAATGATTCTCTACATTAACTAATATCTTTGAACATGAAATCGGTATTGCTATCGCTTGAGATTGTGGGGAGGGAAGAAGCAAAATTAAGATTCCTAGCTTCAATCTTGCATCTACCAAATTATTGGCAATTTTGACACTTATCCGTGGTGCTCCAGAATGTTGTCGATAGTGTCGCGTAATTTTAAGCCGATAGAATTGCGGTTGCTTAATGGAAAAGCAAATCACCTTTGGTTAGACAGCTGCTGAAAAGTACACGATACTACACCTAAAGGCAAACTTAGGCAAATTGATTTTGCGAATGTATGATGTCCTCTAAGGGCTCTTCGAACCTGCAAGTGGTCAACCAACCTGATCCCAGTGCAAACAAAAGTAACCAGCCACTGTTGTAGGCTTTAACCACTACCTTGTTGCACCCAAGCTACGAAGAGGCATAACCAAAGCGACGCAATATCAAAGAAAGGTTAATACATCAAATTGCAGATAGCCACCAAATCTTACAACCCTTTAGCGAGTTCTATTGCTACTATGTGACTATTATGCCACGAGGCTATGAAAAGTGCTGTAACCAGAATCATCGAGCTGAATTTCAGATGGCAAACACCACGCATTCTCTGGTTAGACGCTGATTTGCCAACACATGGAATGATGATTGTCATCAAGGTGAAGGAAGCAAAGAGTTTTCTGCGGATCTACGAGGGTTAAACTTCCGACTTATTATGCATGAACTATACAAAGACAGCAGCTATACTATAGCATTTCTGGAAATTAGATTTAGTTGCTGCTGTGAGAGGAACAGAGAATAGCATAAGTTTGTCGTTGTGCCAGTCAAATACGCTATCATATAACATATTGATACACGGAACAATTTTTGGGGCAGTACCAAGTGGATGGTTAGATGAAATCATTTCCTGGATTTCATTCTGTCATCTGACTTGGTCATCTACCATCTTCCTTTATGAAAGGAAGATAGTAAGTAATCGGCTTAACTAACATGTGCGCTTAGAAGATCAACGATTGTATAGTATTATCGATGGTTTCCATATTAGACCATGGGTACAATGCATTAGAAGCAGAGTCTTGACTTTGCTCAAGAGAGGGAATCCGAAGAGATCAACTAGTGGTAACTCATACATTGTTAGCGCGCGCTCAAGAGGTTATTATACTCTTAAAATATTTGCACACAGCGCAGACGAAGGACACTTAGGGAAGAAGAAAAGAGAGGTATCGATGCATATTGGTTTTAAATGTTTGCAAGTTATAACGACTAGGAGATAGGGAGTTAGGCAGAACATTCGGTAAACCAGTTGAACGGCTTAGGAATGAATCATGATATTTTAGAGTACATCCGAAACTGGGCTTGAGGATGTACCGGGTCTACGGTTAAATGTTTGAAGGGGCGAAGTGCTACTGGCGAGTTATGGAGCAGTGGATGTGGAAATAGCGATAGAACAGAGTGAGATACGAGACGTTATGTCGGTGTTCGATGGTGTTCGAGGGTGTCCATTCTCTAAGTGATATTACTCACTTATGAGTTTTATCGCACGGTTTTGAATCCTATCTGGCAGGTGCAGAGATATTTTAGGCGCACCTGACCAGATATGGGCATTGTACTCCAATTTCGGGGGGATAAATGTCTTATAGATATATTTAGGCTAGATCAGAAGGGATGAAGTATTTCTTTCATCACTTGAGCAAACCTAGACATTTCGCCGCATCGAATGCCATATGTGGTCATTCCAACGTAAGTTTTCATTGACACATATACGTCAACGAACGTTTTTCGGTTTCGATGACCTAAGTGGCATTCATGGATAACGGCTGGGTGTTTAAATTTCGCTTTAACGACAGCAGACAACATTGTGTTTTGGAAGCATTAAATTCTACTCTGTTAGTGGTTCCCCAATTAGTCATTCTGTTAATATCAGAATATAATGAGATTAACATACGCTGGCGTTCCCGTTCTACAGCCGAAGAGCAGGGACGAGAGTCCTGAAACGAATATGAGAAGCAGAGAGTGCTGCCATCAGCAAAGGAATAAATTGGATTAGAAGTAGCTGACAAGAGATCATTAATAAAGATTAAAAAGAGTGTCGGAGACAGAACGGAGCCCTGGGGCACACCAGCTTTTATTTTGTGAATATAAAGGCTTGAAACCACCCAAGACAACTTGAATTGAACGTTCCGAAAGGTAATTTCTAATCCATTAAAAAAGAAATTCGTCGATGCACGTATTTTCGACAAAAGACCCTGATCTAATGATTTAGAAATATCAAGTGTAACTATCTTCCTTTCGCCAGTGAGACATGCCATCAAATCACCAGGGGCCTGTTGCTACGAAAACCGTACTGCCAGTCATTGAGAAGTTTTCGTGTTTCGAGATATTTCATGAGCTGACGGTTTATCTCCATGACCGTGGAGAGAAGGGACGTAAGTGCAATGGGTCTGTAGGAGGAGAGAGAAGAAGATTCGCCTTTTTAGGGACGGGCTGGACAAATGCTGTTTTCCATCTGCTCGGAAGGAGTCCTAAAGAGTAGGATTGATAAAAAAGATTACGCAAGGAAGAATACTTCTTCAGAATAAGGGCAGATATGCCATCTGGGCCCGAGGATTTGTGGATGTTAATGTCTTTAAGTACTTTTGCTACTACACGAGTGCGAAAGTGGATTCGTCCCATTGAAAATTCGACGCACTCAAGTGTAGGCGGAGACAAAGCACAATCTGAAAGTATTGAGCTTGCCGCAAAGTATGCAGCAAACAGATTGGCCTTATCCAAAGAGCTGACAGCTGGAATGTCATTGTAAATCAGCGTTAGGATGGAGGATGAGGCAGAATTTCTAATGCCTTTGGGACACCGCAGTATTTTTTGCCTCAGTTTTTGGTCGTATTGGAATTTCACACGCTTAAGAAAGACGTTGCAGTCATTCCTGGCGCGTTTAAACTTTTTTCAGTTTCCCTCTGTCGGGCTGGTCTTGAAAGCCTGACAGCCTCTTTATAGCTCGAATCGTAACACGTTTTTTCATTTGATTTAATACACTTACTTCATGCGATGAGGAATAAAGGATCCTCTTTAGGATACCAGCAGTGGCATCCAAGTCGTTATCGAAGAAACATAGCGACCAGTTAAGTTTCCTAAAGAAGGTGTTAAGTTCGCTCCATCTGGCTTTCTCGTATTGCCATTGGTTTTTTTCAGGAATCTTTTCTCTAACTGTATGTTACTGTCGTCCGACGAGCTAAGAGGGGATAACACATCGACCTTATACTTATCAGGGTGAGAAGTTAAAAATAAACCCAGGGTGTTGGCGGTAGGACTATCAACATCTGTCATCCGCGTGGACAAGCTGTTTCAAGTTATTTTCCACAGCAAAGATATCAGCAGATATCGGGTGTTCTTTGTCCAGAATGTCGAAGCCAACCAGAATTGTTTATATTGGAATCGCCCGTAATCACGATTTCAGTATGAGGATACAAGGATACAATTCTTTGTATGGAGTCAAACAGCACATCGTCGAATTGCTGCCCAGTTTTGGGCTTCTGGAAATAAAGCAGTAGTGGATAATTTGCTTAAGAAGATGGAATTTTAACCACATGAAATTGAATTCCAGATTGAAACATGGATCACATGGTAGTAGAGTTTGGTACGATACACCACAATGCACGTAAATGGCGAGACCGCGATGGGAAAAGAATAATGGCACTAATTCGTAGTCAGGTAGAGTCTCAGATCTGAGTGATATGATAGGTGTCCCTATCCCCTCCCTGTGTTTCACTAAGTGCAAAAATAGCTGGTCTGTACTTACAGACGTGTACGTTCGCAGAAAAGTGATTACTTTTTACCCGCGTTTATTGACTACGTCCACCCTAAATTCCCGAGTCATAATCACAAATAAACACAAAAAACAAACTGCTGCATGAGCAAATACAAACCTCTTCGTATGAAAGTCGGCAAAACATCTTACGTCGCCTCTTATTGTGCTAAAAATGACAAAACCCACAGCACAATGCATGGGGGAGACTAGGCCTTAGCCCAATCCGCCCTATCGCACCAACAGTTTATTAATTTTTTTACCTTGCTCGATCTACTGATCAGCAGTTTTTAATTGACCATCGATGTTCAAGAGACAAACAATTTTTATCCTGACCCTATTTTTCAGTTCCACTCTACCTGAACAAGCCAAATGACATTGACTTGTTTTATGACGCAGGGCGCTTATTGTTCGTCCTCTTTCGTTTGAAATCTCCGAGGAATTCCCAAGGTGCCATCACTTGGAGACATAATCTTACTAGGAGAGCTACAAGGTGTACCACTATAGCCCATCGTTTCATTTTAAGGAAACACATGGAACATTTTTGTATACATCACCCTTAACCAGTCCTTTTGATTTTTACCTTGTCCACTTATCTATTTACCTATATCTGTCAGGATATTTTGCATATCTGAACGGAATTCTATGGCTGCATCTACGAATAAATTGCAGAAAGGATGAGGAATGAAAACACGCAACCCCAGAAAAGCGATGGGTTGCAATTTACTAACATTCAAACGGCTCACCAAGCAAGATTTAGGTTGGTTAGGATGGCTCGTCTAGACCATCCGCCGGCATTTGGTTTCGTTTTCCGCTTACAGTATTCCTTCGATTAAAAAGTGGTTCTGGTTTCCGGCAGAATTGTCGCCGCCACTATAAACCTGCACTAGTGGATTTTTTCTTGCAACTTAAACTCCAATTCCACATCAAAATCCAGTCACAGTATTGCGGAAGCGTTGCTTAATCCTTAAGAATTCCTGACATTACGTAGTACGTGTACGAGTATGTACGTGTATATACTTATTTCCAGCTAAATAAAACAAAAAAAGAAAATCCCTTTCAGAAACGAAGTCTGCCATGACTTTGTCAGTGACCTATCAATGAGCTCTTCCAAATGAAAAATTTTACCGAGAACTTGGCAAGTGCTGTTGTCTGTGTTTCCTTTAATTAAAGATTCTTCCATGTGTTCCTGGTTTCATATGTACATACATACCCATAGCAGGAATGAAGTGCTACCCTGTAATCAAGTGAGTAAAATACTACAGGCGTATGCAATTGAACTGAAAGCATACAATTGGAAGAGCTATGGAAAGGATTTGCGGGAACACATTCATTAAAGGATGCAGAATGTATGCGCTACAAGTTAAATCAATTTCTGATCAAGTGGCGGTTGTAAGAGACATGCTACTGAAAGGATGTGCAGTCACATTTGCTAGAGCGTTTCAGGTTGACTACACTGAAGAGGATGTATCCCAAACTTGAATTTGCATTTATAGATACTTCTCACATGTGATTTTGAACGAGATAGTTAACTTAAGTCGGATGAAAGAGCGAACATTTAAAGGATGCCAATTCTTCTATTTAAGCGTCAGCGTTAAATTTTTTCATTTTTGACAGAAAGCAGGTGACTTGACAAGGCAATCAAGACATGCTTTCGTATCTTAACAAAATTTCGAATAAAGGATCGATTTGGACTAAAAGCTCTTCTCCAATTGTCGCATTTGTGTATATAGAGATTTGTCATTTGGTTTACCTGACATTCACGAAAGATGCTGACTCATTTCAGGAGCACTAGGCATGCAGCAATTCTCTTACAATATCAGGGATACGAATTGGTTCTCCTCCCCTGAACCTGCTCCATTTCTTTGGAGCCTACGAATTGCTAGAGAGAATTTATGATGCAGTTCTTTCCAGCCACAACACCTGACACAAAGACATTCCATTTCAACAGGTTGAATTTGAATTGAGAAATACGCCTTCCACGTCGTGTCCTAGTGGTCGATATCCTTGGATTCTACGACTGAGTTAGTCCTTAAAGGCGCCACGTCGAATTTCTTTATTCCACTAGATCAGGCCTTGCTTGAGAGTATATTTCAGGAAAGCAGAAAATAGGTTGGAAATTTATTTGTGAAGAAAATTCTCCCCTAAGCTAAGTGACCAGGACCAAGAAAAAATCGTTTGCGCTTGAGGATTTTAATAAATTTCTCGGTCGCGAACAAATTCATAATTCTTGTAGACCTGTGATAAATGACGGCACCGGTTGCAATATATTGAGCTACTTATTGAAGGTTAGGGAAACGGGCTTTATACTTAAAGATATGGTTGCAGCAGACCTTTGGTGTAAGCCTTCGACGTATTTAATCCAATCATCCTTTAGAAAAAAGAACGCAATATGATTTATGCTAGTTTCGTCTGAGCTTTTATTAAATTTCAAAGTAGCTCTGGCCAAGTAGCTTGCCACATCATATAATTTGTATAAAATAAAATATTGAGGCAGCACCTAAAGGAAATTTAGACGACGGATAGACATCTAGAGAGGCAAAATGAACAGCCTGTCCATCCTGTTTCTTTTCAATAATGCAAGAATGCTTAGAAGAACTGAAAATAATGGACATCGTGTCAGTTATGGGGTATTGCTATTATCAGTAGATAGCAAACCACGATCATCAAGTGGAGGGTCAAGTGGGACTGCAAATCTGCACACAATGCTTCAGGACTACATTCTAAACCAGAGTCAGTTTTGGGACCAAAAACTGTCCGACTGGAAGCAGGAGCTGGTAACTCGGAACTCGGAGATCGAGAAGAGAATGGAGCAACTACGGTGAGTTGTTTGTCGTCTCCCAAAGGTAGCTCGGTTGAGGGCAATGGTTTACCAACAAGGAGACAAAGTACCGACTTAGATCAGGTGGAGATGGAGGTGTCCCCGACAAAGGAGGCGACCGTTGTGCCACATGTGACTTGTACTCCGAATCCCGTGGAAGCAGTTAAAGTACCACATTCTGTGCTGAAACGGGCACCTATTCCAGTGGCTGTACAACCGTTTGATGGTAGCAGTTCATGGACCGACTACCAACAGCAAATACGTTAGCACTGCAGTTAAGAGGAAAGGCTCTTTCTGTTTTCAGTGCTTTACCTGTGAACTGTGAACCCGACTACAAATTGTTGGAACAATCGCTGCATCAGCGCTTCTGCGGAAACAGTAGGTCAAGCTACACTCAGCTGCGATGTCGTGTGCAGGGTCCCAAACACAATTTTGCCTAATCTGCTTTAGGTCTTCAGTGATTGGTAGTTTCGGCGCTGCCTGGGTGTCCAACAAAAGTCGTGCAGGAGGTTCTGGTAGGCCAGTTTATTGAAGGACTAAGAGGCGAGTCAATCCAGGACCCAGGGTCGGGCGTCCTCCTATATTGACGGACGCTGTTAATCTGGCACAGAAACTCTATGCAAGAAATAAACGAAGGAGAGTTTTCGTGGTGGAAACCAATCGATACCAACGATGCCAAAAAAGGCAAATCTTAATAAAAACTAAATTACGGAGACAACAGGAAGCAGTAAAACTGAAGGAAAAAATGTCCCTGACACATTTATAGGAACTACCGGCGAAGCTAGCCTCTCTCTCTCGAAGCGTTTATCGAACGACAAAGATGCTCTTGTGTCTATTCTGACGGCGCAACATGGTTCCAACAAGACGATTACAAAAGATTTTCCGATGAAGTTGGTGAGTATTTCCGGGGGAGCGATTTGGAGTCAGGGTATAGCGGAGGTGAGATTTTTTGTTAACCACAAGGAATTATCTCATTATTTCGCTATAGTGACACATGGAGTGCCAAACATCTTAGGAGTTGATTTTCTATTGAAGCATCAGTGTCACTTAGATTTCGAAGAGATGACAATAGAAATGAACGGCTAAAAGCATCCATTGCACCTACCACCGGTGTCAGCATCACAACTGGTGAAACTAGCGACGTTAGAAACACTGAAAGCTGGAAACCCTTGAGGAAATTAATCGACCGCTCGCTATAAAAGGCGTAGCAGCTTCCTCGTCAGGATGACCAATCTCTCTTCGCGTGATACAATCCTATCCAAGAACACTGTGGTGGGGAAAATGGAAACGGTGGAGATATGCGAAGTCCCAACTAGTTCGGACGCTGTCAAATTTTCAGGCTTAAAGGATCTTTTACAAGAAGTATCCCCCAAATTGCCCAAGAGGCAACTGATGGAGTTTTGAGAAACTATTGGAGGAACTTCAAGCAGTGTTCTCAAAAGGACCAGCGGACTTTGGACGAACAGGGATGGAAAAATACAAAATCGATACCACAAAGTCAAAACCAATCAAACTACCGGCGAGAAGAGTCCTAGTGGCCAAACGCGAAGAAATGGATGATCTAATTAAGTTTATGAGCAACAAAGGAGTTATAGAAAGTTTAAATATCCCCTGGGTTGCACCTATTGTGTTAGTCAAGAAGAAAGATGGATCTTCGAGGTTTTGCGTAGATTACCGACAGCTGAACGAGATTACAAAAACAGATTCCTACCCCTTGCCCTCTTTTTCCACAGTGGCCGGCGCGAAGTGGTTTTCTACGATGGACCTCAAAAGTGGCTACTGGCAGGTAGAAATGGATGCCAAAGCCAAGGAGAAAGAGTTTTCACAAATGGTAATGGGCTATGGCGCTTCAACGTCACGCCGTTTGGCCTCTGCAATGCATCTGTGACGTTCAGAAGGCTGATGGACGAAGTTATTCGAGGACGTTCATGTCGGACTGCAAACGTTTACTTAGGCGACATCATCATTTACTCTCGGACATTTAAAGAGCACATACAAAACTTGCAACTGGTGTTTGAGCAGTTACAAAGGGCAAATTTAAAATTAAACCCAGATAAGTGTCAGTTTCTCAAAGCCAAAGTAATGTACCTAGACCATGTTGTTTCTGTTGATGAATTGAGCACGGATACGCAGAAAGTCAAAGCGGACCAACTCTGGCCGAATCCCAATACTAAGCGGTAGGTACGAGGGTTCCTTGGACTTTGTTCCTATTACTGGCGGTTTATAGAAAGATTTTCGAGAGTTGCTAAACCGCTTTCAAAACTTACGGAAGAGAAACGCCCGTTTGCATGGAACGAAGACTGTGAGGCAGCATTTAATACCCTAAAATATAAGCTTACAAGCGCACCGATTTGATATTTCCAACCACCGACGACCTGTTCGTACTAGACACAGATGCAGTTGGAATTGGTGCTGTTCTTAGTCAAAAGCTAGTAGTCGGGGTGGGAAGACTACGGCCATAGGGAAAAAAAAGAAAAAACAAAAGTTTACCTCTCGGGAACCAGCATTTTTTGAAGATTTTTTTTTTGTTGTCCTTTTTGTATCCGATTGAAACTCGACGATAGTTTCGCTCAATAGGCAACTTTCGTTACACTGAAGATCAACAGCGGCATCTACGGCTCTAGCCAGTTGAAGCTATTTGGTTCATATGTGCCTCTCTTTAGAGTTACTTCGACGTATTCGGAGCACAGGTCTAAAGGATGCCTGGAATAGAAATGGTTATGTAAGAAACTTGGATAGGCCTACGGTGGATCCCATGACCTCAGCTAGGCTACTGCCGCCCGACTGTTTAATAGGACTCTTCGTCCAGGACCTGGCCGCAACCTGGTTGCCCGTTTGAGAATCTTCCCACGATGCAAAAAAAAAAAAAGTGCTCAGGGATGGCAAACAGCCTCGGATTCGGCTTGGGACATGGAATGTTAAGCCCGTAGCAGACCACGTGCTGCCGAATAACTCGCGGAGACCCTAGAATGCTATAGAGCAGATGGCACCCCATTCCAAGAAGTGTAATGATATGGGCCAGCAAAAAATGGATGAAAAACTACGATATCTACAGCGACGACTTCTACAAAGAAGAAAGGAAACGCTTATTTGGATGTAAATTTGCTATTCGAGGGAAACCTGGGTAAAAACTCTTAGGCTTGCGGCATGTATGCGACCCCTCATAACAATCTGCAGCAATAACAAATTCAGAAACATAAGCATCAATGATGAATTCCATTACCTTCTAGGTCGAATATATGCTCAGTACCCCACCAAATTTTGCAAGGCGATCTCAACGCAGAGCTGACTAAAGATTCGTCTTTGGGAAGCTCATCGCAAAACACAACTTTCATAACACCACATCCGATAAGCGATTGAGGTTTTGAAAATCGTAGTGGGGCGTAACAATTTAGTAGCCAAAAACACTCCTCTCACATCTCAACATCCATAATGAAACTTGGCTATCCCCTGACCAACCAACCGTCAACCAGATTGATCACACTGCGATTAATGACAGACATCGGTCAACATCGGTTCGGGTTATTAACTTGTTACTGCCAGGAGATGCGGGTACACATGCACAATGAAGTCAAGTTAGACCACCAAAATTTGGCTTCGAAAAGCTGCAATCGCAAGAGACTGTTGGAACCTTTACCTAACGTATTTCCCTCAAACTGACTCGAGATTCTAGCCCCCGATACAAACCAATAGAAATGTTGTAAACGAGTTATCAGAGAAGCTGCTTCTCATGTCTAGTTCTGGCGTCGTCAGACGTCAGGTTGTGCAAGGATGACTAGGAAGTATTTTCGCTGCTCCTCATGTTGGTAATGAATTAATCGAGAACCCTCAATGTTAACAAGGATTTTAGAAAAGACGAAGCGCTTTCATGTAACTTTTTTAACATCTCTCAAGAAAGAATGATGCAAAACTCGTTGAAAATTAATGAATCAATGACGTAACATAGCTCCAGAGAAAATAATCGAGCGGTGTCAAATCGCGTGATCGCGGTGGCCAATTGATGAACGCTCGCCGTGAGATAACCCAGTCGCCAAGTTTTTCCTTCACAACTTCGAGCGTTGTGTGACTTGTAATCCGTGTAGCACCGTCTTTTTGGAACCATAGCTCGGATATATTGATGTTGTCGAGCTCTGATAACAGAAAGTTGGTTAACATCGCCCTATACCTGACGGTACCATTGACGGTAACGGTGTCTCCTTCCTCACTTCGAAAGAAATAAGGTCCGATGATGCCATAAACCGCACCAAGCAGTCAATCTTTGTGGATACAATAATGCTTGGCCGAATAGTTATGGATGATATTTGCTCCAACAGGAGCAATTTTGCTTGTTGACATGGCCGCTGAGGCAAAAATGGGCCTCGTCCAAGAAGACGATTTTTTGGTCAAAACCTGGATTTACCGCCAACATTTCCAGCGCCCAATTAGCGAACTCACGGCATTGTCTGTGGTCGTCCGGCTTCAATTCTTGCGTCAGCACAATCTTATATCGATGTAGGCCCACATTCAACCCCATAATAAGCCGGGTTGATTCTCTATCGATGCCCAATTCAGCTGATCAGCGCCGAATCGACATCGTCTGGGTCTTCTTCGATACTGTCCGCTACGACCGCTATATTTTCTTCATTTCGCACCAATCTTTGTCTGGTTGGTGGCTTAAGATCCAAAAGAGTGTAACCACGCTCAAAAGACGAATTGCCTGCAAACTGAAACCATAATGACCACCGATCTCACGACGAAATTCACATTGCGTATTTATAAGGTAGCGCAAATTTAATCACCCTATCGGAAAATGGTATGATTTTTGCAAATAGCGTCGTACGTCAATTATATTTGACATTTGTGAACTAAATAGCAGCAGTATACAAACAGGTGACAATGGAGCGCCATACTCCGCAAGAGCGTAGAATAATTGTGTCAATGTTTTTGACCAATAATCGGTCGGTGGTGAATTTCGACGTCGAATTCCTAATCGTGTCGCGCCAACTGATCAAACATTCCGACGCTTAGCTACTCGACTCGAACAGAATGGAACCACAGGAGACCATGCCGACCTTGTCGTTCGGTCGAGAATATCACGGATGTGGCAGCCGATGTCGCTTAGAACGAAGAAACATCAACCAGACGACGGGCCACGCAATTGGGCATCATCAGACGGACCCTACAGCGAATTTTAGTGAAAGACTTACACGTGTTTCCGTACAAAGTGCAAACAGTGCATCAGTTAATGCCTCCTGACCGTCAGTCGCGTGTGAATTACTGTAAAGCCATCCTCAATCTCAGCAACGAAGAGGACGATTTTGTGTCGAAAATCATCATGAGCGATGAGGCGCATCTCCACTTAAGCGGTTACGTCAATAAGCAAAATCTTCGTTTCTGCAGCACTGAAAATCCGCGTGTGATGCACGAAGAACCATTATATCCACTAAAAGCCACTGTATGGTGCGGTGTTCATCGGCAATACGGTCAATGATACTGGCGAACGCTACAGGGCCATAATAAACTACTTCTTGCTGCCAGAATTGGATGAGTGGGGCTTAGTGAATATGTAGTTTCAACAAGACAGGAAAAACGAAACTTGCTATCTGGTAACCCTTTAGTTTGTCTACCTTGGCTCGGCGTTAAGAAGCAACAATGACATCAGAGCGGAGATCAGATGCAGAATTAATCTTACCTGACTTAAGTCCACAAGACCCTTACTATTCCGATCCTGCTTCATGGAGTAGAAACTTTGACCTTGTCGAAATTGATGAAGAAGCACTTGGCTGTTCCGAAAAAAATACGTGGAGGAGGAGATTTAACCACGAGCTATACGACTATACGGTCTGTACAGCGACATAGGCTTAGTCAAGTGTCTGAGGATTCAAAGCACAAGGTACACAAATGAAAGGGGAAGGGGCGAAAGACCTAGGTTCACGCCGGTCTGTAGCGCTATCAAAGTAAACAAGTTGTGCAATAAAAGAAAATTATTTTAGTGATGAGGTACCCACAGTACCAGCACTCAACACATCAGCATCAAGTACCTGCAGTTAGATGCAAGCGTAAACCGAACTTCGATGGAAGCCTTACGCAGGCATTCCCAAGGCAGATTCGGACTGTGGGATGGCCTCTGACCCTTGCAGTTCATTTTCCGCAAAATAAAACTTGTGAATTCACAACTCTGTTCCTATGCAGAGAAGCCTTCCGTTTTGACTGCCATAGCTTCGACTATGTACAACCATAACTACAGCATCCAAATATAGCCCAAGCAATTGCCTTAATAAACCCAAAGTCTAAACAAAAGCCATTACCAATTTAATGAATAAAAATGAAAATAATGGCATTCCCCAGCAGACTTCCTTGGGTCACTAAGTTAAACTAATGACCAACGAATAACCATTTTGTTCGAGTCCAACAAATGGATTTCCACTTCTCAATTTCTACTTATTTCATAGAAAGGAAAAGCCCCTTCCCTGATTAATGATTTTCGATTTTCTCCACAAATTGGCTACTTTCACGAAATTGAATGCTGTGCTTTCCAATAAAGATTCTCTAGGCAAAGGAAGATTAAATATTCTATGCCACTCTGTACTAATTACCGTCCAACTTGGTGGGCTGTTCACGAGGAAAAGGGGAGAGTCCTTGATGTTCTTAATAGCTTATGTATAAAGCCGTCCTTAAATAGTTTCCTTTCTCTCGTTTGTTGGAAATAATGAGGTCATTACCAATGAAAGTTTGAAACCCGTTTTTTTGTTGTAAAAAACCAGAATGTATCGATTGAATTGCATCTCATTTGAGATACATATACATAATGCCCTGCAATACAACAAATTTAAGTTGCAGAGCTTCAAGTTTGCCATTTATCAGTTTTAAAACATTTATTAGGATACGAATCTATTGAAGGGTTCACCGATGGAGTCGTTTTGCTTTACTCCGAATGAGGAGAAGCTGGTAGCAATATATCATATGTACATTAACACATAGTCTTGTTCATAGAAGATAGTTTAAAATTTCAGACCAGTACCAATTCAAAGTCATCGTGTAGGCCAGACCTGCCCTTTGGTTGAGGGTGAAACCTACCTAAAACCTCTGCCATTTATGTAGTATTTCGTACATTTTGGGGTTTTCTATCGACCCACCTTGCGATTTTAGGGTTAAGCCACAGCCATCATGACACTCCTATAAGGGGTCCTAGCTGCACTAGTTACGTTGGAATCGTAGTTCCAGGAGCTCTTGACTTCCATGGTACATAATTAAGTCTCTATCAGGTCACCAATTAGACTCTACAGATCTCTTGTGTTGATTGGCCGCTAATGGCGTTCAAAAATGTCGCTGGTTAAATACGAGTATATAGTTTGTATTCCAATCTAATGTCCTTCTATAACTATACGACCAGCTTTGTGCTACCCCCGTTTATTATCAGACTACGTCGTTGAATAGACGTAGTCTGGGTAGTTGGGTGCGGGCCCACTTTCTGTATGTTACAGTTGGCAAAAGTCAGCGCAGGTTCGGGTACCGTATCGAACTAGGAGGTGCAGCCTCGATGCGTAAAGTGAGAAAGGATTCACTTGGGCCGAATGCCCAGCTCTCTATTCAGACAAGATGCCTCAGATATAACGTGTATGGACCAAATTCAAGCGCTGTTGCCAGGTCTGACGTACTTTCAGTCGTAATTGACAAAAATTATATACGAAGACAGTAGAAGAAAACGCAAGTAGGGAAAATTGAAAATACAAAATGAGGCACAAAAGATTTAAATTAGTAAGAAGAGACCAACCCGGCTCCATGCACGAACGTGGTGTCGTGATCTTCCGGATAACTAATGATAAGTGTGTATTAGTCCTACCTAAGCTCGAAAAGTGGAATACTTAGGACTGCTCTTATTCGTCTGGATGAACTTCAATATTAAAGTGACAAAATGCGGGAGATATTAGTACCAGTCCATTAGAGTGCCCAAATGCGTCGTTGGCTGTAACCGTGAATATATCAAATTAATGATTCTGGATGGGTACAAATCATTTGACCTGGTCGGTTGTAATACACGTCTCAGAAGTCTTAACGAGAAGCTCTTCGGGAAAATAGTGTGGCGTATTGTGAACCGCTATTTGATCCACGCAAATACGTCGCCTTAGGGCTTATACTCGTAAGCCTCGGATAAGAACGGCTCAACTGTTGACAAACCATTCAAACGTGAAAAAGACAACTACGTTCGTGTATGTACTTCGAATGTCACGACTCTTAACAGACAACGTCCTCCTCAACATCTAGTGGGGGCACTCGAAGCCTATAAGGACGGGCCAGACAAAAATGCAATCAAAAACCATGATGACTTCTACGGGGATTGTAATCGCGCGCAGCGCATTCTAGGATATGGGTTTCTTATTGAAAGAAGACGTGTAAGCGATGACAGTCCGAATGAGAGCTGAATTCATTAACATGCCACATGTATCAACGGAAAAAAATGACGAAGCTACCACGGAAGGCTTTACAAGCTCTTAGAGAGAACCTATGAGTAGGGCCCCAAGTACGACTTGGTACTTATACTCAGTGAGTTTAACTTTAATGTCAAAATAGCAAAGGCAGTACGAAATCATATTCGGAAACGGACTAAGCCTGATAGGTTTTGCAAGTAAGCGGAACTTCGTCATAGCAAGCACACAATTCCCACAAGGGCACAAGAGAAAACCCTCATACAGTAATCTAAAAGCCTACACTACTGCGATGCCAACATTGGCTCGGACAACTACCTAGTAGAAGGTAAAATACGAACTCGTGTATCAAAGGACATATAGCGCCAGGAAAATATTGTGAGAAATTTTAACGTAGGGCGGCGGCAATCACCCCAAGCTCTGTCATAACAACATCAAGCGCTGAGAACCTGAGGCAAGGCTGCCACCAAAACCATCAGAAATGCCGCCTGTGATGTGCTAAGTTTCACAAGGCAACCGTAAACAAGACATTTATGGTTAGGCTATGAATTTAGAGCTGTTGTCGGCTCGTACCAGCATAGATTTGAGACGCAGTCCGCACTAAAAATTTGGAAGAACAAATTCTGCGTACTGTGAAAACAAAAAGACGGCGAATGTACCACTTTGAGGCAGGATACACAATGCAATCTGAACGAAGACAGCGAAAACATTCATCCTCTGACCAAAATGAAGCAAAGATAGCTGAATCTAAAATAAAATCTAACCAATCCTCTGGGTTTTGAGTTTTAGTCGCCAAGCTCTTTAAAGCTAGACGAGCATGCATCAGCTTAGACGAGTATGTACAATTTGATCAGAAGAACGTGTGCTCACATGTGAGCATCGTCTGTGCAGGTATGAAGAAAGGAGCCTTCCTGAACTGCACCAGCCATGAAACATCGGCATAAGTCAGTTGAAGATGATATACAAGATCCTTGCTGGCGTAACCTGATAAATCAATATCAATGCGGTTTTAAACCTCGAAGATCCTCCATCGACCAAATTTTCACTCTGCTGCAGATCTTGGAGAAGATCCAAAAATACCAAATCGATACCCACCACCTCTTCACCAATTTTAAGGTTGTACTCGCATAGACAAGCTATACAGAGCCATGACTGGTCTTGGAATCCACGCGAAGCTCGTTCGACTATACAATATGCCGATGGAGAACTACCGCTGCTCTGTCAAAATCGGAAGAATCATCACCGAATCTCTCTCAAAACGAGTCTCAGACAAGGCGGCATGCTATCACGCAATATCTTCAATACCTTCCTTGGAGCTGTTTTGATAATATTATCAAAAGCCAATACCAGAAGCATAATATTTCTAAAAACTGTCCAACTTCTCGCATATGCCAATGATATTGAGATAATCGGGACAAACAAGCGGGATGTCAGTGGAGCCTCTGTGCGCATTGAGGCAGAAGCAGCAAAAATCGGTCTGGCGGTGACTGATAGTAATATGATAAAACAATAGATATGATGTCGTCGAAAAAGGACAATCAACACCGCCTTTGCCGTGGTAAAGGTATCTACCTAGGATGTGCAGTGAACTCTAGTAGCGACATAAGTGAGAAGAAAACTACATGCCAGAGCAATATTTGCAGCAAAGCCTTCCCTCGAGCAACGAAGAAGACACTTTACAAGACCCTCATCCCTGTCCTGTTGTATATCGCGGAGACACGGACAATCTCAAGATCGAATGAAAGCTCTCTTAGTTGTTTTGAACGAACAATTCTCCAATCGTGTATGCATGGTGTAGATCCCTTTCTATCGTGGAAAGCAGTTGTACATGGTCTATATCTATGCAACTGGAGCTCGGAAGCTACTCAATCCAGCTTATTTATATCAGAGCTGAAAACATTTTTTGGATTCCTAGCATCCTAGCATCGGAGTGAATTACGAGTATTTCACAGTCGGTGGAGATTTCAACGCAAAATATTGGAAGAATACACTAAAGGGAACCTTCTATTCAAGGTTTTAATTTACCAACTGGGTCTAAGTCGTTTCACAAACGCGACATAACTCCCATCTGAACCTCCTATTATTCGACATACGAATAAGCTGACTGCTCACGAATGTGTATGGAAATGCCCATTGGGGTGCCGAAATGACAGTTCGGATTGAAATAATGGAATTGGAACCGTTTGTTTAAAAGTGTTCCTATAATTACTCTTACATGCCTTGCTGCTGGACACATTTGCCTAGAATAGCTCTACCCAGCAAGGAGCTCATTACAAAGCAAGAGCTTCATGCAACAATCGAACTACTGAGAAGAAAGAAATCAGTAAAAACTGGACATTGACATCTCCAAATGAAAGCGTCGGACGTTTACACCACATTATTTAATAACGCCTTGAACATTATCCATTATGTATGGAATATAACATCGTTACATCCGCCGCGGCTTCCCTAGGTGGCGCGCATCCGAAATGTCCAATTTTCCATGACTCTGGCGCATAAATCAGGCTAAATTTGACCGATGGCATGGGTTATATTGGCTTTGAGGTCCGCTGTGGTTTTTGGCTTATTCGCATAGACCTGCGACTTCACAAAACCCACAAGAAAAAATCTGACGGGGTCAAATCGCACGATCTCTGTGGCCAGTTCACACTACCTCCACGTAAGATGACCATGCCCTCGAATCGCTCGTGCAGAATTTCCAATGTGGCGTGAGTTGTGTGGCACGTAGCGTCGTCCTGTTGAAACCACATGTCTCTGGTGTTCATATCATCCAATTCAGGCCAAAAGAAGTTGGTAATCATCAATCTAAGCCATTGACGGTGATGGCCTGTCCAACGTAGCGTTGTTCTCAAAGAAATATGGGCCGATGACGCCGCCAGCCCAAAATCCACACAAAAGAGTGACTTTTTCGGGATGCATTGGACGCTCTTGGATCTCATGTGGATTGGTATCTTCCCAAATTCGACAATTCTGTTTGTTGACGTACCCATTCATCCAGAAATGAGCCTCATTGCTCAAGTTGATTTTTCGATGAAAATTAGGGTCAGTTTCCAACTGCTCCAGAGCCCTTTCAGCGAACACGCGTCATTGTCTATGGTCATTTACCTTCAGCTCCTGGGTCGGTTGAATTTTTTACGGGTGCAGGCCCAAGTCACGACGCAAAATTGGCCAAGTTATGATCTGCGAATGGCCGAGTTCTTGTGAGCGACGCGAAATCGACTGCCTCGGATTCCCCTGCACACTCTCACGGACAGCGACGATGTTTTCGCCAGATCTTACGTTTCGTCGACGTACGGGTATTGGTTTATCGTTTACAGAACCAGTGGACTCAAATTTATCCACGACACTGCGAATAGTCGTCTCGATACGACGATTATGGCGACCGTAAAGGGAAAAGCGATCGGAACATTCCACGAACAGAACACCCACTTTGATAAAACAATTTAATCATTTGCCAATATGCCAAAGTTCGATAATTATTTAACGAATTCAAGTCAACTAGTATGTCTATACTGTTTGAAGACGAATTCTTATTAATAATGGCTAGCTTTTTCCAAAGATCTCGGGAAGTATAGTTGACAATTCTCGTAAGTTTGGCACTATGATAATATTTTTTTACTTTTTCAAACTCTGGCGGTGGTGATGTTTCGTAGGATGTTTTTTCCATCTACGATAAGCTTTGTCATGAAGCCGCATTAGCTTTCTTAAATTTAACGTAAGCCAAGGTCGTCTAGGATCTTTTATAACTATTCCTTTGAGTGGGACATTTCGACCGTAACCCTTGTCTCATATAAAACCACACTTCATTGCTTTACAGGAGGTCGAGAAAGATGACCACTTTCTATACTTAGGAAGTGTGGTCTCGGCTAACCGGTGTGGAACTGAACTGGTTATGTGCAGCAGAATCGGGAAGGATAAATCTGCATTCGGAATGCTATCCAGAACCTGGAAAAATAATGTTATCAGCTTAAGAACAAAGCTGCGACTGTTCCGCTCCAACGTAGAGTCAGTACTGCTTATGGGTGCAGTGCTTGGAAGGTGCACCACTACCATATGCAAGCTGCAAATCTTCGTACATTAGACATCTAAGAATCATCTTAAGGGTTTTTTGGCCAAATCGTATCTCTAATGCACAGAGCTTTATCGGAGAAAGGGCCAAGAACCTATAGACATTACTATACGGAAGAAACAGTGGCAATGGATTGGACACATCCTATGACGCGAAGACAGTTGCATTGCGAAGTATGCCTTGCTAAGGAATCCACTTACATAAGCAGGCAGAACAGCCGGACGCCCGAGGTATACATGGCGCAGAACAGTCGAGGAGGAATCGAGCTCTTTAGGAATGGTTTGGAGAGAGCTCAAACGCGCTCAATGGCGCGCAGGCATTGTTGACGCCCTATGCTCCCCGAGGTGTTAAGGTATTTATTTTTATACATATACACAACAAACAGCTGAAATATTCCAGCACAAATCCCATGGGTAAGTAAAGGTCTCGCCGTGTCAATCTAAAATTTCTGAAGCTTGTTTTTGGGAGAATCTTTGATATTCACATAAACATCATAATTGAAAAAGGTTAAATTTGTGAGGTGAATTAAGACAAGGAACAGAGATTTGGTCATGAAACAACACCAAATTTTCATCCGATGTAAAAACGTAAACCAAAAGCGAAGGACGACATTCTGCTCTGAAATGTGTAGGTACTCGTACATAGACGGCTTCTCCTGGGTCTGTGCATGTTGCTAACAGTAACGGTTTTTTGTTTGTCATTCGAATGAATAGAATGAGAAACCTCGTTTTGATGCTTTCTCCGAAATATTTTATTAATTTGCGGGAACATAACATATCCAGTTTGTTTATGTTTACAGCCCGAATTTCACTGTTACAATGTGAACCTACACAAGCCGTGTAACTTTATTTTTTAAATATTGGAACTGTCATGATCTCTATGTCTGCCAGCAACCCGCCTGCATGAGGTTCTTCAATCCCGAAAGCAGTCAACTTTTGTGTCTATGGAGAGTGTTAAAAGTCGCATTGCGAACCACGTCCTCTTCCAACTGTTATAATCTTAAAATTAATATTTAAAATATAAACGATATCGATCCTCAATCCTGGAAAATTGAAAAGATAAAATAGATTAGCACTTATCCGATTTGGTTTAAATTTGCTTTAGCGTTTTCTTGTACTTGGCATCCTTCAAAACATATTAAAAACTAATTTAAAGTACTCGTAACTAAGCAATCCAATTGGTTGCTGCACGTAGGTGGTTCCTTTAAGTTAATTAAATCCCTGAATGGCTTCCACAGTCTTGTATAAAAAGGACTTCTGGTTCCAGAGAACTCCAATTCGAATCAGCTTGTCGAGCCCTTCACAATGATCTCAACCCGTGAATTTCTTCCTTCAGTCTGGGTTTTATTCTTATTCTGCGCTATGGCATGCAGTCAAGTAAGTTTGCCTTAAAAATTATTCACATATGGTCTACGACTTTTTTTTTAATTGTAAAATTCAGCTCACATTTTCACCAGACTGGGGAAAGCGTTCACCTGAAGAACTGCATAATCTCTTCGATCTACAAAAGGCAAACTGCAAAAATGCCAATGAGATGCTATTAAACATCTTCAGATATATCCAGGTAAGTGCTTCCTGATGAAAGTGTGAACAAATGTCCACAAACTGAAGAATTTGTTTCTGTAAATAGATGAGAGCCCAACTTTACTCGGAATGCAATCATGTTCAGTAAGAAACTAAAAGACGAAAACGGCAACATTCTTTGGAAAAGAATTGTAAAGATAAATAAAATGTAATAATTGAAAAAGAAATATAAAATAAACTACTAGCAAACAAAAAACGCAATTTTTACTTATGACGCTGCTACAATCACCCCTCGTAACTAATTGAGTCCCACGAGCCACTGCTTCACTCAGTGGATTTTCTGACTGATGCTTCACAGTTCGAGGACATAAGATGAGTTAAATCCGCCTCATCTGACATGTGTTCTCTCCGAAAAATTGCCTCATTTCATCACTCTCAGCGCGTCCTTAGAAATCGAAATTCTGATGATTTACAAAGATAGTTCAAGTCTTTGGTAGATTAGTGGAACCGTAATATGGTATGTACAGGGTGAATGACTCGAACTCCAACTTTTTAAAATGCTATAATTTTTTTATTTTCTGATTAATTTTATTGTGCCAAAGCAAAAAATGTTGGAAAATACATCAATTTTCAAATTGTATCAGTAGTTTTCAATATGTCCACCTTCGGCGCGAATAATGGCCTTGAGACGGCCGAAGAAAGCATCTCACGCTGCACGCAAGAGGCTCTCAGGTATTTTGGCCCATTCCCGGCGAAGTGCTTGTTTGAGGGGGTCCAAACTTTGGTATTTTTTAGTGCCAACCTTCGCCTTCAAAATACCTAGAATTTGCAGTCCATTGTGTCGAAGAAATGAAGTGTGGAACATTGTTTTTTAACTAATCTTGGTTGACGCGCGCTTTGTGAGACGGTGCCGAGTCTTGCTGAAATGTCGTCTCCGACCGAAATAATTGTTTGCCCAAGGCTTCAATACTGCCTCTAAGACAGTTTCACGGTATATGATCGCATTAATTTTGACGCCACAGTCCAAAAATACGGAGAGCGACCATCGGCAGTTATGGCGGCCCAAGCCATCACCATCGGTGCTGCCTGCGATCATCGGAAAAAAACAAATTCGGCAATTCACCACTTTCGTGGAAGCCTAGCAACTCCTTCGCTCTTTCGACTCTAACTTTTTTCTGTTGCGGTGTAAGATCGTGTGCTTTTTGGAACTTCAATGGCTTGAGCCCAAGCTCATTTTTCAGTATGTGTTGCATACGTTCCAACGATATGTTGAGCTCACGAGCTTTGTTTTGTTTTGACAGCTGATTGTTGTTGACGTGTTTGGCATCATGTTGAGTATGGACAAAAACAATTTTCGTTCTCTCACAAAACATTATTTTTTGAGAAGCAAAACGACGAAGGAAACAAAAGAAAAGTTTGATAAATATTATGGGGCTAATGCTCCGTCAGATTACACCGTCAAATATTGGTTTCGAGAGTTTCGTGGTGGCCGCAACTCCACTACCGATCAAGTCCGCAGCGGCAGGCTATCCGATGCGGTTACAGAGGACAATATCAAAAAAATACATGAAATGGTGTTGGCTGACCGGAAAGTGAAGGTGTGCGAGCTAGCAGATACCACAAAGATTAGTACTGAATGCACACGCCATATTTTGTGCAATATTCTGCATATGAAAAAGTTATCCTGCCCCTGGGTGCCGCGAATGCTCACTCCTGACCAAAAACACGAAGGCGAGAGCACTTCAAAAGAGTGTTTGGACTTGCTGATGCGGAATCGGCCGAACTTTTGGTGTCGATTGGTAACTGGATTTGGATCCCTCGGACTATTATCTCTTCCCAAACCTCAAACATGGCTTATCAATAAAAAATTCAGCTCACGCGAGGAAATCATCGACGCCACGGAGCAGTACTTTGCAGACCTTCTCGAAAATTACTTTTCGGACGGGATCAAGAAGTTGGAAAATCGCTGGAACTAAAAAAAATTTTTTAATTCCCAAGGAAGTCACTTTTCACTCCATCTAGTATAATGAGTAGGCAACTCAGTCCTGTCTTCACACCCAATTCCGACAATTGTGTCGTTTACAGGAGTGGACGGACTGCATCTCTTACATCAGGAATGTTTTAATAGAGGAATGGCAATATAAATGCAACATTCTATTCCTAAAATATCTTTTGCATATCATAAGTCAGTGCGAATCAAATGCCTTTGATATAATAAGGTGCCAGATGCGTAACCATCTTGTTGAACTCATCTTTATGTTAACGATAAATCATTTTATACTCGTATATACAAGGTGGCGCATAAGTTGTCACCCGATGTTCTTTGGCTATAATTTTTTTTTACAAATGCAAAACTTTGGTTCTGCTTTTGGATTATGTTTATTTGATGTCTTACATCTTTTTCCATTAAGTCAAGAAAATGATATCGGCTAAGTGGACTTCCGGCGATAGGTCCTCGCATTCTTGACGGATATTATCTTTGAAGACTTCACGAGTCTGAGACTTGTTAACATAGACTCGTGACTTCAAAGAACTCCACAAAAAGAAATCTGGAACGGTTAAATCAGGCGATCTTGCCGGCCAGTGCAAATGGCCAAAACGCAAGATTAGGCGATCCGGAAATGCAGCCCTTAGAATTTCCGGCATGTGCAGTATGCGCTATTACTCCATCCTGTTGAAACCAATGTTCTCCAGTCCCAATTCATCCAATTGATTAAGATGAAAGTCGTTGAGCATGGCTCTGTAGCGTTCGCCGTCCGCGGGGTTGCGAAAAAATAAGACCTGATGACGCCTCCATCGTAAACAGCACACCTTGCAGTAATTTTATGCGGGTGTAATGGCTCTTCGTGTGTTATACGCGAAATTTTGGTGCCCCAGAAGTAATAATTTTGCTTGGTCACATATCGGCAAAGATGGAAATGTTGTCCCGTTGTCTCCCTCGTGGTCGAGATTCAGGATGGTTTGAGCGTAAGCTAAATGCGCTTGACGGTCAACAGCTAACAGCTGATGCACTGCTTGCACTTTATAAGGGAACATCTTACAGTCTTTCAACAAAATTCTCTCCAAAGACCGCCGATTGATTCCCAATTGTGTGGTATCCTCTGCGACATATTCAACCACAGCTGCGATATTCTCAGCAGAACGGCTACTCCAAGGCCGGCCAGACCTGGCAGCATCCCGTGTTGTCCCATACTGTTATAGACGAATGGCTAAACGTCGTAGTGTTTGTCCAGTTGGTTTCGGGTGACCGGGAAATTAGTGCCAAAATTCCCGCTGCGCTAACTCTACCGACGAATTATTCCGCAAAAAAGCCGTAACTCTTTTTGACGAAACATGTCTGTCGGTTGTTTGAGCCGCTCTTTCGAGAAGTTGGGACTCCATCTCACCACTTTTTCTGGATATTGGCTTCCAAGGCCTATAAAGTTTGCAATTTATCAGCATACATCAACGACTTTACAAAGCCCCTCAAGAAGTGATTGCATAGCATCAAATCGCACGATCTCACAATGTGATTCATTTATGTCCTCAGCACCCGTGAAGATTTAACTGCATTCTCTTTTTGGATTCGTACACTTGGCAGGGAAGCTTGAGTCCTTTTTGTTGTACAAACCAGAATTCTTCTTTCATATTCTCAGATGGCATATCGCAATCGAAAGATTACATGATGTGTTGACTCTCAGACGACGTTTGTTATGAAAGTAGGGCAGCACTATCGAATAGGAGTACTAAGGAAGTTACTGACTGTCAAGTACTGTCGGACGCTTTCATGTCAGACCATAGGTACATCGAATAGAGCGTCTGATGTAAAGTTTTGGTCACGTTGAAGAGGATCAAAGGCTTTACTCCATTTTAGTAGGAGCTCTGAAGCTTTATTTTGGATTTCGAAGAGTGCCCCTTATAAATACTGCTTATGAAAGTCCACAAAAAGGGCAAGTCAACCAGATTGGAAAGACTTAGCAAATGTGAAGACATCCATACTGATTCGAAAGCTGAAATTCTCTGTCTCATAGTCGAAACTCAGTTTCCTGGTAGCCTCATCAGAGCCACCTCACAGCCAGCTCCTATCACTCACACTGCAACTGAGCTGATCTGTTATCGGTGGTAAAAAATATGGCCATCAAATACTCTGTTGCTTCCCTTGATGAATGAGTTTTGTGTGCGTAAAACTGCTTTGCGAAGGAGATACTCTGCGAGATGCAACATGCCTACGTGATTGCACTTCAAAATCTATGCAGGAGTGCGCTATAGACAATAACACATGGGCAGAAAACAAAGTGAAGATGGATTACACGTCTTGTTGATTGATGCAGTCCATGTGGAATGAACCCTAATTGATGGTAGGCTGGCTCTCCGTTTAGTACTCTCAAAAGTCTAACTTTCTTACTTTCTGTTCAGCCAATCCTTTCAAAATTGAGGTTACTAACTTCACAAGAATGAGGAAGTTTATTGGTCTGACGCATCAAGTGCTTAAAGGCCTAATCATCCGATATTCCAACAAAGCTAAGTATTTAGGTTTCATCTGTAAAAACAAGCAAACTTATTTGGACTAAACGTGACTTTCTGTCAGTGTAAAGGAGTTTTCAGCAAGACATGGAATTAGTCGCCGAGAACAGTACTTTGGATCTACGAGTACATGGCTATGTAACAATAATTGTATAAAGGCCTTACTGAGTCTTCTTCCCTCTTTCAAGCTAGTGAGATGCGAGCCTTCTCCAAACGCAGTTAAAGGCTGAATTCACAGACCTTGTTTTGTACAAGATTAGGGACTGTAGATCGCTTATTGAGGTAGTGATGCTTTAGGTGAGCACCTGAGTGTTCTGGATAACATCCTGCGATACTTAAGAGTGATGACGATACCGTGAAGCATTCCTCCTGTGATTTCCTCTTGCTCGCATTATTAATTACTCATAAGGGGTGTCATGTGAATGTACTGGACATCGTATGCACTTTATCACTGACCCTTTTACTCATTTTCAATGAAAGTCTGAAATTTTCAGCTAAAAGAAATTGTAAGGAGTACAACGAACTAGCCGTTTGGCTGAGTGTTTTCCGATAGGAAAAACAAAAAAATTAAAAGATTGGACTTCCTTAATGGGCCGCATGAGAAACAGGTGATCTGCGGTGGGTTATCCCAGATGGACATATCAATTTAACACATTTAACACATTTAACACATTTAACACATTTAACACATTTAACACTATAGCTCCAAGGGATGAATCGGTTTCGGTTTTTACTTGTTACCGTCTTTGGGCGTTCAAAACAACCGCGCCTTTGTCATAGGTCATATGCTTTCACAGCGGGAGTCTTCTAGAACCCTTGTAAGCTTTTCGATTTCTCGATTCAAGCCTTCAGAAATAGCATTCCAACCAGCTGACTGCCAATTTCGATAAAGTTTAAGAGCAGCAAGCTAAGCCTATTCGTCATTCTTTTCATCGTTGCAGTCCGATTTACCAAACGACTCATAGAAAGAATAACAGATGTACTCGGAATGGAATTATTTAGGGATTTCTCAGCGCATAAACGCATACTTGGAGTTGTGTTTGTCCTCGTTGCTTAACATTGAGTCGGGACGTTTCTGCATAAAGTCCATGTCTTTCTAAAATCACAGGAGATTTGACTCCTTAAAAAGAGAACCGAAGAAAATTGTAAGAACCAGTACTACTTAGTGTGTATTGCACTCATCCTTTAGAAATAGAAAAAGCTGAAATTGAAAAGAGCGTAGTGGCGCATTCCTAAACATCGTCTTCTCTGACGAGCAATTATTTACGATTCTCCAAGTCAATCGGATTTGGTAAACGCAGAGATAATACGAGAATTTGAATGCTGGAATGACTACCAAATCGTAAAAGCCTTCTTTCATGATGGTGTGGGTTGAGGTGTCAGCACACAATTCGCGCTCCACTGAAATTCTTAGTCCCTGGCGTCAAGATTAACGCAATATCGTACTCGAAGGAGAATTGAAGCCTTGGGCAAGTAAACAATTCCAGTCGATACCATTCAAGCTGCGTGAGCTGCGTGCCAGGGTCAGCACTAAAAAGTATGAATGTGTGGACGCGTTAAAAGCAGCTCTTCGCCGGGAGTTCATGGACCAACTCAATGCCATCATCAAGGTAAAAAGTGGTCAGATCGGAAAATAAATTTGAATTCTTGAAATATGGTCAGTAGTTAGCTTTCTTTTCGAAAATGAAATAAATATTTAAATATTTTCAAAAATGTAAGTTTGACGATATCTTCAAGTGGCACGTAGCAGTTCAATCGTCGCAGGGTGCATTCAAAAAATCCTGTATATGGTATAACCAGAACCAATAAAGTTAATCTGATTTGGCTGCCAGGACATAGCGGACATGAAGGCAATGAAAATGCAGACGAACCAGCCAGGAAAAGATCTGCATCTCAATTCATGATGCCAAGACCATTCGGTGGGCTATCAGTTAACACAACAAAAGGAAGTATTAAAACCTAGCTAAAGGAAAAGAACCTTCATTTTCGGAGAGAAAACGAAGGAAATAGACAAACAAAATTTGTATGGCAAGTTGTTGCCACAAAAAACAAAACACCAACTACAACTAAGTAGAAGTGAGATTCGAGTGACCCTAGGTTTTCTCACAGGACATCGGCGTGTGAAAAAACACCTAATGACCATGGGCATAGCACAAGGCAATACATGCAGATTGTGCAACGAGGACGTGAAAATAGCAGAACAAATACTATGTTACAGCCATGGTTTAATCAAAACACCCCAAATTTACCTAGGTAAATTCGCTTCAGGAAGCGGCGGACATTGCTGGCAGCTCACCTGAAGACGTAGCCGCCTTCCTCACAAATTGCGGTATCATAGATGAGCTTAAAATGGAGGACATCACAATAGGCTCATCTGTGGCCGAAGTAGTAATAGCCAGAACCAATGAAGCCCACATGCCCACAGCCCACAGATAAAGCCTATTAAGGAACGTAGTACTTGATTTCAAGTAGCAAATAAGTGTAAATTAATATTTATCACGATATTCCTTATTTACTCTGGTTCGCATTTTCTTGCAAAGCACATCCTCCAAAGATTTTAAAAATTTATTTAAAACAATTAAAAAATTCAATTGACTGCTGTACCAAAGTTAATTAGATTCCTGTATGGCTTCCACAGTCTTGTATAAAAAGGACTTCTGGTTCCAAAGGACTCCAAGTCGATTCAGCTCGTCGAACCCGTCACAATGATCTCAATTCGTGAATTTCTTCCTTCAGTCTCCATTTTATTCTTATTCTGCGCTATGGCATGCAGTCAAGTAAGTTTGCCTTAAAAATTGTTCATATATGGTCTAGGACTTTGTAATTGTATTTTTTTTAATTGTAAAATTCAGCTCACATTTTCACCAGACTGGGGAAAGCGTTCACCTGAAGAACTGCATAATCTCTTCGATCTACAAAAGGCAAACTGCAAAAATGCCAATGAGATGCTATTCAATATCTTCAGGTACATCCAGGTAAGTTCTTGCAAATGAAAGTGTGCAAACATTTACTTATACTGATCATTTTGCTTCTGTAAATAGATGAAAGCCCAACTCTACTCGGAATGCAGTCGTGTTTAGTAAAAAGGAAAGGACGAAATGGCCAATATCTCCTGGAAATAAACTGTAATGATAAATAAAATTTAGTATACAAAATATAATTGTAATTATGATTATGCAAAATAAACTGTTAGCAAACAAATGTGTATTCACGACAATCTTAACCCCAAATTTGAAACTAACATTTCATGAGAAAGATTCGATTAAATAAATAAGCATCAATATTAGTATGTGCCAAAATTACCCCCCAAAAGCTGCCTTTACCAGCAATACTGCTCTATATTCACCCGTCCCAACAATTCGTGTCCCACTCGCCTCTAGTTCATTGAGAAGATTATTTCACGGCTGCTGTACAGTTCGAGGACAGAAGGTAATTTTGATCTACCTCCCCTAACATAGGTTCTTTCCGAAGATCTGAGTTATTTTATCATGCTCAGCGCGACCTCAAACGAGTGAAATCCGTAATATAATGAATAGATACCTCGACCTTGTCTTCGTATTAAATTCCCATAACTATGTCGTTTATAGGAGCGTTCACTTTTTTACTACAATCGATGGGTTGGAACTCATATTATCAGAAATTTTAAAAGGGCAATATGCGGTACATATCGATTCAGAAAATATTCAGTACATTCCTTTATCTTCTCCTGCGTAGGGTAATCGATTGAATTTTTTTTGCTAGTAAGCAACAACATGCAATCAAATCCATTAATGCACCATCCGCGGTTCCTCTAGGTTGCCATCTTGGGCCAATCATCTTTATCTTAATGATTAATTACAATATATGTAGCTTATCATAACTCCAGCTTATCTAGTTTCCCTGATGACACGAGGATTTCCGCAACCATACATTCGCCTTCTGATCCTCTATAGTTTCAAGAGAACTTAAATAAATTTTCGGTTATAAGTACTTTCCGAGTTTCGGCAAGATATTTGAAAAGGTGAACAATAGAATCTTGATATAACATAAATGTTTTTCTTTTTGACCAATAGATCCAACTATAGTTACGAGGCTCACTTTGGCTTGAGTTTGTACAAAAAGTGGCCCTTCCTGGAATGGGGCAAATCCAGAAATGGGTAATGAGTTTCAAAATACGCTGCTTGTTTTTAGTTTTTTTTTTTTTCAGAAATAGTTATGTTACGTTCTATGGTCAACGTTACCGGACAATGAACAATTCCGTTGCAAAATCTATGGTGTATGCTGAGAAACTGCCAGCTTCTCAGGCCTTGGAAGTCAATATTCACTACATTTTTGGTAAGAAATGGCTCCAAATGTTCAAAAGAGTGGCTCAAAATTCGACTGACTTCGTCTAAAACAGCCGCGGAAGCCATATGCCTGAACTCGTGTCCAAAATTTAATGTTATTCGCTTTTTTCATAAAGAATAAGGATTTTTGAAAAAGTTATAAGGCTCTTTAAAAAATGCTCTTTAATTTGGGACATTCAATTCGGTTTAAGGACAGGGCGCGGAATCTCACAGACTATCACTGGTAATTTTTTTCTATAGTGAGAATGACATTGATAATAGCTCTTTATGGTACTGTTAGATTGTGATAGGAGTTGAACAGCGATATTCAAACGTGAAATTAGTGCAATTACACAGAACTGCATTTTTTAATAAAATCATTAATTTTATAGCGATATATTAAATTAGAACCTGGTCTAATAGTTTTATTGTGATTTTTAGTAAGCATTATCTTTATTCATATCCCTAAAATGGAAAGTGAGAGTGAAGGTAGCGATATCATTCGACCACTTTCAAAAAGAAAGCGAGCAATGATAAGCGAGCATAAGAAGGCTGGTAGTGAGTCTAGCGATATTGTTTTTCCATTTCGGAAAAAATGTGGAATGCTGGACGAAGAAGATGGAACTGATTGGGTGTGGACAAATGAACCAAACAATAATAAAGTATGGCAAGTATTCTCAATCGCTATCAAAAGCAGGTTATAGGTGACGAAACGCATAAAATAAAATCAGTTGAACATACATGGAGAGAAACTTATGTAGATGAATTGAGAGCAGTTCTGCTAGTCAAAACGATCCATTATTCAGACACCAATATATAGAGAAACAATGCCGCTGTGGAGATTTACTCAGTTAACTCGATTCTTACACTTTTTCAATAATGAAGATACAAATGGTCGCCTGAATAAGATTAGGAGTATCATCAAAAATCTAAATGAAAAAATTGAGCTTATGTACATACCTGAACAAAATTTATCATGTGGCGAGTCATTAATGAAATCTAAAGGCCGGTTATCCTACAAAGAGTTCAACCCTTCAAAAGAGCACGTTTTAGTGTAAAATTTTACAGTTTTATGTATAGTAGATAGTAGATTTTGGCAATAGTGCATCGGAAAATGTCGTATTGACATTATCCTCACCACTAGCTGGTTATGGGCATAATCTTATTTATTTAACCATGGCCTGAAAAGTTTCTAAGAGAGGGCACCACTTGAATTAAATCCATACCATTTTCAGTTTGTGCCAACCTTCAAAAGATACGTGTATAAATTTGACAGCTGTCGGACGATTATTTTTCGAGATACTCGTATAGCGTTGTGAGTGAAGCAACTTTTGTTATTGTGAAAAAAATGGAGTCAAAGCAATTTCGTGTGTTGATTTATCATTGCTTTTTGATAAGTGTTACCCGGACTCTGCACCAGCCGAATGAACCATTCGCAAGTGGATTGAAAAATTTAAAAGCGGTCATACAAGCACCGAAGATGATGCACGCAGTGGACGTCCAAAAGAGGCTGTTTCAGATGAAAACATCAAAAAAGTCCACAAAATGATTACGAATGACCGTAAAGTGAAGTTGATCGAGATAGCTGAGGCTCTGAAGATATCAAAAGAGCGTGTTGGATATATCATACACGAATATTTGGACATACGAAAGCTCTGTTCAAAGTGGGTGCCGCGTTTGCTCACAGTCGACCAAAAACAACAACGTGTTGATGATTCAGAGGAGTGTTTAAAGCTGTTCAACCGCAATAAAGCCGAATTTTTGCATCGGTATGTGACAATGGATGAAACTTGGCTCCATCATTTCACACCAGAGTCAAGTCGGCAGTCAGCTGAGTGGCGAGCAGACGACGAACCTAGTCCAAAACGACCAAAAACTCAACAGTCGGCTGGCAAGTTTATGGCATCCGTATTTTGGGATGCACATGGAATAATTTTCATCGACTATCCCCAAAAGGGGCAGACTATCAACAGCGACTATTACATTGCGTTGTTGGAGCGTTTGAAGGACAAAATCGCAGAAAAACGGCCGCATTTGAAGAAAAAGAAAGTGCTGTTTCATCAAGACAATGCACCGTGTCACAAGTCTATGAAAACGGTGGCAAAATCTACAAAACATACAGAAATTGGAAAAGAATATGGATCAAAAGAAAACATTTACGAAACCGAATGTAATTTTGGATTACAACAACGGTATGAGTGGTGTGGATAATTACTTATCTTCCTTCCCTTTGATGCGAAAATTTTATAAAAACTACAAGAAAACATTTTTTTATCTAATGGACACGACTCTTTTTAATGTTTTTGTTTTATTTCGAAAATTAAAACCAATCTCGAAGACCAGGAAATATTCATTTTCATTTACGAAGAAATCTTCTTACAGAATATTCTTACCCAGAAGTACGTCTGCAGGTGATTCACCTCAACGTCTTCAGGCGAAGCAGTGGACACATTTCCCACGAAAAATTCCACATACAAAAAATAAAGAAAACCCTTAGCGAATATGCAAGGTACAATATGTGCAAAGCACAATAAACGCAG
Source organism: Volucella zonaria (assembly GCA_963966105.1). Classification (NCBI taxonomy): domain Eukaryota; kingdom Metazoa; phylum Arthropoda; class Insecta; order Diptera; family Syrphidae; genus Volucella; species Volucella zonaria. The sequence continues at coordinate 170,905,903 of OZ014531.1, read as the reverse complement.
TGAAACCATATGGGAGTGCAAGAAGTGCCATGTTGCCTTGCACCTTCCTCTTTGTTTTGAAATAAATAAATAAAAAAACTTTTATTAATCAATATATACATATATATAGTGCAACTGCAACTACTTATATGCAGTTTGTAGTTTAATAGAAATTATTCCAAGTAACAGCTGATTTGGCACACACTCTGCTAACTAATTGATAGCGCAAGAGGTTAAGCAAGAAAAAACCCACTGACGCCTGCTTGATCGAGTTGGAGAAGGCTTTTGGCACCGTGTGATTGACGGGACCCTTCTTTAAGCTGAACCGGCTATGCAGAAGTAAATCACTGATGCACAATTCTTAACAATAGACAGTTTACCATGAAGAATGGTGATGTGACTTCTGCTGAAATACCACCTTGATCGTAAAGTTCCCGGGGGACACCACCATGTGGGGCTCCCATTGTTCCGGTTTGAGTTCTGTTTTTTTTTTATTAAGTTGGTAAATCCCTTGTTGACATTCCCTCTAAATCTTAGCGTCATAGTTTGACATTTGCAAAAGTTACGTAGCCAAGAATACATCTATCTCTGTGTGTGTTGGCGAATTTTTTACAATTTTAGGAATGGATTTCAATTTGCAACAACGAACTTGCACAAGTATTAAATTTTGCGTAAAAAATGGATTTAATGGTGCCCGAACGTTGCAAATGTTGGAAAAGTGTTTCGGCAACGATTCTCTAAAGAAAACGGTCGTTTTCCAGTGGCACGAGCGGTTCAAAAGTGGTCGTGAGTCAATCGAAGATGATGAACGCAGTGGTAGACTATCGACATCGAAAACCGACGAAAACATTGATGAAGTACGAGTAAACGAAATGTTGGTCAATAACCGCAAATTAACCATCAGAGAGATAGCGGAGGACTTGAACATTGCCTATGGATCCGTCCAAGAGATTTTGGTTAATGATTTGAGTTTCCGACGTGTAGCAGCAAAGTTGGTGCCAAAAGACCTCAATTTCATGCAAAAAAGAGACCGTGTTCCGTGTTGACGTCGCAAACGTCATGATTTGCTAGGCTGAATCCGATCCCACATTCATCAAAAAGATCATTACTGGAGACGAGACGTGGGTTTATGAGTACGACACGCAATCCAGACATCAGACAAGTGAATGGCGTTCACCAAATGAGCCGAGACCAAAAAAACCACGTCGTTTTCAGTCAAAAAAGAAAGCAATTCTCACAGTTTTCATGGATTACAACGGTTAGTGCATCATGAATTTTTGCCAGAAGGCCAGACAGTAAATAAAGAGTATTATTTGGGCGTTATGAGACGCTTGCGTGAAGCAATTCGCCGAAAGAGACCAGAATTGTTGGCAGAAAACTCGTGGATTTTGCACCATGATAACGCACCGTCGCACAGTGCCATCATTATTCGTAATTTTTTGACGAAAAATGCAACAAATTCCATCCAACAGCAACCAAATTCACCTGATTTGGCTCCCTGTGACTTCTTTCTGTTCAATCGAGTTAAAAATTCAATACGGGGAACGCATTTCAGTAGCCGAGAGGAAGTAATAGAAAAATCGCAGCACTGATGGACATACCGAAAACCGAATATAAAAAATGTTTCGATTATTGGATCAAGCGCTGGCATAAGTGTGTTGCAGTCGATGGATATTACTCTGAAGAGGAAAATAAGATTTAGATAAATAAACTTGTATTTCCAGTTTTCTGAATGCATTCGATAACTTTTTGATCAGGGTAGTATTTCACTGAAAACGGTCTGCTGCAAGGTGCGGTTAATTCACCTGTCCTTTTCAATATCTACACAAGGGTTCTTGTAAGTCCTCTCTGTAGAATATGGGGACGATTTGATGACCCACAAAAAAAAAAAAGAAACTTTTACAGGATTAGATCGGCATTAGTTAAAATTCAGCTCTTAACAGCTTTACTTGCACGTAAATTGATTTAACTCCTCTTGCAACCATGGACGGTCTGAAGGTGGATGTATGATTCTGGAAATCCTCATGTCATCAGCGAAACTAGATAAGCTTGAGTCGGTTATGACAAGGTATATTCATATATAATTATCATATATAATTATCGTGGTTAATAGTTATCTTTAACTGGCCCAAGATGGCTACCTAGTGGAAGTCCGAATCCTGCTAGCGAATGAATGTTACCATAAGTATGGTTGGTTAGTTTGTTGAAATCGGCTCTACAGAAGTTAAAAGTGAAAGTGTAAGAAGACAACAACTCGCTTGTAAAGAAATTCTCTAATCGGAATAAACCGTAGACATGTTACAACAGAAGTCATTACGAAAATCTGTTGACATTGTCTGAGTTCCTAATGTCGATAGTCAAACCACTTTTAATTCTGCAGTTAAAGTTTGCTCGGAAGGATTGGGTGAAAGCATGATAACATCAAATATTGTTACGTTAAAACAATAACAAGTAAGACTAATCCTAATTCATCAATTACGTGTGTCAATTCAGTCAATGTTATAAGTGCGATATTTAAAAATTTATAAAGTTAAGCGCAATGTCTTATCTAAAATCAGTAAAAAGAAGAAATTAACTTTTTAGGAAATCAATTTTGAAATAAACAAATTTTTGTTAATAAAGGTCTAACTAAATTTAATAGAGCTCTTTTAAGAGTAAATAGAGCAAAGAGAATTATATTAGAGAAACAGTAGAGTAAGTTAGGGAATATGGAATTCAGCTTTTTATTTTGAAGTTTCGCTTACATTTTTGGACCAAAATTCCCGTCAAATATTATATGTAGTGCGTATTCGGGAATTTGTTATTACGGACGGGTCATTGGACATTGGGGAAAACGTGGTCTAAAACCGCATTCGAAACTAGTAAAGATCCGTCTGTGTCTTTTGCCAGGTGTTGTTTAGAGCTTTGGACGCCTGTGCGCTCTTTGGTTATTCTGTAGACGGTCCTACTCTCACACCTACTAGCGGCCTCTTCAATCTCTGTAGCCAATGGTTGATATAGTTATGCTTATCACTTCGCACACTCGGTGAACTTTGCTCATCTTCATGCGATATGGAGTTTCTAGCTCGTTTCTCCCTGTTTCTGGTGTAGCTGCAATGCGAGCTTTGAGGTGTTTTCTTTCTTCAATCCTAGCCCAAGTTTCTTCGGAAAGCCAAGCACTGTGTCTTTCTTTCTGCCGACGGAATATATTTTCAGCACCTGATATGAAGACATTTTTCACGGCGCACCGTTTTCATGGTTTTCGATGGAGGAGGGTTCCGTACTACTGATTGCTCTCAATCTTTGTGAAAGGTGGTCACCTAGTTTTTGCCGGACTGCGGGATCCTTTAGTCTATTGGTATTAAACCTGGGAATTCGGGTGTTTTCTTGGGATCTTGTACTGCAGCTGTACGTAGTCTTACGGTAGCAACCATCAGATGGTGGTCCCGGGCCATTTCCATGTCTGCACCTCTTCTGATACGAACGTCCTGGAGACTGCTTCTAAATCACAAGCCGATCGCGAACTGATTAATTTGGTTGGAAGTTGCTTGTCTGTCCGTCGACACCCAACCGACTTTGTGGCACGTCTTGCCCCTCCAATTACAAGGCGGTTGTCGTTGCAAAACTCGACAAAACGCTAGTCATTGTCGTTGCTGTCGCCAACAGTGAAATTATCCTCTCAATAAACTAGAGGCGAGTGGGACGCGATTTGTTGGGACGGGTGAATATAGAGCAGTATTGCTGCTAAAGGCAGCTTTTGCGGGGTAATTTTGGCACATACTAATATTGATGCTTATTTATTTTATCGAATTTCTCTCTTGAAATGTTAGTTTCAAATTTGGGGTTAAGATTGTCGTGAATACATACAAATTTGCTTGCTAACAGTTTATTTTACTAATATATACTAAATACTAAATTTTATTTATCATTACAGTTTATTTCCAGGAGATGTTGGCCATTTCGTCCTTTCCTTTTCATTAAATATGATTGCATTCCGAGTAAAGTTGGGCTTTCATCTATTTACAGAAGCAAACTGATCAGTATACTTAAGTAAATGTTTGCACACTTTCATCTGCAAGAGCTTACCTGGATATATTTGAAGATATTGAATAGCATCTCATTGGCATTTTTGCAGTTTGCCTTTTGTAGATCGAAAAGACTATGCAGTTCTTCAGGTGAACGCTTTCCCCAGTCTGGTGAAAATGTGAGCTGAATTTTACAATTAAAAAAAATACAATTACAAAGTCCTAGACCATATATGAACAATTTTTAAGGCAAACTTACTTGACTGCATGCCATAGCGCAGAATAAGAATAAAACGAAGGCTGAAGGAAGAAATTCACGAATTGAGAACATTGTGACGGGTTCGACGAGCTGAATCGACTTGGAGTTCTCTGGAACCAGAAGTCCTTTTTATACAAGACTGTGGAAGCCATACAGGAATCTAATTAACTTTGGTACAGCAGTCAATTGAATTTTTTAATTGCTTTAAAGAAATTTTTAAAATATTTGAAGGATGTGCTGTGCAAGAAAATGCGAACCAGAGTAAATATTTCGAGGATAAGGAATATCGTGATAAATATTAATTTACACTTATTTGCTACTTGAAATCAAGTACTACGTTCCTTAATAGGCTTTATCTGTGGGCTGTGGGCATGTGGGTTTTATTGGTTCTGGTTATTTCTACTTCGGCCACAGATGAGCCTATTGTGATGTCCTCCATTTTAAGCTCATCTATGATACCGCAATTTGTGAGGAAGGCGGCTACGTCTTCAGGTGAGCTGCCAGCAATGTCCGCCGCTTCCTGAAGCGAATTTACCTAGGTAAATTTGGGGTGTTTTGATTAAACCATGGCTGTAACATAGTATTTGTTCTGCTATTTTCACGTCCTCGTTGCACAATCTGCATGTATTGCCTTGTGCTATGCCCATGGTCATTAGGTGTTTTTTCACACGCCGATGTCCTGTGAGAAAACCTATGGTCACTCGAATCTCACTTCTACTTAGTTGTAGTTGGTGTTCTGTTTTTTGTGGCAACAACTTAGCATACAAATTTTGTTTGTCTATTTCCTTCGGTTTCTCTCCGGAAATGAAGGTTCTTTTCCTTTACCTAGGTTTTAATACTTCCTTTTGTTGTGTTAACTGATAGCCCACCGAATCGTCTTGGCATCATAAATTGAGATGCAAATCCTTTCCTGGCTATTTCGTCTGCTTTTTCATTGCGTTCATATCCGCCCTCAAATCAAATGAACTTTATTGGCTCTGGTTATACCGTATACAGAATTTTTTGAATACACCCTGCGACGATTGAACTGCTACGTGCCACTTGAAGATATCGTCAAATTTACATTTTTGAAAATATTTAAATATTTATTTCATTTTCGAAAAGAAAGCTAACTAATGACCATATTTCAAGAATTCAAATTTATTTTCCGATCTGACTAGCTTTTGAATTGGTCCATGAACGACTACGTGCTGACCGCAGATATGGTGTTTTGTGCTACTCCCGGCAAAGTGCTGCTTTTAACGCGTCCACACATTCTTACTTTTTAGTAAGTCCATCGGATTTATGTCTGGTAAATTGAAAAGCCATTGTTCGACCGGAAAGAAGTGCGGAATGTTGTTTTACTGGCATTCTTTATTCACCTTGGCTTTTTGAGGTGGAGCAGGGTCTTGCATGAAGTTGAAAGGTATCGACTGGAATTGTTTACTTGCCCAAGGCTTCAATTCTCCTTCGAGTACGATATTGCGTTAATCTTGACGCCAGGGACTAAGAATTCCAGTGGAGCGCGAATTGCGTGCTGACACCTCAACTCACACCATCATGAAAGAAGGCTTTTACGATTTAGTAGTCATTCCAGCGTTCAAATTCTCGTATTATCTCTGCGTTTACCAAATTTGATTGACTTGGAGAATCGTAAACAATCGCTCGTCAGAGAAGACGATGTTTGGGAATACGCCACTGCGCTCTTTTCAATTTCAGCTTTTTCTATTTCTGAAGGATGAGTGCAATACACACTAAGTAGTACTGGTTCTTACAATTTTCTTCGGTTCTTTTGTTTAATAGTCAAATATCCTGTGATTCTAGAAAGACATCGACTTTAAGCAGAAACATCCCGACTCGATGTTAAGCAACGAGGACAAACACAACTCCAAGTAGAAGCAACAATCCATGCAACGATTCTGAAGCTCCGAAGCCCTCCAGAGTTTATGTGTTGAGAAATCCGTAAATAACTCCATTCCGAGTACATCTGCTATTCTGACTGGTTTGGTAAATCGGCTGGTCGGAATGCTGGTTGTTGAATCGAGAAACCGAAAAGCTTGAACGTGTTACAGAAGATTCCCGCTGTGAAGGCGTATGACAAACAAAGGCGCCGTTTTTTTACGCGTATAGGGACGGTAAAAAGTAAAAACTGAAACCGAAACCTAATCATCTCTTGGAGCTATAGTTCCTTAGTTAAACTCTATCTTCAGCAGAGCCCAGAATTAGAAGTCCTCTGGCACCTATCTGAAAATGGCCTTCCGCAAACTTGGTGCCCAATTGAAACTAATGCTAATGAAAGGCCTCAAAACGTCAATGATATGTCCCTAGCGTAGTCGTAGAGAATGACAACCGCATATAAGAAATATTCGTCTAAGCTGAGTATTGCCTTATCCTTACGGCCATTGATTATACTGTGGAAGGCATATGCAAGGAACAAAGAATCAGCATAAACTGTGGTACGCAAACTGCACTTAAGACCTTCTTTAAGACATAAACCACTTCAACTTACTTCTGGGTCTGCCTAGATCTCCCAAACACAACTGTTGCACGACTCTTCAGTAACAGAAAAGTCAAATGAATATCCTTCGATATGTCAGCTTCTTGCACAACTTATGACGAATGTAGCATATTTCCTTAATGACTATCCAGCTTTCTATAACACCAAGTCCTAAATACTTGATTGAATCAAAAAGTCATCAATGAGGACAGGGAGTCAAATGAACTAGTCCTTTGTCAAACTGGTGTGTTCCTACCAAAACTATGCTCCACCTTCAAATGTTGAGCTGTATTCACATTACAGGAAATTATGGCAACCTATTCGGTTAAATTTCACATAAATGTGACACACTGCATCTGAAACCAGCAGATGTCAAGTATCAACCTCATTATTCTCGGTCTCTGCGTCCAAAAATTCTCCAGTGAACGTGTAGATAGGAGCACTGTGCATGCATTCTACGAGTATTCTGAATGCAAAAATATTCAGACATTCCACATCGTGTCCTTTTATCCACGTACATTTCATTACTATGGTCGACTGCGGACCGTGTGTTCGAGATAATAGGGGTGAGCATTTCGGTCCTTCAGCGTGAAGATACTCTGAATGTTGTTTTGGGAGATGCAACACCATTTCAAAGGATTTTGACCACAAATGTCTGTACCGAAATTCTGCCCTCAATTTAGGTCTCGGGGCGATATTTGTGCATGGATTTCACTTCTATCTGCGTGTTTGCTACAATCGTTAAAGAATTACTAATGATAGGCTTCAACTCCCTGGAAAATAGGACTACGGCTTTGATGTTAGCAAGTGAGACTCATTTGCGTTGATTAGTTTCGGTGCATAACCATTTATATTAGCCGAATATCGCGGCTCATAAAGAGTTGTTTTTTTTTTTAGATACAAAATCATAAAATTTGCTCTCGGTGTTAAAGTGAGCACTTGTGACTTACGAGTACCAGAAAATACTTGAAGAAAATACTCAAACTGAGAACTAACCTCTTACCGGCCACACTTCCACTTTACCTTTCCATTGGCCGCATTTCAAACATCAGAAACTTAGAAGACTTACTTACTTACAACACAACTTGAGTGCCTCCGAACTTATTTTTGAAACGAAGTACGAGTACCCCAATAACGAAATACTTTAAACCTTTTCTCTATTTTCATCTGAAAATACTTTTGCAGAAAGTTTTGTAGTCCTTGACCCATCTCATTAGTCAAGTTCTTTACTCTGACGTTTGATTTCCTGGTACAAGTGGCAGCAGTCAGACTTTAAAGGAGTTTAAATGGAAAAGAAGTGCGGTTAACCTACTGAAAGAAGGCACCTCCTAGAAGGGATATACCTTTACTATGGAATTCCTTTAAACCAATGTAAAATGTGAATTTACAAATAGATTCTTGTATCTGGAAACAGAGTGTGGTATTTGCAAGTGGTAACAGTTTTAATTTTTGTTGAATGGATGATGTTTCAGTAAAAGAATGCTCATGGATACATAGAAGAAGTTCGAACCAGGAGCCTTGCATAAGTGTCGTAATTTATGTGTGACACTAGTTTGATTGGAAGACAAACTTTTTTAATTTGCAGGAGTCATTCCGCCGGCATTACTGAAAAAACTGGTCAATCTTCCAGCCTATTCGTGCATTCGGCCCAATTTCATCTCTCAGCTACGTACGTGGCACACAACGTGGCCGAACAATTCGAGAAGCACCCAAGCCGCTACAAAACGGATGTAGCGTCCATCCAAGAAATTTAATGAGAGGGGTGGACAAAATAAGGATGGAGAATTGTAGTATCCACTCTGGTGATAGCTAAAGGGAACAGAGACAGTGGTCATTTGAATGTAGATTTTTCATTAGTAAAAACCTTAGACAGGAACTCTTAAACTTCAGGCATCTGACCCTGATTATAATCCACATCAAGGCCTAGTTCATCAACAAAAGCCTGATATGCGCTCATGTTTCATACAAAAAGAGGACGACTTTGCCAATGGCCGCTTTTACGAACTGCTCAAACTGACATATGCGCAGTATCCTAAGCACGACGATAAGATCGTCCTTCCTGACTTTAACGTTAATTTAGAAGACGAGAACTTCTTTGGAGGTGCAGTTAGAAAATATACCCAACGCGACACTAGCTTTAAAAATGGACCCAGGCCCACAGACTTCCTGAAACCTCAACATCAACCAGTCATTTGATCAAAAAAAAAAATACGGATTGATCACACTGCGATTAACGGAAGACACAGCTCTATTATCCCGGATGCGGTTTCAAAAATACCGGAATATAGAACACCGATGAAGTAGAGCCTTTTCTGTTGGTCTCTATCGAGAAGTCCAATGTTACTAACATTAAGCGCAGAAACCCAGTGGCGATGTTGTCAGAAAGCTATTAGAGTCACTGCACCTAGTGTGCTAGATTTTACCCGACTACCCAAAGGAAACCCTTTGTTTGGGGAAGAGCGCTGTCAAGCGCATGCAGTGAAACAAGGGTCGTACAAGGCGGTGCTGTATGGCGAGACTAGAGGTGCTCTCAAACTCGATGGATGGGTGCATCTGTGGTAATGCCATTCAGAAGTTCAGCCAAAATGTTAAAATAACTTGCCAAACACAATAAACATACCGAGATAAGGATGGGAATGTCACCATCGGTGTTATGAATTTAAAATGATTACTCCGCAGACTGTTCAACGACGAAGACGACCAAGATTCAACTGTCGGGAAAAATGAACCATTCAACGTGGACGATAATCGAAACCTCCAAGAGATTGTTTGGATAACGATACCAGATTAGAACTACACAGAGGATTCAGCAAAGACTTTGCTGGCAATACTGGACGCAGTCCATGAGTCGTGAGGTGCATCAAAGGTCATGAAACTTGCAATGGGAAGCATTAACCTTGCCGATTGTTGCGTCCAAGTAGCCTCGTAATACATGATGAAAGTGGACTATGAGCTTGTACTCCAATTAGATTCCAAGCTAGAGGAATCTTCTACATATACTCGTATATGCGATTCGTAATTCTCAACAAGCCGAACCGTCGTCTATAAGACAGCGGCATCGAACTCAACGCACTTTCAAACCTTGTTTGACTGCAGCGGAATATTTGAATTCCTGTTACTAGAGAGGGCCAGAAAGAATTTCACGGTGCCGACTATTGTGGGACCGAACAATGCCTCGGACATAGAAGAAGTTCGGTGTTTGTTACTACTGTCGCATATATATACAGTGCTCGTCAGGTGGATGTCGTTAGTGCGGTCGTATTACCTAGCATCATACGATGTTTTGCCTTGACAGTGCTCAACCTTTGGTTTCATCAATATCAACTTCGCAGTCGAATGATTCAACATCTACACCAGCATTAGCACAACCACCATGGTGATCGTCCGAGCTTGTAGCAATTTATGTAATCCGAAACAATCAGTTTTTCTAGCAATAGCGCATACTAATGCAATTGGCGATGTCCTACGAGAACGCCTAGTTGTTTTTCAAGTTCAAGTTTTCTTTATTGAGACTTAAAAAAAATCAATTATAATACATATCATCTATGTCTAATTTAACTTAATTGTAGCCGACTTGGAAAGCGTATGCCTGGCTAAAGGCTTGTAAATTAAGGTATATAACTTCATAAGCTAACAATCAGTATATATGTGCTATATTATAAAATAACAATATAAGTATTTTACTATATGCTTGCTCCCGGCATACTTAAATCAATCCATATTATAACTTAAAATAATGACTAGAATACACTTATACTTAACCGCTCATACCGCAAAGTGCAGTTAATTTCAGTATTGATTATTATACCCTATACCCAGAAGATACAGATATGTTTCTATGCGTGAGTTTTCCATTAATCTGCTTAATTGTTAATATATAAGCTATTATATAATCTAAAGCAGAATTAACTTTTCAACATGTACATAACCTCAAAAACTGATATAATGCGAGCATGAATTTCGACCAATAAATTTCTTGTTCATATACATATATGAGTTATCCTCTTAAATTAAATCGTGAAGCTTTCAGATAAAAGGGTAACGATAGGTTTCTACTAACATTTTGTTCGATATGAGAATGAGATCTTTCATTAAGAAGGTTAAATGGCGAAAGGTAGTAATTGTCGTCTAAACTTTCATTTTTATTTGAATCCAACAAAGGTTTGATTAAATTATTAGGATGAAACTCTACTCGTTGAAGTTTTCTTAATGTAAGGTTAATAAGGTATGTCATAAGAGGTGTTACCTTGCATGTGTCGTAAAGAAGTTTATTTGGATACCATTTCTTATCTGGTCTGCGATATTTTCCACAACAGAATCTAAGTATCCTTCTTTCAAATTTTTCCAACTTGTTTGCGGTTGTAAGGGAGACGGTGAACCATACGCAAAAACCGTAGGCTAAAATTGGTCGTATAAGGGTTTTGTATATGAGTATCTTTGTACTTGATTGTAATGGTTTGGACTGCAATAAGGGCTTTAACGTGGCGGAAACGGCTTTGGCTTTTGCTAAGGTTTTCCTGGCATGTTTATTGAAAAGAAATCTATTGTGAAATGTTACACCCAAGTATTTCAGTTCTGAGCGCAGGGGAATGGTGTGGTTGTCGATTTGCAGATTCAACGTTTTGCTTTCCTTCACAGCTAGGCGGTGCCCTTTCCCAGTTGCATTGCGAAAGCAAGTTATACCACATTTGCTTAGGTTGAGTTTTAGCCCCCATTTCTCGAAGTAGCCTAACAGCAAAGAAAGCTTTTGTTTGATTTTGTTGAGAGCAATTTGTGGTCTCGAATCGATAGCTAAAATTAGAGTATCATCTGCAAAGAAAATTTCACCAAAGTCTCTTTCATTATTTATTACACTGTCATATGGATAGTCGTACAAATATATTATGAACAGAATCGGACCTAGTATTGGGAATGATTCTGAGAACTCAGATTTTATAACTATTGAAGCAAAACGATTTTGTAGATAGTTATAGTCTAGTCGTACCAGCCATGTCGGAAAGATTAATTTTATAAGTTTAAAAACTATACCCTTATGCCAAAGCGAATCAAACACTTTCTCAAGGTCAATGTCCAAACCCACCGTACATTTTTTATTCCTGAGATTTTGGATTACCTTGTTACTCAAAAGTAGTATAGCGTGTTCGGTTGAGTGTTCTTTCCTGAATCCGAATTGCGTGTTTGGGATCACACTTGCATCTTCACATATAACAAGAATGTGATCGGCTAAAACTTTTTCAAATAATTTTCCTATATTGGAAAGCAAGCATATAGGACGAAAGTGTTCGATTTCTTTAGCTGATCTTTTTTTTCCTACTGGTAAGAGTTTTGATTTTTTCCAAATTGTAGGGAAATATCCATTGTTAATACAGTGGTTAAACAGAGAGCACAATGTTGAATCCAGCTTAGAGCAACATTTGCGTAAAATGAAATTGGATATCCCATCAATGCCCGATGACAGCTTGTTATTAAGGTTGGCTCTAAGAATTTTGATTTTTTCAGGCGTGGTAAAAGGTGGCGAATTTGGGTTCGTAGAACAAAGATATGGTGAAAAAGTTGTAAGAGAAGTAACATCGAAATGTGGAGTTTTTTCTGAGTAAACATTGGCATAGAACTCTTTAAAAGTAGTTAACTTAGTATCAATATCAATTAGTTCCAGACCGTTGTATGTTAGAATGTCTTTTGAGATGTCTGAACCAAAAAATTTTCTTCCTGTTATTCTATCTACTTCTTTAAAAGCTTGAGGTGAAGGTCTTATTTTCTGTATTTTTAATTTAAACGCAGAATTGATATCTGTGTTTATTCTCTCACTTATTATTTTGCTAAGACAATTAATTCTTGATGACAACTCGCGATATTAATGATTTATTCTATTGAGATGTCTATGGTAAATCCTTTTAAGTTTTTTAAGCCAATGAGAACGTAGTTTAATCAATTTCATTGTAAGAGAATATAGGCTTTTGTATTTGAATTGCTTAGGTTGGTATATAACCGAGTTAGAATTAATACTTGATACCAATGCCGAGTTAATTTTTTCTATAAATGCATCTATTTCTGTCGCATCCTATGTCGTATCCTGGATAGCAGGTAAGATTTATCTTAGATCAGATTTTAGCCAACCAATTGAATCTTCGCAGAGCCAAACGGAAGGTAACTATAAAGCGAATCGGTGCAGCAGCTAATACATATTCTAAAGACAGCCCTACGCTTAGATCCAAATCTAAATACTTATTATTTACGATTTTTCCTTAGGTGGGTAGTTTTTGGTGCAGCTCCAACAATACCTGTATCAGCGCCTCCATCCGCACACTTCGTATTCAAGTCTCTATTGCTCAAGGAGGAGCAACTTTTGGAAGCTTGAAGAGGTATCTAGAGATGACCAATGTGTCGCAAATCGTTGTTCGCAGTCAATCGATAATGCACAATTAAATGAATCCCTAGGCTTCTGCGCGTTACAGCAAAATGGTATACGAACGAAGTATCCGCCATCTCTGGCTCGTAAGTGAATCGTTGGAAAAATATTCCGCCAGCTACTAGCAACATTGACAATTCCAACGCATTCTATGGCGAGAATCACCGAAAGAGGACATTGATTTTTATCAGGTGACAACTGTCACTTATGGCATGGCCTGGAGCCCGCTTAAAGGGTTAGGCCACTCTAGAGGCTGTAAAAATGGACTTTTTTGTGAATTTTTTTTTGCAGGAAATTATAAAATAGATTGAGTTTACAATTTAGAAGTTTATTGTACATATGATTGACTGTAAAACATAAGTTTTATAAATCAATTTTTTTTTTTTATAATTTGCGGACGTCAAAGAGACTTAAGTACCCTTAAAATGCGAAGGAAAATCAGGGAGGACAGAAAGAGAGGTACCAATGAACGTTGGTTTTAAATGTTTGAAATTTATAATGACAATAGAGGGCTCGGGAGGGTATTCCATAAACGAGGTGTACATCTCACAAACGAATCACAGATATTTTAGAGTACGTCGGAAAGTGGGCTTGAGGGTATATACTCGTAAAATTAGATCCATTGAAATCGGCGTAAGATGTGCCTCCAGTATTCTGGACTTCAGAACGTTCCGGGCTGCCAACGTTGACTCGAATCACTACCTTTTCCAAGTACCACAATGAAAGGGAACTACTTTGAGAAGATAAAACGTAGAAAAGCTGCAATCGCAAGAGACCGCCACAATATTCGCCGAACGCATATCCCGAAATCTCTCAACAACTCCTATGCCGCCAGCATCAAGTACCGAAGACCAGTGGCAACGCTTCCAACATGAGATCTGAGACGCCCCAACTGGGTCTCACCCGACCACCAGCAAGAAATCGTTAATTTCCTGAAAAAGTTAAACAAGAAACCCACAAAGCGGGGCTGCAACAAAGGAAGAGAGCGGCTCGTAAACTCTACGAGCACAAGAAAGGGGAGAAGAACATCATCTTTTCCAGAGGCAGAAAAACGTGTGATCGAAGATATTGAGTACTCCAAGACATGTCCTTAATGGATAATGTACGTAAGTTTTACCAACAGGTAAAAGAACGTATTAGGGCAAGAAAACCCGTACAGAGATGATGAAGGCAACCTTGTATTAGAGTCACAGTCGGTGCTGAGGATATGGAAAAACTTTTGCTGCAGACTGTATAATGGCGAACGGGCCTAACATCCCGCCGTCAAGCAGAGTAGGACATTCAACTTAGACGATGATAGACAAAACTACCGTCCACCTAACCAAAATGAAGTAAAGAAGCAATATCTGCTGAAATTCAACAAATCAGCTGGACCGGTCTTACAGGCCTTGGTATTCAAAGGTGCTGGAAATGGCTTTGTGGAGAGCATACACCAACATGAATGAAATCTCAGCATTGTTTGCCCGATCCACAGAAAAGGAGACCCCATCATCAACGCCAACTACAGAGGTATAAGTCTCCTCAACATCGCATACAAGATCTTATCGCCATATTGTGTGAACATTTGAAATCTTTCATCAACGACCTGATTGACCCCTATCAGTGTGGTTTCAGCCCATTAAAGTCCACAATCAACCAAATTTTCATACTCCGACAGACCGATTTTAAGACCGCATATGACAATACAGAGACGAGCTATCCGCCAAACTGATCCGTTTGTGCAGAATAACAATGAAGAACTTGCTCTTTTAAATTTTAATTTTGCTGGGGCCTAACGCCTCCATTTATTTAGCTTAAAACAAGCTTCAAAACTGAGACTTAAAAACTAAAAAGAATTAAGGTTTGGTGATATCTATCAGCAGGGCTTAAAGCTAGGGATTGTGAAGGAGATCGAAGTTGAGGGAGAGGGTGCTGCGATTAAAATCAAAAACGGAAAGGTTGGCGTTTAGCTTAGTTAGTTAGAGCTATATGTGGTGGAGGTAGATAAAAGAGACGGGGGCAACGTAGAATGGAGTTGGAAAGAGCCATGCAATAGACGAAGCCTGAGAGGGGTCAGTGAATAAAAAGAGTGTCCCTTCATTCCTCAAGAGAATTCAGGTTAATGAGTTTGAGACGGGCTCGATAGGGAGGTAAGATTAGAGGATCGTTCTATGGTAGACCTCGAAGAGCAAATCAAAGAAATCGGCGCTGGATCCTCTCGTTGAAAGGGACACCACGCTTGGCTAGCGTATTATAGAAGGGGGCGAACGTTAGTGGCGTATAGTGATCTGGTCACCTACGGGTTGTAGAATTCTTTGGACCAGCTTTAACGAAGCCAAATGATGAGTTTGCTTTATGCCAAGGTCACGGATAGAGTCAACAAGGGATATAGGTTGGCCTTGGAGAAGGTAAATTGGGGGAAGAGACTTATTGCACTTACGTAAGAAGGTAATCGATTGACACTTGGTGACATTGAGTTAAGCAGTTCTTGATACACCAGGTGGAAATTTTTAGATCTGTTTGAAGGAGGCTGGAGTCATGTTGTGAGGAAATCGTCTGCATAGAGAGAAAGTGCTGAGTGTTGAATGACCCTTTCAAGGGTGAAGAGAAGTGGACCTAGGTGACTATCTTGAGGAACACCTAAAGTGACCAAGATAGGTGCCGATAATACAGACCTGAAACGAACAGTTTTAAAACGATTAGCCAGGGAAGAAGATATCTATTTTAGCAAAATGAGTTCAAAACCCAGGGCGGACAATTTGAACAGGACTAGCTTATGAGATATCTTGTCAAAAGCCTTACTGAAATCAGCTGTTATAACATCCACCTCTTTCCACCACTTTCTATGGCTGAGAGAAAAGAGGACACGATTTCGACGAGGATAGTAGAAGTTCATCGACCTTTCAGAAAGCCGTGTTGATTAGGGCTTCGTACAAAATGCTTCAATGGGTTTGGGTATATGTGAAAGTTTAGCTATGGGGCTTAATCCCTTCTTGTGTATTGGTATTATGAAAGAAGACTTTTTATCTGCGGAAATTCACCTTGAGTGAGCGGTAACTGGAAAAGGTTTGAAAGAGGATTGGAAAGTGTGGAGCAACACTTTTTAAGAAACTTGGATGGAAGGCCATCTAGGCCGGGTAAGTATTCATCTTTAAGTTGTTGTAATTTATATTCAATTACTGTATGATCAATACTTTGAGAAATAGAGGGGCCAATAGGGAAGTTAAGTAGGTATTTGAAATAAGAGGCATCCAATACGGAGGAATTATCGGCAAAAGATTGCTTAAAGAAAGTGGTCAGATTTTTTTTTGTAGTTAACGGATCGGTAGAAATACTTAGGATCGTTTATAAGCCTCGATTGCGCGGTGTCCAGGTATCGCTATAGAGAACGTTATAAAGTTGGGCGAATTGGAGGTATGGCCCGAGAATTGGATCAAAGGAAAATTGCCCATAATTTGTTTCCCTTGTTACGTAAGGGGCGAAGTCTACGAATATACCACGGGGTGCTCGTAGAAAGGGTTTTCTGGCGCGAAAAGGGGACAAAGAGAAAAACAGAGTTGAATAATTCCCTGTAGAAAATAGAGAGAACATTATTAAGGGACATGTTGGCGAAATTAAAAGAACGCTTACTAAGATATGCGCTAATTTTGCGGAAATTCGCTTTATGGAAGTCATAAGAAGAGGCAGCTGCAAATTGGGTATGCTGGATACAGGATTGATGAAAAATAGAAAGAAGAAGTGGTGGGTGACTTGGCATAAGCTAGAGTCTGTAAGCTTATCCAAGAAGAGGCATTCTTTACTCGAGTTCGGGTTTGCGATAAAAAAAGATCGGCGAATCGAGAGGATTAAATAGGATCAGGTAGCATTCGATAGGTTGCGCCAGTAGGATGTAAAAACACATAACGTACAGGAACCTGCAGGGGAGTGTTATCTTTATTGAAACGTAGCCAAGCTTAGAAGAAGTAGAAACAGCGTTTGGAGAAGAGTTTAGGTCACTGTGGACGGCCAGTAGGACACCTCGATCAGGAGAATCATCTTTTGAAACTAGGGGGGAATAATTCCTGATTCTTTTTATCGCGAATTAGATTAAAGTCGGCCATAGCGTAGACCTTAAATGGGAGAGCGTAAGGTTGACGCAAGACAGCACGGGTTTTAGATCGTAGTTCTGAAGTAGTTTTGATAGTAGAAGGTAAGAGGAATGTTATTTCGAGAGGCCGTAGAAGTGGATGGTTGATATCGAAAGCAGCAAGGTCTTCTGAGACTTTTTGGGGACACATATTGAAAATCTCGTGGAACTTGATATATAAGTTCCTCAGATTTGTAAGGTCAGTAGGGAGACCTTCTTGCTGTATGGAGACCATGACGCTTGTTTAATTTTTCTCTCATAGCAAACTGAGTCGGATTTGTTATGCAGACACGCTAGAAGGAGACGTGTATTCTCGTACATCTTTTCTTTTCTATGCCTAGACCGTGCATAACGACATTCTGTTGTGTCAAAAGTTTGTTGAGTTATTTTAACTGCGGGAGGCAGAAGGGGGTCAAAAATTGGGCTAGCGGACGAAGATGTTGAGGGCGAAGCAGCGGTAATTGAAGGTTCATTAGACACATTTTGAGATGAGGGGTTTATAATATGGGAACTAATGAAGTTGGAATATTTAACTCCGGTTTCGAGATCGAAATTTGGGAAATAATTAGGGAAAGGCGTGTGTTTTAGAGGTTGAATGCTGGGAGTTAGAGTTATAGGGGGTAAGACGAAAGAGACACGTTTACGTTGGGGTTGGGTTTGGGGTAAAATAGAGGGAGTTGAGGCTTAAAATTATGGAAAATTTTAGTTTTAAAGCTTCAATTGGAGCTGGGTTTGCTGAGAGACGAGGAGGTGGGTCTTGGCATATTGGATTTACTTGCTAACTTATTAGCTGGTTTAGGTAAGACGGGCTGCTTTACTTTACCCTGCCTCTTAGTCGTATTTTCCAACCATTTGCAGACACGCATCTTTCCAAGATTGAAATTGTTGCTGGCTGGATTGTGGAATAACCATTCGTATTTGGTCGGAAGATTGATCTTGAAGCTGCTCTTGCTCTGTGGTGAGATGTTGGGAAAATTCGAGATCTGATCAACATCAGCGTTTGGGGGGAGGCGCCTTTGATAAGAAGCGTAGTGACCAATTGATTCTTATCAAGTCTATATTGCCATTCGGAAGGTGGCCAAGTTGAATTAAGCAGATGACTTTTATGTGGGGGTGAACGTGAATCCATTTCAGGTTCCATTAATTCAGCCATGAGTGATGTATTGTAGGGAACATTCTGGTAAGGCTGCGGGAAGTTTGGTGTGACAAGGATTTTGCTGTTTATTGTTGCGATGTGATGTTCAATATCACATTCGAGGGATCGAGTCGCAGTAAGTTCATCACCGACATCGTTCACTTGGTCGAAGATAACTTCGATCATAGGCTCAGATTGTTTAGGAGAGAGTTGTTTGTGTAATGAGATCTGGAAATGAATGTCTATGTCGTCACGCAGGGAGCTTATTAACTCGCAGGTTTTTTGGTTGGATATAACCTGCGGAACAGATAGCTTCGAGGTTACTTAACACTTTATGCAGGTGTCGTAAGGGGGTTTCTTCATTCCTAGATCTCCCAGAGTCAAACTCGATTAGACCAGCAATTTGTTTATCCATGTGCTTTACTTTGGATTTTATTAGATCGGCCGAGTTCTGCACTAAGTTATGAAACTTTTCAACACCTTTAACACTGCTTTCAATAACCGAAATTTTGTCCGTAATCCTTTTCGCGATTTGGTCTTGGTAGGAGTCATTTGAATCGCTTAGGCATTTTATGGTCAAAAGCAAATGCAAAAGTGAGTTACTCTTGCACTCATCACAGAAGAGAAGGAGGTTATCGGAGAGTTCTGTGATAAACACCGTACAAATGGCATGAAAGACTTTTCCACAGACGCCCATGCAAGTTACCCAGTCATCATTGTTGTCATCGATTACACAATTGGCAATTCCGCAGTTCCGCAGTTCCACAGCTCCGCAATTCCGTTTATTTTTTGAAACGGATGACGTCGCACTAAATACAGAGTCGCGTAGATATATAAGTGTGTAGGTCAGCGAGGGTATAAATATAAGTCGAATTATTGTTTTTATTTTTTTTTTGGTTTTGTATTGTTTGGTTAGATAGAGGCTTGCACTAAAATCTGCCAAAAAAAATTAATGAATTCGAGCACTGGAGGTTAAGAACCGGAGAATGCAATTTGACGAAAATTAATTAAACAGGTAAACGTCTGACTGGTTTGAGCAACTGTGAGAGTCGGGTGGACAGAAAACTATTCTCTTATCGCCCATGTCGTCCTCGCCATTTAACACCCTGCAGAAGTGGCTTTTTCATATCCTCAACACAGGCTGCGACTCTACTACTTAATTTTATTCCTTATTTCTACAGGTCTCTGATCGGATCTTTTTGACGTGGCACGCTGTTCTTGCCTTTTGGTAAAAGTTCCGAAAATTCTGTTGCTCGCTTCGGATGGTCTTTCTATTTCCTCCGGCGAGGCTGATGTTCCTCTCTTCTCTTTTCTTAATTTATTGCATGAGTCAGTATCGTGCTTCTATGAAGCGCCATCTCATTATTTTACTACTGGTGCATGTGCTTGCACTCTTCAAACAAGCGGTTTCTCTGAGGTGCTCTAAGCATATGGTTAGGAAATGTTCTAGCAGTTTGTTGTGATAGCAGCCATTCACCCTTAAATCTGGTTACACCATTTCTCCGTCATTGTGGCTCCTGAGATATTTTCAGACTATTTTATTTTCAGGTGAGAAATCCCTATCCTTCTATAGTTGTATTCTGCACACGAAAATTATGGTTATGGCGTAAGCTATGCCTTCTGACTGTTAACTACCGAAGATGTCCTGCACCCCTAATTAGGTGGTAAATCGCCTGAACCGATTTTAATGAAATATTTAGAACATTCTTCTTTAGTTTATGAGGACGTGCGTGACTTCGTTGGTGGCGTGAGTGCATATCAACGCTTTTGCGTTAGTTTTTGGTTTAGTCTATTACCTAGAACAAACTCGCACCCATATAGACAAGGTTTCTGTTCTCTGTACAATAGTACACACTCCATTTTTCCATCCTTCTTTTGTCTGAGTCATTTCACCGTACTTCCTGAATGGCGGATAGCTGAACATTCCTTGTGCTGATCCGAACGTGGTTGGCTTTTTTGGTTTTACAAGGTTGTCAGCTACGAAGTCTTCAGTAATTTTGTTACGTTTTCGGTTAGTAAACCCTCAATCCAAAGGAAATGGCAGTTACCCACAAGCCTCTCATAATTTTTTTAAAAAGGATTTCACTCCTCGAGTGGGACCGGATCAAGGTCTGAAATTACGACTAAAAATTGCCTTTTTCAGATTCAATTTTGCACATTGAATCAGCCTCATTGTTGCCAAATTGCCAGAGGATTTATGTAAATACCTTTGAATATCTACCCCATGTTGGGCGCCAAATTGTTGGTCTTCCAATACAATAACATAAACCATTTTTCGCGTTTATCTATTGATAAAATTACTTTTACAATTTTCTGTTAATAATCACTTTCGCAACACCAATTATGTGAATTTTATTAATTCAACCAATCTGATTGCCTCGCTGACAAGGTTAAACAATTTAAAACGCGCAACTGACAGTTTGCATTTAATTCTGCAGTGAAGCCGATTTTATTGAATCAACTATAATATCTGTTCCAGTGTATAGTGCAGTTGTATAGTCCTGTAGTAGGGCTCGTATATCTTGATAAAAGTGGAAAATTAATTGTAATTTCAGCCGCAGTAGGTACTTCTGAAATTGCCTGAGTACGGATGGTAGCTTGATGTATACGGACTCGTACTCCTATTTGCATAGTCCGATTGAATGGATGCAAGTAATTCAAAAATTTAATTAAACACTCTCACGAGGACGAAACCCTTTTTGTGCAAGAGTGTTGACTTACCGGTTTTCCTCCTCCTGGCAAATGGGCTTAACAGCATGAATTTGAGATAAACTCTACGTAGATGCACGTAAATGTGCGTCTGGTTATGGATACATTTAGTGAAATAGGTTACTAGTGTGGGAAATGGAAAGTATAATTTAATTTGAAGGAAGGGGTCACCGAAGCATGTTTGAAATTGAATTTCTGTTAATGTATTCACTCAAATACATTTGGGTTTGAAATCGCCATATGAATACAATATGGCTACTATAGACTATAGCATTAACAATAGCAGCTACGTAAGCAAAATTTAAGCACAAGTGCCACAACTACCTAAAGACGTTCTCCTCCAATGCCATCGGCATCGGTGGCCAGTACTCAGTGTACAAGGAGATCGATTTCAAAACAATTATTCAGCCTAGCTGTTTAATATCGGATTATCTTTGTTTTGGATCCCTCGTAGGTCCCATTGTCAATTTTAAGGAATGTTTCCTCAGGGGACCCATAGTTGGAATTGACTCATATAAAGCTCTGTAGAAGTAGAATTTTTAGACGACATTTGGTGCGTTGAATAACGAAAAGCCCCACTAGCAAGCTCCCCTTCAAGCCTTTCCGTGACGACATCTGGGAATTTCTTCCTAAACTAGGAAATGAGAATGACGTGCGGCTTCTCTCTTGATTCAAAAAATAGGATTATTCTTGGTAGACTGTGGTCCAGCGTAGCACAACATAATATTTTAATTGCTTTAGAAAATAATTCAAGGCCACCTCGGATTTTGACTGAAACTTTATAGATGACTTTGGTTACAACGAATATATTTGATTCAGGAGAAGGGGCTCCTCAAAATATGCTAGGTGCTAGTGAACGCCCTTCGCGATCCGGGAACAGTGCATTACTCTACTCTGTAAATTATCTGAAGGGATTTGTAAATCAATCAAAGAGCCAATATGAATGAGCCACATGATCCACATTTTGTGAAAATTTGCGATGGCTGGATGATGATAGGAAGATTCCAGAGTAGAGTAGAAAAATGTCACCATCAAACCAGTGAAAACCTCGAGTCGGGGTGAGACGGACAAGTTGTACGCTCAACTAAATTGCGCATACAAATTAACACGTATTAGTGAGACAGTTTTTGTGATAGAAGTTTTCAACATTATGGTAGAAGACGACCCCAATACGCTAAAGACATACGATGGGTGTATGCGGTCTCGGAATTTGAATGGCGCATTCTTGACTCCTGGAGATCTGTGAAATTTTTTTTTTCGCAACTGACGGGAAGATCTATTCTGATTTATAGCATAGAACACACACTACATATCTTAAAGAACTACTACATAACTTAAAGGTCACATTGTTCAAACTCCAAGAGTGGACGAGTCTGAACTTAAAACTCAGTACATTGCAAAAAGAATGGAAGTAAGGCGTAGTGTAAGGATCGCAAGTAGCTCCTTGTTGATATCATTTCGAATGGGGATCAACTCAGGAAATGGAGGGAATATAACTCAACGTAATGTGAACAAATGATGGTATATCTAGCGATTTCTTTTAAACTGCAGTAAGTATATTGATAGAGTCAATAATAGCAGTACATGAGAAAGTAAACGTTTCGCAAAGAAGCAGAGTGAAGACATGATCAATGAAAACTTAAATTCAACTATCGATGTTGAATCAGTAGGCATTTGCTCTGGATTTTCTTGACCCGACCATATAAGCAACTTGCGGGTCATTCAAGGGCAATCCATTATAGATCTCCGCTCGATCGGCTTTCTGATGACTTACACAGAAGGTGTAAATTGACTGCTTCACACAAGGGTAAGATGTCAGATTATTTTAATATCCAAAACGGAGCACGACAAGGATGCATTTTATCACTACTTCTTTTTTTGGTCGGATAAGGAAATGCCATCTACACAGCGCTAATGGAAGTAGCAGCAGAATCCAATGGCCAATGATATCTGGGTGAAATATGTAACGACATCTGTCGGTATTTGCGGAGGATTATGAACTTTCACCAGATGGCCCAAAGCTTAGAGTCAAACGGGGTAAGGCTTACATTTAATGTGTGCAGAAAAGGTAATCAGGTAATGGCTTGGAGTCAAATCGTAGCACCACTTTAGAAGTGCACAGACATGAACAACACAGTGAAAGGAAAGACTTGGTTGTACCCCGTATAAAATCGTTTTGACCCAAGAGCTAAGGCCAAATAACCATGGTGCACGTCAAACTTTTGCAGATTGGCCTAATGAAGATAGAAGAACATCCGGATTTTCAGCGAAAAGTCATCCTGGACCAATAATTACGACTCTGACCTATGACAACTTTAGCTGACTTGGAGGCGAATATTTGACGCGAGATTGCTGAAGTCCGTCTAAGTTATGCGAAAACGTCATGGAAAATTAAATCAAAGGCATCTACTCATGAAAGCGTGAATTGTGATACATTTTATAACTAATTGAGTTGACACCTTAAATATCTGTCTTTTTATTAACGATGTACGTGTACTTAACAGAACCACAGCATGCTGTCACTGGTCTGTATTGGGATATTAAAAAAGAAACGGCAAAGGTGGGTCCAGCTTTGGATGAGGGCTAAACCGAGTATGTGCCATCAACTAGAAGGATCGCACAACATCGAGAATTCGGAAAGAAAATTACAATAGACAGCAACAACGTAATGGAAGTTTGGGATCTGATCTCGAGCATTGGTACATTTGACCTAGGTAAAATAAGTGTGCATCAGTTCAATGTCAGCGCTGTAGCCAAAAGAGTCTTGGTTTCTTACCTAAAACGGACACGCAAAAGTTTAAATGGGTCTCAACTACATACATTGGACTGCCCAATTGGTTTCAGTTAGCCGAAGTCAGCGCTAACTGAGAAGTATTAGCTCCTGTAAAATTATGTTACGTACTACATACTCTCTGGTTTTTAACGTAAACACCTGTCATGTAGACATAAGTTTACGGGATGCCCGTACATCTATGGCAGCAAGGATACGTCTTACTATCGCTCTCTGTCAATCCTTTGATACCAATGCGGAACTGTGTTGGAGGCAAAGTTCCACAAATGGCATGGGTCGAAGCCGACCTAAAACCTCTCACTGTTCTTAGGGTCACAGCACCCAGTACTTATTGCAACTCTACATTGAGTCAAACCAACAGGAAGAGCCTTCCCGCGACTTTGGGTTTAAACCACAGCCACCATGACGCTACCACAAAGGGGCCTACCTCAAACAAGTGAGGCCCGGACAGAGATCCGGGGGGCTCCTGACTCCCAGGCCCTGCCACCAACAAGATCTATGACCGGTAACTTGTAACTGATTAAATCGAAGCAATCGGCGGTGGCATCATCTGAAGATGTTTACGATAAGACCAGTAATATACTCTGCCCCTGCTTTTAATTAGACAACGTCATTGGTGGACGAAGCCCTGATAATTGGGATGGGGCCCAATACTACAAAAGGACATAGTTCGCTTCTGGGTACCTGCCCCATGATGCGAATGAATCTTTGCCACCAAGTCATTGATGCTGGTTAATGAGGTCGCTTGTTATCAGGAGCTAATCGTGCTGGGCCTTGTCACAAATGAATACCATGACTTCTGGAGTAGTAAATATGCAGATACACGTACTATAGATGAGGCGATCTCTTGATATGCAATAGGTACTAACCTTATACCCTGTGACATAAGTAAGAGGCTTGCGCTCTAAAACTGATGCTGTTTTGTCTAAATCTTATGGCCTCTCTTGAATTCTCTTGAATTCTATGACGATAACTCTCTCCCTATGGTTAATGGTCCTGCCATCCCTAAAGCTGATTCTCCATGCAGAGGTGTCCTACTTGATATTCCCAATAAGTTCAATGCTTCTCTCAACTCTATTTCTTCTTCTGTTAAACTTGACTTCGTTCCAATTAAAATAACGCTTCCCAATAGGTCCCTGTTCGTTATGTGTTACTACATTCTCCCAGCTCAACCTATCTAATCCTACATCCTTGCTATTAAAGAAATTGACCTAAGTCCACTTCTTCCCCTGCTATCTCTTCTTACAACTTCCATAAAGCTAATTCTCACAAAATCAATGTCTATCTTAGCAAATCTTCTTTGACTGTGCCAACCTATCCCTATCTGCTGCTGTCTTCAGTTAATACAGCGAAATATTTAACTCCATTTCTCTTTACGTCCCCTTTTCTGCGGACATCATCTACTTCCCCTGTTGCCTAAAGGCCTAATCATCCGATATTCCAACAAATCTAAGTATTTAGGTTTCATCTGTAACTTCTGTCAACTTCTTTGGACTAAACGTGACTTTCTGTCAGTGTAAAGGAGTTTTCAGCAAGACATGGAGTTAGTCGCCGAGAACAGTACTTCCGATCTACATGACTGTGTAACAATAATTATATAGAGACCTTATTGAGTCTTCTTCCCTCTTTCAAACTAGTGAGATTGCGAGCCCTCAAAGACTGAATTCGCAGACTGCTGCTCCAGCCCTGTTTTGTACAAGATTTGGGACCTCTCCCTTTTTGATTATAACCTGAGCACTTCTCGTCTTAATCTTGATCTCCTCCACCATTCCCTTACTTCCTAACCTTTGACTGTTGTTAGTTTTTAAGTTAGACTAAGCTTGTATTAAGCGAAATAAATTGGGGGCATCAGCCCCCACCAAATTTAAATTTAAAAAAATTAGTAGTCCGATACCGAAATGAGTCGGAAGATTCACCCAACTCTGACCACCGATGCTTACAGTTCGAGAGTAATTGTCTCCCACCATCATCTATCGCAATCTACGATAGATCTACTGGGAGAAACATATTACAATCGTTCAGGTCCACTTGGCTGAATGCTGAAGTCACATTCTGATGTCTCACTTAAAGCTCGCGAATTTCAATTCCTCTCTAACTGTTGGAATTCCCATGTCCTATAGTAAAGACGACAGAGGGTAAACGCAGATCTCAAAAAAATACTCTGCATCAGAATGTAATTTAAAAAATAAACAAGACATTCTCAAGGACCATAAACGAGAAGTGAGGAACACCCAACGTATGTTCTGGAATAGTTTATGTGAAAGGAGGACCAGCACAATTGAATCCTCGAGACTATATGAAATTCCGTCCAAAACACCATGAATTTTGAGTATACTTAACCATTCAGAGGATAAATCTTTAGATCTGCTTATGAGCACTCACTTTTCTGGCTGAGCTTCTGTAATCTAACCAATTTCTGCTTTAAAAAAATCGACCACATACAGATCAGCTCGCACATGATCTACGAGAGAAGGCTTACATATATGTGCTGTTTGCATATTCGAACTTTACAAGGCACCTTTTCAGGATGTCGAAAATACCCTGTTTGCATTCTTAAAGCCTTTTTAATTCTGGGTACTGAGGTGACCGTACATAAAGCAGACAAATCATGTGCTCCCGAAGGATCTCAGGTCCATCAACCTTTCATAATTCCTGTTAAAGACCACGGAATCCTCGATTTTCAGATCAATTGCATTCTCAATTACAGAAGATTATCGAAGTGCCAGTATGTCTACACTTTTTTTGTGATCCATTGAAAAATCACTTCTCCTCAAGGAGTTTATAAGAAATACCGCCTAAATATAGAGAGAGCTTGCAACAACTGGTACGCGTCCTCGATCATTAACTGTCTTCAAGATCTGGGCATAAATGACAGTTTAATCCAACCTAATGCAACCTTTAGTTCTGGTTCTTCAAGAAAGATACCACAAGTCGGCTGCTTATTAAATTTGAGGACTCAGGATGTTGTGTGGTAACTTACGCAGACGACGTCGCTTTTTGTGTATCAGACAAATACCTAGAGACAAACACTGCTCTTGGACACGTAGCTGTTGCCTAGCATAAATCCGGCCAAAACACAACTGGTCTTCGTTACAGTAAATATCACGGCACCCACCATAATTCCACCCATTGCTCTGTATGCTAAGTACCTAGCCCTCATCCTGGAAAGCAAACTAAGGTGGAAAGAAAAGGTTTCCAAGTGGAAGAAAGAAGCTCTAGTTACCTTGCATTAGGGCTGTAGTCTCAAACCCAAACTAAAATTCATGCATTCCATGGTCTCACTTATGACATAGCCGTTTGGTTTGAATGTACTTGAGACACCATTATAAGCTAAAAGCATTGAGCGACGATAGAGATTGAATACAATCGAAAAATTTTCCTCCAGAATTACTCCAATGAATCCCTAACGCAGGCATCACGTCAATCTCCTCTTGTAGTTGGCAATCATGTCTATCCCTCGACATCCATCCAGCATCTAAAAAGATGTCATTGCAACGACAAACTATGTAAATGAAGCGCTGTCCTTCTAAACGAAGACATTTCGTGAAGATTTCATTCCACAGAGATTTCCTCTTCGTCCATTTGGTGAGGTCACTCGAGGAAATAGACGTTATCAGCGTCGTTTATGCAAAACGATGGCCATCCTTTGTAAACCACATTGGATGTTCTTTCTTAAATGGATCAGATTAAGCAGCGCATAAAATGTATCTGTGTCTTCTTTGCAAGAGATACTCGTACATTTTCCTGGCACAGATGTAATGGTCGCGTATATTACAGTTTTAATTGCCGAGTTGTTAAGGCATTAATACAGGGATTCTCCTGGTTATGATGGGGCGGAATGTCAATTGAAGTTTCCTCTCAACTGATTCGCCTTATGAGATCCTTTGTCGTGCTGTCATAAAAAGTTGACGCACTGGTTAATTGTAAGCGATGAGGTCTGAGGAGGGAAGGACATCATCTGGTTCATTTTATCGAGTTTGGCTTTTATTCCCTGGTGGAGGACGTTAGGAACGTAAAAATCATACTTTGTCCCGAATGAAGTGGCGCATACGGAGCCGGCATATGCTTGGATTTAAAATCGCTTTGTTCTTAATGACAAGATGTCGTTTGATGGCTTTTATTTGCAGCTGAAAACTCGGACGTTTGTGGCTTAAGCAAATGGTTTTGATTTGGCTATGTCATACGTATGTACGAGTATTTGAGCCTCTAATTTACTGTTTAGTCTTTAATTTGTTAATACAAGTTGCCATGTGTTAGACCAAATAGGTCAGTAGAAGGCTATAGAAGGCAATGCTTGAGCTGGGGTTTACAATTTGCTAGATCAATGAAATGTTCAATTGAACATGGTCTTAAGCCCTGTAATGAGCGGGATGTGACTCCGATTTTGGTGACATTTCAGGAACTCCGTATTCGACATTATCGGTTTGGTTTAAGTTTGACTCGTCAGACATGAAAATGCAGGTCAACATGTTTCCGTCCCCTTCCGCCATCTACAGAGTTTTCTGGCAAAATTCCAAACGAATCGAAAGGTCAGTTAGGCACAGTTTAGTTGTTGTTGTTGAACTTTGTATGGGATTCAGTTCAAATATTTGTGCAGTCTGCTATTACCCATTTAAACAAAGAAGCTCCTTATCGAAATGGAAGGATTGACTTGTATGGCGGTAGCCACAGAAGCAGTCGGTTTACGCAAATCGCAATAATAAGGCATTCTTGTAACTATCCCATGATCAGCAAAAGTTTTTACCGGCCTCACTATAGGAGTGACGCTCGGAGGAGTGCCGCCAAACATGCGCTTTAGTTCTCTTTGAAGGGCAATTATAGACTTCAACGTTCTTAATCAATGGACTTTCTGCCTCGACTGGGTAGGGGTTTTCTCTAGCATAGTGGAAACCCTCTGTACAGGATTCGAAAAGTGATTATCTTGGAGAGCAAGTTTCTCTTGATGAAAGCATGATATTATATACGGAACGACTAAGTTTCGTCAATTTATTAAAATTAAAAGGCGCAACTACGACATAAAGTTATATATGCTTACGGAACCAGTTGGTTTGGTGTTGAAATTCCGTGTTTATGCCGGCGTAAAAGACGCTGATGTCATCGAAAGGATCAAGCAGAAAAAGTCATCATGCAATCACTAGAAGAGAAACTAAACAGTGTCCATGCACAATTTATTAGATAACGGTACTTACTGTACTGTCACGCTACGGAAAGATTTGAATGATAATACTAAGGAGGTGACGCCCAAGGTATTGGAAAAAGCTGAAAAAATATCCATGTTTGGCAGTATTTACCCTTAAAATATTTATACACAGCGCGGGTGAAGGAAATTTAGGGAGTAAGAAAAGAGAGGTACCGATGTACATTGGTCTTAAATGTTTGCCAGTTATAATGAGCAGCAAATAGAGAGATCGGCAGGGCATTCAATATGCGAGTTGTACGGCTTAGGAACGAAACACGATATTTTAGAGTACGTCTGAAAGTGGGCTTGAGGGTATACTGATGAGCATCCATAGCGAGATGGATGTTAGAGTTGAAAGTTTGAAAGGGCGGAATGCTACTGGTGATTTCAATGGAGCACTGATGGTGGAAATAGCGATAAAACAAAGTGAGACAGGATGCATGACGTCAGTGTTCGAGGGTGTCAACTGACTGACTGATATTAGTTTTATCGTTTTATCGTACGGTTTTGAATCCTTTCTCGCAAGTGGAGGGAGGTTTAAGGAGCACCGGACCAGATTTGGGCATTGCACTTCAATTTTGGGCGGATGAATGCCTCATATATTGAGGCCAGATCAGAGGAGGTGAAATATTTCTTACACCGCTTGAGAAAACCTAGACATTTCGCAGCATTTTTGACGACATCGAATATGTGGTCATTCCAACGTAAGTAGGCATTGAAACACATACCGAGGATGGAAAGTTTTTCACTTTCGACAATGCAAGAACCTTTCAGGGATAATGGCCGAGTATTTAAATTTCGCTTTAATGACAGCAGACACCATTGAGCTTTGGAAGCGTTACATTCCACCCTGTTGATAGTTCTCCAATTGGTTATGCTGTTAATATCGGAATTTAATGAGCTTAACATACGCTGCTGTTCCCGTTCTACAGCCGAAGAGTAGGGACGTGAGTCTGTGAATGAATATGAAAAGCAGAGAGCACTGTCATCAGCAAAGGAATAAATTGGATTAGAAGTAGCAGATAGGAGATCATTAATGAAAATTGAAAAGTGTGTCGGAGACAGAACGGAGCCCTGGGACACACCAACATTTATTTTGTGAATATCAGACTTGAAACCGTCCTAGACAACTTGAATTGAGCGATCCGAAATATAATATCCAAGAGCACGCATTTTCGACAAAAGAGCCTGATACCAAACTCTGTCAAATGCCTTAGAAATATCAAGGGCAACTATCTTGCTGTCGCCAGATTGGTGTAAACTTTGGTTTCACTTTTCGGTGGGACATGCCATTAAATCACCGGTGGAACTATTGCTACGAAAACCACACTGCCGGTCATTGAGAAGTTTTCGCGTTTCGAGATATTTCATGAGCTGACGGTTTATCATGACGACGACCTTGGAAAGAAGGGACGTAAATGCAATGGGTCTGTAGAAAGAGAGAGAAGAAGATTCAGCGTTGTTTTCCATCTGCTCAGAAAGAGTCCTAAAGAGTAGGATTGATGAAAAAGCTTATGCGAGGAAGAACACCTCTTTAGAAGTATGGGAGATATATGGTATATACCAGCGGAATTGTGAATGTTATTAGGTGCCCAGCTAAGTTACATGGCTCCAGCAGGAAGTGTCGCTCGATTTTGACATGTCCAAAACATCGTGAACCAAGCTTAAACGTTTTGACAGATTATTGATTTTGTTTTGGCGGCATATACTTTTGGTTGTGTGAAAATGTCTAATTTTGTGCCAAATAATCGTCATTTGCGGGAAGGGTTGATTTTCTTCTTTGATTCGAAGAAAACGGCGGCTCAAGCGCATCGAGAGCTCCGAAAAGTTTACGGAGATGCTGCTCTAAGTGAAACAACGTGCCGTGATTGGGTCCGTCGCTTCAAAGACGGTGATTTCGATATTGGCGCGTTATGGAAGGCCAAAATCCGTCGAAGACGCTGAATTGGAGGCATTGCTCGATGAGGATCCGTGCCAAACTCAAGAAGAGCTTGCTTCAGCATTAGAAGTTACCCGCCAAGACAATTCTAAGTGATTGCATGCGTTGGGAATGGTTCGAAAACAAGGAACTTGGGTTCCTTATGATTTGAAACCAAGGGATGTTGTGCGTCGTTTTTTTGCCTGTGAACAACTGCTCAGCGGCATAAAAGGAAGGGTTTTCTTCATCGCATCGTGACGGGTAACTAAAAATGGATTCATTACAGCAAATCAAAGAGAAGAAAGTCATGGAGGCTGCTCGAACGTGCTTCTATGTCGTCGGCTCGGCCGGAATTCACGCTGCGAAGATTATGCTGTGTAACCATTTTTTCACAATAAAGTTGCATTTTCATAAAAAAAAACAGCCATAACTTGGTTGCGCACCTAATAAGATCTTTAAGAACTCTTGCTACTACACGAATGCGATAGAGGGTTCGTCTCATTGTAGATTCGACGCACTCAAGCGTAGGCAGAGGCAAAGCACAATCTGGAAATGTTGAGCTGGTCCCAAAATGTGCAGCAAGCAAATTGGCCTTGTCCAAAGATCTGGCAGCTGCAATGTCTTTGTAAGTGAGCGTTGTAATAGTGGATGAGGCAGAATTTCTAACGCTTTTAACGGGCGACCAAAGAGTTTTTACCTTTGGGACATTGTAGTATTTTTTGCTTCCATTTTTGGTCGTATTGGAATTTCACGCGCTTGAGAAAGATGTTGCAGTCGTTCCTGGCTCATTTGAACTTTTCGGTTTTCCTCTGTCGGGTTGGTCTTGTAGGACAGAAAAAACATTTCTCTAACCGTACAGCTCGAGCCGTCCAACGTCTATTCTTTTGGTTTGATAATCTTCCTCCGATAAGGGATAAAGCATCTCATTTCAACGAAAATAATTTCTGTAATCATATCAGCAGCGGCATCCACCTTGTTATCAAGGAAACATAACGATCTAACCTTCCTAAAGGAGGTGTTAAGTCCGCCCCAACTGGCTTTCTCGTATTGTCATTCATTTCCTTCAGGAATCTTTTCTCTAACTATGCGGTCAGTGTCAAGATATGATATGAAACTGTGGTCCGGCGACCCTAGAGGGGATAGCGCATTGAGCTTATACTTATCGGGATGAGAAGTTAAAAACAAGTCCAGGGTGTTGGCGGTATGACTATCAACGTTTGGGCTCATTTACAAGCTGAGTCAAGTTATATTCCACAGTAGAATGTCGAAGTCACCCAGAATTGTGTCTATTGAAATCGCCCGTAATCACGATTTCAGTATGAGGATATAGGGATACAATTCGTTGTTTGGAGTCAGACAGTGCATCGAATTCATTTAAGGTCGAGTTGCTGTCCAGTTTGTGGCTTCTGTAAATAAAGCAGTAGTGGATAATTTGCTTACGGAGATGGAATTTTAACCACATGAAATTCAATTCCGGTTTGGAACAGGGACTAAATTGTGGTGGAGCTTGCCAAGCTACATCACTACGCATATAAATGGCGAGACCGCGTTGAGAATAATGGCACTTATTCGTAGCCAAGTAGCTTCAGATCAGGGTGACCTGAGAGGTGTGGGCCGGGATCTACCCCTGTTTCACTAAGTGCGAAAATAGCTGGTCTGTACTTACAGACGTGGACCTACGTAGAAAAGTGATTATTTTTAGCCCGCGAATATTGTCTACATCCGCCCTGAATTTCCGAGTCATAATCACAAACAAACAGAGAACGATACTAAGCAAGGCTACTTAGTTAAGTGTAAACCACCGGAGCACTAATTCCGTTTTATTCTTGCCGCCGTCTAACACGGGTAATAATAAACAAAAACGTTACAGGTTGGCACCCAACGTTTGGCGAAAAGGATCCAGGTTTGCGAATACATGGGCGTATTGGTGAAATCAAAACAAGACATAGCTAAATCTTCTTTGAATTAGGATTAAGGTTGGTACGTGGTCGTAGCGAAGTGCAGATAATTTGCGTGGTCCTTAGGCACCTGATTAAAAATTCTTCGGCGATACCCTCTGCTGACGAGCTTAAGACCGCGGTGTTTTTCCGCTTACTAGAATCCTTGGTAATGCGTTCACCAAGGGAAAGGTGTATTTTTTTTTATTTTCCTCATCGCTAGATAGCATCGGGCGTAGGTAACGAAATTTTAGGAGATTACCCACCGGACTATCTTGGAGTGGTCCCTTACTTTCAGAAGTTATATGCCCAGCCCTGTCGTCTTACAAGAGAGGTACAGAATCGTACCTGGTTTCGTCAGGCATCTGATCACAAGATAGCAAGGGCGTAAGTAAAGGGAATTCCAGAGGGTTACCTACCGGACTATCTTAGAAAGATCCTTGAGCGGAAACGCCTTGAGAAGGTAAATGCTTCTGGATGTCGTCTTGCAGATAGAACACCGCACTGTTTAATGAATAAGGTATCTAGCCAAGGGAGACATTCACTGGGTTTTCGGACCAAGCGAATCCGTACCAGGGTCAGAAACAAGGGAGCAATTCCTAGCGGGTAACTGGCTGATTCGGTTGACAGATAGTGAGTCGCCTCTGCAAGGACAAGAGAAAGATTTCAGCCGACAAATTGAATCCCAAAACGGGAGTGACGAAAAGCATTTGGTATCTGCACTACTACGAGAGAAGAGTATAGTATAGTGTGTAATGGTGTAAACAAGTTTCTGGGCTTCTTCTCTTTGAATTAGGTTCGGGATACGATGAAGGTTTATAATTTTAGGATACAATCCCTCCATCGTGATTGTACTCCAGCTAAGGGCGTATTCGGGTTCTGCCTTTTAGTAGTATTTACCGCTCAGCTACCACCTAGAGCAAGGCATAACACCCGTGAAGAACAAAAGAGACGAATTTACGAGTGCACTCGTGGTACATATCAGAAAATGGAAGGACAAGAGTTCTGTAGTTCATATTTTTATGCAGTACGAAGACAAAATAGTGCATGTTGCAAACAAATTTGCCCAAATTACCAATAAACCGGAAGCAATAGCCAAATACAATGAGTATACGAGTATGTAATGATCACCGATAAGATTAGCTTCTCGCATACTACTCTTGCGAAAAAAATACTCTACAAGGGTATGTAAAGGTAGCTATCCACACCTTTCAATTCCTGCTTGTGAATTCATATACACAAACAATAAATATTCAAGCCAACGCAAGATGAACTTGTCTGATTATCGAATGTCTGTTATAAACAAACCGCTTCTGGAAAAACGTTCGCCAAGGCCTTGAAGCCCTTTAAAAGAGAACATTCTATTAAAAACTCCATCCGCAACAGCACAAGGACGACTAAAGTCAAAACCATGTCGTGTACAATGTACCAAGACCAGTATTCCACTTGTCCGTTATGGTATTGCCAAATTTGCCCAGAAAAGTCTGCATTATGGTGTTGAATGTTTTGATAATTACCGTTTTGAAGTACAAAACTTTTAAATTACTTTTAAAAAAATTAGGAATGTTGATAGATGATTTATTCCTAGCTGAAAACAGGCCCATGCGTGCATTGGCACTGGGAATGGAATCTCATACGCACCGGTGCGTACGGGGATTATATTGCTAACTTTACATATCACATTTTAAAATTTATGAATGGTAGTCATGTAACATGATTGGGCAACAACTTTTGGCTTGAAAAAAAAAAAACAGAAAAGCGGCCACCGCAATGATCAACTTGTTAAGGCCTTTCTATATCCTCTTGCCACTTCCAATGCTTCTCTGCACTAAGTTGGAAGACTGAATTCGCTGAGTTTTGTTTGGGTCCCAGTTCTTTTTTTTTTTTTAAGGAACTTAGCACTTAAAAGGGTATTAGTACGCTTTAAATGCCGGAGGACGTGTTAAGTTTTTTGGAAAATTAGATAGAGAGAGAGAGAAAGATGTTTGGGCTAAGTGGTTATTTCGCTGGTTATACGCAGCTTGAATTTTTAAAGTTTTCGTAATGTACATACTATACATACAGTGTTGTGTAAAACATACTGGATTTTTGTTATACTTAATATTTTGTCCAGTAACCGTTGTTTTTTAAGACCTGCTCGCATCTTTTAGGCAGGAACGACACTAGATTCTCAAAAATTTATTTTGAAATGTTCTCTCATTCATTCTTTAGCGACGTCATAAGTGCGTTTTTGGACGTGTGCGTCTTTGACCCTACTCGTCATTTTAAAATAGGCGACAAGTTCTCAATAGTTTTTAGGATGGGCGATTGTGAGGGCCACAACAACATTTTTCTGTGCAAACCACTCCTTAACCAACTTTGATGTATGTTTTGGGTCATTATCATGTTGATAAACCCAACGCAGTGACATTTCCTCCTCAGCGTATGGTAGCATTACAGATTCCAGTATATCCCTATACTGAAAACGATCCATAATACCACTAATCTCATGTATCGGTCCACATCCCGCACCAGAAAAACATCCCCACACCATAATTGAGCGTCCTCCATAATTCACGGATGAACGGCAAAGTCGTGGCTGAAGATGTGTGCCCTTCTTTCGTCTAACATGAATAATTCCATCGGAAGCAATGAAGTTGAACCTACTCTCGTCGCTAAAGGGTACAGTTTTTCACCTCATTGCTGACCAATTCAAATGGTTTCTTGCGAATTCCAGTCTAAGAAACGATTAGCGTTAGCAAAGTAATCAAAGACTTTCTATAAGAATAGAATTGTACCTTTCTGGTACGAGTATATGTTTAGCAGTAAGTATGGGCTTTTTTACAGGTCGAAAAGAACAAAAATCAGCTTCTCTTAAACGCCTGCGTACGGTGTTTGCTTCAATTGAAAGATTCAGCTCATTAACAATCTTTTTTGAAGGCAAAAAAGGATCGTGAAGAATCATTTTCTTAATTTGCCGATCGGTTCGGAGTGTAGTTTTTATCGGACATCCTCCACAGTAAATGGTTTCGACCGATTTTCCATTCCGAAACTTTTTTATAAAATCACACACTGTTGATGATGTCATTTTACGTCTTCAGACTACAGATTTTTGTTTTAGCACGGCCCTGAAATACGCTACCATCTGATTTTTAACCACACCACTGGATTTATTTTTAGGCATTTTATTAGTAAACAAATTGGAGACACCTGAACTTTTAAATTTTGTTAAGTCTATAACTCAATTCAAATGAGCAAGAAAAAGAGCAAGGAAATACTGTACTTTTAAAAATCCGGTATGTCTTGCACAGGCATGGCATTAATAAAATAAATAAAACAGCAACGCCTTGTTTTTTTTCTATTTGTAAAATTATTCAATAGGTTTTCTTAAATTGCCAAACAATTATACCTACTCTATTCCTGTCCCATAGAATTCTTCAATGAAAAATGTTCAAGAAATATCGGGTATGTTTTGCACAACACTGTATATCTGACTATGTTCCCTAAAAATTTCAAATCGATCAGGCAAGAACTTTTCGAGACATACGCATATTGTAAGGACATCTCAGACTGTTAAAAAAAGTAGGCGGAGCACAAATCGGAGTAGCAGCTGCTCTTTTCTTTCCTTGTGCTCTCAGGTATTTCAGGTGTTCCCTTATGGATAGCCAATTTCATCCCTGATGACTAACTCGAGTTACGCGTTTTTCTCAGAACTACGTTTTCTAAGTCGTTGATCGAGATTTCCAAAAAACGACTCTACCGATCGGTCTGAAATTTTAACACAACATCCTCAGATATATCCAGGTATTGATCGAAGGACTAAGATTTCGGATAATTATAGTACAAATCATTAGTGCCGTTATAAACTTAGATAGACTTTTTGTTTTTATAAAATAAAATACCTTTTCAGAAAAATCATAAAAAAATGTCCTTGAAACTACGTATAAACCCTTAATAACAAATTCAGACAATAGTGTTGTTAGCATTAGTGATGCATACCATCTTCCCGGGATCGCTACACTCAATCAGTTCGACTACTGTAATTATCAATGAATTTGTGGCATTCTTCGTTCATTTCATGGGTTATAATCTTAATCTTAGTTGCCAGGGTACGCAAGTCTGAAATCGGTACAATAAGCTAGGACTTAGGTCTGTATGTTATGTGGAGTAGTGAAGAACCCTGCAAACATCTAACACTACACATGCGTTTCTCTACATCCATGATTGGATATTATGTGAGGTCTGGTTAAGATTATTGTTGCTACGAGTATGTAGTCAAAAGTTTTATGCTACTTTAAACCGAAATTGCTCCAACTTATGGCACGTCCATCCTCTACTAATTATCTCACACTCTATCTGTAGATAAGTTTCTAGGCCAGAATCACTTAGAGGATCTTTAAGATCTGACTAATTTCGCACGGCTCCATAAATTTTGATTGAAATCAAAACTTCGAATGATGTTGCAACGTCAACAAATACTTCGGAGATAACCTCTGTCGGCTTTTTGACAAAGCGAACTCGAGCAGATGACTGACTCTAAAAAGAGAAATATTTTGGCGTTCTTCGCATCGACGTTGATACGTGCTCTGATACGAGTATGTCTCGTCGGTTTTATCTCTTCCGAATAGCTAGACTGTATTGACATCGCTCAGATAACATCTCAATCTCAAAGTTGGAATCGCCAATATTTCGTACTGAACAGCCGGGTACCAAAAGAAGTAACACTTTCGATAACAACAGCGTAGTGCAAATGATTGATACTGATGTTACGTGATGTAATGCCAGTCTTGTAATCATAAAATTGAAGTACATCCATGAATGCTAAAGTTTTGCTATTGAAGGTAACAATTGTTGTGGGAACTTGAACTGCAATATAAATTCAGTGGAAAGAAGCTAATTCAACATCAAAAGTCGTGCAACATCAGCAGCAAACATGTGTACTAAATTGTTTATTGTCATTCTGAGTGCTATCCTGGTCACTGGCATTGATGGTGAGTTTGCAAGGATCCTTCCTTCGAAATTTCTTAAATGTTTTTCTGTTTATTTTTAGTTAACTACCCTCCGACGTACTCGTATCCCTATGTGAATTCATATTTCAATCCACAGTCTCCTACGATGCTAGATCTTCCATATGATGTAGTAGCTCTGAACGCACCGATTGCTCCAGTTGACAGAATTCCTCCATATCAACTGATCCCTCCATTCCAACCGATCCGGCCAGTTGACCCGATCCCTCCATATCAAGCGATTCCTCCATTCCAACCAATCCCGCCAGTCGAACCAATCGCTACAGTTCAACAAGTCGCTCCAGTTCAACCCATCTCCCCTGCATTACCACCAGCTCGACCAATTTCCCCCGCGTTACCACCATGGTCGCTGAACCCAGTGCCACTGCCAATGCCTATGTCCCCAATTTGCGGTGTCAACGAAGTCTACCTTCCTCAAGGAATTGCACCGAATTGTGATACCGACTGCAGTAGATTAGTACAACCTTGCGACAGAGTATACATCATGCCACCATCAGGATGCTACTGTATTCCAGGTCATGGTAGAGATGCAAATTACGTTTGTGTTCCACTAAGTCAGTGTCCTGTTTCATGCTCGCCCTTCCAAATGCTTTATTGAGACCTCTTTCTTGTATAAATATCCTTAAACACCTAAATATTGTGAAATACGATGGCTACGTGCTTATATGTACATACGAATATATCAATAAACAATGAGTCTCATAATTAACGGCCTAAATTACTCTGAAGGAAGAATTCCATGATCCGTTTTGTGTAAGTCAGAAGGTCCGTACATTCAAAGGATTTAAGGCGGTTGTAGTTCAAGATAGTCAAAAAGATTGACTGTCAATTCTAGTGTATCTTTCTATTTATTTATTTCTATTCAGGCTCTTCCACAAACAATGGACACACAAGGAACACCTTCCGTGACAGTAGTCACATCTGACGTCCTTAGGGCTGCTATTCTTGTCTTATACCCGCTTTTTCAAGGACATGCCTTGTCAATTAAGCTTAACTACTAGGAGATCTATTGACATACGTTCCTAGGATGTATTCGAAGCATTGACTTATAAGGATCGACAGATTTGGTCCCGTTTATCCTAGCTGAAGCACATGACTAACATATAGTAGTCGTTTAAACTATGCTGCAGTGGAATAGAATAGGGCAGCCCGAAAACGAATAAAAAATTCCGAAGGGCAATACTGTTATTACTTCGGATAGTAACTCTATCATAGAGACTTCCAACCCGTTGCTAAGACTAGACGTGCGAATGTATGTATTTGAACAAATTATATGCGGAATATTACTAGATAAGGCCGACGGTTAGGGCAATGCCAACTTTATTTGAGTTACTTTGCAGCTCACGTCATACGAGAACCATTTGGCCGCTTGCTAGATGGATGAGTTTTAATTACTTGTGCTATCCGTTTGAAGGTCTAGCCCGGTATGTGGTGCATTCATATGCGTTCATGCAGGTGGACATTTTTTCTGTTGCAACAAGGTGTTTTCAAGAAATAAGGTTCAGTTCGCAGGAACAATGACGAGTAAAAGTTTCGAACTAGGCGTTCACGAAAGCAGGTGGCAAAATTTCGGGAACAGAGGCCGCTACTTGAATTTGTCAACGAAAAGATCTAAATAAGAATGGCGTTGCCAACATCTTGACGGCTGAAAGCCTAGATATTAAGATCGTAGGAGTATCAAAACTTTGCACCCCGACTGGGTACTGCTCCATACCGCTTGATTTGAGAGAGCGTCGCACCAGATGATGAGGCCAGGCTTAGCCTTCCAGCTTCCAGTAGCACCCTTTCTAGGTTGTCACCAGAGAGAGGGCCCACATGGTCATGGGCAAGATATGCCGATGCCCACCAGTAGATGCTTTTGACATTCATCAGTCTAGCTATAGTTATGGCGAGGCCGCTGAGGTTAGGAAGTAAGAATACATTAAGGCTACGTTTCACTAATATATAAGTTCTAGTCTTACGTTTGTCTCTTGTTTAGAGTGGAACGTATACAGGTGTCACAAGTCCACGAACCACGTCTTCTACGATACGTGGTTCCTGGATTAGGATTACGTCTTCTGCGTTTTTGGAAAGACCCAGAATATATGCATCCGAGGCTTTTTGGAGTGATGGAGATTAATTTGGATAGATTGTATAATTGCTACAATCTACCGAGGTATTGCTCAAGTCCTTTGATTCTGAACATGTGTACAAGAGGTCATCTTCATCCTCTCATCGTGAAGTTGTTGGTTCGTAGTTGGTTTCCATTTCCGACATAGTGTCAGAGGTGGAGACCGACGACTTAGTTGTCGCCTTGGATAGATTGGAGTCGTTGCAATCCCATTCAGGAAAGGGTATCTGAAGCTGAAATTACAATTTCAGTTGAAGGAAGAGGAGGTTGCTTATCAGCATCTAGCTCATCCTTTTTATAAACCCTTAGGCAAATTGTCTCGAAGCCGAACCGAATTATACCTTTTGTCCACGTTAGAGGGTTGAGGGATTCCTTGTTGATCACAATTAAAACGCCTCTATAAGGGCCTCTTAGTTCTACCAGTTTCGCGACTTTGCAGTCATGAGTCAGAAGGGTCGGGTTGCTGAGCTTGATGATCTCCAGAATGCTTTCTGGTTAGGAGGGTTAGGCCGGAATCCAGGTGCGTGTTCTAGGTCTACTATGGATATCCTTCTTAAACACGACCATGAGCTTGCACACCGCCAAATCTCTCCTAATCCACCTATGGTTTTGGTGTAAAAGTCACGATATCTCTTATCGGCACATGATCCGGGGTTTTCCCGCATGATCGCCAAGAAGTTGCCCGAAAGCTTTAACGCCTTTTAGGTGTTGTCGATCCATCGTAGGTGCTTTAGGCACTGCCAAAAGGCCTCAGTGAGAGTTTCGGTATTATTGGTTTTCGGCCTCTTGGGAACCGGCATGATCCTTGGCATTTGGAGTTGTCTTTTAGCATTTTGGGAGCAGTGGTTAATTCGTCTTCTCAACCTCTGGAATGGGTCCGAGGGTTTCTATTATGCGTACAGCATTGCGGCATCTGGAGTAGAGTGCCTTAGAGGGCTTGCTGACGCGGCTTCGCCTTGAATTTTAAGGGAGGAGTGGAGGAAGTGGTAGGACCATGGCCTGCTACTCCTTGGGGGTTTGAATTTGGCTCGCAGCGTTTGCCTTTTAAAGGTACAACATTGCCTGCCACAGTTTTACCTTTGCTCGACATTGCAGAGGCCTTGCCGGTAGTCGGTGCAGTGACCGTATTACCACCCGGTATCAAAGAAATACCGGTTTCGGGTTTTGTCAGTTTAGAGATTGTATCCATTAGGTATCCCACGAGTAGAGGAAAAAGGGAGGTCCACCTGTACAGATATGCGCTGTATAAAGATAAGGCTATCTAATCCGGAGCTCGCAAGTTATACAGATACCCCGTTCGCGACTTAGCTATTTACTAGGCCCTCAGCCAGGCTGACCCTCGGCACGGCTTGTATGATACCTCGAAAAAGGGGAAAAGGGTGTGGATGGGAAGGAGAAGAAGGGGAATAGTGTGAGTATCCTTTAGTTTCAGCACTCATCTGAAGAACTTCTCGAGATTGACTTTACTCAGCCTCTACAACTCAATATGTTCGATCCTCAGAGTAGAGGATACCTGTATTCTTCCTTTCGTAACAAATTTTTATTGAGAATCAATAGTATTAAGGAGTTATACGCAGTTAGAATTTTCAAATAATCGATTTAGGTAGAGGACAGATCGGAGTAGAATGTGCTCTTTTCTTTCTTTGTGTTCCCAGGTATTCCAGGTGTTCCCTTATGAATAGTCCATTTTATTCCTGATGACTAACCCGAGTTCAGTCGTTCACAGACCGTCGTGGAGTAAAAACGTGTTTCGGCTTTTTTCGATAAAAAAAAAAAGTACTCTAGGTGAAAGTCATTATTTGACAGTATTTAATACGGAGTCAATTGGCGCAGTGGAAGTGGTGTATGAGCACAAATCCAAGTGGCGCGAGTTCGAGTCCCGTCCGGGGAACAAAGCATTTTGTTTTTTTTTGTTATTGTTTTTTTTTTTTTTTTTTTTTTTTTTTTTTTTTTTTTTAATATTTCAAATAAAACACGCGTGCAGTAAAAGTATAAACAAGGCAGATGGAAAAAACTGAGCGGTCCGCTCCCCCAATAGCGGGGTCAGCGGATGACGCCAACACATCAGCCGATGACGCAGTTCTTTCTGGAAACTTTTCACGTGAAAGAAGGTCGAAGAGGAGGAGAAAGATAAATCCGACTCCCAACCCCACAAAACGCATCGCCCTTTCTGCTTCTTCTGCGAAGCCGCAGGTTGGAGTGAGGGAAGACATCTCCGATGGTGGGGAAGTGGACTACTTGGGGTCAAACAATAGCTTCGCTTCTCTGATGGCTTCGGAATCAAAGGACGAAGAAGAAGAAGTAAAATCCCTTAACAGTAATATCAAACTGATGCAAGAACGAGTGCTGGTAATTAAAGCCAAGCAAATAGCTAGAAGAACGAGGGAACTGCAAGAGACTCAAATCTCTCAACACCAACAACAGCAAACAAATGAAAAAGAAGGTCAACAACAACAAAAACAAATACTGAAACAACAGAATATGTCTCAGCCAGTAAAGCATAATACTGCTCCACAAAAGCATATGAAGCAGAAACTGCAACCACAAAAAAACCAACAAAAACAGCATCAACAACAACAACAACTGCAACCACAGCAGCAGCAAAAACAGCAACAACATCAAGCGCAACAGCAACAAAAACCGCAAAATCAGCAGCAGAAATCAATGAAGCAAAGGGTGCCTCCAATAAATACATATAAAATGGAATTGAAAGATACAATAGAATTATGTAAGTCGGCCATAGGCAACAATTTCTTTATTAAAAGACTAAGTTTAGATAGACACGCGATCCACTGCAACACAGTGGAGCGCTATCACAAAATTAAAAGTTTATTGAGGGATTCGACGACGGAGTTCTTCTCCTATACCCCGAAGGGGGAGAAGCTGCAAACAATGCGGCTGAAGGGGTTAGAACCGTCGACCGATCCGGGGGAGCTCCTTGCACTGCTGAAAGAGAAGGAGTGCGAAGAGCTCAAATTCGTAGGGGTTAAGCCTTTCGTCACTGCTAGAGCCAAAAGGGAGAAGCGGAAACTACCGTTTTTTCTGGTCCAGCTAAGTCCCAACAGCAAACTGGATGGTCTAAGGAGTATAAAAGTCCTGGACTACCAGGTTGTACACTGGGAAAAATTAAAGAGGAGTGAAAACATTTTACAATGTGTTCGCTGCCAAAGGTTCGGGCACGCCGCGTCGAACTGCGAAATGCAGCCTCGATGCGTGAAATGTGGAAAGAACCACAAGTCAGAGGAATGCGCTCTAGGTATGGATGGAGCGTCAGAAAAAAGCCAACTCTCTTGTGCCTTATGTAGGAACACGGGACACACCGCAAATTATCGGGGTTGTCCTAAATTCCAATATATAAAAAGAGTAAATCTGGCTCGGCAGCAAAAGGTGGAAGTTAAACATCCACCCGCGCAAACACAAACACCAGCCGTTACTCCCCAAGTTACCTACGCCCAAATGGCGGCAAATAGGGGAACTACGGTACAACAAGTAAAGGTAGCTTCTGAGGCCCCAGCGCCTAGAGCACCAGAACCTGTACCTGACATGCTGGCTATTTTGCTCTCTATTCAGGGGCAGATGGCTCAGCTTCAGCGTCAAATACAGGAACAGGCTAAGCGGGTAGATCAAATATACGCGCTGCTGCCGGGCCTAACGCACCTCCAGTCGTAATGGGTACGTACAGGGCGGAGCAAACCCTGAAGGTCCTTGCAGTGAATGTTAATTCACTGATTAGGTTCGAGCGAAGAGCCACACTAT
Organism: Volucella zonaria; assembly: GCA_963966105.1. NCBI lineage: Eukaryota > Metazoa > Arthropoda > Insecta > Diptera > Syrphidae > Volucella > Volucella zonaria. Next base: position 170,862,130 of record OZ014531.1, on the reverse strand, counting down.
TTAAGTTGCTTAAAGACCAAACCCCTGATGTGCTTTTGGTTAGCGAAACTAAGCTTACCAAAAGACACAAAATGAGGCACAGAAGATATAAAATATTACGAAGAAACCGACCCAACTCCATTCAAGGAGGAGGTGTTGCAATCTTTGTAAGAAAAGGACTGCATTCCAAAAGAGTATACAGTCGTGTAGTACGTAGGTTTCAGGTGCTGGAAGCATGCGTCATGTACATCCCTCTCCGTAGTGGAAAGCGGCTGTACATGGTGTCTGTTTATGCATCTAAGGCTACTCAATCCACTTTATTCATCTCAGAACTCGAGACACTGTTTCGATTCCTGAGGCTGGAATTGGAAGATAACTATTTTATTATCGGAGGAGATTTCAACGCCAAACATAGAGATTGGGGAAATAATACACCAAATACTAGAGGGAACCTACTATTCAATTGGTGGGGTCAGCACAGTGTAATGTATCGACTCGGGCTGAAAGCCACGGATAGTCCGTCGTTTCCCAGACACGGGTCCTATTTGGATCTCCTGCTGTTCGACTCACGAATACAACTGACGTGCACTAACCAACAAACTACAAACTGTCTACAAACTTTCGTGTATGACAGTGACCATTGCGGTCTCAGCACCGAAATAACTGTTCCCAACGAAACTGCGGAATTGGAAGAGTTTGTTCAAAGGTATTCCTACAATTATAGTAGAGTGCGTTGGACACACTTCACCAGAACACTGACTAGAGCACTCTCCTCGAATTCGCTCTACCCACCGTCCAATAGAAATCTGTCAAACGAGGAGATTGACGGCTATCTAAAACAAATGGACGAGACGATTAAACGAACTATGGACAAAACGATACCACGGTATCAACATACTGACAACGAAGACTTATTCCGCAATGCAACCATTGACGCACTGCACCGACATAAAAGTAGACTGTTGTCAAGACTAAAAACCTTGTACAGACGGTTTACTGACAGACATAACCCTGAGATCATGACATTGAAGTCGTCAATTAAAAACCTCCAAACATTAATAAAGGAAAATTACAGAAATTCTGTAAGTTTGTATTGGAACAATAAAATTCGGGCTGTAAACACCAGCAACCCGAATATGTTCCCGCAAATAAATAAAATATTTCGGAGAAATAATCAGAACGACCTTCCATGTCTTAGAATCGCCCGAACGACGAACAACGAACAAATACTTGTAGCAGCAGGCATTGATCCAGATGAGGCCGTTGATGATGACAACTTCTTTGTGGTCGAGGACCCGCAGGAGAAGGTAGAGGCTATAGGAGCGACTTTCCAGGAAGTGTACAAGGCGAATGACATCATTGGCCCGAACCACGACCTGGAAAGTCGAGTCCTTGTGCACAATTCCTGAATTCGAAATGAAATTGCGAATTGGCGATTCGAGAGCTCGGGTTTCACCCAGTTCAGTGACGAGAATATGGCAAATAATGTCATCACCAACGAAAGGGTATTACCACCGTTCATTTCGAAGGAAGACCTCCAAACGATCTTCCAATCGCTTAGAAGTAAGAAATCAGTGGGAACCGATGAAATACCGAACATTGTGCTTCGACATCTCCCACTAGAAGCGGTGGACATTTATACCACCCTGTTTAATAATGCAATGAATAATGCACATTATCCAGCGCATTGGAAAACTGCGGTGGTACATCCTATTCCCAAAAGGAATAAAGATACTTCCAATCCGGCGAATCTCCGCTCGATCAGTCTTCTTCCAAACATCAGTAAGGTTTTCGAGAAGGTGATCAATAGAGTCCTGACTAAGTGGGTTGAGGACAAACATATAGTTCCGGATAATCAATTCGGTTTCAAGGCTGGGCATGATATCATTCATGCTGCGTCTAAACTGGTTTCTGATATCCAATGGAACAAAGGCAAGAAACAGTGCACTGGTGCCTGCCTGATTGACTTGGAAAAGGCCTTCGACACCGTATGGTTAGAGGGAATCTTTTTCAAGCTGGACAGGTTGGGCATTAGTAAACCACTGCTATATATTCTTTTTGATATGCTCTCCAGTAGACAGTTCATCGTGAAAAATGGCGATGTGACTTCTGCTGGAACATTTAACATTAAAAACGGTCTGCAACAAGGTGCGGTAAATTCGCCGATCCTATTCAGCATTTACACAAGTGATCTGATAGGTTCACTTCACCATGCCATAGCGTACGCAGACGACTTAATCGCGTACAGATCAGGTCCAAAGATTGAGGTCATTAATACACTTTTGCAACGTGACTTCGACAAAATTAAACAATATTGCGATGACTGGAAGTTGAAAATCAACTTTCAGAAGTCGGAAACCATTCTGTTTAGGACGCCTTTGTCTGGGGCCTCTAGGGATACCAGAAAGAATTGGCGAAAGTTCTCTATCGTCGGACAACATGGACAGCCACTTGCTTGTCGAAATGTAGTCAGATACCTTGGGATCTGGCTAGATCAATATCTGTATTTTAACAAACATATAGATGTTGCTCTGGCCAGAGCCAGAGGTGCTTTTGCCCTTACAAAGAGACTGTTTTATAACAGCCAACTCGATGCGAGGGTGAAGGTGATCTGCTACATGGCCCTTATCCGGCCTATGCTTGTGTTTGGATGTCCCGTATTGTTCAACGTGAGAGCAAGTTTATTGGAAAAGATTCGGGTGTTTGAGAGGGCTTGCCTTAGGGCTTGTCTTCGGTTATACAGAACACCAGAATCTGAGTACATAAAATTCTATCGCAATGAGGTTTTGTACAATAGGGCGAACCTAATAAGAGTGGACAATTTTGTTATTAAGTTGACTCGAAGGCACATTGCAAGAGCAATGACATCGTCGAACAACCTGATCTCTGGGGCTTACTACCCTAATTATATGTATCATGAGAGAGTTCGCTTTGATGGCTATGTTCCTCCAGAAGCGTTCCTCTATCTAGATAGCAAAGGTCTGATCCAGGATAGATTGGCTGTGCCGCTAATCTTCCACGTTGCTCGAACAGCTGCGGACAGGCGACTCAACTACGACAGAGACGTCGCACATGGCTCTCTCCGGTTCAGTAGAGCGGTAGGGAGTCGCGACATGAGGGATGTTGCTCGGCAGCACCAACAATTTTGGTGGCTATTTGAAGGAGGGGAGGGTTCGTCATCGAATTCCTCAAGTAATAGGTAGCTTCATGTGAAGCAAAGTGGGCCAGCCTAATTTTTTTAGCCATGGCCGGCTTACGTAGTTTTAAGTAGGTATAAGTTAGTTTTTAAGAAAAAAAAAAAAATATATATATATATATAAAAACAAAAAAAAAACAAATAAAAATAAAAAATAACAAAAAAAAAAATTAAACATATATATATATATATATATATGTACATATGTGTATACATTAAGTATATACGCATTATGTGTGTATATATGTATATATGTGTACGTATTAGATGTAAGTAGGTTAAGTAGATTAAGATATATTTTCAAGTAGTCTGTAAGTTTTTAGTTTTAGGTTTTTATAATACTATGTCGATATACTAAGTTTTTGCTTAAAATCTATTTTCTTAGTTTTAGTTGTAATGGAAATATAAAATTAAAGACAAACTGTAATATACGTCGAAAGACTTAGTTTAAGTGTTAGGTTTAACTTAGAGTGCCCGCATGGGGCCAGTAAGTTAGAATAAGATAATTTTAAGTTATTTAAGCTAATTTTTAAGCGTTTTTTTTGTATAGCATTTAAGTGTAAATTAAGTAATATAAATAAAAATGCATAAAAACTGAAAAAAACTGACTAACCCGAGTTATTTCTTGTACGGAAGAAGTGAACAGCACTTCAAGCATGATTATCTGTCTTTACGACCTGATGTTGCTGAAGCTAACTTTCCAATTTATACAGATCTCAGCGATAAAAAACATCCCGTGTCGCTCAAAAATTGGGATCTTCAATTGGGCCCAATGCCCATGCCTATATCGAGAAAGAGGATGCGGAGCGCGTCGTGATCTCTGACTTGAGAGCGCATGGGAGTGTGCGAGAGGGAAGAATTGCTCGTAGACAACTTCAACTCGAGGTACTAGAAGCTGCTGATGCTACAGAGGGTCCATCTTATGGCCCTAGAATAGATGACTCCATGTACGTAAAAAAAAAAACCTGATCTATGTGTAAACTTCTTCCGAAACTTTGAACGCGTTTTTCTCAAAACTATGTTTTCGAAACCGGTGACCAAGATTTCTGAAAAACGGCTCAACCAATAGGTCTGAAATTTTAACACAGCCTTCTCAGATACATTCAGGTAATGATCGAAAGAATACGATTTCGGATAATTATTTCTATTTTTTTAAACAATTTTATGCGGTAGTTTTGGTCGAAAATTCGAATTTTTTCTTACGAAGCCGCCATTTTGTCCAAAATTAAAATTTCTATTACTCTTTCGACCAATACATAGTCTTATCTAAGTCTTATCTATTCACTAAAAGAAGCTTTTTGTGTTTTTGATTTAAGATGAACGAAACCGGAGATATTGTGATCACCGCCGAACAGCTTTTTTTTAGGATCTTCAGGACATCTTTTAGAAGTGATTAGTGCCATTATAAACTTAGATGTTGCCACCAAATGTACTTAGACTTTTTGTTTTTGTAAAATAAAATATTTTTTCAGAAAAAATTCAATAAAAAAACCTTGCCACTGCGTATAACCCCTTAATAATAAATTCAGACAATAGTGTTGTTAGCATTAGTGATGCATACCATCTTCCCGGGATCGCTACACTCAATCAGTTCGACTACTGTAATTATCAATGAATTTGTGGCATTCTTCGTTCATTTCATGGGTTATAATCTTAATCTTAGTTGCCAGGGTACGCAAGTCTGAAATCGGTACAATAAGCTAGGACTTAGGTCTGTATGTTATGTGGAGTAGTGAAGAACCCTGCAAACATCTAACACTACACATGCGTTTCTCTACATCCATGATTGGATATTATGTGAGGTCTGGTTAAGATTATTGTTGCTACGAGTATGTAGTCAAAAGTTTTATGCTACTTTAAACCGAAATTGCTCCAACTTATGGCACGTCCATCCTCTACTAATTATCTCACACTCTATCTGTAGATAAGTTTCTAGGCCAGAATCACTTAGAGGATCTTTAAGATCTGACTAATTTCGCACGGCTCCATAAATTTTGATTGAAATCAAAACTTCGAATGATGTTGCAACGTCAACAAATACTTCGGAGATAACCTCTGTCGGCTTTTTGACAAAGCGAACTCGAGCAGATGACTGACTCTAAAAAGAGAAATATTTTGGCGTTCTTCGCATCGACGTTGATACGTGCTCTGATACGAGTATGTCTCGTCGGTTTTATCTCTTCCGAATAGCTAGACTGTATTGACATCGCTCAGATAACATCTCAATCTCAAAGTTGGAATCGCCAATATTTCGTACTGAACAGCCGGGTACCAAAAGAAGTAACACTTTCGATAACAACAGCGTAGTGCAAATGATTGATACTGATGTTACGTGATGTAATGCCAGTCTTGTAATCATAAAATTGAAGTACATCCATGAATGCTAAAGTTTTGCTATTGAAGGTAACAATTGTTGTGGGAACTTGAACTGCAATATAAATTCAGTGGAAAGAAGCTAATTCAACATCAAAAGTCGTGCAACATCAGCAGCAAACATGTGTACTAAATTGTTTATTGTCATTCTGAGTGCTATCCTGGTCACTGGCATTGATGGTGAGTTTGCAAGGATCCTTCCTTCGAAATTTCTTAAATGTTTTTCTGTTTATTTTTAGTTAACTACCCTCCGACGTACTCGTATCCCTATGTGAATTCATATTTCAATCCACAGTCTCCTACGATGCTAGATCTTCCATATGATGTAGTAGCTCTGAACGCACCGATTGCTCCAGTTGACAGAATTCCTCCATATCAACTGATCCCTCCATTCCAACCGATCCGGCCAGTTGACCCGATCCCTCCATATCAAGCGATTCCTCCATTCCAACCAATCCCGCCAGTCGAACCAATCGCTACAGTTCAACAAGTCGCTCCAGTTCAACCCATCTCCCCTGCATTACCACCAGCTCGACCAATTTCCCCCGCGTTACCACCATGGTCGCTGAACCCAGTGCCACTGCCAATGCCTATGTCCCCAATTTGCGGTGTCAACGAAGTCTACCTTCCTCAAGGAATTGCACCGAATTGTGATACCGACTGCAGTAGATTAGTACAACCTTGCGACAGAGTATACATCATGCCACCATCAGGATGCTACTGTATTCCAGGTCATGGTAGAGATGCAAATTACGTTTGTGTTCCACTAAGTCAGTGTCCTGTTTCATGCTCGCCCTTCCAAATGCTTTATTGAGACCTCTTTCTTGTATAAATATCCTTAAACACCTAAATATTGTGAAATACGATGGCTACGTGCTTATATGTACATACGAATATATCAATAAACAATGAGTCTCATAATTAACGGCCTAAATTACTCTGAAGGAAGAATTCCATGATCCGTTTTGTGTAAGTCAGAAGGTCCGTACATTCAAAGGATTTAAGGCGGTTGTAGTTCAAGATAGTCAAAAAGATTGACTGTCAATTCTAGTGTATCTTTCTATTTATTTATTTCTATTCAGGCTCTTCCACAAACAATGGACACACAAGGAACACCTTCCGTGACAGTAGTCACATCTGACGTCCTTAGGGCTGCTATTCTTGTCTTATACCCGCTTTTTCAAGGACATGCCTTGTCAATTAAGCTTAACTACTAGGAGATCTATTGACATACGTTCCTAGGATGTATTCGAAGCATTGACTTATAAGGATCGACAGATTTGGTCCCGTTTATCCTAGCTGAAGCACATGACTAACATATAGTAGTCGTTTAAACTATGCTGCAGTGGAATAGAATAGGGCAGCCCGAAAACGAATAAAAAATTCCGAAGGGCAATACTGTTATTACTTCGGATAGTAACTCTATCATAGAGACTTCCAACCCGTTGCTAAGACTAGACGTGCGAATGTATGTATTTGAACAAATTATATGCGGAATATTACTAGATAAGGCCGACGGTTAGGGCAATGCCAACTTTATTTGAGTTACTTTGCAGCTCACGTCATACGAGAACCATTTGGCCGCTTGCTAGATGGATGAGTTTTAATTACTTGTGCTATCCGTTTGAAGGTCTAGCCCGGTATGTGGTGCATTCATATGCGTTCATGCAGGTGGACATTTTTTCTGTTGCAACAAGGTGTTTTCAAGAAATAAGGTTCAGTTCGCAGGAACAATGACGAGTAAAAGTTTCGAACTAGGCGTTCACGAAAGCAGGTGGCAAAATTTCGGGAACAGAGGCCGCTACTTGAATTTGTCAACGAAAAGATCTAAATAAGAATGGCGTTGCCAACATCTTGACGGCTGAAAGCCTAGATATTAAGATCGTAGGAGTATCAAAACTTTGCACCCCGACTGGGTACTGCTCCATACCGCTTGATTTGAGAGAGCGTCGCACCAGATGATGAGGCCAGGCTTAGCCTTCCAGCTTCCAGTAGCACCCTTTCTAGGTTGTCACCAGAGAGAGGGCCCACATGGTCATGGGCAAGATATGCCGATGCCCACCAGTAGATGCTTTTGACATTCATCAGTCTAGCTGTAGCTATGGCGAGGCCGCTGAGGTTAAGAAGTAAGAATACATTAAGGCTACGTTTCACTAATATATAAGTTCTAGTCTTACGTTTGTCTCTTGTTTAGAGTGGAACGTATACAGGTGTCACAAGTCCACGAAGCACGCCTTCTACGATGCATGGTTTCTGGATTAGGACTACGTCTTCTGCGTTTTTGGAAAGACCCAGAATATATGCGGCCGAGACTTTTTGGAGTGATGGAGATTAACCTGGGGAAATCGGATCAGTAGTGGAGGAAGTGGTAGGACCATAGCTTGAGTGTTTGGATTTTGGTTTATTGCGTTTGCTTTTTAAAGATACACCATGGCCTGCTACAGTTTTATCTTTGTTCGGCATTGTAGGGTCCTTACCGGTAGTGGAGAGTGGAATTAAAGGAGTACGGGTCTCAGGTTTTATTATTTTAGAAATTGTATCCATTAGGCATCCCACTAGTAGAGAATCCGCAGTATACAGATAAGGCTAGCTAATCCAGATATAGAACACCAGCTTCTCCATAAAGATCGTAGGCGATCTGGTTAAGGAGTATGATATTGAAAAAAAATGATACGCTGCCACTCTACTTCTTTAATATCACACTCGTATAGGAATAACTCTCAAAAAGTCTGTAGAACTACTTGCATTTGCTGGTGGCATTGATATTACTGGCAAAACGCAGTGAGCTGTCGCCGGTGCTTTTGCAAGTATGGAAATAGAAACTGCAAAAATGGCTGCGAATAAGACCAAAACCAAGTATATGCTGGCAACATGAAGGGACGAATAACTGCTTTAAGGTTACTAGTTCGGCTCCGCTATTAACTCTGATAATGGCAGCGCATCAGAAGTTAAACGAAAGAATTGGTTGGATTGAATTCCATCGGCCTGGGCAGTTTCGGTGCTCTCTCGCCAATTTGATCTGTACCTACAGTCAGTGGCCCGACCAAACTCCATGTTGCAAGGCTCTCCACCCAGTCCCTCGCGTTGTATACACAATCTTTGTCTGCAATATCAAGAACTCAAAATTTTCCACTTCGAGTGTTTGCTAATCATTTTCATTAGTTTCATCTGTCAGATACATCTGTTCCTCTGGGTAATAACCTGTCGCCAATTACGGGATGGGGAAATGTTTTTTTCTTCCTACGTATTTTCCCCTTACGTATTCAATTGGGAAACTTTGTAATTACAACTTTGTGAGGAGTGTTTACAAGTATGAATGTGGAATATTCATTGGGATTCGATACAAAATATGAAGCCACCCCATTGGAATGTGCATTCTCAGTTGACTGCAACCACGTTGCCAATGAGAAACTGGGAAACTTTGAATCTTCAGGGGTATGATGATAATTAACGATTGCATCAAGGAACTCAGGTGCGTTGTACCGTCGTCGTTGGGTTTTTCTCTAGAACCAACCACACCGCGAGTAATTGGGAAACTTTGAATTTTTTTTTCTTTTTACTAAAAGTCGACGATCCTCTGTAAGCAATGGTTCCGCGACATGAACAAACTGAACAGTATTTTGTAAAATACCGCACCCCTACCTTTTAAGATATTTTTTTCTGTTTTTGTAGGGATGTTGTTAAAAGGTTTCGAAGTATATTACCACTGCAAAGGTAAAAGGAAGTAGTACTCAGAAAATGCATTTACTTGGTCTCAGATGTTAACCACAAAATTATGATGTAAGCAGCGCGGGTGCTAATTGAAAAAGTTTCCATTTTTCAACTCAATCTTTTGAATAGACTACAACAGCATCTGGCAACATGAGTGTAGTTTTTTTTTTCATTTAAAAAATTAATTAACAAAATTCAGGTTTTAGACGAATTTTAAAAGGATGTTTGCAAGTAAATTATGTCATGTCAGGTGGGGTTAACTAAAAGGTTGAACGGATGCGAATGTGGAGAAAACTTAGTTGGTTGTCATGACCCTGTTTATATGCTGACAACGTCATTACTTTCATAATAAGTGAGATAGCGTCACACCGCCATCCCAGTCGTTTCAAGCAATGGAGGTTTGTTGAGGATCTTTTCAACTTGGAACTCCACTACTGCTTTATTTACAGAAGCCCCAAACTGGACAGCAATTCGACTTTTAACGAGTTTGATGCGCTGTCTAACTCCATTCAAAGAATTGTATCCCTGTATCCTCATACTGAAATCGTGATTACCGGCGATTTCAATGTACACAATTCTGGTTGGCTTCGACATTCTGGACAGACAACACCCGAAGGACGGTGTGTTGAGATCTTCGCTGGGGAAAATAATTTAAATCAGCTTGTGAATGAGCCCACACGAATACCAGACGTTGATAGTCATACCGCCAACACCCTGGACTTGTTTTAAACTTCTCACCCTGATAAGTACTGCGTTGATGTGCTCTCTTCTTTAGGAATTTTAACTGGTCGTTATGTTTCCTCGATAACGACGTGGATGATGAGTATCAAACTAAAAGAAAAGGCGTGGTACGACTCGAGCTGTGAAGAGGCTGTCAGGGTTAGAGAAATGTTTTTTCGGTCCTTCAGGACTAACCCAAAAGAAGAACACCGAAAAAGATTTAAACGAGCCAGGAATGACTGCAACGATTTTCTTAAACATGTAAAATTCCAATAAGACTAAAAATTGAGACAAAAAATACTACAATGTCCCAAAGGTAGTAAAAATTGTTGGTCGTTCGTCAAAAATATTAGAAATTCTGACTCATCCTCCATCGCAACGCTCATTTACAATGACATTCAAGCTGTCAGCTCTTTGGCCAAGGCCAATCTGCTTGCTTCACACTTTACAGCCAGCTCAACGTTCCTAGATCGTGCTTTGTCTCCGCCTACACTTGAGTGCGTCGAGTCTTCAATGGGACAAATCCACTTTCGTACTCGTGTAGTAGCAAGAGTTCTTAAAGATCTTAACATTCACAAATCTGCTGGTCCAGATGGTATATCTCCCCTCCTTCTAAAGAGGTGTTCTTCCTCGCTGGTAAAACCACTGGGGAAGCTTTTTCACCAATCCAACTCTTTAGGACCCTTTCCGAGCAGATGGAAAACAGCATTTGTCCAGCCCGTCCCTAAAAAAGACGAAGCTGAAACCAAAGCGTACATCAATCTGGCGAAAGGAAAATAGTTTTACTTGCTCGAAAATACGTGCATTTTAGATCGACGAATTCAATGGATTAGAAATTAGTTTTCGGATCGTTCAATTCAAGTTGTCCTGGACAGTTTCAAGCCTGATATTAAGAAAATAAATGTTGGTGTGCCCCAGGGTTCCGTTCTGTCTCCAACACTCTTTTTAATTGTCAATAATGTTCTCTTGTCTGCTACTTCTAATCCAATATATTCCTTTGCTGACGACAGTACTCTCTGCTTTTCATATTCGTTCCCGGACTCACGTCCCTGCCAGCGTATGTTAAGCTTATTATATTCTGATACTAACAGCATAACTAATTGGGGAACCACTGACAGAGTATAATTTAATGTTTCTAAAATACAATGCTGTCTGCTGTCGTTAAAGCGAAATTTAAACACACAGCCATTATCCATGAATGGCACTTGCATCGTCCAAACCGAAAAACTTTCCATCCTCGGTATTTGTGTCAACGACAACTTATGTTACGTTGGATTGACCACATATTCGGTGTCGTCAAAGATGTTGCGAAATGTCTAGGTTTCCTCAAGCAATGTAAGAAATATTTCACCCCCTCTGATCTGGCCTCAATATATAAGCCGTTTATCCACCCGAAATTGGAGTACAATGCCCACTTCTGGTCGGGTGCGCCCAAAACCGTGCGATGAAACTCATAGGTGATACTAATATCACTCAAACAATGGACACCCTCGAGCACCGACGTAATTTCGTGTATCTCACTCTCTTTTATTGCCAATTTCCACAACCAGTGCTCCATAGAAATCTCGAGTGCTATTCCGCTCCTTCAAACTTGTAACCGTAGCACCCGTCTCGCTATAAATGCTCAAGCCCACTTTCGGGCATACTTTGCAATGTCGTGATACGTTCCTAAGCCGTACAACTCGCTTATAGAATGCCCTGTCTAGCTCTTTATTCCTTGGTCAGTATAACCTTCAAACATTTAAAACCAACGTTCACCGGTACCTCTCTTTCCATCCTGCCTGATTTTCCTTCGCCCGCGCAGTGTGCAAACTTTTTAAGGGTACTTAAATGCTTTGAGCGCGCGCAAATTATACACAAAAAAATCGTTGTTGACGGACCTACGGTTTTGTTGTTCTGTTTATACAGAGACGGACGTACGGTTTTTTTCCGTTGAACAGCAAGAGAATGGGAAACTTTTTTCTATATTTCGCTGAATAGACTCGGAATCGAACTTACATCAGTGGTACAGTAGTCGAAGAATTTAATTCCGGCAGCGCTGGCTTTATATTGGCTTGGCAAACTCCTTAATTTCTCGAGAATATGTGGTTGGAAGAGTAGTATGTCATGTCACTGATAATTGTGCTTACTTTTGTTTGACCCTGGTTTTACAGTGCTGGCCGACTCGAACCCAGCTTGGCTCTAATTGCACGTTCAGAAGGGATGTCATTTTTTGCGTGCTCTTTGTTATCTCCTCTACGTCCTACGGCACTCTATTGAGAGGAACCATCTCTTCTACCTCTAGGACCGTTGATAAGTCCTCTATTTGTCTGGCCACCAGCTCGAATCGCCGTTGCATTTGGCCTGAAACTGGTCTGGTTTGCGGTTTTTTTTACTGGTTTTGGTCATGGTACCGTGCTTTATTGTGGTTTCTGCAGCTGCGGGTTCAGATCTTCGACTTTTTGGTGCTACAACGTTTGCGGTGGGATATTTCTCACGCTTCTGCCAGCTCCCACTGACGTCGTACTCCTCTTATTTTGGGTCGCTAATTTAGGGCTCTGGTTGGTTGTTTTGTCTGAGCTTTTGAGGATGAGCATGGTCTGACCACTTTGGTATGAGATCAGGTCATTCAGCTCTACGAGCCGCTTCATAGCGCTTGCATTTATTGCAAGGTGGGCGATATCCCTATCCTTTGATCTTAAGTAGTAGAACTCCGCACGTTCTTGTGTTCTTTCTTTTGGTCATCAAGAATTGGTAGCATTCTTTCGCTACCCGGTACTTTCTTGGAAGAACCCTCTAATGACATGCGGTTTTTGGAACATTTTCGTCCTCGACATTTCTCTTTGAGCTTAGCGAAGTTGTTCTTCATCCACTTTGCAGTGAAGGCATCCGCACAGATTATCAAAGGCCAACCGGCTTTGAAGGTCGCACTGCGGAATGCTGGCTTCTTTTCCTCAGCACGTAACTCGATCGTTATATCTACAATCCTCTCTTGTATCGAGGCCGACTGGTACGACTCCCAGTCTGACATAGCTCGTTATATCGCTATACGGGCTTGCTCATAGTTGGACCCCTTATTTAGCTCACGCTTAAATCTGCGTTGTTCAGCTGGCGTGAAAATGACGTACCTGGATTCAGTCCGAGCCGCTTTGCCAGAGGTATTGGGTACGTCTGTCTCATCGGGATGTACATAATTCGTCCGATAGTACACTGTTGCACAAAGTACTGATTTCTGAGACAGAGTCGCTAAGTAGAGACAAGTTCTCTTCTAGGTCTCCAGTCTCCGATGGCCGGTTAGCATACATCATGTCAACATCGACAGGGTGTTCTGAAATATCCCTACCTAATGACGCAATTGTAAAGGCATCATTCTCTGTTATTTTTGGGGTGGGTGGGATAATCTATCGCCCGTGGTCTACCCGTCTAACCACAGGAAAACTATCTTTAAGTCGGAGGTCATCTGGTATCCGAAGTTCGCAAACTACCGACTAAGCATACTCTTAGCCATGCATCCACCATTGCTTGCTATTCTACCTCCTGGCGCACTCTCTCCTTTACCCGGGCTTGGGACCGACAAGATGCTTGAGTCCCATTTGCATACAGGTATCTAAGCAGAGTTTTATCGTTGTCCTAATTAAATGCTGCTTGAAAGCGGAGATTTATTGTGTTCACACTTGTTAAAATTTTCGAACCTAAGATGAACACCTCGCTCCTATAACTGGTAGAGCTTGCTAGCAGCATGTTTTCAAGAGACACACAGCACATCCGGCGTTCTTTGGAACTTGATGCCGGTAACATACTCATAGGACACCATGAGAAATTAATAAGTAGACACTCGTTCGGCAAAGGTTCTGGCGATTAATTGCGATTGTAGAAATCCAACATCAAATTTCCACAAGAATTTTCTTGTCTTTGTATCTGCAATTGTTACTTAGCTACAACAAGATAGTGGTTTAAGAAGAAGTGCCTTGCATCGATCGCCAGGTGGTCGATTTAATTGACAAGGTCCCTTGTGAATATTGAGTTGTTACTCCGCTTCGAGATGTAGTGTCATGTAGACTAGGCTTAAAACACCTTCATCGATTTTTATATCATACCAAGGGCATTGCTCGCAGATTTTGTCAAGGAGCTCATAGAAACATCCTCTGGTACCATCGTCTATTCCTTTGTATAGGCATGAGCACATATCATTTTCCTTGATACGGATATTTAAAAGGCGTCGTCTAACGTGCAAAAAGCTCTGAGTCCTTTGCTTAGAATAAATACGCACAATCGTCTATCTTGAGGTTTATGCTCTTAATAGGATTCCTTGGCCCAACCGTCTGTACTGTGTTAGTAACCCATTGTGGGGGTTTGAGAGCTGCGTAAGTGTTCATACGCGCCATTCTATTTTTCAACAACCTGACTAATGCTGAAATGTGTTTATTGACCTTAGTTCCAAATACATTGAAGTTATTCATGCAAAGTACCTGCCACACTGACTGTACATAGACTCCATCATTGATTCAATGTCGTGATTCATCTGCCCTATGCCGTCCTTCTAAGGGTTGGACATTTTCAACCAAAAACAACTTCTGAAAAGTTCTGACATGGTTTCTATAATAACCCATTCCTTCATTAACCATATGACTGCCTGAAGCTCCTTTTATTAGGTCTTAGGATTGAACATGTGTTTTGAGCAAGAGTATCCTTGCTTTCCATAATCTTTGTTTACTGAGTTTAAAGCACAGCAACTCCATATCCGCATTACAATATCTTCGCAACAATAAATTACTGTAAAAACCGACTGAAAATACCAGACAGTCGTAATAGTTTACCTTTACTAATTAGGATGACCAAGGGTAGACCGAACATTTCAACAGATACTATACATCCAACTTGTCCTTTTTGAATTTCAATTTAATTCAATCAGCGAAAAGTTTGTCCAATGAAAAACCTTACCAAATTCTAACAGCAATGGAATAAAACTAAAGGTATGTAAAAGTTTTGGGTATCCTTTTCAAGGATCAGACTAACGAAGCAAACTGTGGATCCCTTTCAATTTGCCTAATTAAATTGGCAACTTTTATTCGTATCGAATACTTTGCTGCTGTTATAAATCCCTTTGAAATTGTTTGCTGTGGTTTTGGTCCTTTTCAATTATATACTCGTACTTCGAAACTACCTCAATAAGTTTTGTGATTAAATTTGATTTCTGCAAATCGTTGGACTACTACACATCCTTGAAACATTGACAATCGATTCTTATTTTATCATATCCATGCCCTTCACAATTTCTATGGCATATGTCTGCCATATATCCTGTGCTACTGTATTACTTCTACTTGCTCTAGGTAATAATGGCATACAAGCAGAGTTGTTGAAGGAATATTATTTTACAGAGCCATCAATTTAGCTAATCCTTGGAAAAATGCGCTAAATGGAGGGGGGATATACAGCATCTGCAGGGCGAATAGTTCTTCGGGAGTTTAAATGGCATACACGAGAATACTCGTACCTTTACAGACATCGGACGAGGTGTGCGTGTAGCATGACATACAAGTTGTAATGACAAAGCAGTCAGTTCCAGAAGGGCCTGGAATAACTTTCATCATTTCCCGGTCTAGACGGAAGCAATCTCTGCGTGCAGTCACAGAGACTCAAGGGTGCCGTGCACATTTTCGGGACATTATGAGAGAATGGCATTCATTTCAGTTAATCTACAGCGATTCATGGTAGAGATGACGTGTTTAGTAGTTAAGGATACGAAGGCGGTAAGAGAAGATGTAAACTTTATAGCTCAGCCAAATATGTATATGTATAGTCCTTTAGAAGAAGTTGGAGGTTGTAAAATTCTAATGATGATGGCAGCATTTCTCCTAATTATACCGTTGATAATAAATCCTTTTGATTTATAAGGCTCTCGAAGAGAAGGTACTTACACCTGGAAGTGTACCCGCGACTGAAGTGAGTGGGCTAAGGAAGTTTAAAGAGCTTAAAGGCTTCTAGTTCCTTTGTTCATTCCTTCTGTTCTCGTTCTGTTTCTCAGTATGTGGCTGCTATTTTCGGGGTTGTATAGGAGCAGGGCCATGGCAGATGTTTTAAGAAGCATTTTGACCTTACAAGTTCATGTACGAAATATAGAATGGTGGTGTGGAGCCTTAGTAGAAGTAGTTAATCCTCTGCAAGGCATTTGCAAAGCAGACCCACAGCAAATGTTGAGCTGTTTCGGTATCGGCATGTGCCCTATTGGGGGAGGCCCAGCAATGGCCAGTTAGGAAGTCAGTTTAGATATTGGCTTTATTTCTTGTAAAATTGTCTTTTGGTCTATGTGTTTTCAAATTGATAATTTTGTTTGTATGTTCGAACCCAGTTTCCGTATTCTAATAAGAATTCATACCTCGTTTAGCTTTAGGGCCAATCGAGAATAACTGAAAACCCGCATTGCCAAGTTCGGCCTCAGATTTATTGCCATAGATGTTTCCGGGTCAAAACCAAACTCAACCATGACGTAATTGTATGCAGTAAACTAGAGGAGGAACTATAGCGAGCCCTAAGACAGTGTCGACTTAAAGTTGAACTACTTAAGGTTGGTTGGCTATCAGACCGTATGTGGATGTGTGACTTTCGTAGATTTCTTCTGGTGTACTGTCGGGCACACAGCACTTATACCTTTCCTTGGAAGATAGAAGGTAGAAACTATTTAAGGCATTGGAGGATGATCCTAACAACGGCGTTCTAGACAACAACCTTAAAGAAGTGAATGTGATGCATTCTTTTCGGCATTAGACTCGCGATACATACCGATACACACCGGGATGATTTTTTTGAGGAGCCTCATATATTAAACTAATTACATGCTTTTCTTCCGGCATATAAGATGAATATTTAGTGGACTTTTTGCCGCATTCTACATGCAGGAGTAGGGGTTCAAATGCGGTCACTGTATCATCAAATTGTCCAAACATTTTGAGGGCAAGTTGCACTGCCTGCAACTCTGGTACGTCTACGAATATCCCAGACGACACAACAATGAAGAAATACAGGAGATCAACCCTTGAACGGTTGCAATATCAAGAAAATTCTAAAATCGTTGGCGGTCGCGTATTTCTCAATCTCTCTATAAGTCCAATCCAACGCATCAAGTATGGCAGAATTCGCTTACAGAGCGGTCCTGCAAACAAGGGTACTCAATGACAAGGGAGGTAGGTTTTTCCTATCTCCGATTTCTCCGAAGAAAAACGGAGGAGCAGCACGCGATTGAGGAATTGGTGTGGTCCTTCTCCATAAATGCCTGGAAGTATAAGAATGCTGTCCAACTGGATATTTTACCTGCTGTGCTATTTAAGGCGGCAAGAGACGAGAGGCATAAAATCATTTCAACGACTTTGTTAGAAGAACGTATGCCTGACGAATAAAGCTTTAGCATGTGCTCGACAGAAACTCCAAACTGCACCAAACATAGACGAAACAGTCTCTTTAACTTCTCGTACAAGATCTTATCTGCCGTATTGTGTGTACGCCTGAAACCATTTTCAACGACCTGATTTTCTCCAATTGACCAAATATTCATATTACTCCAGATCCTAGAGAAAACCCAAGAAGTCTTGATCGATTCACACCACCTCTTTATCTGTAGAAATGAACCAGCCATCTTTAGTTCTGTTATGCCCGCCAAACGACGACGGAGAAGCAATCTCACGAGAAAAGGCTTAAGATAATAAGATGCGCTATTATGTCACTTCTTTACAATGATACTTGACAAAATTTTGTGAAACTTCCAAGCCAGCATCAGTGGTACATTTTTTCTATTTTCCTTGCAGCAAGATATTGCATTTATTGTACAATATTTCGCCTGAACTCGCGCTCTTGTTGTAAGGATAGTATTCTGAGGGGCCTTCCTTATATATTCAACACAAGACTACTCCAAGTCCGAAATATTTACCAAATTTCATGGACCCTCTTCCATCATAGAACAAATAAGCCAGAAGTTATTTCTATGGACAAGGTTTTGTCTGGGAGACCGATTTCACTTTACATTCTCCAAGGAGGATAGCTCTCTTTCTGAGTGCTTAGTCCTGAAATCGTCATAGATTGTCGACTTCTTGTACTCCAAATTTGTCGTATTAGTGATTACTCACTTGGCCCCATTCGGATTGGAATTGCAAATGCCACAGTTGCAGCCCAGAAGGATTTCTTCCGCCGCCAGCAAACAAATTCGTAACACAGACGTTCTAAACGAGAATATAAAATATGTGTACTGCTCCTTTATGACGCCGATAAGCGATCTAAAAACGGTTCCTAGCTAGAAATAGAAGGAAAATCGCTGAGCTTTTATGGACGTTGGGAATCATTGCTTTACTCTGCTCGCATCCTGACTCTTCAGGATGCAGATATAGAGTAGATACAGCTCATCCGAAACCTAACTATCAGTAGAAGATCCAATCAAGAACGCAGGCAGTGCTATCGCAAGCTCGGGCCCTGCAAAACTCTTTACTGAGCTTTGCCTAGCAAATTTATCCATGATCCTATTATGACCTGGTACTCAGTACATTCAGCTTTCGACTATGTTTAGAGAAGTCTTGCATTCTCAAACTAACTCAAAATGATTTTAGGGCTCAACAAGCTCTTAAGAGCAGCTCTCACTATAGATGCAGATATTTCATCACCTCCACCGATTTTACACAATTTTTCCACTAGACAAACTCACAACACAATTCTTAGCCGTTGTTTGATATCCTTCTTCACTCGTCTTCCTGGCTCTCCCTATTGTTCCCTGATCCTGTCTTGTTTTCCCTTTGCCTTCTATCTATCGACGTCCTCTTTTCCTTTGACTTTCTATCTTTTTTTCTTTATAATTTTTCCGTCCTTTGTTTTTGGTTTTTTTTGTCACTTCGACCTGTTTTTTTTATAAACCTCTTTCAAGCGTTGGGGTCAATAAAGAAGTGGCCACCCGGATTCAACTTATGTCCACTCAGGCCATTGGCCACCAACACACACATTCGCGCATTACATCCAATCCAATCGGTTCTTAGCGGGCCCAATGTCCGGTATATGTATACAGTACGAGGGCTGTTTGATAAGTGCCCGTGTTGGAAGATATGTGGCGCTACTGAGCCAAAATGAGTACACTAATGCGAAGCTTAGTTTTGTTTTGACACCTTTCCGGCCGAAGGGACGGTCTTCGCCTACTTTGGAGCCCATTCACCGGATAAAACCCATTGTTTCGATAGTTCTTTGGTTTCTGGTGTATACTAATGAATCCATGTCTAATCAAGGTCACGAAACGACGCAGAAACTCCTCCGGATTTCGATTAAACAGCGCCAAGCACCACGTCGTTGAAGTGGTCTCACGATTGCGCTTGTTCTCCGGTGTGGCACTCATCGCGCGGACAGCTTTATCATGCCCAAAATCTCGTGCAGGGTAAGGCCAACGCATTCAGTTGAGATATCTGTTATCTAAGCCAACTCGCGAATTTTCATTCGACGGTCCGCCAATACGAGATCATGGATTTTGTCTACGGTTTCCTTTGTGGTAACCGTTTTTGGGCCACCTGGTCGCGGCTCATCAAAAACCGACGTGCGGCCACAGCGAAACCAAACTGCAAACCAATTGTAAACGGTTGTACGGGAAGGTAAATGAGTCCCATATACAAAATCGAGAATGGGCCTGATTTCCTAGCAGGTTTTGCCACCCAAAAACAAGAATCGGATCACGGAGCGATACTGCTCTTTTTCCATGGTCGCAAAAAACACTAACACGATGTTTTGAAATGGGTGTCAAAACAAATCTAAGCGTCGGATTGTCACCAAATTTTGACAGGTGGGCTAAAAGGGGTTATACTAAATTACTGTATATGCATTTTGGCTCAGTAGCGCCACCTATCTTCCAACACGGGTACTTGTCAAACAGCCCTCGTATTTCGCTACTTAGCTAGAGGGTGTAACCATGGCTTGGAACACCGTTAGACCGCTCTTTCATACCCCCATGTGTGGCACTTTCACTACCCACAACCTCGAGGATATTTCCTTTGGCCTTGGTTAACATTTCCCCTGAATTGTCTTGGGTTCAAACAACCCCTCCTTTCCCCGAAATTGATCCCTGAAATAAGTTTAAGCGACAAAGAATGTTCATTCTCTAATGCATTTGAGACTAAGAAAGGGGAACCAAGTCAGTATCTAGGGGTCTCAAGTTAAAACTTTTGAAAAATATGTTTAGCCTTTGTGACGAAGGAAGAAGGAATCTTTTCTCAAATTTAGTTGACTTATAAAAGGTGGACCCGGTGGATTTCCGTGCAGATTTTTGGTGGGAAAAGGGAATATCAGATTTGCGCATGCGCTTTTAAGGGTGTGTTGTGTGCTGCAGAGAGTTGCAGACAGTCCGCCTGGCTTTGGGCAACTGGTGTGGGTTGTAAGTGTTTCATTTACACAGAGGGTTCCAGACCATTCATCTGGCTCTAGGCGTATAATCCAAATAACATGACCTTCCGTCATATGTTCAGAGTGTAACAAGCCGCCCGCCTGGCTCTGTCTTTTCCGGGTGGACCTCCTGGTTGTCACCTCCGAGAAGAGTAAAAAGCCAGAAGTCCGGGATTGGAAGAATCTACTGATGCCTTCTGGAAATACGTTCCTCCAAACCTAACAACGGTTAGGAGCTGGAAGAATGGAGCCGAATGCCTTGGCTATACTAAAGGCTGAAGACTACCCATCAGACGGGACAAAAAAACACGTGTATCAAGGGTCGATTATTTCACGCTGGACCCTTGCAGAAATTTGCTCTTATAGCAGGTCATTCGGCAGGTCTGTAGGGGTTTCTCCTCGAAGCTTTTAACAGTCCGTCCTATGTACCTGTGAATATTGTGCTTCCAAGAGTCCACCGATTGCTGATGTGCCCATGGCTGCCCATCACTCTCTCGAGATGTTGGAAGGACAACTATTCAGAGGGCAAAAGGTTCGAAGGCATGAAGGCGAAAGTTTTCACGGGAAAAGACTCCAACTTGTTGTAGTAAATTTTACAGCAACAATAGTTTTTATGGCACCTCCTTGAGTAGAATGTTCCTTTGTCCTTGAAATCGAAAATTAGTGATAGGCGGTGGGTTTCTGACCAGGCAGCCAGTTTTGTTCCGTTTTCGCCATCTGCTTGATACTTCCACAGAGTGTTGTGGCTGTGGATATAAATTGCCGGATGCTGATTTACGGAGATCATCTCTGTAGGCTATGGGATTCTAGGAGGTTTGTAGATATTTACAGTTGTTCAGCTAGATACTGAAATTGCTACCAGGATCAAGTTACCATTGTCTTTAGTTTCTACAAGATTTACTTCTTTTATAGGAGATCTTACATATGAGGCAATGCCATATGCTTGGTGATGAAGAGCCGCAACCTATTGATTTTCCCTCGGGTAAAGGGGTTTGGTTCGTCCTTGAAGTTTGTTTCTTGAAGAAGTACTACGTCTATTTCATTCTCCTCAAATAAACGGAAGAGATGGTAGCATTTTGCTATACTAATGCCTTCGATGTTTAATTGGCAGATAAGGACAGATGGTCTAATATCTTTTGTCAAGTGGCGCTGAGAAGTGCAAGTTAAATGGTTGGGGTCCCGTTGGATATGCATCTGATATATTGAATTTCGGACCTCGTCGAAAATGTTCGGCATCCACATGTGAATGGTGGTGCAGAATCATAGGAACAATAAGCTGACGGTACGACGAACTTGTGCCATTCACCTTTCTTTTCGTAGCATATGTCTGAAATAACTAAATTCTTGTTGTGGAATTGGTCAAGTTTAGGTGGTGAAAGTAAATTTGCCCTTTCTCTGTTGGATGACCTGCGATATAGTAATGTGAAACGCCTTAAACAACCGAAACATTAGATTTGTTTCTTTCAACCCATGGTCCCTGTAGTATTACGCACTTTTCAATTATTTCGATTTACAACTTACGACTGTACACGGCCTTTATGCAATTTGGTTATAGCGTAATGGATTCTGACTTTTGGTTTAAATTGTAATTCTTGACAAAATAAAAATAAAAAATTCGAAAAAGGAAAGAAGTTACATTGATTAGGGAACTTTAAAACTTTCATTACCCCAGAACAGGCGTGCATCTATATTAGGAAGCAAAAACCCCCCATTTCTTTGACTCCTTCAGAGTGAACTTCTCATTTCAACTACGACTGTACTATTTTAAAACAAGGAACAAAAGAAAAATAAGTTTCCACTTAAGACAAAAAATATTCCCTGTGTTGAAGGACTAGAACTAATTTCATCACGACAATGACTTTGTGTCCAACTCGTAAGAACTCCGGACTAAGTTGAAGTGAAATTGTGCTCGAGAAGGAAAAGTTGACAAACAAAAATGAAGTTGAGTCGTACTAACAGACATTGTAAATTTAAAACTTAAAATCTTTGACAGTTACTTGATCATGAAATCAGAAAATAACATCAGGACGTGCAGGAGGCTACTAGGAAGTCCAGCAGATTTAATAAGACAACAATAAATCCATTGACCTTCATTTGTGTGTGGCGTCTTTATTTTGTATGTGTTGCGGTTACAATTAAGTAGTCCAACTCTACTATAGCCTTTTGGGCAGTGTCATTTAATTTACTTCCGGCAACACTGTCTAATTCCTTAGTCAGGACCTTGGTAGCTCTTCTTAAATATTCCTGAGCCTTTTCGTACTTCAACCAACTTAACTCCTTCTGGGTTGAATCTTGCTCCATTAGACGCCTGCCCTCCTCCTTAAGGACATTATGGATTTCAAATAGAATTATGCCCACGTAAATTGACAGCCTTATCGTATGTGGATCTAATTTATCGCAAATAGCTAGGAGATCCTGACACATTTGCATCTTCTTGTGCAGCTGTTGCTCACTAAGTCCCGTAATAATGAATCCTGTCTCCGTTCCATACAATTGAATGAGGGAGTGCTTCAGGGCAAAAATGTGATAATGATTTGGATGAAGGAATGGTGATAACTTGGCAATCAGTCCTTCCAACTGACGAACTGTCGGTTTCGACCCAAGGACATTCTCAATTTCCTCATTGATTTGAGTTAGCAAGAAACGAACCTATAGAACAGAAGAATGAAATCTGTTAAGTGACACTTATGGATAAGAGATTTATGTTACAATCACCTCCTCGCCATTGATGACCATGGGACAAGTGTCGCACACCCAGTCAGTTTTCGATGAAAGTGGATCCTTAGGCAATTGTATACCACCACACTGCTTGCCCACATCTCCGACGCATATCATTCCAGAGAAGTATGTCTGAAATTCTGTAGGATCCTTACAACGGTTACATTTGCAGAGGAAGTGCTTGGTAATTTGAAGATGCTCATGTCGCATTTGAGTGCCCCAGAGCATGTTTGAGTACATGATTTGGAGATGTTCACCTTTCCGGATGTCACGTCCAGCTACGATGGAGATTTTGAAGCCATTTTGATGGTCGAATTGGAAATAGCAATTCGGATGACAGGTATGTTCCATCATGCAGGCTGTGTAGAAGACACCGCTTAGCTCAAGGCCTGTGGGTAGATTTATGCACATGTAATTGGTTTCAATGATTCCACAGATTTTATGCAATACATCTGCGTCACTTTGTTGCAAGAATTTCTCCTTCTTTTTATTTTCCAAATGTTTTAGCTTGTTGAGGTAGTTGTTCTGTAGATAGTTGACTATACGTTCTTGAGATTCCCTGAAAGAGAAAAAGCATTTGAGGCTCGTTTAAATGTGATTAGAATTTAAGTTGACTTACTGATACAGCTCCGTGTCAAGGCGTTCCTCTTCGTGGCTTTGCATGTCTATAAGTTCTGACCATTTTTTGGTATTCTGCACCTGAAGTAGGAGGCATTTTAGTACGAATAGAGAGTCACTTCTGTAGTAATCTGTCAGCGATTTTAAGTCACGGTTGGATGGTCCTGAGCCAAGCATTAAAACTGAGCATTCAATTGCATGGAGTTTGGGATTGGTAAGGCCATCACAGTCGGCAGAGCAGCAAGGCCATTTACACCTGAAATTAAAAATTTAAGTCAGACGAGTCGAAATATGGGGGCTAAGCTCAACTAATAAGCCGGCAAAGGGCCTAACAATCCATCAGATACAATGATTTCCACCGAAGGTTCCAGTTAGAGCGAACTTTGAGAGACTACGTCTAATGAGAGACTACATCAAGCTTTTCTTAATATCTAAACTTTTCAAGCGGCAAGCATTTACAGGCCCAAGATGACACAGAACACCAGTGGCAACGGCATTAAGAGGATATTAGAGACGTCAGTTCTGATATGTACATGACAGCAGCGAATCTTCTTGTTCGATGAAGAACAACGACTTTTCGAAGCAGTGCTGCAAAAAAGGACCATACGCTTCAAAGGCTAAGCGCAAGTGTAACCACAGTAATAGTAGCCACTCTAGTTTCGCTTTTACTTCAAGAAACGACACTTCACCTCATTCCTGCTGTGGGACGCTAAGACATAGATATAATATCCTAGCTACTCCTGGAACCCTAGATATTTCTTTGATGAATTTGTCGAGGTCTGCGATCCTTTCGAAGCAGATCTTGGAAGTCATAACAGGTGGTACCTACGGATTGCCGTCTGATACGTGCCACAGCAGGGCAAATTCAAATGTAGAAAGTGCACAGCAAATTCCTCTTCATCTTTCTTGCTTCAGCTCCTGCTGAAATCAGTGTGAGAGATACTCAATCATTGCGCATGTTTCTAAGGAATCTGTACTCCTTAGATTAAGTTTGTGAGCTTGATATCCTTACGTGGATCAACTCTCTTGATCGTGTGGGACAAAGTAATAGACTAGCTGTGCCACAGGTAGAACGATAAGTCTGTCCATTAGAAGTCTTATAGAGCGCTTGAGAGTGCGTAAAACATTAGTAACTTGACGTAAATTCCTGGCTATTATTTATTGCTAGAGATCGTGGCCTGTCCAGATCAATAACGGTGCAGTTCCCTGGACTTTTAAATGTCCCGGACCACAATATGGTGCGAAATCACCTTCGATTTTATAGTACTCGAAGTGAGGGCATTAAGTTAAAGCTGGGTCAAGTATCAGTCTGACAAATGGCTGAGTCTTTGGCTTACAAGAAGATGATGAGTGTGTTTTTGTCTTCAGAGAAACCCCCGCGTCAACGTCTTGGGGTATTTAAGAGCCTTCTATGAAGGTGGAGGCGACATCCCATCGCTCAGTACGAGGGCAGACTTAGTGACGAGTTGCATGATGGAAATGTGTATGTGTAGCCGGGGTTATAGACATTCCCAACACGCTAGTGATGCTTTTGCAGACAGTGTGTTGCATTTTGTAGCAAGTTGATGCTAGACCGCTTTTTCAAGGTCAGACCATTAACTATTATATCATCTTTATCTTTCCCAACGCCTGCAAGAGCATGAGAAGTGCCCGATCGAAGAAATTGAGAGTAGAAGGTAGAAGGAACGTGTCAAGGTTATGGGTCTTCTTACCTTAACAGGTACACCTCTGACACAGAAGCCTGTAGAGAAAGGAAACCCTCTAGTAGACTAACTGTCGATGCTGAGATTTTAAAAAAAAAACTTTTTCTGCAGACTGTATAACGGCGACGAAGCCCAACATGCCACCCTCAGGCAAAACAGACAATTCAACTTAGACGATGATAGCAAAATCTTCCCTCCTCCAAAGTCTGAGCTAAAATTCAACTAATCAGCTCGATCAGACGGCTTAAAGGCCGAGGAATGCAAAGCTACTGGAAACGACTTTAAGGCCGCACATGACAATATAGAGACGTAATATAGAGTCTTCTAATAGGGACTTCCAAATTTTGACAGTTGATAGCGGCCATATTGTTGAAGCTACATCTGTCAAATTGGCTGTCATTTATTCAGCCTGTTTTTCCAAATCACCATGGATGGACATTATAAAATTGTTTTATCAAAATGGGTGTTTTGTTCGGGCAACGTTCCGCGCGATTCGCATATTTTACGGTCGCCATAATCATCCTACCAAGAGGACTATTCGCAGTGTGGTAGATAAATTTGAGTCCACTGGTTCAGGAAACGACAAACCAACACACGTACTTCGACGAAGCACAAGATCTGCCGAAAACATCACCGCTGTCCGTGAGAGTATGCAGGAGAGTCGGAGCCAGTCGATTTCGCGTCGGTCACAAGAACTCGGAATTTTCCATCGTAACTTGGGCCTGTACCCGACTAAAATCCAACTGACCCAGAAGCTGAAGATAAACGACCGTAGATAACGACATGTGTTCTCTGAATGGGCTCTGGAGCAGTTGGAAACTGACCCTAATTTTCACCGAAAACTCATCTCCAGCAATGAGGCCCATTTCTGGATGAATGGGTACGTCAACAAACAAAATTGGCAAATTTGGGGCGATACCGCTCCACATGAGATCCAAGAGCGTGCAATGCATCCCGAAAAAGTCACTCTCTGGTGTGGATATTGGGCTGACGGCGTCATCGGTCCATATTTCTTTGAGAACTACCTCGGCTAGGACATCACCGTCAACGGCCCAGATCGATGATTACCATTGGATGATATGGACACCAACGACATGTGGTTTCAACAGGACGGGGCTACGTACTACGCACGAGGGATTCGAGGGCATGATCATCTCACGTGGAGGTGATGTGAACTGGCTAGCGAGATCGTGCGATTTACCCCCGTTAGACTTTTTCTTATGGGGGTCTCTGAAGTCGCAGGTCTATGCGAATAAGCCACGAACTACAGCGGCCCTGAAAGCCAACGTAACCCATGCTATCGGTCAAATTCAGCCTGATTTATGCTGATGATGATATCTCACACACACTTTGTTTTATTTAAATTTAAAGATAGGAAGCACTTAACCCTTTAGTTCTGGTATCCCTGCCAAACTTGTCCGTCTGTGCAGAATAACGGTTGAGAATGCTAGATGCTCCGTCAAGGTCGGTAATGATTTAACCGTTCCCTTGAAAAAATGTTTTTGACAAGGTGACGCGCTGTCATGTGACTTCTTTTATATCACTAGCGAACTCCGGAGGTACAATCTTTCAAAAAAATTTTCAACTACTAGTGTACGCCGATGACACTAACATAATTGGTAGAACTCAGCGAGCGGTCACCGGTGTTTTCACTAGTATTGAAAAGGAAGCTCCCAAAATGAGTTTAGCGGTAATTGTATCCCAAGAAGGGATACACAACATCGACGACAGCTATAATTTCTAGGTACTAAGGGACTTTGTTTACCTTGGTTCTACTATCAATTCTGCCAACAACACCAGCAGAAATAAAACGAAGAATCACTCTTGCCAATCGCTGTTTCTTTGGGCTAAGAAAGCAATTGAGTAGTAAGGCCTTATCCGGAAAAACTAAGGAGGCTCTATGAAGGCCTATGATCATCCCAGTCCTACCTTATGGCGCTGAAGCATGGACTCTATCGAAAGTGGATGAACATATCCCCAGTTGTTTCGAGAGAAAAAGCATTCGAAAAACATTCGGTCGCGTTTCCGTAGACGGACTTTGGAGGAGAAGATTCAACGGTGAACTATATGAGGTGTACAGGGACATCGACTTATTCAGAAAACTGCACATCAGTCGCCTAAGATGGCTTGGATATGTATAGCGAATGGATCCCTTCGAATTTAACCCGGGGGACAACGCAATAGAGGAAGACCTCATCTTTGATGACGCGCGAAAGTAAAAGAGCAATTCAACCAACTTGGAGATGGTGCGCCCCCGACTGTAGCACCCCTTAAGTAAGTAAGTATATACTGATAGGATTTCAATCAGCGGGCTGTCACTGATCAGTTTACGGCCATTGAAACATATGCGGCAAAGAAGGAGTTAATAGTGAAAGGGGACAAAACAAGCTATCATAGCATACATGTTGTCGACAAGAAATGATCCTTGCCTTAGGTAAGTGGTGTATCCAACTAGTTGATGGTTAGTGCAAGATCGTGATTTATAGAGAGAGCTGTTGATTGAAAGCCAGATTGGCTGCAGATTTTAACGTCACTTTAATTAATTTTCTTCCACTTTGCTTCCGCGGTATATGGAGAGAATGAAGCGATGTCAATTTAGATAGAAAACTTCACCCTTAAATTTTACAATGGCAATAACAAATAAGGGATTGACGTCTGCCCTGCTGTCTGTAAAGTTACCTCCACTCAAAGGCTCAAAAACTGACATTAAGTGGCGCACACATTTAGAAAGGAAACCTAAAAATGTTGGGACAACTGTCCAGACAGTTGGTCTGGAGTCTATTCGCTATCGGGCCATCGGGCCAATGGTTGTTCCAAAAATTAATCTTCTTGGAATAAAAGAAGGGAAACACTAATTTGCTCACCCTTGGTAGTTGATTCTTATATCATGAAATACGTAAACATTACTCCTGCCGACTGTAGATCCTTTGAACTTATGCGTCCATCTCAGAGAGAATACGAAAAAATTATATTGTATCAAGATAACAGTGACAACTTACGGCTGTAGCTTAGTGCCGGAAAACCTATAGATATGTAGGAAAGCATGTGGAAAACGTTTTTGTGACTGGTGTACAAGATTTGTATCACGACAGAGGAGCCACCGTATGTCGCTATCTGAAATCATGCGGAGAGGGATCGAAGAGCATACAGCACTAAATGGTATACTGAGCAGTAGAGAAGAAGAGCTTGAAGTCGCATGAAGAGTAAAGAAGTTTAGCGAATTACGCGAGGTGACAAAAGAAACCGTATCGACGTCTTTACCTGGCAAATATGGCAGGAATAGTAGATTAGACAGCATTACTGTTCATGGCTTCACTCAGCATCCAGCGAATGTGAATGAAACCTTGCATACGTCAGATAAGTATAAACTCAAGAGTGAAAGGAGCATGTTTTTGAGCTACCTAACATTTAGATGATAGTGCCCATTAAGTAATCCGTGGTAACAAACTCCCGGTTCTACATTTTAGCAAAATAAAAAAATAATAGGAAAATAAAAAAATTAAGGCGGTTGGATATGATGGCATTCCTGTCGATCTATTTTCAACCACATCAAATACCATATATTGACAGTCCTTCTGCAATTACTTATACACCATACAAATATGGGAAACAGACATCTTTCCGGTCAAGCGGATGAAATGTATGATCGCCAAACTACATTACCAAAAAATGCCAAATTAATGAAATGCAGGACATTAAGAGGTATCTGCGTGTTACCTGTGATCGTTAAGATAACGTCTCCACGTCGAAAAAACAAGTTTCTTCCTTGGATCTTCCTATATCAACTATATAAACACTCTGCAGATCTTCATCGACAGCCTTGGACGGCTAATATTTGGCCCCGTGGAACTAGCATCTTCTGTAGCTCTGTAGCAAGCTCTACTCCAAGGCTCTTAGCGGCGTGATCTACAATTTTCTTCGGAAATTGCGAAGTGGAGGAGATAAATGTGCCATAAAACAGGATTAGTGTCGGTAAAAAAATATACTGCTCCGAAACGCCATAACAAGCCTCAGATGCGGACTAATATTTTGTTGACGACCTTTGACTATCGACTACAGAAAACGATGGGATTCTGGGTTGTTAGGACCCCCCTCTACTCACGAGTCGACGATCCTCAGAATGCCAGATTCCTGAAACTTGAGCGACAGTTCTCACGATAAGTTTTCTCTCATTATACTAACATCAACAGCAAGAAGTACTCTCATACCTTGGAAACCGTACAGTGACCGCATATTCACGGCCAGATTTCATAGTAGGGTAAGAAAAATTACCATCAACCAGTGCTATGCGCCCACAGCTTACCGCCTAATGGGACATTTCAGGGCTAAGGTACGAGGGCGGGTCAATAAGTCCGAATTGAATTTCTGACCTCTTTACTGAAACTGCAACACTGCTCCTGTCAACAGGCATCTGTCAGTTGACTCCTGTCAAAATTTAAACTTGCTGCGTCAGTTAATTTGTGTTTGACAGCTATTTTTATCAGACTACTCACTAATTTGAGGAGAAAATGGAAAAAAGTGAATTTCGTGTGCTTATTAAGCATTATTTCTTGCGAAAAAAAATCATTACCGAGACCAAGGCTAAGCTTGATAAATACTATGGGGACTCTGCACCATCGATTTCAATGGTAAAAAAGTGGTTTACTGAATTTCGTTGTGGCCGTACAAGCACTGAAGATGCCGAACGTCCTGGACGCCCAGTTGAGGTCTCTACACCCGAAACAATCGAAAAAATTCACGATATGGTGTTGGCCGACCGAAGATTGAAAGTGCGAGAGATTGTGGAAGCCGTAGGGATCTCGCATGGCTCAGTGGTTTCAATTTTGAATGATCACTTGGGCATGAGAAAACTTTCCGCAAGATGGGTGCCGCGTTTGCTCACAGTCGACCACAAACGCAATCGTGTAACAACTTCACAGGAAGGTTTGGCGTTGTTTAATCGCAATATGGAGGAGTTTTTGCGCCGTTTTGTAACCGTGGACGAAACATGGATCCATCACAACACACCAGAGAACAAACAACAGTCAAAACAGTGGGTTTCTAAGGGTGAAACGGCGCCAAAGAAGGCCAAGGTGGGTTTGTCAACCAATAAAGTTATGGCGACTGTTTTTTGGGATGCACGCGGGATAATCCACATTGACTACCTTCAAAAGGGAAGAACAATCAATGGGGAATATTATGCCAACTTATTGGACCGATTCAATGACGATTTGAAAAAAAAACGACCTCATTTGGCCAAGAAAAAAGTTCTTTTCCACCAAGGCAATGCAAGGGTGCACACATGTGCAGTTGCCATGGCAAAAATCCATGAATTGGGCTATGAATTGCTCCCTCATCCACCCTATTCTCCAGATTTGGCTCCGAGCGACTACTTCTTGTTCCCAAACCTGAAGAAATGGCTTGGTGGAAAAAGATTTGACTCCAATGATGAAGTCATCTCGCAAACAAAGGCCTATTTTGAGGACCTCGACAAATCATTTTTTTTGGAAGGATAAAAAAATTGGAGAAGCGTTGGACAAAGTGTATAGAGCTCAAGGGAGACTACGTTAAAAATAAAATTATTTTTTTATCAAAAAATCTGTGTTTTAATCCAAAAGTCACGGACTTATAGTCACGACAACACAGCGCTCGATCACGTGATGAGAGTTCACGGCTTCCGGGACCGCAATGATAATGGGAAACAGTTTGTAAAATTCTGCAATATCAGCCGAGTAGTCATTGGAGGCACTATATTTGCGCACAAGGACTGCTATAATATCAGTTGGATCTCATCTGACAGGCAGCGAACTTCAAACTAAATCGACCATTTTCAGAAATTGCGTGCTATACATCCGAAATAAATGTGTAGCTGATAGTGGAATGTCGCGCGATCTTCATCTTTTGTAAGCCACTTAGTTTGGTTCGACCAATTTCCACGTACTTCGTCGGCTTTAAAGTGTTGGACACATGAACTTAGACTGGGATGATGGAACGCCGGATGAAACTAATCGCGCTGCCGGTATCAGGTAAAGAGAAACAATTCATGGATTCAGTTCGCTCTCTTTGATTAATAGAAAAGACAGCACTTACCTTCGTCACTATCTGGATACTCGGCCAATGCCTTCGTGACAGCAGCAACGATCCTTTGGTGTTTCCGCTGTGATCTTGGACAGACTTTATATTTAGGGCATTGCTCGTAGGTTTTGTCGAGGTGCTCTTAAAATCAGTCTTCCCCTCTGTTATGGTCGTGGGTGTTTATGAGGCTTATGGCGGTAAGTGTACCTTATATGCGAATTGTCTTCAGGCGTCCGCTTACATCCCTAAGTCTTCCTCTAACAGCAAAACCACACCTTCGTACTGCATCCGTCAAAAGCAACTCCTCAAACTTGATTCGAGTTACCTGACCTGGTACCGACAGACTTCGGGATCCACTAGCGCGCCAGAAATTCAGTTACTATTTTGCTACAGAAGCGGAAACAATCAGCAGCTCAACGCATGAATACATTAGAATGCGATGAAAAAGGTTTTTGGATCTGGGGCAGTTGGCTGCTTCGGTATAAGGCAGTAAAGCCACAGCACGTGGTTATCAGCAGATGCCTGGAGATGGATCGATGAGCGTATTACACTTAAGGCTCGAATTATAGCGGCATCAACAGTAGAAAAACGCGAGCCCAATATCATATGGAAAGGAAGGAAGTACATTGTAGTGTCAGACGTGGCAAGCGTTCATACATTAACGAATCTGACCGCGAAGGCTGAAGAAGCAGCTAGCAGGTGGAACATAGCGTTTAACATGAATACTTGTGGTGGAGACTTAATTTCACGGGATGGCGTGATACGCCTTGCCGTCGCCTGCCGCCTTCCTGAGTACCAATTCGGAACTGTGTTAGATACCAAAGTTCTCCCTTGGTACCAGTCGAGGCCGATCTAAAACCTTTTACTATTCTTAGGGTCACTGCATCCAGTACTTATTAAAATTCTACATTTGGTCAAACTTACAGGAAGACCCTTTCCGCGATTTGGGATTAAACCGCGGCCACCATGACGCTCCCACAAGGTGGCCTATCTCAACAAGTCAGGCTCGGACCGAGATCCGGGGGCTTCTAACTCCCATGTTACTTCGATTTAAGTCCTGGTAGGGACCACCGGTGCTCTGCCACCAACAGGAACTATGGCCGGCCGCTTGTAACTGGTCAAATCGTAGTAACCCTCGGTGGCGTCATCTGATAACCGTTAAGTAAGGCCAGTACTTTGCTCTGCCCCCGCTTTTTATTAGACAACGTCATTGATGGGAAAAGCCTTGATGATTAAGCGAGGGCCCAGCAGGTAGGACTGCAGGGCCATAGCCGTTATTAGGTCCCTCAAAAGAAATAAACCGGTAGACATTGATGGTATCCCTGCTGAGATTTATCAAGCAGCGTCAGAGTTATTCCCACCGCTCACTTTTAGAGCATGGCACTACTCGCTTATGGAATGCCCTGCCGTAAGTAACCATTGTAACTTACAAACATTTAACACCAACGTAATCGGGTACCTCTCTAAATTTCCTAAATTTCCTTCGCCCGCGCTATGTGCAGACATTTTAAGGGT
Organism: Volucella zonaria; assembly: GCA_963966105.1. Taxonomy (NCBI): domain Eukaryota; kingdom Metazoa; phylum Arthropoda; class Insecta; order Diptera; family Syrphidae; genus Volucella; species Volucella zonaria. The sequence goes on along the minus strand of OZ014531.1, from coordinate 170,829,166 downwards.
ACTAATAACCTCTTGATCCCGCACTAATTAAAAACAAAAAAGCTGAAACCCTTTGGTAACAGATTCTTGCCAAACTTGGATATTTGAGGAGGAAGCAAGCCTCCGATAATGAGTAGGAAGGAGCTGAAATTTATTTCAGCAACCCGCACACGGTGAATGGCAGGCGTTCTTGAACCAATGTTATGGTTGTGGAGACTCTGAACAATACACTTTGGCTTGTTGCAATTCTAAATACTTCTTGGAGCAGTAGCAAGTGCAATATAAGTGATAATAATCATTTGGGCTGCTTGGCAAATTAGAGGACTCGGGATGTGATGTGGTAGTTTACGCCGGCCGGCGACATTACTCTTTGGCAAATACCCACAGCCATATACAGATACATTACTGTAGCTTTAGCGTAAGTTCGGCCAAAACGGAATTGTTCATCTTTACAAGAAAAATCAAGAGACCCTGCTTCATCACACTCAAGTTAAAAAACACACCTCTGCGTCACGCACTGACTCTGCACCATGGGTGGGAGACCAATTCTCACGTATGTCATAGCCTTTTGGTATATAAGTTTGGTGGATACGCATCACTGGTGCCTTAAAAATCCCTCCAATGGCAGTTGTTCAACCCCTAACCTACGAAACACTCAGCAATTAAAGAGCTAAATGTGGGACATACCGGTCCACTGACTCTGCATCAATGAACCATCATTCCCGAAAGGAACAAATGGAGGCAAGCCGAAATATTTCTTAGTAAGTCGACTGTCATCTTGACAGACTGCTCTAAGAAACCTGAGGGCGTTGGTGTAGGGATCTGCTCTCACCACACCTGCATTCACAAATCCTTCAGTCTACGCACATCCTCTAACATCTTCCATTCAGAAGGCTAAGGTATTCATCAGGCCACTCCTTGCCTTAGTCTGAATCCAATATATACGTCGGATATTGCAATAAATATAAACAACCAAGTAGCTATCAGATCCCTAAATTTAAACACTATAAGAGCGAGTAGAGACTACCTCTCATCTTTCAACGAGATGACTAAACAACAGAATATCACACATCGTTGGGTTCCGGGACACGCGGACATCCCAAGGAACTGCACCACTGGTGAACTGGCCAGACAACGCAAGACAAATGACACGCTTTATAAGGTCAGTTATGGTGAACCCATTAAAGAAACTGTAAGCCATCCAGCCTTACCTTGCCCATACTCGATCCTAAACGATGAAAAGATATGATCAACCTGAGGAAACATCACTGGACACTGTACCATTGGAATACACGAAGAGGAATCTGTGGCGCACTTCCTCTCCAACTGGGCTTCATTGGCACGCATCAGAATGTCATATCTCTAAGCAGTTACCACTTCCGAGATCTAAATAAGCCCTGGTCTTTATAGGTCACCTCTTGATAAATTTCTCTAAAAATTTCGTTGGCTTCAGGATGGGCTACTACGCTCTTACAATGGTATCATATTAGACCTACCTAAGTATACCTCAACGTTGATCTCTCTAACCCCTATTCACTATTTACTTTGTTGACGGATTATGGTACCATCAAACACCCAGTAACAAAATTGATGGCCTTAAGTCGCGTATATAAAGATGTCGAGTGGCCTTTTTGACTGACCCGAGCCAACTGCAAAAGCATCATATTCGTTAGCCAGAAATGGTTTTACACCAGAGACACATAAGAAAATAATTCACAGAGTTTTTCAATGGCTCAACTCACCTGGGACACCGACTGCCATCCACACGGCATGGAGTAAAACAGCCAACACATGGCATCACTGGATTAGTTTCGTCCTTTTTACTGAGATACCATTTCGGGCCAACAACCAGAGGAGCTTCCGTAAACACCACTTGATCGGCCTTTATATCACGTGTTGCTTCCAAATACCGACCAAGTTCTTCACTCTTTCCAATTTTGAAAGGTCGACATTCATTTTTATGGGTTTTCCAATGCGCCCTTTGATGATTCGGTCCACAATACACCACCGTTTTACAGGCCGAGCAAAACTGCTTTGCGGGAACCCGGCAAACTGCACAGTGTTCACTTACTTCGGACATTGATCTACCTTTTACGGAATAGTTACGAGCCGACCTATTACTTAATAATCCAAAAGTATAGCCGCGAAAAGTAGAACGGAGTGCAAAAATTCTTTTATTTTTTTAAAAACGTCCAACAAAGTTCATAATGTCTGGGTGAAAAATATCTCACAACTAAATGGTGATTCGAGATAAATTCCCCAAAAACCTCAACAAAACGAATTCATTTCATTTATTTTGGGAAACTGCCATCATTTGCACTCAAAAATTGAGAAATTCGAATGAAAACAGAGAACAACTCGATGAATGTGAGATGTGTATTTTTAAACCTCAAAAACCGATTTATCGCTTTCAACGCGCCAAAAGAGTGCGATAAATTCGCTCACTACTGGACCATGGTGCGATACGGTTTCTACAAAAAATTATATTTCAATTGCAGTTGGTGGATATGACAGGTATTATGATTCAAGGCAGGCCACTTTTGTAGAAGAAATTCTTTCAGCAAATTAGATTACGCAACATGGAGGAATACTGCGAACGAGCGCCTCGAAAACTATGGAAAGATACACGTACGAGTATGTAAGCACTCAATCACAAAATACTCGTACTTTTTAAATTGGAAAAAAAATCTCATCTACGCAGTTTTCAACTAGAGGTCTATCTTCAAATTTTCTCTATCTGGAAGAAACATGAGGCTGAGACGGACTATGACATCATATCTTAAACATTTATGGTAATGACGTTTTCCTGCTCTTGCACAGTATTATACGAGGGCGGGTCAATAATTCCGTGCATTTTTGAATTTCTGACCTCTTTACTGAAACAGCAACACTGCCCCTGTCAACAGGCATTTGTCAGTTGACTCCTGTCAAAATTTAAACTTGCTGCGTCAGTTAGTTTGTGTTTGACAGCTATTTTTATCAGACTACTCACTAATTTGAGGAGAAAATGGAAAAAAGTGAATTTCGTGTGCTTATTAAGCATTATTTCTTGCGAAAAAAAACCATTACCGAGACCAAGGCTAAGCTTGATAAATACTATGGGGACTCTGCACCATCGATTTCAATGGTAAAAAAGTGGTTACTGAATTTCGTTGTGGCCGTACAAGCACTGAAGATGCCGAACGTCCTGGACGCCCAGTTGAGGTCTCTACACCAGAAACAATCGAAAAAATTCACGATATGGTGTTGGCCGACCGAAGATTGAAAGTGCGAGAGATTGTGGAAGCCGTAGGGATCTCGCATGGCTCAGTGGTTTCAATTTTGAATGATCACTTGGTCATGAGAAAGCTTTCCGCAAGATGGGTGCCGCGTTTGCTCACAGTCGACCACAAACGCAATCGTGTAACAACTTCACAGGAAGGTTTGGCGTTGTTTAATCGCAATATGGAGGAGTTTTTGCGCCGTTTTGTAACCGTGGACGAAACATGGATCCATCACAACACACCAGAGAACAAACAACAGTCAAAACAGTGCGTTTCTAAGGGTGAATCGACGCCAAAGAAGGCCAAGGTGGGTTTGTCAGCCAATAAAGTTATGGCGACTGTTTTTTGGGATGCACGCGGGATAATCCACATTGACTACCTTCAAAAGGGAAGAACAATCAATGGGGAATATTATGCCAACTTATTGGACCGATTCAATGACGATTTGAAAAAAAAACGACCTCATTTGGCCAAGAAAAAAGTTCTTTTCCACCAAGACAATGCAAGGGTGCACACATGTGCAGTTGCCATGGCAAAAATCCATGAATTGGGCTATGAATTGCTCCCTCATCCACCCTATTCTCCAGATTTGGCTCCGAGCGACTACTTCTTGTTCCCAAACCTGAAGAAATGGCTTGGTGGAAAAAGATTTGACTCCAATGATGAAGTCATCTCGTCATTTTGAGGACCTCGACAAATCATTTTTTTTGGAAGGGATAAAAAAATTGGAGAAGCGTTGGACAAAGTGTATAGAGCTCAAGGAAGACTACGTTGAAAAATAAAATTATTTTTTTATCAAAAAATCTGTTTTAATCCAAAAGTCTCGGACTTATTGACCCGCCCTCGTAGTCAAGCACTTGACAGCCCACAACTTGGATAAAACTAAGGCCCTAAGCTCAACTAATGGCACGAAGAAGAAGCCACATCGAACGATCCCTACAATATACACCCTGAATGACTCGAACTGCAACCAACTTCAGACTGCTATAATTTCCAAACCGTTTATGACAGTGAGCTCAAATTTTGACACATAACAGATAATTTTATTATTTACACGATTTGCGTCTCAGTTGTGTTGAAAAATTTTTATCCACGATGGAATTCAAACGTGATAGTGTGATTGCTTTATATTTGGCTGGAAAACCACAAGTAGCTATCGTTAGAGCCCTCCAGCACCTCAACGTGAATAAATCATTTGTGTCTCGAACCATAGCTCCTTACCGTGATACTGGCAGCGTTGCAAAACGAATTGAGGTGGTCATAAAAAAACAGCAAAATTGACAGAAATGGTTCGGAAAGTGAAGGCTCGAATTGAGCGAAATCCGCGTCGAAGTGGAAGAAAAATGGCTCGTGAGCTCAACATATCGTTGGAACGGATGCAACACATACTGAAAAATGAGCTTGGGCTCAAGCCATTGAAGTTCCAAAAAGCACACGATCTTACACCGCAACAGAAAAAAGTTGCTGAGTTGCCGAATTTGGTTTTTGCCGATGAGTCGCCATTAGTTATAGAGCAATATGCCAACAAACAAAATGACCGAGTTTATTTACCAGAGAGGTCCTTCGAAAATTTACACCTTCGGACGGCCACCAGAAAGCAGGCAGCACCGATGGTGATGGTTTGGGCCGCCATAACCACAGATGGTCGCTCTCCGCTCGTATTTTTGGACCGTGGCGTCAAATTTAATGCGATCGTATACCGTGAAACTGTCTTAGAGGCAGTATTGAAACCTTCGGCAAACAATCATTTCGGTCGGAGACCGTGGACATTTCAACAAGTTTCGGCACCGTCTCACAAAGCTCGCATCAACCAAGATTGGTTAAAAAACAATGTTCCACACTTCATTTCTTCGACACAATGGATTGCAAATTCTCCGGATGCAAATCCGTTGGATTTCTCTGTCTGGGGTATTTTGAAGGCGAAGGTTGGCACTAAAAAATACCAAAGTTTGGACCACCTCAAACAAGCACTTCGCCGGGAATGGGCCAAAATACCGCAGATCCACTTGCGTGCAGCGTGCGATGCTTTCTTCGGCCGACATATTGAAAACTACTGATACAATTTGAAAATTGATGTATTTTCCAACATTTTTTGCTTCGGCACAATAAAATTAATAACAAAATAAACAAATTAAAAAGTTGGAGTTCGAGTCATTCACCCTGTAGAGAGTTCACAATGGTTGCTTTCCTGGATATAGAGGGTACTTTTAACGACTGCTTTGCCAACTCTGCTAGTAGACGAATAACTTGAGGACTTGATCAGTTTTATACTAAACAGCAGGATAATCAACTCCAAACTGGATGGGGCTTCTGCTAAAAGACATGTCAGCAGAGGTACGCCGCAGCACGCAAGGCGGTGTCCTCTCTCCCCTCCTCTGGAACTTTGTGGTTAATGAACTGCTGATATACCTGGAAGCGGGTGGTAGCAGGGTGATTGCCTATGCGGTTGACGTTGCTATAGCCGTCTCAGGTAAGCATCTTAATGCCATTAAAAAACTCCTTCAACTAAATCTCAACAGATTAACCCGTTGGGCAAATGGCAGTGGATTGGTAGTAAGCCCCCATAAAACTGATTTTGTCCTCTTTTCCAGGAAAGACAAAATTCCAATTATAGACCCTCCCTCAATAAACGGTACCAGTTTTTAGTCATTTCCGATATAGCGAAATATCTGGGTCTCACTTTTGACAGGAAACTAAACTGGAAACCAAACATTCAAGAATGAGTCAAGAAAGCCACAGTAGCTTTATTCTCTTGCATTGGGAACAAATGGGGCCTTCAACCTCGCATAACTCACTGGCTATATATTGCGGTCATAAGACCGATATTCACCTACAGGGTTGTTATTTGGTGGACGGCCTTAGACAATGCAGTCAACTTCAGCAAACTAAACAGAGTCCAAAGAACGGCATGTCTATGCATAAGGCGAGCCTTACGGACTACTTCCTCTGTGGCATTAGAGATTCTGTTTCATTTGACAACACTCGATATTTTCAGCAGGCAAGTCGCAGCGACTGCAGCAATTCGCTTTAAAGCGACTACACAGTGAACAAATAAGAGAACATCGATTACACCATACTTGAAATTTGATTTGTCAAAGACTTCCATGTAAGCTTCCCATCTAGATCCTTCTGGGAGGAAGTTGCTTTCATCTTGGACATGTCAATCCATTTCTACATAGATGGATCTAAACCCGATAGTAGGGTTGGTGGCGGTGCTTTCTCAGATAAGCTAAATCTAAACCTCTCTTTCCGTCTTCTAAATCACTGTAGCGTGTTCGCGGCAAACATTTTGGCGATTAAAGAACTCTATCCTGGCTGAAGAAAAACATGATATCTTCAAAGGGTACCCGCATCTTTGCGGATAGTCAGGCCGCTATCAAGTCCCTGGATTCAGTCTCATTAAATTCCAAAACCGCCCTTAAATGACGATCATCTCTTATGGAGATGGCAGAGCAGTTCAACCTTCACATTTGCTGGGTGCCGGGCCATAGAGATATTCCAGTGAACTGTAGGACAGATAGACTCGCCAAAATTGGAACTTCTCTGCCTATTCTACCGGAAAATGGTATCATAGGTATACCAATCGCTACGTGCAAATTAATGTTAAAGCTGCATGCCAATAAAATAACAGACCTTAGGTGGACTGTTGGATCAACATGTCTCGCCAAAGCCAGATCTGAATCGCTCTAAGAGTCTGATCCTACTAAATAGGAAACATCTCAGCGCCATCATAGGTGTCATCACTGGACGCTGCCTCATAGGCAAACATGCAAGAAGGCTTATCGCTTTACAAACGACTTCTGGTGAAGCTGCATGCACGAGGAGGAAGAGGAGACAATCCTCCACCTTCTCTGTACATGTCCAGCTCTCTCCCCGGAAAGAAAACTACACTTAGGAGCTTTCCTCTACAATGACTTAAGCGATCTAAAAATATAGACATAAGCAGTCTCATACGCTTCATCGTAAGCTCCAACTGCTTCCATTGGATAGATCCACGTAGCATCACAATGGGCCAATAGGCCTAAGAGTTGGTGTTTGCAACAGCCACTCTTACCTGCCTTACCTACCCTATATCATGCTATAGAATCGACTTATCCAAGCAGATACATTAGTTGGCCGCCCTTGTCAGATATGGAGAGAGACAGTCGAGGAGGAAGCCAGATCTTTGGAGATACGAGTAATTTAACCATTTGCGGACGAGAGGTGACTCTTCTGTGTTTATGTTAGATTTCGTTATCTCCAACCGAGGGGAATGAACTATTGGTTCTTGGAAAGGTTTCTTAATCCACTGTTACACGGTGATTTTTGAGTCGCGACTCTTTTATCTTTTCTGTTTTGAACTATCATTCTGTGAGGCCCGTGATATTACACGTTGATTCCTTTCCATGTCCCTAATTTGACAGCTCTCTTTAATTTTTTCCTTCGCCTGTAAACTGTCCAGAGCTCTCTAAAAAAACATTTTAATTTATCCTTTGAACAATAAATTTCTTCCGTCACTTTTTGCCAACTGCTCTTAATGGAGAACGAAAACAAATGAAGCGAAATAGAAAAATTACGAACAAGGAGAAAGAGAAACATCAAAAAAAAGCATCGAAATTCTATTTCTACCCACGACTCACAGGGTTGTTGATTTGCTATCTCATTTTTTCTCACTTTTGTACTTGTGTAATTTTAAAAGGGTCGTGACTCACGAGTCACCGTGTAATAGCGGACTTAGCCGTTGGTGTTCTTTCATACGATGTGTGAAAAGACACATCACTTCAGAGATAAGATAAAATTAACAAAATGTTCTCCTAACCCAAGGTGCATATAATAAGGTAATATACTGGGCGCAATTATTTTGGTCTCGTTCTGCGCATCTGTCAAATTCTAGCAATATGGCCGACCACAGTGAGGACTAAGGCGGAAATATTTTGGTTGCGATAGATTTTTGATTTAAAATTGTATAAACAAAGTTTAAAGATATTAAAATGCGTTGTGCTGTGTACGGGTGTTGTGTTAACAACTATAAAGCAAAAATAAAACTGGAAATGAGAAGATATCGTATCACTCGTTTCCAAAAAAAAAAAGTAAAATGTGCAAGCAGTTGGTTTTTTTGTGCCGCCGAAAAGACAATTTAAATACAAAAACAGCGCGAATTTGTGGAAAACATTTAAAAAAAAAAATGATTTTGTCATTAATCCTTTATACGAGCAATATGGAATAGTTCTGAAAACAACTAGAATTAAAGAAGATACTGTTCCTTCACTTTTGTTACCATTGCAAAAGGATGAAGAAGTGACGAGCCCACGGGATTTACGGATTCAAAATAGACTTCTGATTCCAAGCTATGTGAAGAACAATTGTTATAACCGTTATTTACAGTAATAACACTGAAGTGGACTCCATCTGAAGATCTATCTTTTTTCATCGCTTGGAAACATTTCTACTGAAGAATGCCTCTTCTGAGATCGGCTAACAGACTCCAGTCTATGCCAAGTCAGAGGCGTTTCCAACTATTGTATATGGAAATGCAATTAGTCCTTATCTTCACAATTGATCCCATCAACTCCTCAGTATCGTGTTGTCCCCTATCTCTTTCAACTATTCATAACTTTCTTCTTCCATTCCTTCTTTCATTTTTCCACAATTCTCCCCTTCAGTCGCCTCCCCTCACAGTTCTATTTTCTTACAATTTTCACAAAGCCGTAAAATCAATACCTATCTAAGCAGAGCTTCTCTCGAGTTTAGCAATATATCGCTGGTCGCTGCCCTCCCCATTTTTTACAGAGAAATATTCAGATCCATCTCCCTTTATGTGCCATAAAACTTCTTCTACATTCCCTCCTTGGTATAATCGTCTACTTCGCTCTTTACGAAACAAAAAAAACAAGTTATGGGCGGTATTCCTTCACACCCACTCTTCTTCCGACTATTCAAATTATTCAGGTATTTACCTTCATTGCATTGAATTCTATTACTCTCTCTATCAACGCTACCTGAATAGTGCGCAAACCAATTTCATAAATGACACCAAATCATTTCTTCAATTTGTCAGTTGCAAAATTAAGACTGATGGTTATCCTTCTTCGCTCGCCTTCGAAACCAAATCTTCAAGTGATCCTCCTACCATCTCCAACTTTTTTGCTACATTTTTCAAATAATCACTTACCAACTCCTTCGTACCACATCTTTCTTACTTCAATGATCTACCAAATTTCTCAATTGGTCCCTTTCTCACTCAGAAGTTCGATCCTGCAGTTATTGAAGAAAATTTACTAAATCTTAAAGATGAGTTTGTATCTGACCCAGATGGACTCCCCGCCGCGTTTCTTAAAAAATCCTCTTCCAACCTGTCTCTACCCCTTTCCTGCCTTTTTCGGTTATCCCTTACACAGGGAGAATTTCCCCAGATTTGGAAGACCTCTTATATAATCCCGATACACAAAAAGGAATCTAAGCATGAAGTTACCAATTATCGTCCCATTGCTAAACTCTCTCATATACCCAAACTCTTTGAAAGAATTTTATACGAAGCCTTAAGCTTCAAATGCAAGCCTTGTATTTCACCCCGACAATATGGTTTTCTAAAAGGGAGGTCAACTACCACAAATCTAGTTGAATTCGTGTCTTTTGCTCTCTCAGCCTTAGAAAATGGCAAAGAAATCGATGTTATCGCAACTGATTTCACTAAAGCGTTTGATAAGATATCTCACCAATTGATCCACTTCAAATTGTCTGCTCTCGGCTTTGAGCCTCTTTTATTAAAATGGATTTCTTCTTACCTGGTAAACCGATATTATAGGGTTCGTTGTAGATCCGCACTTTCTGTTCCATTCCTGGCCTCATCTGGAGTTCCACAAGGCAGTCATCTTGGCCCTCTTCTCTTCATTCTTACTATTAACGATGTTGAGAAGGTCATTAAACACTCCTCCCTCTCCATTTACGCTGACGACATAAAAAATTTTAAAACTATTTCCTCTCCCCATGACTCTGTCCTTCTTCAAAAAGACCTTGATCGGTTTTCAATCTGGTGCCTCAAAAACTGCCTAGAACTTAATGTAGCCAAATGTCAATCTATAACCTTCTCACGTAAATGCAACGCGTTTTCTCCCCGACGTTATTTTCTCTATGGTCAACCAATTCCCCTAGTTCAGTCTTTTCAAACCTTGGCATATTATTCGACTGTGAACTTAATTTCAAAGCCAACTCATCACTTGGTCGTCCAAGGCATATTCTAGCCCGTATGTAACCAGATCTCTCTATGTTAACTTTGTTCGCCCCCTGCTTGAGTATGCCAGTCAAGCTTGGTCGCCCTTTCACTGGGTTCATGTTTCCCGAATCGAGGATATTCAACGTCGATTCCTCCGATTTACTCTCCGTGGTCTGCCGTAGAACGACCCTTTAATCTTACTTCCCTATCAGGACCGCCTCAAACTTCTAAATATGAATTCGTTAGAAGAACGTAGGAATACTGCTGACATTCTTTTCATTCATCGACTTCTCTCAGGTTCCATCGACTGCGCATCCATTTTGAACTCCATTTCCTTCAATACCAACCCCCGCAATCTACGTTGTCCTCGTCTCTTCTATCTACCGATCCACCACACCTTTTATGGCTCCAAGGAACAAATCTCCCGAATGCTCCGAAAGGTCAACTCAAACCTCTCCCTTTTTGATTTCCACCTGAGCACTCCTCGTCTCAAATAAGATCTCCTCCATCACTTCCTTGGTCCCTAGCTCTTAAATCTTTCTAAGCCAATAAATGGTGGCCTCAGCACTCACCAAAATTTCAAATATCTCGACATACCGTATTTACAAAAATCGCCTTGTCCTGCTACCTAACCCGGCTGAAAAAGTCGTTGTCCGCAAAGGGTTAAAGGAAATTCAAGCGCATTGCAGAGCATTAGCGGACAATAAATGTCACTTGAAAATGTCCACTAATAAATTACAACAGTGGAGGACTTATTGACGATTTATGAACAGTTAAAATGCCATGAACAATTGCTGGAAACACCCGTATAAGCATTAAAAAGACGTCAGTGCTTGAAAATAATTTCAGTAAATCAATTTGTGTTGACATTCTAGAATTATAATATTCCCCAAAATAACCCTTAAATCATTAACGATGTTCTTTGCCTACAGTTACACTATTTAACTAATTTTGAAAATAATACTGGAAGGCATTAATATTGCATCAACATGCCCTCACAACTTAAGACACATGCGCCTTCGAGTGTTTACATTTCGGAAACTCCAAAAAGAAAGACTCATAATGCGAGTACAGTATGACCATAAAAAAAACCCATTAATTCCAAAATAGATTTTTCTTTTACTTGCAAAAATATGTACATAAATATTGTAATAATTAATGTCTTCCTCACTCTGTTAATGTGTACACATTGACTATTGACAGAGTTCCATTACCATTTCGGCAGTTGGCTATGTTATGGCGCAGGCAATATCCTAGCAACGCAGTTTATGTTTCCCTGAAATTAAATTCGCAACAAACAATGACAACGCAACAGTCCAAAAGAATGTGAAAATTTTTTTATCAATTTAATAAAGTGAATTTTGTTGGTTTTATTTTAAGATGAAAGTTACAAAAAGATTCTTGGGCATCTTGTTAGTTCTTTGTGCAATTTTGTCAAGAGTTTCGGCAAGATATGTTGAGGGGCATGTGAAAACATTGGAGGCAAGAGTGTTTTCTTTTTGTGACAAACCGAATTCAAATTGAAATTGTGATTTTGTTTCAATTTTACAGGATTGGGTTTTCCTGGCACGGTTTTGTTTTTTATCGGGAAGAGGTCGATATGAGTATCATATTGAGTTTGAACGAAGATTCGGTGAACCACAATTGTTGTTGTACTATGACGATGAGACACAGTGGCCAGCTATCTACAAAACAGGAAAGGTGAGTAGATTTTGTATTTGTAGATAAGGTTTTCCTATGAAAAGTGTCCTTCTAAAATGATATTTCCCTTGTTAGTGATTCTGACCATTTGTTTGTACAAGAGTAGTTTAACTTAGCGTGAAAATGTTGACCATCATCCTTCTATTCTATTCTTCCATTTTGTTAAGGACGCTATATATCCACAATGAAAGTGGCATATTAACTAGCTAAAGCCACCTTCCTCTAATTCTCCGAATTTAAGAGTCAATAATCGGGCTGTAGTAAAGGGTGTTTCAACAAGAGGTGTACAATTGTTGAGTTATCTCTGAAGCCTTTATTGCTTTATAAAGTACACACATGGGGATTACTTATGGAATATAATATCTTCCAAACGATCACCTCCTTTTACCGAAATTTCCAATCACTCTTTTACATAATTGGGACTCTATCGCGGCGATAGCGGCTTTAATCTTCGCTTCACAGTTAGAATTATTTGCGGATGGTTAGCATAGACCTTTCCGGGAAATCAGTGTTTCCGAAACGCGAAATTACGCGGCTAGGAAACTTCGTGTACAATAACTCGATTGTTGAAAGTAGAGGTTATACGTATCCATATCCTCAAGCTCCGGCCACAAAAAATTAATGGCTTTTACGGCCTCATTTTCGAAAAAGTGCGGCCCTGTGCCATCTCCGCTCCTTAAACCGCACAAATTGTTACTCATTCTGGGTACATTGGTATCTCCTGAATCACTCGTGGATTTTCGGTGACCCAGATGTGGCATTTTCGCTTATTAACGTTGCCGCCCATGTAGAAATGGACCTCATCTGAGCATCCCAAATTTCATTGAATTTTGACATTAGTTGTTCCATTCAACAAAACAGCGATCACTTCAACTACGTCAATTGATGAGGTGTTACTCTAATCAACGTAGCAAACAATATACCTTCTACCATATTCTGCGAACGTCTGAAAATTGATTGACCTCTTCTAAACCCTGAAGTTCATTACCAATAAAGTTTTCAAATTTAAACAAAAACCAAGAAGTCCAAATCAATGCTCACATCTCTTCATCGATTTCAAGACCGTCAGAATCTTAAAAGACGAACTCTGCAAAGCCATCTGTTGTATGTAAGTAATCTATGAAGAATTACTGCGGAAAATACTAGCATTGATTTCAATAACACACTCACAAATTTGCAAGGGATTCAGACCATAAGATTGGCTGCCTTGTGACATGGTCTCAGTCCAATGGCACAGCTTCAACCACACCTCGTATACATACATACTATATGTGTATTTGTTTTTTTCTGTCGGAACAGAGCACTTAGACAATACTCCTTGTACTCGTTGTATGTTCCTTTCTACAGTGTTAGCGTTCTACATATCAGCGCCGAGTACCTACAGCCTGATGCAAGTGTAAGCCAGCTTCAAGCAGAGATAGTGCTCGTCGATGTTGTCATCACTTTCACAGCAAGCTTCTCAGAATGTTGTATTGCTTAAACTCAGCACACTTAAGTGCTTAGTAAAAGCATATTGCCCCGTCACGCGTAAGTAGCTTGCATTTTTTCCTACAGAAGGACATCAGGAAAGCCGCTACCCTCTTACAGATGTCGGAAAGCAATTATTTGGCCTGCCGCCAACCTGGGGCTATTCCATCCACGGTTATGCTCATATGAGACCCAACTGCTAATAGTAGCCCTAACTGAGGATACAGAGAGGCCTAACGGAAGTTCCGGTCCTGAAAACCTCTCCTCTGAGTCTTGCCTAGCAAGTTCATAGCCAATATCATTCCCCGTGATCCCATTATAACCAAAAAAACCTAATAAGACTCACTGAATTCAGCTTTCCGACTCCGTTCAGTTAAATTTTGCATTCTCCAACCAACTTGCGAGTTGTGAGAGGGTCCAGCTAGTCTGTTAGTGCACTTTGGCTGTCCTTACAAAAGGAAATACTTCGCCCCCTTTACAGATTCTTCATAATGTGTCAAAAGTCGTTGCAGTTAGGATTGCGTATATCTCCGCTTGGAAGACAGATGCAAGTTTTTCTAACGAGGAGTGAAATCTAAAGCTGTTGTCTTCTAGAAAGACACCAGCGCCGTATGCTCAATTGGCTTTGGAACCATCCTTGAAGACCGGGCTACATTCCCTTCTTGGCTCAGATCCTGGCTGAAACTATTCCTGGGCATAGGAAAAGTCGATTTCCAATAAAAGGGTAACTTTTATGACTTTTTTTACAGTGGTAGGGAAGTAAGTCCGACAATACTAACCTTCAAATGCGGGAGCTGTTCCTTTTTGTTACCCATAGGACGCGAGACTTATGTAAATGATTTTAGTAGCTCTAACCGTGCATGTAATTGCCATCCATGATCCATTCTTTGACCGTGTTAGGTTAGGTTGACGGATAGATGAGGTATTTGTAGTTGAGTCATTCTATACGTCAGCACACTTAGGTCTGTGTAGAACCATTTTAACGCCCGAGTAGGGGAATTGGAAGGGTATATGGATTTGAATGCGGTTCCTAGTTCTAGTTTCCGCTTTCTGTCTCATCTGGTTGCATCTGCGAATCTGAAAAGAGATGTAAGTGAAGCAGCAGATACAATAGTTCTGAGAGGTCGTGGAAGAAATAACTTCCTAAAGTTCTTTGCCTTAAATTACTGAGATTGGTACACGGGCACAAAAAGTGGAGGGTATCAGCATAGCGAATGCTTATGCTGAACGCAAAGAGGCTTAAGCACTTCGCGACAGCGCTTCACAAACCACGACTAGACTTCGATTTCCGCGATGGTCTTGATGGCAGCCTGGCTGTCAATAAATATAGTAATAATTTCGTGGGATATTGCCTTTATTGTCTCAAATTTGGGTGCTTCTGCCACAGCCAATATCTCTGCCTAGTCCGGCAGGCGTCGTAAGTATCGTAAGTTCAATTGACCAAAGGCGATTCCGGCGCCAGTTCCTGTCTCCATCTTTGGTTCACCCATGAGAAAATAGATATCGAGTCTGGTATCATTTGCGTTGCGTCCTGCCCCATTCGTCTCTGGTTGGGAAAAGTTTTGTTGATCTGTACGATATGTGTAAAGGTGTTCAGCAAGTTGTGTCGGGTTGAAGTGCTTGTATCACGATTCACCCCATCTGATCAAATCTCCCGATATCGTTTTAAACCAAGAGTGTCATGGCGAGGTGAGGCTCATTTATTCTCTCTCCATCTCTCTTTCCCTATATATATATTTATATCGCTCTCTCTCTCTCTCTCCGTATCTTCCTCTTCCCCTCTCACCCTCTCTCTCGTCTCTCTCTCTCTCTCTCTCTTTTGACATCAACACCCTTCCATGGGAACTGGGACTCCATCTGTAATTTAGGTGTTCACCGGCAAGATGGTTACACGTAGAGACTAGTTGAAGACGCTTGTGTCCCGATTTCGTGAGCATAACTGTACTCTTATCGCCGCGTTTTTGACTTTAAGGTCGATACTAAATTATGGATATCTTCTTTGGCCTCTATTACCTGAAGTATACGTCGCTGTGCCGGACTCTGAAATTTTAGCTCCATTGTCAATCTAAATACTATAACAGATGTTTGATACTAAGCCGCTCTCACACAAGAGAGCATAGACCATAGGTTATGAAAACGTCTTGTAAAGAAATTGATTTCGTCTTATACACTTTTAGACATGTGCACAAAAAATGAGCGTTCTTCATCCGGAGGATAATCAAATCGTTACATTATCTGCCAGAAGCCCATACCACATTGTTTCTGGTTGCGCTCTAAGGACATCGAATGCGAACAAGGACACCACACTAAGGTTTGTATCACCCACCTATTAACACACAGGTTGCTTTCAATGTTCTTCTTTCTAGACCCAATATTGAAACTCCTATCGATAATCCCGTCACTGGTGATATAAATGCTTCTTACTTCGATCAATTTCTGGAAACATCCACCGAGTACTATGGTTCCGGCTCTACTGCTGGAGACTTTGAAATATTCAATGTGACTTACTCAACCTACTTGAATGAAACTGAAACTTTTAACCAAACCGATGGAGTCAAGTACGTGCCAATAGGACCCGACGCTGGAGGATTCAAAAATAGCATTGAAAATGACACCGAAGCTAATTTGGAAGACGTCGAGGTGCTCTTTGAAGAGGATATAGAAAGAAATGGAACAAAGGTAAGATAACTGTTAGAACAATTAGCAGGCAAAAATACGTTCTTTTTATAGATTCGAATCAAACGTGGATTTGGATCGGTTGGGAATACTTTCATCGTAACTTGTCACAGTTCTGGAGGATTTTTAACTTCACGAGAAAGGTGGTGGTATATAGCCATTGCCAATTGCGGAAACAAACACGGCATCGATGTTAGGTACAAATTTCGAATGACAAATGGTCCACCAGGCGATTTCTGGCACGAACATTTCTCTGCTGATGAGATGTGTAAGGCAATTATCTGTGACTTACATATATTGCCAGACAATCACTTACCCATTTTCGTATTTTTTTCAGATATTCCACCAATCTTACTGGCAGAAGCCTTAGCCTATGTGTTTCTGCTACTTGCCATATTGATCTGTGCCATTGAATTGAAGAATCGACACTTGTTCCATTGCACCTACCGACTATTTGCTATGAGTGCTAGTTTCCAATTCTTCGGGGTTCTGTTTCTTGGTGTTTCTTGGTCCAGATATGCAATACACGGTGTGGGCCCTTATACAGGAGTTGGAACCACTTTATTGGCTGCTGCAGAGATCGTCTTTCTCATTGTCCTTCTTTTAATGGCCAAGGGCTACACCATAACCAGAGCTCGAATCTCAACGTGCTCCACTGTTAAGCTAACAATCTTTGTCAATACTTACATCGTCTGCTACATGTCTCTGTTCATATACCGTGAAGAAGTCTTTGATCCGGGGGAAGTTCTTAACCTATACGAATCACCAGGAGGTTTAGGAATCGCTTTGCTCCGATGTGGTTCATGGGGAGCATTTCTCGTCTCAATCATCAATACTACGAGGAAGTTTCCAGAGAAAGCAGTTTTCTACTATCCATTCGGAATCCTCGGATCAATGTGGATTCTTGGCGGACCCATACTCACCTTCATTGGAATTGTATTCTTCGACCCATGGGTACGTGAAAGTGTTATGTGTGCAGTATTTACAATTCTCAGCATTTCGGGTCATTCATCATTCCTTTGGCTAACTTGGCCATCAAGAGCCAATATCAGTTTCCCATACCACGTGCGAACGAACCATGTAGGTGTCATGTCGGCAGCAGACGATGGTGCTGATTATCCACGACATGTTTACGAGCCGAGCGTCGATCAAAATGCCCAAAATATTATCATTCCTCTATCCAGACGAACAGAGGACCTTCTTAACGGTGTCTATAGTCAATATTTATGTGAAAGACAGTGTTATAATTCTGCTTCGACACCTCTAAGCCATGTATCATTCCCAAATGGAATTAATGAAAACCAAACAAATGCCGGAGACAACAAAAGAAATAATCCAAGGAAAGAACCATCAGAGGAACAACAAGATTCTGGACATCCATCTTTGGAAGATATTCGCAGCAGTTCGAGTGGTAAATCTTCAGAAGACAAGCCACAACCTTCAGCGCCGCCAGCTCCAGACAGTTCAAATGAATCAAAGAACTCTTCAGCTGCGTCGTCAGCGTCGACATCGAAACGTAATCCGTTCGTCATTAATTCAGAAACGAAGCAGCCGCATAAAATCATTTTGGATCCAATAAATCCGCCTGTTCAGACAAACCGATTGGGCGATGTACCGGCACATCTGTTTGCTGTACGAAAGAATTCAAACACCAATTAAAATTTAAATCGCAGTTAAACCATACACAGAATTCAAAGATAATCTTTAGAAATGCAATAAAAATTTTTATTAATAAAAACCTGGTAGTTTTCGTTCCTGAGAAGAAAACAGTTAGATTCCGTTATAACTTAAACCTTAACCAATTCAAAGAAAACCAGATGAATCACGTTCGAGATGTGGCTTAATTTTTTTTATTGAATACGGCTGCGTCGTCCATTTAAATTTCACAATCCAAGTTACAAAGTAAAACGAAAATTACTAGGCGAAAGTGATATCTCTCAATAACATCTCTCCCGGCTTATTCGAAAACAAAGCCTTTGAAATGATTAGGCATCTTGACCACACCTGTTGACCGTTTGGAGCATGTTATCGGCCGATCGGATGCCATTGTTGAGTCTTTCAAGGTACTTACAATACTTGCAGATGCAACTGCTGATTTAGATGCAGCGTTAACTGGCATGCAATCTCTCTGTTATCTATGTCACAACTCTCAGCTGATTCGTTTCGCAATTGTTCGTCCCGTTGAAATTTTTGATCTGTTAAACGCTAAACAATAGATGAATTTGGAGTTGCAGAATTCGTTAACACCGGCGAATGTTTTTGGTCTGATATCTGGATCCCCAACAGGCTCTTCTCTTCCCCAAATCTGATCTATGTCTTCTGTAGATTCCTTCATCAACAGATTTCATAACATACTACGCTGAACAGGTAATCTGAATGACTTCCTGGAATCCATTTGTTACTTGATGCGAAACTACGGATGTAAACTTTGTCACCCTCTGCAAACTGCCCTGATTTGTTCGTAACTGTTTTGGGGTCTTCATCTTGGATGCTGTCTGGATGTAAACGATCTAACAAAGAGCAAAGTCGTCGTCCCATTAGTAACCCTGCCGATGTCCTTCGTGGTTGTGTGTTGTGTAAACTGGTATCTCGCTAACTTCAATTAGTGGTCGCCATCAGTGAGAGGTGTTAACAATCTTTTGACTAACTGGACAAAATGTTCTGTTTGACCATTACTTGAATGGTGATGTTGTGCGGTTGTATAAACTTCAGACCTTTTCGTTTGTAGACATGGTATACCATGTATAGGAAACAGTTCTCCTAAACACCTAATAAACTCAGCTAACGATCTTTGCCATTAAACAATTCTTGCCTTGAAAAGGGCCATCAAAATCAAGGGTGTAATTTCTTCCCTAGGTTAACTGATGTTCCCATGAATTGTCGTAGTGCTTGTTTTGGATTTGATCTATTCTCTTGTCAATGTTGGCATTGCCGCACGCAATGTACAATATTCTCATCTAATTTGGGCTTTCATTGTACTCATTCCTGGACGATTTGCGTGAAGAAGTTTAAGTGTTTTTTCTCGAAGTCTGATCGGAATTATCACACGGTATCCACGTGTGGAGATCTCTAGGCGTCTGCACGATAAAGGTCTGAACTCTGCACTTTTGTCGTCTAGAGTGTTCGGCCATCCTACGCAGTACCCGACTAAGAAGTCTATATCTTGTCCTTTCTATATGAACTTGCTCTGCTGTAATCGGAGGATTAGACATTGGTTCCAAAAGTAGAAGGTCTCCTGGTGGTATCTTTTCTTCAATTAACTTGTTGACTGGAAGTTTGCCTATGCAATCGGCGTTCCCATTGTTCTTTCCTGATCGGTGTTCTGGGGTGTAATCGTATGCCGTCAGCTGTAGACACCAACGAAGTATTGTCAGCGAAATCATGACTGGTATCTGTTACTGCTAAAACTTCTTTGTCGATGCTTGCGTAATTGCTCTCGCTTGATCCCAACGTTCTGAAAGCGAAAGCGATTAGACGTTCTGTTCCTTTAGGCTCTCGGAGTGCTAGAACTGCGTCAACTCCGCAAAGTGAATCGCCACATGATAGAACCACCTCCTTAGATTCGTCGAAAAACGTCAAAATAGCTTTCTTATCCAGGAGCCTGTGTAGTTTCTCAGGAGCAGATGCGTTGTGGTGCAGGAATCGATTATAGAAATTAAACAAACCAGGAAATTATTGCAACATTCCCTTGTGCAGTTCTGAAGCGTTGTGTATAGCCTCCACTTTTGCTTTACCTAGGCGTACTCCATCAGCACTTATGTGGAAGCCCAAAAATTCCACATGTATTACTGCAAACTTGCATTTATTTTTTCGAACAGTCATGTTGGATCATCGTAAGCGTCAAAAAACTTCTTCGACCCTTTTAGAGTGTTGTGTCTTTGCTATTCCAGAGATGATGTTATTATCGAGATATGCTATTACTCCTGGAATACCTTTAAGTAAATTTTCGATTAAATTTTGGAATAAACCTGGTGCTGCTGATGTTCCGAACGGTAGTCTTCGTGCTTTGAAAAGGCCTTTATCAGTGTTAATTGTCAGTAACTCCGCTGACTGCGCTGACTGCGCATCCTTGTAAATCGAATTTTGTAAAAATTGTTCCGCAACTAAGCCTTGAAACGGTGTCGGCTGTGGATTTTATAACCGAATTAGCAATGAAGCGATAATCTCCGCAAATTCTTATAGTACCGTCACAGGTACAACTGGCGTAGCTCATCTTGAAAACTCGACTGGTTCAAAAATTTCGTGTTTGACAAGTTTATGTCGACTTTATCTCTAATTGTAAATGAAACTTGGTGATATTTTCTAAAAATGGGTTGCGCATTGGCCATCAATTGGATTTGAACTAGCTTTTCGTTATGTGCTCTAACTTTTCAGTTATTACCTCGCTGTATTCACTACATAGCAACTGCACATTCTTTTCTTCATTAATAGCTTCAAGACCATGAACTGATATGTCTAAATGGGGAAAGCAGTTCCTTTCAAGAAGATTTCGGCCATGCTTTTTAGACGGGATTGGAAGATTTGGACGTTTCCCCTTGAATTCGACTTCTACATTGGCTTGTCCCAGTATCTTCAGCGATTGTTTCGACCACATTCTTGACATTGTTCAATGTCTGCTTGAAGTACGTGTACTGCTCCAAGTTTCAAGTGGTATGAGGAAAAACGCAGCACCTAAATCCACTTCCATCAACTCTGTGATATTGTTTAGTCTAACTTCTACTAAAACATTTGGTTGTGAAGTATTAGCAACGTCAATATTATTAAGTTGCATTAGATTTTGTACCGAGGGAACAACATTGTTTAATGGGAAACAGTTTGATGTAGGTTCTTCTACGACTACATTAGAACTACTATTTTTGTACCTCTAGCCCTCAGCATTGTGACGATTATCCTGTTTTCTGTTTTTTTTTTTTTTCATTGCTTTATTTATCTGTAGAACTTCGGGGCTGTTATCGTAACAAACACCAACTGCACTCCGAGTAGCTGCTTCGTGTGCTACGGCAAGTTCGTATGCTTTAAAATTTAGATTAGTTTCAGCGAAGAGACGTTTCTGAAGCGATGAGTCTGCGACGCCACATACAATTCAATTTCGAAGCATATTCTCCAGCTCCTGGAAGTTACAAATTTCACTTAATTTACAAAGATCATTACCAAACCCTGGAATGGATTCATCAAGTGCCTGCTGTCTTCTATGGAAATTGAATCATTGTACGACCTCATTTGGTGTCGGGGTGAAGTGCGCTTCAACTTTGTCAATGATCTAATTGAAGGTGAAATCTTATGGTGCCTTGGGTCGTTTTAGAGAGCGAATAATTTCGGAAACATCTTTTAGTTGAAAATAGCTTTTATAATTATCCTCGATGACGTTGTTAGCCTCAAAATAGAACTCCATCCGCTCCTTGTAGCTGGTCCACGAAGATTGTATATTGTAGGTGTCTAGTTGACCCCTGCAACCTATTTGAAGTCCAATCATTTTGTTAGAACAGGTACGCTCTTGGTGCTGTCCAGTTTCTGCTAAGACTAATCAGTAGTTCCATCAAAGTAGATGTTTGTTTAGCTATGAAGCGAACCTCTCAAAGTTACTTCCAACTTTGGAAGCAAGGTTAAGATGCTGCAGATATACAAAGATCAAGGGATACCATAAATTTGTCGTCGCGTCAACTTCACTCGGTAGTAGCACCACCACCAAAGACAGTAGCCGAGCTCATTGTACAATGCGATTCCAGGAATATGTAACTTATCATATGCTGCGTTGCTAATACTCAAAATCTTAGGAAAAATGGAATGTGAGAGACAATCATCTATAAAGTACTATTGAATGCTTCCATGTCAGATAATAGATGCAAGTCCTTAAAAGGCAAAATTGGCCAGACTGTTTCATGCTTGAGACTCATTTCCCAGGGAATCTAATCAGAACCAGCTCCTATCAGCTGGTAACAGAGCTCCTATCAGAGTAACAAACACGATGTAGCTGGTATTTGACATATCTCATTTGTTGTGGTGAAGGATGAAATACGCAGTTGCTTCTGAAGAGAATCTTCACTGCCAGATTGCCACTGACATACGAGTACGTCCTGATCCCAAGGCGAACAGTAAGAGTAGCCTTTATACAGAAAACTGGAACTTCGAAGCTTCAGACCAGCCAGTCTGACTTCTTCCATGTTAAAGAGTATAAAGAGAATGGTAGAAGTTCATGTGGGAAAAACTACTTTGCTAATGCAACCTCTGTCTAAGATGCAACGAAATTCTCGCAGAACTGAAGGCGCACTCAACTAGAAGAACTAGGTAATGGGCATTTTCATTGACATTGAGGTTACTTTCGACATTAAAACTCTTGACGACATGTGTAATTAAGCCAGACAATACGGCGTAAACGACTGGTTTTGTGGATAAGACCAATGCTGGTAAATAGGACCATTACTACGATGCTGACTGCGGGCAATATTTGATAACGGAGATACACAGGGGTCACTCACAAAGCTGCGTCCTGTCTTCATTACTATAATGAATTTTGATTGGCTCACTGCTCAATATTCGTAGTTCTAACGTCCATGCGATGTATAGTAGCTGTACTGTCTGTTGAATCATACCCAGGGACTGTCTGCATGCGTAGACGTATCAACGATTCATGCATTGGAAATGTGCCTTCAGTCTGTCCTTTCAAATCTGATTTTGTTCTCTTTGTGAAACGGAGGAAGCTGACTGGTCTGACCCATCTCCAAAACCGAGCTAGAATTCGGCGGTGGTGTCATTTTAGCGGACGACAACGTTAGATTTCATTTCTCGTTAGGGAACTTGAGTCTTTTTTCTATGCGGCGATATACGCCATCCAATGATGGCAATGAACTATATTGCGAGGATCCGGTAATGAGGGCGAAGTACCTACGCCTATAGACCCAGCCAAACTTCACAACTTCAAGCTTATCCGAAAATGCAAGGCCTCTCTGAACGCAATCGGAAGGCTAAATTCACTAATTTTTGTTTGGGTACTAGGCCACAATGGGATCATGGGAAATGGAATCGCCGATGAAGTAAGCCTCAGAGGAAAGGTTTGCAGGGTCCTTCATTAGGGCTGCATAGATCCTGGGTTATGGCTTCCATTGACAGTTGGGTTTCATATAAGGGTAAATGCAAATGATATAACTCTCCAGGTTGCCAAACGAATGCTTCCCGACGTCTCCAAGAGGTCATCGACTTTCCTGCTGTCTCTCAATAGGAAAGACTATAGACTCTACTTACGCTTTAGCCTAGCACCTATGTAAGTGAGCTAGGCGCAAGGGAAAGAAATCCTGCAACGCTTGCGGCGAGAATGATGACACCGCAGAGCATCATTTCTGTGAGTGTCTGGACTGCGCTCGCATCCAACTGCAGGTACTTATTGGTGATGCGATGGCTGGTAGTACTGTAGGCATTTTACCACTGAAGCGCGTTGCCATCTTTCTACGAATGACTGACAAATACCAATAAAAGGAATATGATAAACTAGTTCTTTGTCTAAGTGTTCTGTTCCAACAGAAGAAAACAATAAAAAAAAAAAGGAGAAACAGTAGTTCCAACGTAATTCTCTGATGGTCGCTGTAGAGGTACCCAGAATTAAATGTCTTCTTGCCTCGAAATTCAGCGGAACTATGTCTAACAATTGACAATATCTAACACTAAAGCCTACTACCACAACTGTAGTGTTAGTTGTAAATCAATCTTTCGCATTTGTTTGAGGCGAAGCTGTAGCAGTGTGTAGTAGTTCGTTGTTTTTAAATTAAATCTGTCTATGGTTGTCAGCTTCAAAAGCGAAGAAACTAATAGTGTAAAACATACCGACATTCTTCAGAACACACACATCCATTTAAATACTGATAAACAAGTTTATTTCACATCAACAATGTGTCAAAAAGCTATAACTCCATTTATTTATAAAATAATGACAAACGTATTCAATTTAATCAAATATTCAGATCAGAAAAGACAAAAGGAAATGACTAAACATCACTTGGTGATGATGACCCGACCCAATAACCTAAGTGTCCCCTAAAAATAGTTTTTTAAGCATCCCCACAGCCTGTGATGCTTTTTTAGTTATCACATGTCGCAGATATGTTACATTTCCACTGTTAGCCAATCCAATCGATGCCAGGAACAAAGTGTAGCACAATAACGAGAGTGCATAACGATTTTGATTAACCCAATCGATAATAGCGCTTCGCGTGCTATTCTCATCGGGGAATTTCCTGCCGTAGAAGAGCAAGTATCGTACTCTTACCATGTCGTTGTTTGTTATCACAATGTAGGTATTGGGAATATCAGTTTTGTGTTTCTCTAAAAAGTGGAAAAATCTTGGATTATTTGTTTCTGTTCTTATATTCTGGGATTTTTAGCTTACCATCTTCTTTGAACTTTACATGCTCTGGATTTACAATGTATTCGCATAGAGCAACACAGGACAGCATAGCACCACAATTCGAAGCACCCCAGCTAGCACCAAATGGACTGTAGCCAATACTTACAGCGAGTTCGGATGATAAGTATACACCTTCACCAAAGAGACCATTCTGTCGAAATTTATTGTATAAATCGCATTATATGAAAACCACAAACCAAGTGTGAGCGTATTACAAACCTTGCACATGTGCTGATGTAGGCCATAATTGATGATTGAATAGAAACTATCTAATTTGCTTCCGTGAAATGCATATTTACTTGGAAAGTTTTCTTTTTGTTTTTGGAAGACTTCTTCGGATTTTGAATTCGTTGTAGGGCAAATGGCAAAAATATGACTAGGACGGACTGTGTCGCCTTTTTGAGGAATCTTTGACATAATGTGTTCATACTAAAAGAGAAAAAGGATTTTTTTGTTCATTAGATTCGTTACATAAAGTGCATGCAGATATTGAAACGTGTGGTTTGGAACTACAAATAAACAACGCCGACTCTTAAAACTAAAAAACAAAAACAATCAAATTATGGTTGGAAAAATGGCAAGTGGCCACCAAGGAGCTAAGAGAAGACGCAATTTCAAGTGACTAGCTATGAAAAATCTGAAGAATTAACTGCTGAGGTCGAATAAGAAAAGACATATCAATTTGAGTGGAGAGAAAATTCAGTGGTTAAGAATTTGAGCGCAGTTTCCGAAACAAGCAATTTCCGATCACGTTTTCATACAGGAAACTTAACTCTACTATACAAAGATCAATGATCAACGTTCAACGTTCAACGTTCACTTTCACAAAAGACATGGAAACAGTGAAAGAAATTTATGGTGTTGCATTCGACGCACTTATCCAGTATTTTAGACTCGGAACATTACCAAATTGCACCCGACGTCTCAACAATCGGAAAGCATTAGGCATTTATGGCATTATTTCTTTGTTTTAATAATAGTGTGAATAAAAACTGCACTCGTGAGTTGATATATGTTTTATCCAAATATCGGGAGGGATTTAAAGTTTGCAACTTTAACGCGCGAAGCCTAAACATCTTCAAACTAAGCTATCTGTATTGCTTATTTTTGTAGTAGTTCTGATTCGCTTGGTACCGAGGGTTTCAGAAATTTCTTTGAAAATACTGAACTCGAATTGAGTTCCCTGATCAGTCGTGATCGTTTGGGGAACATTAAATCTGGAAACCCAGTTTTGAACGAAAGCGGAGACAACCGTGGAAGCATTCATATTTCTTAAAGGAATGGCTTCAGGCCAGGACGAAAATCGATCTTTTACTGTTAGTAAATAAGTAAAACCTTGAGACGGAGGTAACGGACCAACTAAGTCCATATGGACGTGTGAAAAACGGCCTTCTGGAACTGGAAATGTTCCGTGTTTCGACGTAGTGTGTCTAGAAATTTTAGATTTTTGACAAAAAATACAACTTTTATTCCAACGGTTGGCGTCCTTCTTTATTTTTGGCCAACAAAAAGAAGTTCGTAATCATCGACCTATAGCGCTCGCCGTTGACGGTGATGGCCTGGCCAACGTCGTTCTCAAAGAAATATGAACCGATGACGCCGCCAGTCCAAAATCCATACCAAACAGTGACTTTTTCGGAATGCATTAGACGCTCTTAGATCTCATGTGGAATGGTATCGTCTCAAATTCGACAATTTTGTTTGCTGACGTACCAGAAATGGACCTCATCGCTGAAGTTGATTTTTCGATGAAAATTAGGGTCAATTCCCAACTGCTCCAGAGCCCGTTAAACGAACACAAGTCGTTGTCTATGGTCGTTTACTTTCAGCTCCTGGGTCAGTTGAATTTTGTACGGGTGCAGACTCAAGTCACGACGCAAAATTCGCCAAGTTGTGGTCTGTGAAAGACCGAGTTCTTGTGAGCGACGCGAAATCGACTGCCTCAGATCCTCCTGCACACTCTCACGGACAGCGGCGATGTTCGCGGCAGATCTTACGTTTCGTCGACGTACGGGTCTTGGTTTATCGTTTACTGGGCTCAAATTTATCCACCACACTGCGAATAGTACTCTCGGTAGGACGATTATGGCGACCGTAAAATGGGTGTAGCGCACGGAACGTTGCCCGAACAGAACACCCATTTTGATAAAACAATTTTATAATTTGCACGTGTTGTTGAACGCTATGTCCGGGCATTTGGCAAAACAGATTGAATAAATGACAGCTAATTTGACAGATGTACATTCAACAATATGGCCGCTATCAACTGTCAAAGTTCGGAAGTCCCTATTGGAAGACCCTGTAGCAAATTAGCACTTTACAGCCAGTTGAGATAAATAATGACAGCTTTCACATCCACGCCAAAGCAATTTTCTTACTTACACAGATCGACGACAAAATATGTATGTACTGCTTTATCATCTATGACATATTCATCACAAACCTATTACATTTGAGCAAAACCATCTGAAATGAACAATTCAGCCAAACTTTCGGAAAAACAAGCAATGTCCTTTGGGTTAAGTCCCCTTTACTCTTGGATCCGATTTATGAAATGTATGTTAGAGACCAAGAGAGTAAAGAAAAAGTTAAAGCAAGAAAAAAGTAAATTCAGGAAAGATTTAGGGCTGAAACTGGATTATTGCTTGATACACGAGTGGAGATTCTTTAGAGATGACGAAAAAAAACTGCTGAAATTACAGGGATAGATAATGAAATTATCAAAAAGTTTCACATTATCTTAGAAGCGCTTGGCTCTGGGTTTCCAATTGACATAGATGCCTTCAAAACGTTTGCAAGAGAAACGAGAGAACTATTATATTAGAAACTATGGCTGGTTTTATATGCTAGTAATTGTACACAAAGTTTTATTTCATGGGAAACAAATAATTTCCACTTGTGTACTTCCAATTGGACAACTTTCGGAGGAAGCTCAAGAAACTAGAAGCAAGGAAAATCGAAAATTTAGGGAGCTATTTACAAGGAAAACCTCGCGAGTGGATACGAATAACCTTCTAAATAGGTTACTAGTATTCTCAGATCCATTTTGGGTAAGTCTTAGATGCATTCCAGAAAACAAAGTTTAATTGAACACGAAGTTCTGCAATAGTGAAGTGTATAACAGATGAATAATAAAATGCAAATTATCGGCAATTGTATGTTTTTTTTCTCAAAACTCAT
Source organism: Volucella zonaria (assembly GCA_963966105.1). Taxonomy (NCBI): domain Eukaryota; kingdom Metazoa; phylum Arthropoda; class Insecta; order Diptera; family Syrphidae; genus Volucella; species Volucella zonaria. The sequence continues at coordinate 170,801,313 of OZ014531.1, read as the reverse complement.
ACACTCAGCGAAATTCAATTAAAGGCAACTTATTTTCCTTTGGAATACTAAAAACAAAGTTGATTTACGTAAGTATAATACTATTTACAGACTTATTGAATACAAACAAATGATTTATTTAAGCAAAGCAACAAATTGACTAAAACAAATAAACATATTTTTACTTAGTTAAACAAAAAAAAATCTCAATTTATACTGCGAAATTCGATTAAAGGCAGTCAAGGTAAAGACCAAACAGGAGAAATTTCAGTATAACAAATAACGTAAAAGTCCAAATTAATAGTGAGTCCAATCGCCAGACTTGGTTATAAGTTCAAAAATCCCACTTGGCATCGAATCAACCACGTTTTTGAACTCACTGAGCTGGAATTAGAGCCCATTCCGTTGTAATGGCCTTGCGTAAATCCTCCACCGAAGCAAATTTGCGCCCGCCAGCGTAAACACGACGAGACAGATTTCCCCACATGTTTTCGATCGGGTTTAAGTCCGGTGAACGTGCTGGCCACTCTAAAAGTTGAATTTCTTTGCCTGAAATCCACTCACGACTGAGCCGCAATACATAAATTGTAGCATTATCTTGCTGGAAAATTGTATTTGAATCCGGATGATGGTCCAAGAAGTCTACCAAAATTTCTTCCAACAGAGTTGGATTTCATTCGGCCAGAAATTTTACATATTGGAGTCCTGCAATGATAGCTAAAAGGAGCCCAGACCATCAAAGCCCCACCTCCAAAGTTTCGCTTAGTGGAGAAGCTCTCAGGACTTTTTATATCATGCCAATAATAATTAAAGCCGTCTGGCCTATCAAGATTAAAATTTTTCGTCCGAAAATATCACGCTTTTCCACTGTTTAGACTATGTCATGTGTTCTTTGGCAAAGTAAGAGCTGGTTGTGACTTTATTTTTTTCCAAACCAGTCGATTAGTCCAGCTAAAATTTGTTGTACACGCCGTTTAGATATCGGCAACTTTAAATCTGAAATAATTTTACAAACAGTAGCATTTTTTTGCAACCTAGCTCGGATAATGGACGATTTCTGCTTTGGTGACTTGTTTGATTGTTTTTATTTCTCCGATTCGCTTTGTAATTACTATATTTCCTAATTTAATAACTATATTTCATAATTGTGGAAACCGATCGGTTTAATTTAATGGCAATTTGGCGATTTGATATACCGGTATCCTTATACGCATGGATTTTGGCGTCCCTAATCCGAGAGCGTTTTTCCTTTTCCCATTCTGACTTGCGGCCAACAATCATCGAAATCCAAAAGTTCTAAATGTAAAACAAATATTTTCAATTGTAATCACCAAAGCCAAACCCTGATTTCGTTTCTAACTCACAGTTTTTAAGCATAAACATGACTGCTTTTAATTCAATTTCGCACGATCATTAGTGACAAAACAACAAATGTTGAAATCTCTGAGCGGGAGTAACGGTACTTTCAAAACATGTACGTTAAAGAAAGGACACAAAACAAAAACAAAAGAAAAAAAAATGGACATAAATGTTCGACATAAGTGCATCTGCCTTTAATTATTGGGTCTACAAGTAAGTTTCCAGCGTTTTTTTCCAAAATTTGAAGTTTTATTATGAAAACATAGTTACAATGCTTTATTCAAAGTATCGTCCATCGGAAGCTACAACTTTCCCCCATCTTTCTGGCAATTTATGAATTCCGGACCAAAAAAATTTCTCGTCTTTCGAGCCCAAGAACGTATCGAGCCAATTTTTGATTTCCTCTACTGAGCTGAAGCGTATTCCCGTAAGAGCGTTCTGCATCGAACGAAACAAGTGGTAGTCAGATGGTGCCAAGTCTGGACTGTAAGGCGGGTGAGGCAGAATTTCCCATCCACTATTTTCCAAATAGTTTTTCACCGAAACCGCAACATGTGGCCGAGAGTTGTCGTGATGAAAAATGACGGACTCATGCCTGGTCTCATATTCTGGCCGTTTTTCTTCTAATGCCCGCTTCAAACGAATTAGTTGGGTTCGATATAATGGTCCTTTGATGGTTTCACCACTCGAAAGCAGTTCGTAGTATACGACACCCTTTTGATCCCACCATATGCAGAGCATGACCTTATTCACGTGAATATTTCGTTTCGGCGTCGATTGGGCAGGCTCGCCGGGCTTTGTATACGATTTTCTACGTTTAGGATTATCATAATAAATCCATTTCTCATCACCAGTGACAATACGATGCAAAAATGATTTAGTTTTATACCGCTGCAGTAACATTTCGGACATGCAAAATCGCCGTTCGACGTCTCTTGGCTTCAATTCGTACGGCACCCAGTTTCCAACCTTTTAAATGAATCCCAGTGCTTTTAGGCGCAGGGAAACGGCTTGTTGCGTGACGCCCAATGATGCAGCAAGTTCTTCTTGAATCTGACACGGATCCTCATCCAGTAAAGCGTCCAATTCCTCGTCTTCAAAGCTTTCCGGGCCGATCTTTGTCTTCAACTCCAAAATCAGCACTTTTGAACCGTTTGAACCACTCGCGGCACGTCGATTCACCAAGACATTCCGCCCCATAAGTTTCCGAAAGCAAACGATAGGCCTCAGCCGCACTTTCCTTCATAATAAAGAATAAAATCAGCGCTTCCCACAAATGACGTTCATTTGGCTGGAAACTTGCCATGATTTTGCTCGATAAAATGTACGACACCGATAGAACTGCTCAAATATAACGCTGTAAAGTTGTTGATAGATACAAAACCTACAAATAAAACACATGGGGTCTGACATTTCTGCCTGGGATCCACTGGTGGCGCCATCTCTGACAAACGCTGGAAACTTACTTGTAGACCCAATAAATTTCGCCGAGTGTAGATATATTTTTAAAATTTGTTGCATTTCATTCTGTGCACAATTCTTATAGAAGTAAGTAAATAATATTTGACAAAAACATTTAATTATAAGCATTTTTAATTTAATCCCGCTATATTAGCGAATTCGCACACTGTGCGGCGGCAATGTAGGATGGGCACCAAGACCGCAAAGAGATACAAGAACTAAGTAAGTTATCCGAATCTAATTTAACTCTACGCCTTAGACATCTAAATCGACAATCGACTTGAAACAAAAATTAATTTTAATTTCGATCCGATGGCACTTGAAACAGATCAACTAACAAACTGTACTTCGACTTTCATAAATAATCTCATTCTGGGTCTTTCTCATTATTAACAGTTTCAACTTTCAATAGAGGGTTGTGTTTAATTAATTATAAATATCAGTTTGCAGTAGAAATAAAATAAGGAATCATTCTTGCCAATCGGTCTTTGAGCTAACAAGGCAATGAGCAGTAAGGGAACTCTACATAAGATCTTAATCACATCAGTCTTACTTTTAGATGGTCAAGCATTGACTCTACTGAAATTGGATGAAGATATCCTCTGTCTCTTCGAGAGAAAAATTCTTCGTAAGATATTCGGTCTCGTTTCCGTTGACGAGCTTTGTAGGAGAAGATTCAAGGACAAACTAATTACTGGGTACCCAGATTCACTCAGGACTGTAGTGCCACCTAAACAAGTGATCTAAAAAATACTCCTCAATCCAATTCGGCTCTACCCCACAGAAACATGGAATGATCGATTTAAAGTAAAAATCAACTTTGATTTCCATCGATGGGGCTTAGAATAAATTAGCCGATGAACTACGTTTCGACTTGTATCTGGTCAGAGGGGTATATCATGCGGATTAAATAAATAATCTCATTCTAGGTCTTTCTCGCTACTTGCAGTTTCAACTTTCAACAGATAGTTGTGTTTAATTAATTACAAATACCAATTGCTGATAAGCTGTCTGCAAGGGTTGCAATTTTGTTAAGACATAAACAGACTTACACTGACCGAGGAAATAACACTGTATTTGTTGATATGAGGCTACAGATAAAATATTTTGTTTCCTAATTGATAAATATAAATTGGCCAGTACAATAATTAAGAGATAATGATGATGATGTAGCACCTAAACAAAAATACATATGCCGTGACTTTTGATCAATGTGAAATCAACTATTACTGAAACTTTGTACTTATGATTTCTGACTATTGTTTCGTTATTCATCTAGCCTTCAATCTCAATTAAAGAAATTACATCAGGCAACAAACAATTCAATCACGCTGCGACTGTTAATCTGAAACATCATTGGATTGGTATATAGAAATTGAATAGATACAACAGTTTGTTGGAAGAACTAGGTCAAGCAGACTATCTGTTAATAAAGATTACATCATCACAAGCTGGGTGTTGGGTCACCTAAATCTTTCCACTTCTTCATCCCCATCGTAGTTACAATAAACTCGTTACTATTACTATCTCCCTTAACAACAATTTACCTCGACTTTTCCAACAGTTCGGAAAAACGGATCATTCACTTGAGCTAGTACCCAGTAAAGCAAGTCCACCACCTCCGTATCCAATTCGTCAATATTCTCCTCGATGATATTCTTCAAGAATATCTTCAATTTCGGAGTGTCTGTGATAATAGCGGTCTATAATAAACAATTAAATGAGTTAGTATGAGTATGATATGTGTTACCATATTCATTATCATTAACCAATGGCAATGTACCACGATCGTGTCTCACTCACCAATGTATCAATGTTGTAGACCCCTTGCTCTGATGCGAATCGCGGCGGAAACGGTTTTAACTGCGTTTGAAAACGATAACTCAAGGCAGCCGACACGAAAAGGCTCCATTTAGCATCACAGGCAATGAGATCTGCGCTCAGCAGATGCTTAAGGCAGTGAATCTTTTCCAGAAAATCCGCAGCACCACTGGGAAAAGTGTCATTGTGATTCGCTTGTGGCTCCTCCGTCATTTTCAGTGTTTTAACCAACAAAAAAAAAGAAGATTTTTTCCGAAAAGATCACAACAGAAGCAAACTACACAATGAAAACAAACACGAAATGAAAATAAAGAAAATTTAAGTGAACGAAGCTGCTACTACGATTTCGTTGTTAAGTCTACGTGTCCCTTCGAAAATACAAAGTTGTCTGTTAATTAATTGGGGACAGAAACAGTATTCGAGTTGATTAAAAATTGTGTGCTCCAATTTTTATCAATAAAAAGATAAACAAGACGAATAAACATAGAAAATAGGCGGAGCGCGATTACTGGGCTCTAAACATGATAATGAGAAGAAGGATGGAATCAAAACAAAGCGAAATTGTGACAATTGGGTAGTGTTTGGAATGTTGGCTTGGCTTATTGCATGTGGATGGTATTGTGGATTGTACGGAACTTTTGTTTATTTTTTTTTTAAACGAGACCGTTAAATAGAGTGGATATGAGTATTTACTTTCCTACTTGTTTTTTTTTTATTAGGAAAGAGTCACAGTATTTCAAAGTATACCCGAAGATAGTCTTGACGGTAAACTTGTAAGAAGCCGGGTGTTGCAATTGAAGGTTTGAAGGCGCAGAATTTCTTTGAAGCACTGTTAGTTGAAATAGCAACAGAAGTAAAGATAAGCAAGAGATAGTTCGTCGGTATTCGAGGGTGTCAATTGACTGGGAAATATAGGCGTTCTTAATTTTATCTAGCAAATACAAAGAGGTCGAAGGAGCATCTGACCAGAAATGGGGATTCTGCTCCAATTTAGGGTTCTAGGCCAGATCAAACGGGATAAAGTATTTCTTACAACACCTGAGGAAATCTATATATTTTTGGCGACATTCAATATGTGGTCATTGCAATGAAGTTTGTCATTGGCACACATACCTACCGAGAATATCTGGATTTAATAAACTTAACAGACGCTGCAGTACCGGTCCCACAGTCGAAGACGAGGGATGTGTTCGAGATGAATATGAAAAGCAGTGAATAATGTCGTAAGCAAAGGAATACACTGCACACCTAATAACCTAAACTGAAAGTCGCGTGAGGTAATTTCTAATGCAAATGTACGCATTTTCTCTGTCAAATGCCTTTGAAATATTGCAACTATCATGCTTTCGCCGAATTAGTGTCAGCTTTGGTTTCACTTTTTGTTGTGACATGGTATCACATAACAGCGAACCTATTGAAAGCGGTCATTAAAAAGTTCTTGTGCTTCATTTCTTATTTCCCTTGGGACACTAGTATTTTTTGCCGCACAATCTTAAAAAAAGCGTTGCAGTCGTTCTTGGTTCGTTTGAACTTTTTCCAATTTTCCAATAATATTCTTCATAGACCGAAAAAAAAGTTCTCTAACCCTGACAGATTCTATAGCTCCAGTCGTACCAGAGATATTAACTGATATGGCACAGTGATACAAAGAGCCTATGAAGGTGATAGGACTCATTTACAAGTTATGTCAAGTTGTCTTCCGCAGCGAGGATTTCAACACACTGTCCGTCGGGCCTGACTGTCCGGAATGTCGAAGCCACCCAGAATTGTATATATTGTATATGTCTCAATATGAGGATACAAGGATGCACTTGTTTGTACGGAGTCAGACAGCGCATCGAACTCGTTAAAAGACGCATTGCTGTCCACTTTGGGGCTGCTGTAAATAAAGCAATACAATTTGATATTGTATTGGAGTTTTGTAAACTACATCACTACGCACGTAATAAAATTATTACTGTTAAGCCCGCGTACAAACACCAATAATGCTAATTTAACTTGTGAAGTGAAAATTCTAACGTTCACTTATCGAATCAAATAATTGTGTTATATCCGCACAACAATAAGAAGCAGTGCACATTTTAACTTCACACTCACAACCCGCTATTCGCCGGTTGTTTCATACACTCAGTATTTGCTCTTGCCATATTACGATACACCTTCTATACTTTTTCGACACCTCAACATTCAATCGCGAATGATCGAGCACGAAGAAGTTATCCTCTTCAACCACTGCACCTGGATCTGTTCCTACTAACTTGTAGCCTCGTCTGATCAATATTTCTCATTTAGGCGATATAGTCAATTAATAAGCGTCTGCGGAAGGCTACATTGCAAACTACTAGACGGGGACATCTGATATGAAGCCACCTGAGACTGCGACCCTATCAGAATATAGAAGCATACTCACTAGTGTTACTGCCAGATTTAGAAACTGAATGGCAGTTTGCTGAATGTCGCCGAATGATTCGAGAACTGTTGATAATTCTTCTTGAAAAATATTGTATTATAATATCAATAGAATACTATATGCTAGACTTCGGAATGATGCCAATTCTAGAAATCATTTTAAAACCTTCTACTAATATTGGTGTGTTTTTATCCTCCTATTCTTTCACTCAGTTCTAGCAACTTCAATTACAGTCTTTACAATTACAATCCCTTGCGCAACACTTTATGTAGTAACGAGCTCAAAATACTATCTGATCATAAACCGTGATCATAAACAACATACAAGTGAATATTAGTTTCACTTACAATAAAAATAAATTGATAGCGGTCACAGTCCACGCTTAATCACCACCTGTCAATTTTTACTGTGTGACTTTCGCGTTATCGTTTTTTATACAAAATATTTTTCCATTCTTTAATGGCTGATGACATCGAGACGTTATTTAAATATTATTTGTGTCTGCCTGGCTCATCTTCGATTATTAAATAAACAAATGGCCAAATACTAATAGTTAAGAATCTGCAGGATTCCATACTCTCCTCTCACGAGGTTATTACTTCATTCCAACTGACGCCCTTAACTTGTCATCATATCCCCTTATGAAACAAATAAAAACTACAGACCCCACTGAGCACATTGCAAACTACATATTTTCATTATCCTCAATTCAATCGAACATACCTTTCTACCTGTCACTCTTTACTTGATTTTCTTCGACAAGCAACGTTGTGTGGCTATTTTCTCCGGTGTTTTGTTATTCACTGAATTTCTCAAATTAAAAACCCAAATATTCGCCATCAAGTCAACAGTTATCTTTTCCAAACCTTTAACTAAATATTACTAGAATGGCAGATGTTCTAGATATCGATAACGCCGAGGAATTTGAAGTCGACGATGAGGGAGATCGTAAGTAGTGCATTCCACCAAGAATCGCTTAGCGTCAGTCATCAATTTCTTCTCGCTTTTAGAGGGAATTGTCCGGTTGAAGGAAAAAGCCAAAAAACGCAAGGGACGTGGCTTCGGAAGTGAAAGCAACTCCCGCGAACCCATTCAGAGCTACGAAAGAGTTCGCAACGAAGACGAGGATGAGTTAGAGCCAGGTCCGCAGCGCTCGGTTGAGGGTTGGATTCTTTTTGTCACATCCATCCATGAGGAGGCACAGGAAGATGACATACAGGAGAAATTCTGTGAATATGGCGATATTAAGAATATCCATTTGAATTTGGACCGGCGAACGGGTTTCTCAAAAGGCTATGCGCTTGTTGAGTATGAGACACACAAGCAGGCTTTAGCTGCAAAGGAAGCTCTAAATGGATCTGAAATTATGGGACAGACTATCCAAGTCGATTGGTGCTTTGTCAAAGGACCAAAGCGCACAAAGAAATCGTCAGATCGTAGGAGGAGATAATTTCGATGAATCGAAATGCATTTTTCTGATAGACTGGAAAAGTCAAGAAGTTTTCGTTTTTCTTTTGCTACTGCAAGTGGATGCAGTAGTCCTTTGAACTGTAACTCATTATTTACGTAGAAATTACTTTTCATATTTAAAACTAATAAACGTAAGTCACTTGAACAAACTGATTGGAGTTGTTTGAATGCCATGAAAGTTGGTGTCGATGTGCAGGTGATAGAATTCATTGTGTTGTTTCCCCTTAAGACTTATTCCTCGTTAGATCGGAAACTGAAAAGATGCATTGTTCCTGAGGGTTTTGCACTGCCAGAACGATTATGGAACACTTGTTTTTGAAGAGGTCCCATTAACATCTTTTCATTTATTTGGCTTAGAGCTGGCCAAGGATTCTTAAAGTGTGTGCTTCTTCCTCTAGTATGACGCAATACGAGCTTTCACACCGCCGAAGAGGAGCTAACTTCTTTCAAAAAACTGTAACTCGAAGGTGGAACAGCCAGCGCCGAGGGATTCATAGCTAAGAGAGTGCTTAGTCTCTAGTTTGCAAACTTCAGTTTGCTGTTAGGTGACTTACCTATCCCGATTATTCATGGGATTCAAAATTGCTCCAATAAAAAAATTAGTCATACAGAGTGATCAGCTTCTAGGGACGCACCTGTGCTCCCTGCAGTAGAAACTGTCTGAGCAGCGAGGAAGGGAATATGTCCCTTCTTACCGACTCAGACTTAGGCACTTTGTGAGATGACACAATCAGCATGCTATCGGATGAGCTATTATATGTGTACCATCCGCTAGCATGAAAGTAGCCGTGGATTCCGCGAACAAGTCACAAAAATCTACCGGCTACATTAGACATAGACCTACAAAGAGGAGACAGTTCAAACAAGGTAACGTTCTCTAGAGATTGCCACTGCTAAAACCGACAACAACTTAACAGAGACCAAACTAATCGGATCCGATGACTCCAGTCGGAAGCTAAGAGAGTCCGAACAGGAAGTGCTACAGAACGTACCTGGATTTTTATCGTAAACCTCCTGCCGTAAGACTTAATGTTTACGAGGTGCCCATACACCCATAGGGAGCAAGGATACGCCTTGCCATCGCTCTCCGTCAATTCTTTGATACCAATTCGGAACTGTGTTGGAGGCACAGTTCCACCCTTGGCATGAGTCGAGGCCGACCTAAAACCTCTTGCTGCTCTTAGGGTCGCAGCACCCAGTACTTTTTTGCAACTCTACAATGGGTTAGACCCGTTCCCGCGATTTGGGTTTAAACCACAGCCACCATGACGCTCCCACAAGGGGGCCTACCTCTAACAAGTCAGGCCCGGACCGAAGTCCGGGGGGCTCCTGACTCCCATGGTACCGTGATTTAAGTCCTGGTATGGACTACCGGTGGTCAAGCCTACCAACAAGACCTATGACCGGCAACTTGTAACTGGTCAAATCGTATCATATATTCATGCAATAAAATCTAGATGTTTTCGATAAGACCAGTTATAGAATAATCTACCCCCGCTTTTTATTAGACAACGTCATTGATGGGCGAAGCCTTGATAATTGGGCGGGGGCCCAGGAAGTGCTACAGACGACAAGGTTCCCTATACCAATATATTGGGCCGTGTCAGGCTGAGTGTAGTCCCGACGACATTAATCTCTACTAATACTTGAGCAAATGGCTCTAATCCAAGAGAAAGTTATCGATGTTTCTATTGTTTTTGACAGCTCTACTATCAGGGCTGGCTGGCTCGTGTATGTTTGCTCCAATGAACCAAAGTGGCTGAGGAGTAATTTCTCTAAAACCAAGGAGAAATGCCTTCTGAACGTGGTGTTAGTGGAGAACGATTAATTTCTGAAACCACACACCATAAGGGGGTTCTTTCCACAAAGCATCAGCCTAGCTAACAAGAAAATGTCCATGTCCTTGAATGCACAGAACTTAAGTCCTAACAAAGAACCTGGAAAGTCCTGCAAAGAGTGAAAGAGAAAGATCTCGTACACATGGTCTTTGTGCAAATGAAAGTGAGATGAAATGGCTAAATGACCTTACTGCGAACCATTTCGGTAAGCTGAGGGTCATTATAAAGAGCTCCGACATAACTCCACCTACCTCTACCACAACCGGCAACAGTAATCTGTCAAAGAGACTACAAGTCAACAGGGCTAATACGGCTCCAGCTGAGGGTGATGGAGCACGTGAGCGCCCCTCAACTAGCCGATTAACACAAGAAAAAGCTGCTGCGAATGGACCCAAAAGTAGAGTTCCTGTACCTATACCGAGAAGAAAAACGGCAGAAAAGCCAGCGCGTCCTACGAGAGTGAGGCCTAAGGTCCACTCCCTTGGCGAGGTTCTCATATGGCGGATAGGCATACGGAGCCCCGCGTAGTCGCAAACGATGATGGCTACACTTAAGGTTTTGCAGGGAAACCTGCTGTCTCACACTTTCAACCAACGATGCGCAAGAGAAAACATCGCTCCAGGACTAATTAAGCATGATAGTAGGATTTTTGGCCTCAACGATAATGAGCAAAATATAGAATTTGCCCCGTGAGATTTTAAACTCAGGGTTTAGCACCAGAGATCTGGTGGCAGCGATCATCAAATTGTCTCAGGGAAATGGAATGCAAGATTTTGTGTGCACTTCAGCCTATTTCCCCGGAGACATAGATGCAATTCCCCCTGTTCGTATACAGGACCTGACCGAACTGCGGCATCGTCGCAATTGGCAGTTCGTTCTTGGATGTGATGCCAGCGATCACAACAACATCTGGGGTAGCAGCGATAACAATAGAAGGGGTGAGTTACTCGCAGATTATATTTTGAACAAAAATCTGCTTATGTGTAATAGGGGTAACAAACCCTACAACAATTTATCCTGAGAATCTCCTTCATATTCTTATCAAGGATTGACATGTGTCAGATGAGCCAGCCTTATCTTACCATGTGCACGGAAGTTTCAATATACAATATCGGAAAGGGTCTGGTCCAGATTCTTCTCACTCTTATCGCCTTATATAGGTCTAGTTTCAATTGGGGATGCATCCCGCAAGCCTGGAGGGATGTCAACGTAGTCTGAACAGTGATCTAGTGAACCACCTAGATCGTATCGACCTGTAAGTCTAACATCGGAAAATCTCCACATCTTCCGGTGGGACTAGAGTCTCTGTCTCAGCGGTCAAAGGTTGTCCACAAGGAGGTGTTCTGTCACTCTACCTACTAGTAAAACCTAGTAATCTAGGCTACATTTTTGTTCGTATTGCTGTACGATGCAGACTGCTCTAAAGACTGTAAACGACTGGTGTGTTGGAGAAAATCTCTCAATCAACCACTCTAAAGCTATACTTGTTCCCTTCACTCGTAAAAGAAATTTGAGTCTTGACTAGATCTCACTTAAGGGTACAGAAATTGTCTGCTCCAAAGAAGTAAAAAATGTGGGGAGGGTTTTCAATAAAAAAAAAACTAAATTAGAACTCACTTATTAATAATAAAATTACCAAAGCGACTAAAGCCGTCTTATGTTTGGTAAGACCTGTTGATTAACTCCAGAGGTCACCCATTCGATTTACGACCCGTCATCACCTGCTCATCAATAGCATGATGGAACAAAACAAAAGAGTAATCTGACATACAAAAGGTCCAGGGGGTACAAAAACTTGTTGGCCTCGGCATCGCCGGCAGAATACACACATACCCCACAGCAGCTATGGAAGGCTTCGTGGGTTTTACGCCGCTCCATGTCCTTATAAAAAAGATGGGAATTCTCAGCACGATCAGGCTACTACAGACAGGAGAAATTGATCACTCAGATCGCATGGATCAAATGAATCTTTTCTCCGAAATCCCCAAGCTTAACATTATCTGCGCCTAAAACTTTGCGCTTCGGCACAAGATTCAATTTAGTGATCCCAAGCCGAGAAACATCGAACTACAAAAACCCCACCTCAAACCTTCAGGGTATTAAGCGGTATGTGGATGGATCAAAGATGGACACCGAGGTGGGGGCTGGAATATTTGGTCCAAACACCAGAACACCGCAACCAAAAAGTCCCAGCGTATTTCAATCGGAAATACGTGCCATTCATGTGTGCGCCAGTCTCAACTTCGACAAGGGAATGAAGGGTGTCCTCATCCATATACCTACTGTACGTATAAAGCACCCATTAAAGCATTAGGCACTAGCCTAATTGATTCCAATTAGATCAAAGTAAACCTTTGGTGTGTGCCTGGCCATATAAGTATTGCCGGAAATGAAATAGTCGACAAACTGGCTAGAAACGGTTCGGCTGATTCTTTCACGGGCCCATAGCCGTTCTGTAATATCCTGAATTTAGCAATAAAGAGTTGGGAGAACAAAATGCAAAATGTGTATATCCCATTGGGGAGACGTCCTAGGCCAAAAAATATATCAAACCCTTTCACAAAAAATCAAAATAATACCAACTCGAAAGGGATGATATCAGAAGACTGGTTGGGTTTCCATCCGGACACTGCCACCTTCGATATGACTCGCACAAAGTAGGTCTCATTTAGGAAACTGAATATCGTCTTTGCATGGAACACGACGAAAGTGCTAAACACATTTTATGTGAATGCATGATTCTAAGTGTTGACACTTACTCAGAGAAGTTTTAATCCCTGGGGAAATTTTCAAAATCTCCACCAGAGGGATTCTCAGTTTCATCAAAAGAGTTGATCCTCTCTTGGCTTCTTAACACTGTCGCAGTCATGGCGGATCAGACCCATTAAAACAAAAAGTCCTCGTCGTTTATAGTTCACTTTTTTTGCCTAAGGCCACACCGATAAGGGCCAACTAGGTTGTTTAAAAAAATGCTTCAGCTGCTCACCCAGTACAGCAAAGTTTAGGGGTTTCCTTTCTTGCAGATCGCGCAAACGATGTCAAACACAAATAACTACTTCATGCCAAATCTTCGATACAAAATGATTTACATATGTGCGTTCGCTACCAAGTCTTCCCTTCGCTACCTTACATAGCTCGGCAGCTAGATTATTTTAGATATTGCTGTCCTAACTAAACCTTGGTAATCTTGATCGCTTTTTTCTTACGCTTTACTTACAGTCGAAGCAAACAGCGCATTGGGTTGCTGTTATACACGTTAATACTTCAAAGCATCACCCTTCATCTGCGATCAAAGTCGCCTAGAAAACCCACAGGCCCTAGTCTTCGCAAACCTAATAAAATATGAAAGCGCTTTGTTCTTAGGTCTTAACTTAAGTAACATGCCCATAACATAACAGAATACACAAACTTTGTTCTAAAAATAAAATTTTATTCCTAAAATTGTATAAACCTTACAAGCTACTCTCATTTACTTCATTTTCTTCTGCTTTAGAAGGTGATTTCTCATTGCTCTTTGTTTATCCTTGAAGCTCTTCTTCACCTTAGATCGCGCCTTATGTCGCATCATAATGAAGTTCTTTCCTTTGCGTTTCTCTCGATTTGTCCTTGAGCAATTTTCATTCTTACGTCCATCCTTGTAGCCGAATTTCTCACGATCTTTTCGGCCCTCTTGCACTGTTTCCAATCGCGATTCCTTATCGTGTTTGCGTTTCTTGTAGATCATTTCAATATTGTTGAGCTTAACAAACTCTGCTTTGTCCGCTTCGAGAGGACGTTTGCGACTGTTGGTTACTGACTTTTTGATGTTGGCCATGTCAATGCGTTTGAAGTCTTCATCGGTGAAGATTCTTGTTAAAGCCAGCTCCTTGGCGGCTTCGTTTTCGTTAAGAAGCTTGGCTTCCTTGAGTGCATCGTCCTTCTTTTGTTTCTTTACTACATTTTGCGGTTGATTTTGTTTGGTGATATCTTTTCCATCTTCTTGACCATCTTCGTCAGACAATTCTTCCTCTTCATCGTCATCGTCACCATCCTCCTCCTCATCCTCCTCATCTTGATCATCGTCTTCTTCTACGTCTGTTCCATCAGCATCCTCTTCATCATCTGACGCAGCTTCGCCCTCGCTGTGTGATACATCCACCCATTGGTCATCCTTCGAATCATCACTCTCATCATCATCTCCTAGGTCAATTGTTTTCGATTTCTTCAGGAGAACCTCTGCCCCAGGAATACTTTCATGTGTTTGCACTTCACCATATCCTTTCACTTTGCGCTCAGCCTGCGCCTCTGTTAACCGACCGCGATCCTTCTTATGAAGCAAAGCCGGAAGCTGTTCTCTATACAACGTAATCAGTGATTTTGCTGCCATCATAACAGACTTCTCTTTATACGCCTTATACATAGCCAAGTCCCGCAGCAGATCCTCTCCCATCGCTAGGGGACATCTCGCGCATATTTCACGTGTGGCATTCAGCCCAATGGCCATAACATCACTTGAATTCCTCTCCGTAATGAAGTTGTTTGCTATTGTCTTGAGAACCGGCTCTACAACTTCACCAGGAACCAATTCATGCGAAGCTTGTGCTGCAAACTGAAGTACTCTCGTCACCTGTCTCTGATGTGGCTGCAGGAAACGGGTGATGTATGGATAAAAACTGAACAAGAACAGTTCGTGGATACCGATCAGACGTGATATCACATCTAAGTGCATCAGTTTCACTTCAAAACGCTCATTGCCCGATTGCAATTGTTTGAATAACCCCTCAGCAAGACCCTGTGGGTTGTGAATGAGATGGATGCCGGAAAAATTGAACGGCTCTGCGTTCTTCTTCTTTTTCGATGCCTTTACCACTTGCTTCTTGACCTGTTCCAATTGCTTCTTACGTTTCTTGGTTTTCTTGTTGACACGATTTGCCATCATTGCACCCTTCAAGTCCACTTCGTTGTCACTGCCCGATTCATCCGAGCCCTTCTCCTCTTCATCGTGACCAAGGAAAAACTTAAGCGAGGCAACCAGTACCTAGGGGATTACTAGTGAGACAACTTCACAATTAGAATAATCGGTAACAAACCTTAGTGATCTTGGAGAAGCAGCCCACCGTTGCGATTACATTCACTGTCTTCGAATCGTTCCAGATGTTCTTCTTGTACAGCTCTATCATAATATCCACAGACATCTTGGCCGCCTTTGGATTTGTGTCCTTCAGCATGGAGTACATGAAGTTTTGCAGTGTCTACAAGGGTATTTTGTCTTCAATTTGTTTTATTTGACAGGAGGAATGGGTGCACATACCGAATTAAGCTTCATATCCTTGTGCTTGGCGTTCATGTTCTTAATATCGTTGATGATGTGGTTTTGAAGAAAGGTCCTCAAATTCTTATCAGGGCAGCGAAGCAGTTGGAAAAACAGCTCCAACAAATCCAGAGCAGGGATAAGATTTTTGTTTCTCAACAAAATCAGAGCTTTTACAAAGCAATTACGCATCGTTGGGTCCAAGGTGCTAGCGTGGTTTTTCAGTAAGTCCACTAAATGCTGTGGGAATTGTAGACACACGTCTGGGAAGCATTGGGCAACCTAGAAAAGATATTTAGTAATCAAAAGGTAGAAAGTGCACCACACTCACTTTACCTGTGCAATAAACATAACCAACTCATCGAGACTTTTATTTTCATCGCTAGGATTCAATTCGAAAACTTCCAAGCTGCTCAGAAAGTGACGATACTGCTGCGTGAACTCATCTTTATAGGAATCCGGATCGCGTTTGATAAGATTCTGCAATTGCGGCAAGTTATCCGGCAGCTGATTGTTGTGTCGTACCATTTTGAAATTTTATTTTTGGTACGCAAAACAATTAATTAGCCAGAAAAAATTTATGAAAACTGACGAAAACTATTACTGCGCTTCTTGTTGACAGGTTTTGAGGGTTAAATTTCCTAGCACGTTGTTGGATACGTGACAGTTTATTCCAGCGGAGTGAGTTGTTTACTAATTTGAGGTTTGTTCGATTTAACAATTTAGCGGAGTAAAGTGAAGCGGAATTTCACCTAGCATAGCAAGTTGAAGCGATTAATAAGTAGGCACATATTATTTTATGAAGAGTAGGATCACCGTATTTTGTTCATTGGCAGGAAAGTGCAACATTATTTTGCACTTAAAAAAAGAAAAAAGTTTGGGAAAGCAGTATCGTATACCATTAAGTGCAAACTAATTGATTTTCATTGTTATATCCAGGGTTTTTAGTCACATACGCCTCAATTTGTTTTTTTAAATCTGTTTTAAGTTTCAAAAGCATTTCAATATTTTTTCCACCTCTTCCGGGGTTTTTCTTAAAAAAAGTCTGACGTTTCAAATTGGTCTATCAAGGCATATGCAGTCTCCTTATGCACTCTGAAATGCTCCTGAAACTAGTAACAGCAATCATGAACTCTTCTTCCTTTATTATTAACAATAAACTTACTTCTGCATCCTCGTAATTTTGAATTACATTAATACATATTGAGGTTCACGTATTAACAAATTGAGAGTTAGAACTTTCATTGTCGGATATATTGAGAGAATGAAGAGAAATTGTCGCAGCTTAAAAAGAAAACATTGAGATTAATTGACATTTCAATTATTTTGTTTCGTTTCGTTTGTTATTGTGCCAACGTATGCCACGGATTCTATGGGACTGTCAATTCCGTCAAATACGTCAACGTCAACCTATCCGGCATAGTAACGGACGCAACGGATTCTATGGGCCTGGCCCTAAATACTATTTGACGTTTATAGATTTTGACATAAAATCGAGGAGAGGAACATCGATTCTCAAATTAAAACGAGAAGCGAGATTTTGATTCTGAAAAAATAAGGGGAAATGGTGAGACGTCACTTTTCTTCTTCCTAACGCGAAGAAAAGCCCAATGGAAAACAACATTAACTGATGCATCCAACCACATGGTTCTTTCAACTAAAAGGTTGACTTCTAGTGGGTCATCAGGTATTTCATTGACCAAAATAATTGGTATGAAATCACCACCCAAGTCACTTTGTTCCAAAATTGATTGCGATATTTGTTCACGATATGGCTCATCTGAAAAAAATTAATTTGTTATTGATATTTTCGCTATAATCAAGTCACTTACCACTTTGGATCAGTCTAAAAGTATTGGGCGAACAATTTAGTTCAATGTGATGCTCTTTTTTCTCCTCCTTGTCCATGTCCAAGTCTTCTTTTGCGTTCATTTACAATTCCTGCCCAAAGAAAAATCTCATGTAGAGTTGGCAGGGTGGGGAAATGAATTCCTTTCTCAAATGCGTTCTCTTTCACGATTTTTTTCTCGCGGGATCAGGAATTTGTATAAATTTTCAGTCCTGGAACAGACCTATTATAAATTAGGATTTAGATCGCATTTATAGATGTCAAGATGTATGGTAAAACTCCAATACGACCAAAAACTGAGGCAGAAAATACTACAATGTCCCAAAGGTAGTAAGGATTTTTGGTCGTTCGTCAAAAATATTAGAAATTCTGCCTCATCTTCCATCCCAACGTTCATTTATAACGACATTCCAGTTGTCAGCTCTTTGGACAAGGCCAATCTGCTTGCTGCACACTTTGCGGCCAGCTCAACACTTTCAGATTGTGCTTTGCCTCCGCCTACACTCGAGTGCGTCGAATCTTCAATGGGGCAAATCCACTTTCGCACTCGTGTAGTAGCAAGAGTTCTTAAAGATCTTAACATTCACAAATCCGCTGGCCCAGATGGTATATCTTCCCTCCTTCTGAAGAGGTGTTCTTCCTTGCTGCCAAAACCATTACGTAAGATTTTTCATCAATCCTACTCTTTAGGACTCTTTGGTCCAGTGGTGATCTGATGACACGTCTCACCGATAAGTGGAACCAAACCGTAAATCAATTTGGCGAAAGCAAGATAGTTGCACTTGATATTTCTAAGGCATTTGACAGAGTTTGGCATCAGGCTCTTTTGTCGAAAATGCGTGCTTTTGGGATCGACGACTCTCTCCTTTAATGGAACGTTCAATTCAAGTTATCTTGGATGGTTTCAAATCTGATATTCACAAAATAAATGCTGGTGTGCCCTAGGGCTTCGTTCTGTCTCCGACACTCTCTTTAATTTTCATCAACGATCTCTGCTACTTCTAATCCAATATATTCCTTTGCTGACGACAGTACTCTCTGCTTTTCATATTCGTTCCCGGACTCACGCCCCTGCTCTTCGGCTGTAGAACGGGAACGCCAGCGTATGTTAAATTCATTAAATTCTGATATTAACAGCATAACTAATTGGGGAACCACTAACAGAGTAGAATTCAATGCTTCCAAAACACAATGCTGTCTGCTGTCGTTAAAGCGAAATTGGAATACCCAGCCGTTATCCATGAATGGCACTTGCATCGTCGAAACCGAAAAACTTTCCATTCTCGGTATGTGTGTCAATGAAAACTTACGTTTTCACTTACTTACTGACCACATATTCGTTGTCGTCAAAAACGCTGTGAAATGTCTAGGTTTCCTCACGCGATGTAAGAAATACTTCACCCCCTCTGATCGGCCTTCAATATATAACTTAATTCGTGCGGTTTTTTTTTTCAAAATTTTAACGTTTATTTAAAAAAACTTGTACAATAGTATTATTCAAAGTATTGCCCATCTGAAGCTATGACTTTTTCCCATCTTTCTGGCAATTTGTGGATCCCATCCCAAAAGAACTACGCCGGCTTGCCAGCCAAGAATGAATCAAGCCAATTTTTGATATTCTGCTCTGATGTGAACCGTATTTCGTATTTCAGTGAGGGCGTTCTGCATCGATCGGAACAAATGGTAGTCAGAAGGGGCAAGGTCTGACTTCCCATCCACTGTTTTCCAAATAGTTCTTAACCGGAATAGCAACGTGGGGCCGTGTCTGCCTCGTGCCTGGTCGCATATTCCGGGCGTTTTTCACCACTGTTCTCTTCAAACGGATTAATTGTGTTCGGTAGCTTTGTCCATTGATGGTTTCACACCCATCTGATCCCACCAAATACAGAGCATTACCTTCGCGCCATGGATATTCGGCTTTGCCGTTGATTTGGCTGGTTGGCCGGGTTTCACATATGATTTTTTGCGCTTGGGGTTGTCGTAATGGATCCATTTTTCATCACCAGTAACAATCCGATGCAAAAATGACTTCCTTTTGTGGCGTTCCAGCATCATTTCGGACATGTAAAACCGCCTTTCGACGTCTCTCGGCTTGGAACCCAATTTCCTTGCTTTTGAATATATCCAGCTGCTTTTAAACGTTTTGAAATGGCTGCTTGAGTGACACCCAAAGATTCTGCGAGCTCTTCTTGTGTTTGGCAACAATCTTCATAGAGTAATGCTTTCAGTTCTTCATCTTCAAACTTTTTTGGCTGCCCAGGACGTTCATCGCCTTCCAAGCCAAAATCACCACTTTTAAATCGTGCAAACCACTTTTGGCACGTTCGCTCAGCTAGCGCATGTTCACCATAAACTTCCACCAAAATACGATGACTTTCGGCAGCAGCTTTCTTAATATTAAAGTAATGAAGAAGAACTCCCCGCAAAAATACTTTTTCAGGCACAAAGTTCGAAATATTTGAGTGAAAAAAAATTATTGTTGTTTACGCTTCAAATGAATGACATATACTGAAATGACGTGCAATGACAGTAGCTTTCCAACGCATGTTCCAATGGAATAATAACAATAGAATAATACAAGTTACGCCATTTCTTAGAAAAGCGAGCGAATTTATAGACCCAATATAAGGCTTTTATCCGCCCGAAATTGGAGTACAATTCCCACATCTGGTCGGGTGCACCAAAAACATCTCTGCACCTGCTAGATAGGATTCAAAACCGTGCGATAAAACTCATAGGTGACACTAATATCACTCAAACAATGGACACCCTCGAACACCGACGTAATGTCTCGTGTCTCACTCTGTTTTATCGCTATTTCCACCAACAGTGCTCCATAGAAATCGCCAGTAGCGTTCCACCCATCCAAACCTTTAACCGTAACACCCGCCTGGCTATGAATGCCCATCAGTAATACCCTCAAGCCCACTTTCGGACGTACTCTAAAATATCGTGATTCGTTCCTAAGCCGCATAACTCGCTTATGGAATGCCCTGCCCAGCTTTTTATTTCCTACTCATTATAACCTTCAAACATTTAAACCAACGTTCACCGGTACCTCTCTTTCCATCTCAGCATTGTTTGTCAAATCCTCAAGAAATCCTCTAAACGGTGCCAACTATAGAGGAATCAGTCTGCTTAACATCGCGTACATTAGAAACTAGCTACTCGTATATAGAGGCATCTCAAGTTTTGGCATCCCTGCCTGCTGGATTGGAGAAGGAGCGATGAAGATATGTTTAATGATGAGGGTAAATCAAAGTATATGCTGTCAGGAAGAAAGGGCGCCCAAACCAACGTCTCTCACAGCAAGTCACAATGCTAAACTCTGGCTTTGAGCTGACAAAAGACGATATCTGGAGTCCGCTATAATTTCAAATAATGACACCACTCTAGAGACCATGTTGGAGAATCACTCTTGGCAATCGCGGTTTCTTTGGACTAACGCAACTGACAAATTACATAGTTTGTTTTACGCACAACGAAAAAAGCATTTTGTTAGACCCTTATCGTACAAGTCCTACCGTATGGTGCGGAAGAATCGACGGTCCCATCTGCATATCAGAATTTAGAGAAGAACGTATAGGAACGTACTGTATGCCCTATACAGCAACATTGACCTGGTCAGAACGGGTATAATTTATCAGCCCCATTGGTTGGGCCATGTCGAGCTCGTTGTGCCTGAACCATGCTGCCTACTTTTTTGCTTAGCGCAACACAATCTTCTTACAGCCCGAAGCTGTACCAAAACAAAAAAAAAAATAATACAAGGTAGCAAAGATCGATGTATATTTCTTCCATAAAATAAAGACATGCCAAAATAAACGTATAAACAAAACGTATTCCGTTTATATCTAATAAACAAACTAAATATGGTAAACTACATATATACTAGAAAATAAATTACGTTAACGAATTTTTCGGCAGTTCAAATAGCTTCTTTATGGTGTCAATCGTTAGGTTACCCCATTTATTTGTTTTATCCTTAGAAACGGCATTGTAAATGTTTTCCTCGATTGTATTCCTTACAATAAAACGGTGGACGGTGGTCGGTCTAGAATTAAAAAGAATTACATAAACTGTCTTTGGAAGAGACAGAAGAAAATAAACCATACTTTGTTTGTCCTATTCGATGTACACGACCAATGGCTTGAAGTTCTTCGCCAGGATTAAGAATCGGTTCAACTAAAAAGACGTGTGTTGCTTCAACTAAATTGAGGCCATGTGAGCCGTGATGCAGTAGCATTAGCATACAAGTAATGTTCGGATCGATCTAAAATAAAATAAATTCTCAGGTGTATTCAAATTTACTACAGAATTCAAATTCAAACCTTAAACTGCTGAATGGACTGCGGTGACCATTTGAGCTTAAATTGGATGGAATTCTCATACAGAGCATCACTGATGGCTTTCAATATCGGTTGCCATTGAGAGAATATCAAAATTTTCACTTTTTCATCGACTGCTCTTAGTTTTAGAACTTCGATAACGATTTTTTCAATTTTTGACGAATAGTCCCCTATAACCGCAAAGTCTGTATCGCTGCTGGCTTGTTTCCTTGTGACGTAGTTAACGCTAAAAACACCCAAGTATAAGACAATCTCAAAGGATTTTTACAACAATTGCACACAAGAATCCATACCTTTGAAATGATTGTTCGTTTCTACAAATCGCACAGTGGAGAGTACCGGATTTATGCATCTTTAACAATGTTTTGATACACATCAGGCACATGTGGTGGCCACATTCCAAGACGGCGTACTGTAAGTTAAAGAAAATGGTCTAGCAACTCTAGAAATTATCAATATTTCACTTTACCTTGTGTTGTTCTTCCGCAGCACATATGGGACACGGGCCAGGATCAGTGTTTTCTGCTAAATGTCTGAGGTATTTCAGGCGGGCATGTTTGAGAACAAATTGCTTTTGTGCATCGTTAAAGTTCATTTGGAGTTCTGCTAAGATTGACTCGCTCTGTAAGCAATACACATAATAGCAAGAATGGAGAACGTGCTTTGAAAATACAAACCTCACAAGATAATATCTGATATTTTGTCTTCTCTTCGTTATTCTGAGCCCATGATATTCTCATCTTGCACATGTCCATCTCATCGTATGCCTTTACTGTGTACTCTATTTCAATCCAAAATTTAACCAGTTCCTAGTATAGAAGTAAATTACGATAAATGAACTACAATACGCATAACTACCGTTAACTCTTGATGAAATATGTATGCCAATACCAAAGATTAAGGTGACTAATGCTGCCAGGTCTGACGGCTTAACAAATGACTTTTAAATGTTGAAATGACTTGATAAGACCAAATACGACTCATTTGCTTAGATGAAAACATTTTTCGTAAATGGAACCTTAAAAATTGCCACGATAGTTGAGTAGAAAACAGTTAAATCAACATGAGTCCAGAGAACGAGTAGCCGGTGGGATGCAGTGAATTAGTTGGCCGGCTACAATGCCAAAAGTCTGGGCTAAATTTCCAGCCATTATATGGGAAAACAGAAAAAAATAATTTCTGACGTCACGTTTGTAAAATAATGTCAAAACTCTGGAAATGAAAACTTCTGCTTATGAAAGTCTCTCACTCTCTCGTCGTTCGGATTCTGCAAAATACCCACTCTCTATGGACAAAATGACAAATGTAAGGACTAGGCCCTGATCCCCACCTGTCGCACCATAAAATTAGGCCAATTTAGCCTTTAGCGTAGCTTAGCGTATCTACCAAACAGATCCGCGAGTGCGATCTCGAGGCATTTAATGAGCTAAACTGTATGTTCATGGAAATTTGCCAAGTGATTGTAGACTAAGTGTTGGCTAGCTTGAATAAACAAACAATGAAGAGTCTCTACAGTCGAGCACTTTGCGGGTTAGATGGTAAAATCTACTTCACGCCTCATTACGGCGCCATCTGGTATTGCTAACATCCCTTCGAAATTTTTCTAAGCTGCACCAGGACTAATAGCAGGAGCGCGCATGATTCCGTTTTCTCGAAGAGTACAACGATGGAACTAGTGCGGTTTGTGTTTGACTTTGGGAAAGTTAAAAGCTAATATAATTCTGGCAAGAATCAAAGAACACCTAGATTCAGCTCTTGACGTTGAAGAAGCAAGTTTCTACTTTGGATCATTTTACATTAACCATAAAAGGACATTGGGAAACATACATTATAGGACAGTGCGTTGAGTAAAGTTATCCGTTTTGTATCCTATCTATTGACTTTGGGAAGGCTTGGAATAGTTTTATGGACCTTTCTCAGAAGAAATGAAAGTTGAAAAGCCGAAGCGAGCAGAACGGTTTGCGATAAATCAATGCACATAGCACAACAACTTCTTCCACCGGAATTATTGACATTCTTGTACAGGATATGGGTGAGTTGACATATTTTCTTATGTTCTGGGCTCACAAAGCGTTCTATCATTTCGAATATGTTTCGAGAAATCTAACCGAGAATTAGGGAATGGCTCGCATGCGTGCGAAATTCATTACAGAATTGCTCACTTTGCCAACGTATCTCCCTAGCGACTTTTGGCTGTCCCTAAGATTAAAAATTCCGATCAAAGGGCACTGGTTCGATGACATAGAAACAATTCAAAGGAACGCACTCCAAACACGGACTACCAGAATTTCTTAACATGTAGAGGCACTACATTATTTCGAAGGATGCCATTAGCATGTTTTGGGACAGACCTCGTTTTGCTACATTTCCCCATGAACACGATCGCTCGCTTCTCATGTTTCCTTTTTTTTTACGAAGAAGGCGGCTTTCTACTCCTCTCCTTTGCTCACTGAGCACATAAGCCGCTCCCGTTTTTCTATGCTATACCCCTTGATAGGCGAGTTAGTTTACTACATGCGCTTGGCTGCAGTCTTCATCAAACCAGGGGTTATGTAAACGTGGTCGGGTGAAACCTAACACTTCTGCTAGCGGATTTCTGACGACTTCTTTACATCGATGACTTGTAGCTCTTAATGTAAGTGCTCCAGTAATTGTGACATCTGAAGTAGTATCTTAGCTGTAACTAGATAGTGGTGCTCCCTGTCAACATTGGTTGCGCTGAATTTTCGGCCATCTATAAAACAGGAGTGCCTGGGGTCCATTGACGATTTTGTCCCCATATTCGCCAAGTTTGGAAACAGTGTGCCAGTGATATTCTCCAACGGAGCAAAACCAATTAATCTAAGAGTGTTTTAACACGTGGTCTAGTACTCCACCGCGAGGGATAACAGTATGAAACACATACGTCGGAGAAACCATGAAGTAGACAGAAAAATAAGAGACAACCAAGCGCCTGAATCGGATGGCACTTCGAAAAAGACAGTCAAGTCGGTTGCGAAGGCAAGGCCAGACGCCTTCGTAGCAATGATGCAAAGGTGGCAAGAAGAGGTAATATTCCCCATGCCATGGAAGCCCCAACATTTAGTTATGCTACCAAGAGTAAGCAAGCCCAAAAGTCTACTTGATACAGAGAATCCGTCACGGAGGAGACCGCTGCCTGACAGAAGCTACTTTTATAACACCACATCTCCACGAGAGATCGCTGGTGTTAAGAAAATTTCCATAAAATCAAAATGTTCAGTGAAGGCGGATAGTTTGTAGATAAAAAATATTTCAAGACATAAATGCCTGGTTTTTATATAAGACATCACTGTAGACATCAACCCAGAGATTTTTTTGAGAGCGCTTGTCAGTTTGACTTCGGAACGTGAAAAAAAAAAAAAATAAACAAAAGAAACAAAGATGACTGAGTGGCGTATGACGTCGAACGAAGCTCACACCTACTCAGCCAACTTACTAGATGGAGTGAAAAGTGACTTCCTTGACCGCCAGAATGCGCTGCTACTGCAAAAAAGGTTATGGTGCCTTGAAGTCCGTTCATATTTAGGCAGACATGCCAAATTTCAGTGCGATACTGTCTTTAGTTTTGTTTTGACAGCTGATTGTTGTTGACGTGTTTGGCATGATGTTGAGTATGGACAAAAACGATTTTCGTTCTCTCATAAAATATTATTTTTTGAGAGGCAAAACGGCGAAGGAAACAAAAGAAAAGTTGGATAAATATTATGGGGCTAATGCCCCGTCAGATTACACCGTCAAATATTGGTTTCGAGAGTTTCGTGGTGGCCGCAACTCCACTACCGATCAAGTCCGCAGCGGCAGGCCCTCCGATGCGGTTACAGAGGACAATGTCAGAAAAATACATGAAATGGTGTTGGCTGACCGGAAAGAGAAGGTGCGCGAGCTAGCAGATACCACAAAGATTATTACTGAGCGCACACGCCATATTTTGAGCAATATTCTGCATATGAAAAAGTTATCCTGCCGCTGGGTGCCGCGCATGCTCACTCTTGACCAAAAACACGAACGCGAGAGCACTTCGAAAGAGTGTTTGGACTTGCTGATGCGGAATCGGGCGGACTTTTGGCGTCGATTGGTAACTGGATTTGGATCTCTCGGACTATTATCTCTTCCCAAACCTCAAAAGATGGCTCGTCAATAAAAAATTCAGCTCACGCGAGGAAATCATCGACGCCACGGAGGAGTATTTTGCAGACCTTCCGGAAAATTACTTTTCGGACGGGATCAAGAAGTTGAAAAATCGCTGGAATAAGTGTATCAAACTAAAAGAGGACTATATTGAACAATATAAAAAAACATTTGAAAAGAAAATTTTTTTAATTCCCAAGGAGCTCACTTTTCACTCCATCTAGTATATCAAAGATTTTCATTTCTGTCCGGCTCATCCCACCCGCTGAATGGTGGTAAATTTGGTTTTATACTCGTAGCAGTCTAGCGTCTCCGCTGGTTGATCGACTGCACGTTGTCTGTTCAATGTCTGTATATTCCATCTGCAGATTCGAACGTCGTTGTCCTTTCGTTTTGCAGAGTCATAAAGTGTAGGACCTCATAAAAGAGTATTGGTTGTTTGGGAATAACAAAGTTTCCACGCCGTGGTCGGATAGCTAACACCACGTACAACCACCACTCTGAATGAGTCCAGAAAAACCCTTTGAGCAAAAGAAGTTCCAGAGTCAGTAATCTGCTTCGGAGGTATAACAGCTACCGTTGACCTATTGATCCTCCATCATCTTAATTCACCACTTGACTTGTCCTGTGAAACTGACGTAGCTCATATGAGAAAGCTGCTACGTTGACTGTTGACACCACCGTTGATCAAGTCAAGCGGAATTAACCTGGTGTACGTCCTCATTCTGAAGTTAAGTCGTTTCTGATAGGACATTAAGGTGTTGGTATTTTATCTTGCTTTACACTCGCGCTTATAAACTTGACAATTTAAGACTGCTTGTCAGGATTAGTACCACCAGAATAAGCACAATTGATGGACAGTCGTAGTTACAGAATTAAGCATCGCAAGGTAGATGCCGCTAGTGCCTAGGCTAATCGTACAATCAAAATTAAATAAGATAATTTGCTAGGAAAAACGAAAGGAATATTTCTCGTCTTGCAGCAATATATACGGTCACACAGCTTAGCTAGGTACCACAATTGCAGCAGCTACAGTAGAGATCGTGAAGGTATACAAGGTAAGTGGGTGGTTCTCCAGGAGACGTTTACCAGACAAATTTTTCTTCAACAACTTTAAAGATCTGGCGGTTAATATCGTACATATTTCCGGCACACTTTCTTCAAATTAACAGACTAGACCTATGCACGACACAATCATCACACAAAGGTATTATTAGTGATGCTTTCAAGAGTCGTGGCAACCAGATGACAGCATATCGTATTTGGGTTGTTGTCAGACACAGTGACCTACTCACCTTCCAGTAAACTTGATATAATGGCGTATTTTAGTTAAATCAAAAAAGAAATAAACCTACCTTATATTCCGTCTTCAATAAATTAATAATTTCAAGTTGCGCGTCACAGTCTTTCACAAGCAAACTAAATTCTGGTTTGGTCTTTATGAATGAGAAAATTCCTATCAAGAGACATAATTTAATGGGAATCGCTCGATCATATAATGATTGCTTAGTTTTACCCTTTAAAATAGTTTCCTGCATCGTTGGATTCCACGTACCTTCGGCATTACTGGATGTCTTATCCAACACCTTATCAAATATCAGACATTCATAATTCTGTAATTCTCGCTGCACGATACACAATTGGCACTCGTTTTTCTCTTCATTGTTGTCCTTTTTGCGGGCGTTTTTTTTCTTCTTCTCCTGCAATAATAGAAAAATGATAAATAAAATGTTTTTTTTTTTTTTTATTTAAACTCTTTTACATTACGAAATTCACTCAAATGACAATCGTAAACACTTCGCACGAAAGCCATTGTCATGCGCCACATTCCGATTGAGACATCACTCCTTGGTCGAACATTCTGAATGAAAAAGTCAAACTCGCCGAATTTTTTCGAAAGTTCTTTCCGGATTTTCATAATTTTCTCATACCACACATTGAGTACAAGCGTCATGGAATGTACTGATCGAAATCTGAAAGCAAGATTCGTTTGTAATGGAAGATTTGTTAGAAAATATTCGTACCTATCGTGCATTCTCATCCGGTGTGATACAAACAAATCGTCGTTGATCTTATTAAGTAGCTGAGAATCGAATCCATCCAAGTCGATATCGTCGAGAATAGATGCCCAGAATTTAGCAGCATCCTTTGGAGTTTTTTCTTCGGACTGTTTTAGAGCTTCTACTGCTGATGTATATCCCTTATGAGCTGATTGAAGATTTTGCGCATATGGTTCAATATACTTCCATTCTAATGTGTTACACTGTGTTTCGTATTCTTCTAGATCCGGCAGATCTTTTTTAATGTTCATGCGATGTGCTTGAATCATATTGTGCAGAGCGTGTATTTGGAGTAAACTATCAACGCTATAACAGAGAGGGAAGGTATTGTTGAGAGTTTGGATGAGATTTATTCAAACGTTACCTGAAGGCGCCTTGGTATTGTTTTGCTAGTTTCAGCACTAATTCGTAATACTTGATTGCTTCGTCATGATTTTCCTGAAGAAGGAATACGGCAGCGATTCCTAAAAGCAGAAACCGAACAAGTTATCAAAGATAGATCCATCCAGTTGTCAGTAAATTGGTTATAGTCAATGCATGGTGGTTAGCGAACAAATTACAATGGTACAACGTGTTGTTTGAGGTCTGGGCAAGCCGTAATTAACCGCAATATGCAGTTCAGGCGCGTTAAATGCAATACTCACACCAATTACACGGGATGCCTTCTAGTATATGATCTAGACGGTTTTACATTAAAATAAAACAGATGTATTGTATGCTCGCCTTAATTTTTTTTACATTCTTACCAAAGCTTCTCATCTTTTTCCACACCTAGGTGGAATTGCTGTTCACAATGAATGCCACCAGCGGCACTTGGCGTCACTTATTCAAAGTGTCCTTCACCAGCAAGGAACTTGCTATGACACTGTGTATTTTGCGGCAAATACATGATATCGGTTTTATTTTAATGTAATATAAAATAGTCAGATTATTTACCTGCCGAAGACACACAGCGTCGTTGTTGAAGACCTGTCTGCTATCTACGAGTACTGGTGTTTGTTCACAACGCTATGATGACGTTTTTTTTTTGTTTAGTAAATCAAATGTTATTGTTGAAACTCGCAGAACGTGTTTTTAACAATATACATATTACAGTGATGTGCAAATTAATAGGGACACTTCTGCCTCAATGTTTCTAAAGCCCCCAATTTCTGTGAGCCTTGAGTGAAACAAAGAAAACTAACCGAGTATTGAGGTTTACTGTTGACAAATTAAAACACAGTTCCCTTCACCCAAATACTCTGCGTATATTCCGATTTGTGTCATTAGTATGCAGAGAGTGGTTGGTTTCGAGGGTGCAAAATAATAAGGACATTTAGTTATCTATTGTGTTAATCAAAAATTGATTGCTTTAGCATAATTTCTTTAAACCTAAAAGGTAAGATTAAAGTTTGTATATTCATAAACTACAATTTCTGAATTTAATATAATAGAAAAGAGTTTGTAAGAATGGGTCGAGCACAGCATTGTAGCACTGAAAAGAGGAGTCAAATAAAGGATTTCCAAAACAACGGTTTTTCTTACCCGAAAATTGCTAACATTCTTAAATGTTCGAAGAGAATGGTCGAAAATGCAATCAAGTGGCAATCTAAGTCAGAAACTCGTGTTAGGAAGCCTAAAATGTCTGCCCCTCTGAAAAAAAGGATGTTGCGATATGTGAAGAAGGACGTCGACACCTCTACTAGACGCAGGATGCTTATTGAAAACAATTTGAAAGCAAGAAGCGCGAGAAAAGTACCGCTGCTGTCGAAGAAGAATGTTGCAAAAAGGTTGCTTTTTGGAGGGGAACATTGGAACTGGCTAGAATTGCAATAGCGCAATATCCTTTGGTCTGATGAGACTAAAGTTAATTTATTTAACTTACATCGCTATAGTTCACTAGTGCTGAGACCACTCAATACGGCAGATAGTGATAAATACATATACAATCAAGATCGTGAAACATGGCGGGGCTGCATTATGGTATGGGGTTGCTTCTCCTATCAGGGTGTATGCCCCATTCATAGAATTGAAAGCACTATGACAGTAGTGTCTTACGTGGACATTTCAAATTCCACTATGCTATCCTATGCGGAAGACAACATGCCTGTTCAGAAGGATAATGACTCATCAAAACGTGCAATAGAGTGGTTCTCGCAGAACAGTCTCAATGTTTTAAGCTGGCCTTCTCAATCACCAGACTTAATCCGATTGAGAACCTGTGGCAAGAGGTCAAAGTAGCATTGAGGGATGTGAAAGCGTTCAATAACAATGATTTTTGAGCACACGTTAAGGCTGCGTGGCAAGCCATTCCATCTATTACTTGCCAAAAACTAGTGGATTCGATGCCGCAAAGTTGTTTGGCTGTTATCAAGAACAAAGGCTATTCAACGAAATACTGAAGTAGTTATTGCATCTATTATATCTATTAATTTTCTTCGTTTTAGCTATCAGTCAGTGATGTTTCCAGCAAGAATTTATGGCTGTCCCTATTTTTTTTCACAGGCTAAATAAGAGGAATCGCAACATTTTTTTTTTTTAATCCTTGCGCACAAATTTTGGGCCATGTTGTTTGCTTTTATAATCTTGAAATTCAAAACAATCAATAGAAAACTAAAACAAATCATAACAATCAAGAGGTTCGGTTAGTTGTTCGGTTTTTTCAAAAACGCTCATGACTGTCCCTATTATTTTGCACATCGCTGTATCTATCTTGACTTTTAGATAAGACTCAAACCAGTCATACAGTGAAGTCTATGAAGCAGGATACGATGGTTGACCATGTTAAAAGCTTTGGTTATATCCACGAAGAGTCCAGCACAACATTTTTTGTCATCCAAAGCTTTAGGAACAAAATTCCAAGAGAGCATCTTCTGTTGACAGACCTTCCCTAAATCCATATTATGCTTTGCTAAAAGTTAATTTTTTTTAGATACGCCAGCACTCTGTTTTTAATAGCTTTTTCAAAGACTTTTGAAATTGAAGGTAGTAGCGAAATGGGCCTATAATTATTTGTGTCACTTTTATTACCTTTTTTTGAATAGAGGTAGAACATTGACACGCTTAAGTTTGTCAGGAGAAACTCCACTGAAATCACTTTGGTTGAAAATATAAGCTAGTAGGTTTAGCAATATTAAGTCCAATGTTTTTGAGTGCACGATTTGAAGTAACGTCATGGCCACATGCATTAGAGTTATTTAAGGAGTTGATAACTTTGTAAACTTCTAAGTCAGTAAATTCTTCAAAGAAAAAGCTTGTTCTATGAACACTGTCGTTGACTAGGTTAGATTTAGTACAATGACTACAGTACGAAGAGTCAATATTAGTAAAAGGGACCATACCAATTGTAGAGAAATGTCTACTGAATATATCACAAACAGTGTTTGAATAATCAGTGGTGATGCCATCATTGCACAGTTAAATGGACCTAGTCATGCTGGAAGTGTAGTTATTTATAATACCATTTATAGTTTGCCATTCTCTTCGAGGGTTACCAAGTGCACTTTGTTTGGTTTTATTGTGCGTTATCGTATATATGAGAAGTTACTCACATAGTTTTGAAGAAAAGCTAAGAAAGTATCGTAGGCCTCTGAGACATTATTCTGCAGATAAACTTCCTCCCAAGTTTCAGAGCGTAGTTCAATATTTTATAGTTCAAAATTGGTTTTTGTAATTTTAGAAGAAGGAAACGCTTTTGATTTTTTTCTAATTAAAAGATTTTTAAATAAGATGCCTGTCATGCAATCATCAGTAATGCTAAGGTCAATCAATACATACAAATAATTTTAAAATCTTCTCCACAAAGTTTGCTGGAAACTTCAATTACATCCGCATTATTAAAATTAAGACATTTTACATTGCAATCACCACCACCTGACGCATATGTTTCATTACTATTTAAATATAAATTATAGCCCGGTATGTTAAAATCATCTTTTTCGCAATTATAAATCAATATTTCACTTATGAAAATTAGGTCGGGTAAAAAAACAAAGGCTTCAAGGTTACACACTAACAAATCAAAGTTTCGTCGTAAGCTGCGTAGGTTTTGGTGTACAACAAAGAAGGAATTATCCTTAATGGAAGTACAGAAAACATCATCATTAACATCTGCTATTATTTTAGGATTGTTATAACTAATATTATTCTTTATATTCCAAAAATGCATTATTGAGTTTTGGAACCATACATTTTGTAGTTTTTTTTTCTAATTTGACCTTTTTTGCTTCCAGAAACAAAGCCCTTTGCACTTTTACTGCCTGCGACAAATAATGAAGATGTTTAAGATTCAGAAATATATGCTTCGTTTAACACAATTATTTGTTTGTAACATGAATTCATGTAACCTTTATAAGATTTAACTTTAATAATTTTCTTTCTGTTTTGAATTGCTTGTTAAATTTTGCTTTTACTCACTGTATTGTTAAATAATCACCAACCTGTATCTCATGCTGTAAATCTAATCTGCAACAACAGTGTGCATAGATCACACCACAGATCGTTCCACCATCGATCGTACCATCAATCATCATCATCCAACTATGCACAAAGAAGAAGACGCAAAATTGTTGTTGCAACTAACACGCACAATTTATAGCACTGCGTGCAAGGTGCAAGGTTAGATGGGTTGAAGAATTTTGTGCATTGTCACAAGACTTTGAATAAGCCAAATTGTTTGCTCTCTTTTTTTTTGGTTTTAATTTGCTTTTTTTCGATTGTGGTAGCAAGTACTTCTTGATCGTTTTTATCGGTTGCTCCACAAATCCTAAGTTGAATCCAATGCAGATGAGTTTACGTCTTTTTTAGCTGATTTTTTGCTTTCCAAATTTTAGATTTAATTTCTGCGTTTGAGAATTGCACACAAATTACATCCCTGTGTTCCTTTACATTTTTATTCATGACATGTTTGACGTAAAGTTCGTGGATGACAGTAGAAGAGACAGAAACACCCAAAACATTGTTTGTACACATTCTTCGGCATTGTTGTTGCTCACATCAGGTACACCAGAAATTTCAATGACGTTCTCAATGTTTTTCTGCTCTCACCAATTCAGCCTGCTCTCCAACGATGGAACTCTCGATCGAAATTTTTCATTGTCATCTTTCAGCTGAGGGAGTGAGTTGAGAAAACTACTGTCAATGTTTCTCAGAGAGATAATCTCTTTGTACAGCATTTGAAGAGTTACTGTTTCGTCTTCGGATGGTAGCGGAGGATCATTAACTTTTAGTGACGTAACAGGCACTTGCTGAATTCGCTTCGGTCGTTGCCTCGAGTTTACTGTTGACGTTTATGATGCTGATGATTCTCCCGCTGTATGTAGATGGAATTGATGGAGTCGACATGCGACGATAGGGTACGTCGTTAGTTAACATGTATTATAAGTCAGACGAATGTAACTTCACACACGACCCATCGTAGAACACATTACAATCGACACAAGTAATTTTAGTTTCACAACCACGATCTATTTTTTTGTTGCAAGGCTAATATTAAATGATGTTAAATCCCCGTGAACACTAAAAACGATAGCCAAAACGAACGTTTGCTTTTTTTTTTGGCTGCTGCTATTAGATAGTAGATACGTCTGAACTGAATCACATCACACATTCAAAATTTTAAAACATCCAGAACATGACCGCGGCTTGGTTGCAATATTATTACCAAATCTACTTACACTTCTTCTACGGGTAAATGACTTACGAAGTGACGTACTGCTAGGCATGTACCAGAAATTGATCTAGTGGTCTCAGTTGTGAAAGATATTAACCCGTGTTCTGTAATAAGTGCAAGGTAACGATATTAAGCAATAGGTATAAATTAAAGTCAACTGGGTTACCTGCGAAGTGAGTCTCAAGCATGAGACGGAGAGTATTTACTTTCGACCCAGTGTTGGTGCTATCAGATTTCAGCCCATATAAGAGGCACTCTTCGGAATCCGAATTAGCTTCTTATATTGTTTTGGATTCGAGCTGTAAAGGTTCCAGTCTTCCTCTAAATTAGTCTTAAGTGATTGTTTAGAAGTTTTCTGATTTCTTTTCGCCCGAAGAACGGGCGATCTTGTTACTAAAGCTGGCTGGCAGCCAACTATCAGGCGATAGTATGAAATCCAGGAGATAATTGCCTCTCCTGTTGCATTTAGCACTGTCCCAAAGTCCTATCTTCTTGGAATCACAGTATTCAATGAGTTCGGCTTCTGCTTTTGGTGATGGCCAATCATAGAGAAAATAAACTGACGAATTTGCACCGTTCACTGTTCGTTTCGTAGCTTATGTTTGCAGCAACTAAATCTTGGTTGCAAAATTCACCAAATTTAGATGGTGAGAGTGAATTCGGCACAAAAAGACAAGTTCTCGGTTTTTCTGATCGCACATCTCAGTGGTGTACGAGTAAAACACCTTAAACATCCGGAACCACAGATGCATTTATTCCCCGCCTATGGTTCTTGTATGGAGATTATGTGAGAAAGCAGTTAGTAATTCTAGCTTTTGTGCAAAATCCTAGTCATAACTGAAAAAAAATGCACTTGCGTCGTTTAAAAAAAAAAATCGTTCATCTGACCAAGAAGCGGTTTGGATAGCAATGTGCAAACTAAAAACCGATTAGGCAGATGGAACAGCTCTTCCGTGCTTTACGAACGCAATTAATCTTCATCCTCGTCGAATTCTAACAGCGGAATTTTTACTGCATGCTCCTTTAGTCTTTTGGTAAGTTTGAGGCTTTCTGGTTCCCTCCTTTTCATTCGAAGAAACCTTAAATGCCATTTTTTCTTAGAGTTTACAAGTTCTCTCCCCCGCCTTCTCCAGCGCGTTCTGTTTTACCGCATGTGCTCGACAGTGGTATATAACAAACCAAGGCCCACAAAAAACAAAAGAAAAAAGGTCCTAGGAGTCTCTTGTGATTGCGAGGTCAAATGTTCTCACAGTGTTTTCTTGGTGTTTTGGCGTTCGGAATAGCCTGTCAAGAGTATGTACATTCCACGAAGATTATTGTAACTATTTCGTTAACCCGGGTCGTCTACATAATTGCGATACCGTTGGTGGGCTGAAAACGCATCCGTCACGATCACCATTTCGATATTCTAGCTAGATCCCGAAGAATACTTAACACACGGCAGAGTAGTTCAAATAAGATCATGGCTGAATCGAGCTCTTACACTTCGGTTCTATCTACTTAAAGAGAATACTCCAACGAAACGTCCGTATCTTCCCTTGTCTGGTGTGGAGCTTAAATCTACCCAGCTTGCTTAATTTCTGGGGTTCAGAAACGCGCCAACTTTTATAATTTTTAAACCAACACCTGAAGGAAACTCACTCCTCCGACCGAAGCGGAAGCCTGTGATAGCTCCTTTCATTGAATGCTGAAGCTACATTCAATATTGAATAGGTGCGAAGATAAAACGATAAACTCACGATATAGACATTGTTGTAGAGTCGATTCGATTAGAGACTTAAAGTATCCGTAAACATTTCATGAGAGAAATTTGAGTTTCGCAGTCATACATAGTAGCAGGGCAGTGTAACACAATGACAACATAAAATTTGTACTTACCATTGTGGCACGAAGCCATTGTCCGTAGTTCGTTTTTGCATTCTAACTCATTGCTGGATTTCAAA
The DNA here is from genome assembly GCA_963966105.1 of Volucella zonaria. Taxonomy (NCBI): domain Eukaryota; kingdom Metazoa; phylum Arthropoda; class Insecta; order Diptera; family Syrphidae; genus Volucella; species Volucella zonaria. The sequence continues at coordinate 170,765,685 of OZ014531.1, read as the reverse complement.
TGATCCATCAACTCTTGTGGCTGAAGAAACTTCTTCACAACATTTTGTTCAGATCTCAAACGCAATACTGGTGTGGTACAGTCCTGCCGCAGCTTAAGCATTGGTTGAAGTATCTGAAATACACGCAAATGTGTTCCTATATGACTCTCCTCTGTGAGATAAAAAAAAAAATTCAATTCTCTTACGATCTTTAAGATTTTCGGCGATATCCCGCTCAAATCAGAGTAGTCCTGGATTTTTTCATGAAATGATATAGCACAATTCGCATGTTCATCCGAATAGAAAAGCTGTTCAACGTTATTCAGCTCCACGAAGTGCACTACCTCGGATTGTGGCGGTATGCCCAGTTCATCCAAGACTACCGATTTACAAGTACGCCACATGATTTTCTCTAAAACACTGACCAGTTTCTCACTGCGGCCTTGGATGAATTCTGTAGTCAAATGTTGCCATGCTGCAGGTGATGACACCTCGTAGAGACCAACGAACTCCAAAATGGCAGCCAAATCATCCAGAGAACGTTGAATAGGGGTCCCTGTCACAGCCCAACGATGGATTGCTAAGAAGCATGACAAAGGAATAGAAAAAGATGAATTTTGATTAGCTGTGGGGCATCCAAATTTACCTGGCAGCTGTTTGACGATTTTTGAAGCATTTGTGTTGGCCGATTCCATTTGTGCCTCATCGAGGCACACTCTCCACCACTCGACAAGCATCAATGGTGAATTAACCCGCATTACTCGACGTTCACGACGAAAACTTATATTTGTTTCGTTTGAAGCAGTAAAGTGAATTTCTTTTCGGAGTATATTGTAGTCGGTTAGGATAATGTCGTAATTCGCCAGCTCTTTAGGACTCCATTTTTGCTTAGACGCACCGTCATAGAGAAGAACCTTCGGTGGTGGATCAATGTGCGTTTGCATCTCTGAAAGCCATTGCAATTTGATGGGATTCGGAGAGACAATAACTGTGGCTGCACTAGGCTCTAAAATACCTAGAGACTCCCAGCACTTTGGACATATATAATTCTCCCCATCCCATGGGTATTTAATGTACGAACTCACGCACTTTTCATGCTGCAGCAGCTGGCAACTCGTGCACCCAATAACTTTCTTTTTATTCGATGATCGACAGACACAAAATAGTTTGGAGTCTTTGCGGAATTTCTTGGATGGTGGCGCTTGGGGTGGGGCAATATCATTAGCCGTTTGTGATAGCTTTCTGCCATTCAACAGAATCAAGGCTAACACTTCGACAGTCTTGCCAAGGCCCATTTCATCGGCTAGAATGCCACCGGATGGGACGGGGATATTTTCTGGCAGTTCATCTTTTATATCGAGACCTATAAGGTTCACATAGCACTGAAAGCCTTCAGTAGATTGAAACTTTTCATAAAAGTGTTGTAACTCAACAGTTTCGCGCTCTCTTCGCAGAAGCCATTGGATTGTCTTCTCCTGATATTTCCTGAGTGTCGGCAGTAGGCGGCCATGCTTAGGCGTTTGTTCTTCAGGTTCAATTGGCAGGTGAGTATTTCGTAGGAGATCATATAGTTTTGTTGTGACATAGTTCATCATAGCCACTTTGTCTTCTTCAGTTTCATCGTCTTCGGTCTCGTGGGATGAGGGTGATAATATAAATTCCGGAAATATAAGCGAAAGAATTCGCATGCGTGAATCACGGTTGTGGCGCCCAGAAGTTCTCGTTCCATCATGGAATATTGTACAATATTCGGTATCGTTGGATTTAAGCCCGACAAGACAGAAGTCTCGGTTCTTTGTTATGTCTGTAAGAGGGGATGGTGAAATGTTTCGATGATTTTCTGTGAAATCGTGTATTACTGAGTACCTGCGGTCAGTTGCTCAAAGTCACACTCGATTAGTGGATCAAATAGTTTTCCTTTAAATTGAATTGTTGCGGCATTCTCAACGTTTTTATCTTCCGATTGCAAAATCCCAATTTTGCATAGACACTTCACAGACATGGTAAACAAAACACTGACCAAGGTGTGTTTGATTTTGTAGCGCACCTCGACAACAAGCAGCTGCTAGATGCATTTGCCTAGGGGTGTGTTGATAAATGATTGAAAAAACTACCAACACCAAAAAATCAAATCAAAAAACTTAATTTTTACGGTAATTGTCACTGAAGGAATTCCAGCCAAAGAGTGACGAACACATTCTCATGGCAGCATTTTCTTTCTCACAGAACTCCGGATGAAACAGCAGTGGACTTACTCCTTGATGACAGGACTTTTTCTTTCTACAATTGGCGGCACCTATATTTTAAATTAATTTGTTTAACGATTGTTTGGCCATCGGATGGACAGATTCCTGACAGTGCAGCACACTTTTCCAAGTCAGGTATATATAAATGTATACATATATATTATTCTGTGTACTTTTAATTTAATAAAACTCAATGTTCAGATACTATGGAAATGCCGTTTTAATTGTCCGCCACAGTAATAAAAACGCAATTTCTGACGCTGATTAAGGATAAGCTGAGGAGCAGAAGACTAAGAATTATATTCTATCGGAACAGTTCAATCAGACAGAGAACAGTTCATGGATGTCGTATTGCCTTACTAAATTTCCCCAGTCCTTCATAGAAGACGAATAATCGCTTCAGAAAAAGGTTCGCACAGTGCGAATATAAAGACCTTAAAATTGATAACCAAATGTAAGCGTGAACCATACAGGCACAGCTGGATATCGTTTTTTCGTCGTCACAAGCACCACTAAAAGTCATTTTATTTATGCCATCCACATCAAAAACAAAGCAAAAGCGTAGTGCCCGGTTAAGAGATGTCTAGACGCTTAACTCGGATAACTTAGATTATCTTAATAGCTTTGCCGTCTGTAATTGTCTTCACATTAAGTCCTTCCCTTTGGAAGCATTACAAGATTACGGAAGGCAGTCTCATAAGATTCGCTTTTATCCTAGTGCCAATGCTATTCAATCTTGTTATTGACTTCGGTATGACTTTTTGCGCCTTAAAGAACTTTATCCAACAGTTTTGGACTCCTTAAAGTGATAAGAAAAGCGCTTCTGGTTTTAAATGTGGGACGGGATTATAGGACCTATCCAATTCATGGCTTCGTCGTAACCAGTTTGACTTCTTAGGATTCTATATACTTTCCAACATTTTTGGTGTTACAATTCTGTTTCTTAACTATACTACTAGAGAGGCGCTTACTTAGCTGCTTTGACCTTCTGATTGGACTTGAATTCGATTCGTACTTATTTCACTCGGTGCAGTAATTTGCTTATCCGCTACAATCTTTTTATCTCTTGAAAGGCTAACGCCTATTTTATCAGCAATAGTATCTCTCAATATTTTATTCACTCATGCTTTCCTTCATCTGTCGGAAAAGGCTTTGTTCTTCTTATCATTTTTGCATTGTCTTAATAATGAATGTTTGAAATCCCTGCGGTCTGCTGCGGAATTTCTGATAACCTTTTGTCATCGTTTAAAGTAATCTTTGGCTTTTGCGTCATTACCGCAGTATTTCTTTGTGTTTGCGATGTTTTGGAAATTCGTATTCGTACCTCTACTAACATATAACAAGATAATGGTTCAAATCAGTATAGGGCGCTTGAAACGTTCTAAAATCTAGAATGTGTTCCTTGCATCGCTCAAAATATGTTCATTATTGACCGTTTAGAAATTCGTAGACAACTATATCCTCTAGCAAAGCGTTGCTAGTTTGCTTTAATGAACAAATTAGGGTTGGCCTTAACTCTAACAATACTGATTCTGCCAGTTCTCAGAGTATTTTTGGGCGCTGTGTCCAAGCGTATTTCAGCCCATGGAAGGTCATAGTGACAACATGTGAGGGAATGCCACAATACTCGTTCTTACAACTTCTGACCATCATTTCTGCAGAAATGCCTCTCCATGGCCTAGATTGAGCGCTTCCCCGCATCTACTGGTTTCTGAGAAACCGATGTTCTTCCCGTCACCTTTGCTCATAGACTTCGTGAGCAACCGTCTTATAATGCCTTTTTGCAAAATGGGATAGAAGGAGAAAGAAAGATGTTTTAGCTCACTCATATTTAACAGGAAGTCTAAATTGTTAGTGAAAGCTGGCTTGTTGTTATTTTCTAGTCAACTACTTATTTTACTTGATTTTAGTTAACTGAAAGAATTAACATCTTTCGGGCGCGATTGGTTTTCGAGCACCGAACATTCCGATTTGGAAGCTTTACTACCACTTGAGCCACGGTCACGCACAATGCTTGTACTCGTATGCCTCTTGTTTCGCTGCATGGGTATCTGGACACTTCTCATCAAATCTGGGGTTTCATTACGGTAGCTGGGTGACATCAGATGCTGCTAGGTCGCTAGGTATTCCCGAAAAGTTTTGAGAGACTCTATCAGAAAATTCACTTGTCTCTTGGTAAAAGCAATCGTTCGGTGATAAGGAGTCAAACTGGTTATGGATTGGAAAGTGATGAAGGGACCATTGAGTTAGAAAATGAAACTAAATCAGATCGTTCTTAGCAAAAACCTAGGGTGAATCCTGAAAATGATGAAGTTGTGATATATGATATCAGTCTGGCATTAAAAATTAAAAGACTTCGCAAGAAAAAGGAGGAAAAAATACGAGTATGCTGTAAGGAAAATGGGTCAAATAAATATAGAGAATAAGACCTAATTTTGTTGGTACTGAGGATGTCCCTGCTATTTTGCTTGCGAACCGTTATTGGATTTCGAAACTTGGGCATAATTCAGTTTATAAAAGAATGTCATGTTACTGGTGGGAAGAAATAAACCTCTTTTTTGTTTTACAATTTAATGACAAGTTAGTTTCACTCCGTTTAACTGAGTACGACAAGGTTTTCAAAGTAAGGACGTTTGCAATAGGAGGGCGTTGGTGTTAGATTAAAGAGGATAGAACGAGGGACTGAACAGCGAAGCCAACATGTTTCACATAGTCCCAATATATCTAAAATGTGAGGCTTTAATAGAAAATTTGTTTTGTCATATAATAATTTTATAACGGTTACTCCATATCTACATATTAGTATATCCAAAGCACATAAAATAAGTCACTGATTTCGTAGAATACAGTTGTTTTAATGGGATTCTAGATTGAAATATACTTTCACCCGCAGAAGAGCATGTTCGGTAATAGACAACTCCCGTATATCGGGAAATTGTAATGTCCGTCCAAGTGACTGCTGACTCAATTGTCAATTATAGTCCTGAGCAAATACATTGTCAATCTCAGCATTAATCTCATTGCGACATGGGACCCAAACATGAATTCATTCTGCCAAATGCGTCCAATAAAGCTTTGCATGCCACTGCCGTTGCTGTATTTCATTGTGATATGGCACGGGTAATGACTGAATGTATGTACGAGTAACAACCGATGGATAAAGGGTTGTGGGTATGAATTTTATTGGTGCATTGTTTCCTATGGTTGTAAGAGCATACAACCTACAACAATTTGATACGATAAACCGGACAAGCTGTGCTTATTATCGTCTGTGTTTGTTATAATGACTCGGGAATTCAGAGTGGTTGTCGAAAATATACGCGGCCTAAGAAGTAATCACTTCTCTGCGTGCGTGCGCGTCTGTACAGACCAGCAGTTTTGGCACTTAAAGATTCCCGCCCAATCTTATCAGATTACCCAGATCTAAAGTTACCTGGCTACGATCTAGTGCCATTATTCTTTTCTTACCGCAATTCGATTTCATATTGTTACAAAAAAAAAATCTTCGTAAGCAAATTATCACCTATTGCTTTATTTACGGCAACCCCAAAACTGGACAGCAATTCGACCTTTAATGAGTTCGATGCGTTGTCTGAGTCCGTACAAAGAATTGTATCCTTGTATCGGTGTGTTCTTCTTCGATGCGGAAAATAACTTGTAAATGAGCCCACACGAATACCAGAGATTGATAGTCAAACCTCCAATACCCTAGACTTGTTTTTAACTCCCCACCCTAATAAGTACACTGTTAATGTGCGTTCACCTCTAGGCTCGTCGAAGCATTGTGCCATATAAGCTAATTTCTCATATACCGACCATAGTACATTTAGAGAAAAGATACCTTAAAGAACCGTAGCGCAATACGACAAAGCAAACAGCTTCTTCTGGAATTTCAACTGGTCGACATGTTCCCTCTATAACGACGTGGATACCACTGCTGATATAATCACAGACACTATTCTCTTTGGAATGAGATCCTTCATTTCTCATCGGATGAAGAGATTATTAAACCAAAAGAAAAGGCGTTGTATGACTCGAATTGTAAAGAGGCCGTCAGGGTTAGAGAAATCTTTTTTTTTTTGTCCTTCAAGAGCAATCCGACAGAGGAAAATCGAAAAATGTTTAAACGAGCCAGGAATGACTGCGACGCCTTTCTTAAGCGTGTGAAATTTTAATACGACATACAACTGTAGCAAAAAATACTAAAACGTCCCAAGGGTAGTACACATTTTTGGTCGTTCATCACTTTGCGACAGCTTAACACTTCAGTGCGTCAAATTTTCAATGAGACGAATGTACATAAAGATCTTAATATCCACAAATTCGCTGGTCCAGCTGGTATATCTCCCCTTCTTCTGAAGAGGTGTTCTTCTACGCTGGCAAAACCACTGCGTAAGCTTTTTCATTAGTCCTACTCTTTAGGACTCTTTCCGAGCAGATGGAAAACAGCATTTGTCCAGCCAGTCCCTAAAAAAAGGCGAATCTTCTTCTCTATCCTCCTACAGACCCATTGCACTTACGTCCCTTCTTTCCAAGGTCATGGAAACGCTGATAAATCGTCAGCTCATGAAATATCTCGAAACACGAAAACTTCTCAATAACTGGCAGTACGGTTTTCGTAGCAACAGGTCCACTGGTGATTTGATGGAACCAAAGCGTACATCAATCTGGCGAAAGCAAAATAATTTCACTTGACATTTCATTTTGACATTTTACAGTGTTTGGCATCAAGCTCTTTTGTCGAAAATGCGTGCTTTTGGGATCGATGACACTCTTCTTAAATGCATTAGAAATTACCTTTTGGAACGTTCAATTTAAGTTGTGTTGGATGGTGGCAAGTCTGATATTCACAAAATAAATGCTGGTGTGACCCAGGGCTTCGTTCTGTGTCCGACACTCTTTCAATTTTCTTTAATGATCTCTTGTCTGCTACTTCTAATCCAATATATTCCTTTGCTGATGACAGTACTCTCTGCTTTTCATATTCGTTTTCCCGGACTCACGCCCCTGCTCTTCGGCTGTAGAACGAGAACGACAGCGACTATTAAGCTCATTAAATTCCAATATTGACAGCATAACTAATTGGAGAACCACTAAAAGAGTAAAATTTAATGCTTCCAAAACTCAATGCTGTCTGCTGTCATTAAAGCGAAATTTAAATACCCAGCCATTATCCATGAATGGCACTTACATCGTCGAAACCGAAAAACTTTCCGTTCTTGGTATGTGTGTCAGTGACAACTTACGTTGGAATGACCACATATTCGATGTCGTGAAAAATGGTGCGAAATGTCTAGGTTTCCTCAAGCGATGTAAGAAATATTTTACCCCCTCTGATCTGGCCTCAATATATAAGGCATTCATCCGCCCAAAATTGAAGTACAATGCCAACATCTGGTCAGGTGCTCCTAAAATATCCCTGCGTCTGCTAGATAGGATTCAAGACCATGCGATAAAACTCATAGGTGATACTACTATCAGTCAATCAGTTTAAGCCTTCGAACACAGACGTAATGTCTCCTGTCTCACTTTGTTTTATCGCTATTTTCACCACCAGGGCTCCATTGAAATCGCCATTATCATTCCGCTTATTCAAACTTTCAACCGTAACACCCGTTTCGCTATAAATGCTCATCAGCATACCCTCAAGCCCATTTTCGGACGTACCCTAAACTATCGTGATTGTACAACAGTACAACTCGCTTATGGAATTCCCTGCCGATCTATGTGTTTCCTGGTCGTTATAACTTTCAACCATTTAAAAACAATGTACATCGGTACCTGTCTTTTCTTCCTCCCTAAATTTGGTTCGTCCGCGCTGTGTACAAACATTTTAAGGGTACACAAACCCCTTGAGCGCGCGCTCATTATAAAAAAAATAAAATTAAACACCTCTGACTGGTTTGAATGACTATTTCTCCGACTTTGTTCTGGTAAAAATCTCACAGACTCCCATCAAGAAATAAAACGCACTACAACTTATTCATTTACAATGGGCCAGCGCACACTGGTCTAATTACCCCTTGGTAGAATTGGTTTTAAATAAGAGGACGACGAAGTGTTAAATAAGAAACGGAGTAGTTTTCAACCAGTGTTAGCGGGGCTTAACATCGGGGGAAAACCAACGCACACATAAGTTGTCAATTTTAAGGGGTAAAAAAAATATGTATGTGCGCCATGCGCATTTCATTTGTAATTTGACAGCCGTAAAGTGAAGTGCAAAGAAGTAAGATGGAAAATATTGATCAAGGGAATTCTTAAACGAGATTGGAAATATTAAAATTAATTGAAGAGTATAAAAAGTATTTTACCACATAAAAGTTTATAAAAAGAGGGAAGCAGTTCTGGCGATTGTTGGTGCTTCGTCTGTACATATATAAGCCAACTCCTTGGTGCTATGAAGAGTTATGTATCTTTTTTAATGCACGTGAACGAGGAATGCAGGCTCGTCTAATATAAATATTTCGGAGGTAAGAAAAATAATTAGCATTTGTATAGCATTGCGTTGGTATGATTAATCATTTTTACAGATTCTATGTAATAATGCCCAAGAGCCAGCAGTTGGAAGGATGCCACTAAGTGAGAGAAAACAGGCGCAGACTTCTAAGAAAGTACGAATATATACGTATGTATGTATTTTTATTAATACCTACAATAAATAAATATTTTGTTACTGTCATATTTATTCCTTTTTTCAGAAACAGAAGCGAGAAGGGGATTTCTTCCGTCAGTTTTTGCCAACTGCCATTCATGGGTAACTAAAAGAAATAAAACCAAATAGAAAAATAACGAACAAGAAGAAGGAGAAAAGTCAAAAAAGAGGCATCGAAATTCTACACACGGGCCACGACACGACTCACAGGGTTGTTGATTCCTGCTTTCATATCTCATTTTTCCTTTCTTTTACACGTGTGTGATTTCATATGGAGCCATCACCGTGTAATAGCACACATGCTAACATTCCTATTAAATCTGATTTATTAAATGAAGCCAGGCAGAGGATTTTTTACTAAAAATTGTGTTTTTATTTACAACGTCTTTTTTCTATTTACAGGATGTAGGTATGGAAACATGTTTATAATCGTTGGCGAAGTATTCCGTAAATGATGGTCGAATTGTTGCCACAGATTGCTGTCTCTGTTCATTTTCTTCTTCGTTGTAATTTAGAAAGTTTGTGTTAGAAATATCGCTTGCACCATAAACTTTTTTCAGTAAGATAATTGTGTAGTACATACACAACAGCAATACACAAACTTAACAGTTTTAGGTGAATTCGGTTTAATTGTTGATTGCAAAGCCCTGAAACGATCAGAAAGTATGTATGCCGAAACCCGTTCATATTATTTAGTCGGGCTCTACGCAGAGGAGCATTGAAATAGACAAAGCCCTTTTGTATGTGTTTTTGGATTAGGGCGTTATAAGGTTATAGGGTCTTAACTTAGGACAAACGTTGGATCAGATCACATGAGAACACCACCATCGCTTATGTGCCCATTGCAACCAATATCTATAAAGATGGATTTACAGTTTACATCCTACATCGCGATCAACGCGATATGTTGAAACCTTTATAATTATAAAACGTAGGTGCTTCTTATTGCGATCGGGTGAGTGCGATATGTTTCCCGTCAAGAGCACCTAGATAATGCGAAAACTGCCACATACGAGAGGCGTTCAACATATTCTCGATATCGGGGTGAAGCTGTGGTTGTATATATAAATTGACTTATTTATCAAGTAATACTATTATTTTAGTGCATTCATGTAAAATTTCATATAAATGTGATTACTAATTCGCGTTTTATCTCTAGTTAAACAGAATCATAATGGCAACTGAGACGATGATGGTGAAAATTGAGCATCGCGCTGTAATTAAATTTCTCACTAAGCAAGGGAAAAGTCAAAAAACTATTCATGAAGAGATGGTGGCTGTTTACCAGGGTTCCGCACCTTCATTATCAACTGTGCAAAAGTGGTCAAGTGAGTTCAAGAGAGGCAGAGAGAGCATTGAAGACGACCCCCGCTCCGGCGCCCCGGCTACTGCTTGTACGGGAGAAAGCATCAAAGAAGTCGAAAAACTTGTTCTTGAGGATGCCCGAATAAAGGTGAAAATGATGGCAGAGATCACCAAGCTTTCAATTGGTACCATTCACACCTTTCTTCATGACTATCTTAACCTTTCAAAGGTCATTGCGAGGTGGGTGCCACGAATGCTCACAGCGCCTCAGAAAAAAGTGAGAATCGTATGCTGTAGAGAGCTTTTGGAGATGTGTAGTGAGAACGCGGACGGTGTTATGGATCGAATTGTTACTGGGGACGAAACATGGGTCCACCACTATGACCCTGAAAGCAAACAAGAGTCCATGCAGTGGCATAAAAAAGGAACAGACCCCCCGAAGAAGTTCAAAGTCACTCCGTCTGCCGGGAAGCTCATGGCCACAGTTTTTTGGGACTCAAAGGGAATCTTGCTAATTGGGTACAAAAAAAAGGTGAAACCATCAACGCCACATCCTACGCTTCCTCTTTGCATAATTTGCGGGAGGAAATTAAAAAGAAAAGACGGGGTAAACTCGCAGCGGGTGTGTTGCTTCTTCATGACAACGCTCCTGTTCACACGGCGCGAGTTTCCAAGGCTGCTGCGCGAGATTGTGGTTTCGAAGAAATCCAACACCCACCCTATAGTCCAGACCTTGCCCCTAGTGATTATTTCCTGTTTCCGGATTTGAAAAAATGTCTTCGTGGAAAAAGATTTTTGGATGATGAAGAACTCAAGTCGGTATTTTGCAGAGAAAGAGGAAATTTATTTTTTTGAGGGTTTAAAAAAGGTTATCTCAAGATGTAACAAATGCATTGATGTTAGGGGAGATTATATTGAAAAATAAAAACAATTTAAATTGAATTCGCATTTTCTTTCATATCGATACCGAGAATATATTGAACGCCCCTCGTAGCTTCGAAACCTCCAGCCACTTCTCTTTTGTTTCAGGAAACTGAAATAAATATGAAAGTGATTATAAACTCCTCAAAACAAAATAGGTCCCACTAAGTTTTTAGGTTCTCATTCGAAAAAATGAGTGATTATAAACGATCAGTTCCGTGAATGCATGGGTCGGTAAAACGTTCACCTTGTCTTCTCACACGCGTACTCGTTTATCGTCACTAAAAAAATTGACGAACATTCGTCTGTAAAGAGTACAGGCCTCCCGTTGTCTATAGTCTAATCCCAATGCTCACGGGCGTAACTTAAGAGCGCTGCCCGATGTGAACTTGTCAGTTTCGGTCGAATGGCGCACACTCTGGACCATTGACCATCTTCGTGGAGTCGCTTACGTACGGTTTGATCACTTACTTGAATGCCAATAGATTGATGCAGTTGATTGTTTAACGCCCGGGCGGTTACGGTACTCTCCCGACGCGCAATTATTCTTACGTACCGGTCTCCTTGCGCAGTTGTGACTCTGATTCTTCCTGATCTAGGTCTCCTTGCTACACTCCCGGTTTCTTGGAAGCGTTCCCAGAGGTGCGACAGACCCTTGAGACTCTCCCTCCTGAAGCAAATTTACCGCTCTTATTGCATTTTCGATATCCATATAATGCCGCGAGCCGGGCATGGTAATCACAATTAATAACGTTGTCGAAGAAAAAAATTATAGAAAGTAACACTTAGCGACAACGCTTAGAATTAGACCGAAAAACAAGTACAGGAAGTTTAGCATTATAGTAGTTGTTTTTTAGAGCAATGCGCTTTCTCTGCCTACTTAGTTAGAAGCAACGGATAATTGTTACTCAAAGTATTGATAAATATTCATAGACATGCAAGCTATACAGCTAAATACTTCGCTTCGATAATGTTTACCAATAGAACAATTTTTAGACAAAAATCAAAATAAATTTTTCGTTGAGCCTATTTTGTTTTGAGTAGTATATTTGATTAAATTTTTTGCATAATAAGCAATCTTACGTCGTGCGTTGTCATGCAGAAGCACCACACCTTTGGTAAGCATTCCTCGTCTTTTGTTCTGGATTGCTCTTCTCAACTTACGTAGAGTTTCACAGTAAACCGCTACACTTGGGAATGAGTGTGCAACCATTGCTTTGACTGTTCTTTGCTTTCTAAGTTTACATACTGGACCCAAGTCTCATCTCTAGTCACAATTTGTTGTAAAAATTCTTCACCTTCCATTTCTAAACGTTCGAGAAATGCTTTTCCTGAATTGACACGTTGGGTCTTGTGGACATCTGTGAGCTGTTTTGGGACCCAACGGGCACAGAACTTATGGTAACCCAAGTTTTCAGACACGATTCTGTATAGAGTAGTTCGAGAAATTTCGGAAAATCTTGTCGCAAGATCTAAAATCGTAAAACGCCTGTTTTCTCGAACAAATTGGTCAACTTGGTGGACCACGTCCTAATTCATATCGATTTGCGCCCTTGGCCTCATTCCTTATGCACATCTATGCGTCCGTTTTTAAACTGTCTACACCAATCACGTACCGAACCATTACTCATCACTGTATTGCCGTAAACGGCACATAACAAACGATGAATTTGAGCTGCGCCATTTCCTTCGGCTTGGAAAAAAACGAATTACACTTCGTACTTCACAGGCGGCGGGAGATAAAATTGTATTCTCCATGTTAAAACGGCAACTATTGCAAAAATACTGAACGAAAACGGTCGAAACTTGGCATATTATTAGAGAATAATGTACTGGTTGCGACATACAGAAACACGTCACCGAAGTGCATGTATGTAATGAATTGTAGCACATCGGAGGTTGATTTTGGAATAGCCCTCGTACTGTCGCATACTTATATGATGTTCTTCCGAAGAAACGAAGCAGGCATTTCGAATAGCAGCTCTCATCTGGGTGTCTTTCCGGGTTATGTTTTCTTCGACGCATTTCAAAATTTTTCCAAAACAAAATCCATCCGTCAAAAGATAACTGCCCACACTGCCGTAGGGCGTGCGTTCTCAACATGCGTCTAAATGAAGGCCAAGGGCTATTTTAAACCAAAAAATAAAGCTTCCTCATTCGCACCACGCAGTTACCAGAAAAAGCTAGAAGCAGCATAAGAACTTTTAAAGCTGCATCAGCTTAACGAGGATGCAAATGCTCACAACACAGAGATGAATCAAATACATTAAAATTCCTATACTCGCGCATTGATCTCTCAGACCGACAAATCATTAATTCTTTGTTTACTTGAAAAATGTCATCCTCGCCTCTGGAGTTTTCAATAGCTTCCTAAATAAGTGTTCTCCATCGTTTAATCGGAGCAAGCTCACGTGCCGAGTAGACGTGGTTTTTTTGTGAGTTTTTACTCCCTCAGACCGACGCGAGTATAAGTGTTAACATTTTTGGATAAGTAATTTTTTCCTATTTTGGAATATTATTTTACTTTAAGGGTGTTTATATTTTACTGAATATTACATATATAACATTTCTAAGAACCATTTTGAATTCTTTTAAGTCGTTTTTGTTAGCACAATGGACGAAGATAGAATAATAAGGGCGCTGTTAGAAAGTGAATATTTGGATTCCAATTATGATGACTGGAGTGACAGTGAGGTGGAAGTACAAGAGGAAAATGTAGACACTGAGCAGGAACCAACAGAAATTGCCCTTCTTCTGCAGTGAGAACAAGATCTGAAAATATTGTAATGCAAACTTCCTAGGGTAAGAAGAGAAGCAAGAAACTTGAAAGATCCAGGTGAGATTTTTATTTCTGAAGCAGTTATCCGCATAATTACGGTGCATACAAACCAACATATTGAGCGGCTTTCACCTGAATTTAAACGAGCTAGAGACTGTCGGCTTAATGCTAAAGATCTTTTCCGGACTGATGGTTCATCGACGGAAATTTTCCGATTGGTAATGAGTTGGAGTCCTCCTATTGAGATGTCTCAGATTTGATAACAAAGAAACCAGAAATCAGCGTGCTTCAGTCCACAAGCTAGCTCCAATAAGAGACCTATTTTAAGAAATTGTGTGAAATATTAAATAATATTTCAACCACTCTGCATTCGGCACAATCGACGAGAAATTGGGAGCATTTAGAGGCCGCTGTAGCTTCCGACTGTATATACCTTCTAAGTAAAATAAATATGGTATAAAGATATATGCACTCACAGATACTAAATTATTTTATACATCAAGTCTCGAAGTTTATGTAGGACAACAACCTGAAGGACCATATAATGTTGACAACGGGTCCCAGGCATTAGTCGATCGTCTTTGTTCTCTAATTGATGGATCTGGTCGAAATGTAACTTGTGATAATTTCTTTACAAGCATCCCTTTTGTCGACAGTTTGATGCAGAATCACAAGCTAACTGTGGTAGGAACAATTCGAAAAAAGAAAAAGGAATTGCCAAAGTAATTTACTGATGTAAAAGGTCGTAGAGAAAAATCCAGTTTATTTGGTCACCGAAATAACTGCGCGCTAGTTTCATATGTGCCAAAAAAAATAGAAATGTTCTTATTATCTCTAGTATGCACACTGATGCCCAAATAAATGAAGAAACTGGAAAACCAGTGATAGTTATAGATTATAACGAAATGGAGTGTTAACAGACAAAATGTGCGAGAGTTATAACTGCCCTAAAGGAACTAATCGATGGCCTGTGGTTATTTTTTATAGCCTTATGAATGTCGCTGGAATAAATTCATATGTGATATTTGGACTAAACAATATGAACACAAAAACAAGCCGCAGGAAGTTTATTGAAATGCTGTCAAATGATTTAATAATGCCCCATCTAAAAAAACGGGCATTCATTTTAAGTTTGCCACGAACATTGAGACTGAGGATTTTAGAAATATGCAAACTTAATCAAACTGAACCTTTATCATCTAGAAATAATCAAACAGGCCGCTGTTCATTTTGTTTGTCAAAAAAAAAAAACCGAAAGACAAAATATAACTGCATGAAATGCAAAAAAATATTTTGGTCTCGAGCATGCATTTATGGTATGTTCAGATCGCTGCGATTTACAAACATTTGAAAATTGAATCTTTTTTTATAATTGCTGTTATTTGTTTTTATTGAATTAATAAGATATTTTTTTGTTTTAATAGAAGAAAATATTTATTTTTATTATTTAAGTTTAGCTCCGACAATTTTTTTAAATTGTTTGTTTCAATGGTTATTGCTGCCAAATAAAGTAAAAGTTCCTATATTTTTCTTTCATTTTATTTAATTATATCATTTTCTTTAAAATAAACGGCAAAACTACTTAGAAAATACAGACGAGATAGAAGATCGGACTGAGAGACCGTGCGTGAGGATATGTGTGCTGTCAAAACGTGCGACTACAGGAAGATTAACTACACTTGCGGTCATAAAAGCCGCACCATATCAAAATAATTGAAAAGTTGTTAATAACTACGATAATAATTTTTATAATGAAATTAATTTTTTGTTGAGTATTTCTATCTAATATCCATCTGTTTATTGAATGTTTGAAAAAAGATATTAACAAAGAAAGAAAAACCAGTTAATTTTCTTATTTTTTTAAAAATATTTTAATACAGTCATTGGTTAACAAAATCAACCGATACATTTTTTATGTATGTGTATATAAGATGTTAGGATATGCCACTTTTACCAAAAAATTATCAATACCGAGTTGCTCCTCCTTTGGCGGTTATAACCGCTTTTATTCTAGAAGGCATCGAGTTTACTAGAAGTTCAGTAATATCCCTTGAAATTTCAGTATTCCATACATGTTCCAGAACTTCATTTAGCTTTTTTTTACTCTCTGGTTTATGTTCAGCTACCTTACGTTTCATTACATGCCACAAGTGTTCGATTGGGTTTAAATCGGGCGAATTAGCTGGCCAGTCTAGTCTAGTAATTCCGAGGTCATCAAACGTTGTCTTGAGCTGAAAATTATTGAAAGACTCTAGTTACTTGTTTGTTGATTATTTATAAAGTAGACATCTAGAAGTTGATTTATAACACTTTACTTACGGATTTGGCGCGGTGGCAAGGTGCAGAATCATCTTGAAAAATGCACTTGCCAGTATACGAATGATGCGGTTCAATTGCTGGTACCAAAAACTCCCTTACTACTTCTCCATACTTTTGAGCGTTCATAGTTCCATTAACAAAGTGCAAAGAGCCCAAAACGTAAAAAGAAAAACATCCCCAAATCATCTGGCTTTGAGGAAACTTCACTGTTTTGACTATGCACTCGTCCTTGAACCTTTCACCTGCTGACCGTTGTACGTATTGCAAATTGTCGGCAAATTAAATTTACTTTCATCGGACCATACCACACATCGCCAATCATCCTGCGTCCAATCTTCGTCAAGCGAGCTTTTTTCATTTTTGTGGTTAGGAGAGGTTTTTTCGCTGGTCGTCTTTCATATAAACCGATCTCTTATGGTTTCGGCGCTTAGATCAACTTGATGAAATTCACTCAGCTCTGCTCTTATACGGACAGCACTTTTAAAGCGATCTTTCATGCTAATTCCTTGTAATACATTGTCCGTCTTCTGGGTTGTTGTACGTTTTCGTCCAGAGCCTTTTTTCCTTTCCAGTGGATCCAAATTTTCTTTTTTCTTCATCAGTCGTACGATAGTTGAATGACAGCATCCTATTTTAATCGCAATCTCACGATAGCCAAGCCCTTCTTCGACTAAAGTCAATATTTGAACTTTTTCGTCCCGAGTCAGTTGATGATATTTACCAGACATTTCACTTTTTTTTACTTGTTACCGTCACAACTCAATTCAAACTGGGGAATACCCTTCATAAGTATGGGAAAAACCCTTACGATCTGATGTAATTAGGCATTTTTTGAGAACTCATTAGGTGGTGCGGTTTCTATGACCGCAAGTGTATGTTGTCTGGTGGCACGTAGTTACTTATGAAACAAGTGGTAAGGAAATTATACAGAAATGAAAATGGAAAGCTAACCCAAGTTTGAATTACTTACGGCCTTGGTTTCAAATGTTCTTTTAAGAACTCCAAGCACCCTAGGTACTTTCACCCCGGTTCCACGTCATCTGCGCCCTGGCCAGAAACCTTTCGCTTTGACAACTCCCTGTTGTAGCTGTCTCGTTAACCCTTCCACTTGTTTTTGCACTCATCAACTGTGAACAATGAAAACAAAACAAATGGAAATAGAATTTACAAATACTTTTTTTTTTACTTAGGTACTTGTTATTCCAAATTCGTCTAATATCTCCTTCCATTTTAGAATTGTTTTTTTTTAAATTATTGTAATTTGGATTTGATAAATTCCAAAGAATTTCATTTATTCGTACCGCTTCACTAAATTACTCGAATTCCATTTTCACAACAACGAAAGCTTTTGTGTACAAATTCCTAACCGTCAATCTTGTAGCGTAGATTGCAGACACATAATGTTGCGGTTTACGGCTTTCCATACATTTAATGTTTTGACAGCTTGCGACACAGACACAGATACAGCTACAGATACACATTCTGTTCGGCTCTTTACATATTTTAAAATAATTGACATGATAGAGTACAAAACTAAGATAGGTAGGTATTTATTTAGATGAAGTGACAACTGTCAAATGTAACGGCTAGAGAAGTTCATCCATGTTATCCAGCCGTGTGACATTTAGTAGAATAATGTAATAGAGCAAGCAGGCCAAAGCCACTTTATATTAGAACGAAACAGAATTTGTTAGCCCTGTATTTCTGTTTTTTTATATTAAGTCTCAATAAGCTACCTACTTGAATGCTTGACAACTTGAGTGAGTGTGACAACAGGCAAATGTAACAGCAATATACTGCTCCGTGAGTAAGAGCAGTTCATTCATGTTACCTAACCGTCTGTCATGCAGTATGTAGTAGAAATAGACAGTACTTGTTTACTTGAATTCTTTATTGTTGTCAAAGTTGCCTACATACAAAGATTTGTTTTTTTAGTTTCATATTTTGTGGTGAAATATCTTATCTTATCTAATCTTTCTAGAAATAGGTAAGTGCTCTGCTCGTGAGTGTGGAAATAAATGTTTATTAAAAATTGTGATTTCTGTCACAGAGTCGCATACGCGAAGGATAAAAAATCAATCTGCAGAATGCCTGCAACTCTTGCGCTTTTCGATCTAGAATATTCGTTTCTGCTTGTTTTTCGATTTACAAAAACAAAAAAAAAAGAATCCTTGTGAATATTCATTTCTGAAAGCGGCCCTTATGTCTCAGGGCCTTCGACTTATTGAATTCATTAAATTGTTGAATATTTAAATATTTATTTTAAGTAAACTCCAATGAATTCTGAAGAGTTATTCGGTTGGGATTTATTGTACAAAACAACAGAATCCAGTGTGACTCGAGAGAGCGACGTCTTAATCGTCTTAGCACACTTTGTTTTAATCAAAGCAAAATTACGATGCATTGGCATTGGCGAAGATGTAAGTAATTCGTGATTCAATTGAAGTCTTCGATTTTAGTTTGGAATCTTTTGCAGAAAACCTTTTCCAAAGATGAAGAAAGCACGGAATTACTTCCAGAGGGATGGAGCGATTCACCCGATAAGTATGCTCTGAGATATGTCTTTGATAGTAAGCTGTACCTTTTATTGGCCACGAAATCGGATTCTATATTTATTTTAAATTTGCTGGTAAGTTGGTGGGTATTTTTGGTTAGTGGACAGGACGGTATGTATATGCATCTGTAGTCCTCTGCTTTTGTTGTCTGTCTAGGCTGCTGGCAAAACATTACCGTTTTCGCTTCTGTATCTAGAAATTGCAGGTACGGTTGGATTATTTTGAGTTCTATCAATAAATTTCGAATAGAATATCGCTGTAACATGCTTTGATTATTAGTGTTATTATTGTTTCATTCAAGATAGCCAAAATTTTGACTAGGGCGCGCGTGAATGGTCCACAGAAACGCGTGGTGCGTTACCCTGAACTCAGTTAGTTTTGCCGTTGCATACTGCTAGCCCTACTCGACGCGATTCCTTCTCACTTGAAAGTGGTGCACTGATTATACGTTTGTTGTTTCCGTATTGATATTATCAATGTAGGTCAGCATATTGAATAGTTCCAAAGATGGTAATATCTTCTGTGCTAATGAGTTTCATAAGCATAGAATATAGTATTATAGCATGAACAAATCTGCCGCCTCTTTCTTCGTAGTCGGGGTATCTACGTCGTCATTAGCGGATTGGTCATATCAGCTTCGGCAGAAGTGGAATTGCTCCATCATCGGCATTCAAAAGTTTCAAGAGTTATTTCCCCCGCATAATCCCTATGCTCGGCATATTCGTTACTAGGTTTCCGTTTTTGGCTTTTAAGAAAATGACCGTCAGCTGCGAATCATCAGTGCTACGTCTTATTCACTCAATAGCTTGCACTCTTGCCTTTCTGTATCGGGTTTTTCGAATCCACCTTCCAACTGTATTGCTTCTTATTATAATAACTCGTGTCATAATGGTTGCAGGATAGCTTAGTATTTTGCATCTGCTGCTGCAGTAATGCTACAGCACTTTTATTCGTGCCACTCTGTTCTCCGATGGCGTTTGGTGCAAATTACCTTTTCGCTACCTTCACGGTGCGTTTACATTCCACATATGCATGCATACATACATTATTAAGTTAACAAGGGCTTTTTTTTTGTAGTGCCAGTGAAAGTATCCCATTCTACTGGCATGCTAGATTCAGGGTTTATGATTCACCTGGACCTCGCGCCTAAGTGCTAAGCCGTGCTTCTGCACCCATTAACCACGCTTTCCTTTGGATTGTCATTAGGTATTTCGTGGGGCAGGTTAACAATCATCTTCCGAGGATGCCTTTTGGGCTATTCTCAGAGTTTCAGCTCTTCGCAGCTCGTTCTGAAATCGTTTTATAAGTGGGCAGATCTGCATCCACTCGCCCTCTGATCTCGTCAAATGACTTACGACGTCCAACAGGCTTTGCTCCGCATCACCCTTGTTTGGAGATTCCGGATACAACTGGGAACTATCAAGTTCAAATTTATCCATATATGTATTTACGATAGCCGGCGTAAGGTGGTAATTACAGTCCACTCTTGCCCTCACTGACAATGATTTGATGGCGGAAATTAAATTGTCGGTCCACCTGTCCCACTTGGGTTGCCATACGGCGATAGGCGATGTTGCCCTTTTTCTTTTACTATGTTTGATTTTGCCCTCAGGCTGCTTCGTCTAAGATGGTCAAATGCCGCTGATAATCTAATTGCGCAGAGTCTATACACTGATGAGAATTTTTTTTTCTAACTCTCATCGGGGCAGTGTATATAAAAACCGAGCTGACGACTCTGGATAGCAGGATACTCCCGGCGTATCCACCGCCATGTGTGTTCGGAAGCATTCGAGGGAGTGCCGCCTCGAAGCACAGCCTGTTATCTAGATCATTTGGCTTGATTGACATCCTCCACGGTGTTGCGGGAGGTTACTAGGACAGTCTCAGTATTGTGGTCGGCTAGTTCTAGATTGTCAGAATCTAACCATTCAACCAATCACTAATCTCCACAACAACCTCTTCTGTGGCGTGTTCTATGTGGTGGATGTGCTTAGCTACGACGACCAATGACGATACCATCACTTTCGCTCCTTCGAGCATTGTTAATCGCAGAATTCCATCGTACATTGTATTCGAAAGGAGAAGTCCGAGGTCAGACTTCCACGTCAACGCTGTAGTACTTAGCGCCATCGTCAGTATGATATTTTAGCTTCAGAAACTATGGTGAATCTATTCTGTCTAAGGCTCCACTAATGTGTGACCAGCCCGTTGAGCTAAATGCGTTTTAAACGCCAAGCGTTATAATTGCGCAAAACTTATTTTTCCCTGTATTGCTTCAGCTGGTGTATCTGTTACTGTTTTTTGTCACCGAGGATGGAACGCGATTTTTCAAAGCCATGCTGAGGTCTGGCATAACTCCATTTTGCTCCGCCACGATGAGCAGCTTGTCATATATGATGTTCCCGGATCTTTCTTATGCTATTAGGCAAACTATTAGGTAATATGAAGGCGCTCCAAGAGGCTTGTTTACTCTTGGTACCATCGCTAAATGTAAGGGTTTCCATGGTTTGGAAAATATTACCTCTTCTAGGCAATATTGCTTTCACTAGGCTAGGCAATATCCAATTCAGGCGCTTTGTTGTCTGCTACACTCTTACTTGCTTTGAACAATGCACTGTTATCCCTCACGATGAAGTACATATAAGTTCGTCTATGTGAGAACAGATGCTGTGCTATCGTTCTTAGCATCGCCGGGCAGAAGATCAATTGCCTTTAAGCTCTGGGTCTGAGTTGTCTTCGTAGTAAAGGCATTTGATGCTTCTTGACTTGCGTTATTTAATAGCCCTTTCCAGGTCGTGTCTCGTTAATTTGAAGGTTGTTTACCGTGTGTGAATGTCTGGTTTGCCTTTGGATCTATGGGATCTGTGTGATGGAAATGAGATCGGAACAGTTAAGGTTTGGGGTGGGCATTTTTACAACTTTTTCACTTTCACATTATCTCTAGGTTGCGTTGCGTTTAGCTGCAAAAAGGTATCATAGTAGTTTTCCGCTTTTCAGCACGTGATTAATTTGGTTTGTCTTTGACAAGAAGACTTCCAGCGAGCTTCGTTTTTATTAAAGTGTTGCAAATTAATTTTACTACCAGCGCTCTTGTTGCATCGAATTCGATCGGACACATCGTGGTAGAGTAGACGGAATTATTGACCATTCTCCACTCCGCCACCAAGGCGTTAAAGTTGTCTATCATAATTTTAATATTGCGACAGGGTATCTTTCATTCGTTTCTCATCTATCGCGGAATGGGCATAATAAGTTTAACTTAGAGAAAGCCCGAATCAACAGCGAATTCATCGCTCAATGCTTGTTTTCAAGCCTATATGGGCGTGACATTTTCGAGCAGTTCTAACCTGTAATGGCATGACGTAGCGTTAATTTCGAGAAGATAAATTCTAAAATGTGTTCATAACGCCTCTGCGGTAATCGTCATACGTAGAAGTTCGCTACATAGAGAATGTTGATAAAAACGAATTACATACTCAAGGCGGTTGATTGGAACAGCGAGTTGGATCAAAGCATCCTGGCCTTCCTCAATGTAAAGCAATCAGAGGTTTTGCTCTGTATGCATTCTAACTCCAAATATGGATACAAATCGTCGTTTGACGGTCTCTAAACTGACGCTTTTATAGCTTCTTTTTCCTTATCGCACCTGCAGAGACTTGTTTCGCTGCATATAATCAGCACCCTTCATCAAACTGTCGGTTTCATTCTGTTGCTGGGTTGAATTTAAACAGGTTTTCTTATACGGCTTAAAGCCAGTCAGTCAGACAGGAGGTTCCTGTCTGCCGATAAAAATAGAAGACCTCGTTGAACTAGGCTTGCGCAATGTTGTTTCCCAGTTAAAGCAATATGATTGTATTCCAAAAATGCTTTCTTTTTCAGGATGTTGAAACAAAAGACGTTTCAAATATTGGCCTGGACCCAAAAGATTTGGTTAAAGCGTTAAAAGGTCCTTTAAAAACTCTTATACCAACAGCATCAACAATAATAGATCGATTTAGAAAGGAACTTTTATATACGGTAAGCGCATGACTTTCCCTTATTGAATTGTATATTTTTAATTTGTTTTTCTAGGTCATATATAGTAAATCCAAAGCGGCTACCACTCAGACTACAGAGGTAGAGCCAAAGAAAGAGAAAAGAGATACAAGAAATGATTATTATGATCCATTGCGAGTTTCAGGTCCACAAAGAGCTCCTGGTTTCCGTCCACTTTTGTAAGTTTGAAAATATTTTACGAAAATCATTAAGAAATATTTGTGTTATAGTGGAATTGGAATTGGACAAGGAGATTTAGATCCTCTTGGTGGTGGAGGTCTTGGAAATTTAGCCGTCTTTCCACGAATAGGACCACAGGGCGGAGGCGCAAGATTCGATCCATTTGGTCCAGGTGGAGGCATTGGACGAAATCCAAACAACGATGAATTTCGTCCACCAGGATTTGGAGATTATTTTATGTAAACTTAAAGTTAATATGCAGCTTATATCTATTGGAACAAGGGAAAACAACGTAAATCGTTTTTTGCAAGTCAGGAGGGAAATTTAAAGGTTTGGCATGGTCTTATAAAAAAAAAAACTATCCATCGTATGAAAGCCTTTTTTGGCACTGAAATAAAGATGATAAGGAATCGATTTATATACAATTAAAAAAAGTCAGCTTTAAAATTTATTTGCAGTATTTTTTTGTTTTTAAAATTAATTAAGTCGACTCCCATTTATTGATTATAATTGATTTTATTTTTAAGTAAACATGTTTTCCAATGTAGCAGCTACTCGTATAAGTAAACTTACGAGGGTAGTCCCAGAAGTACCCGACTTAACAAAGAAAACACAAAAAAAAAAATTGGGGTAAAATATGTTTATTTCTCTACGTAGTCTCCTTTTAGTTCACTTGTTTCCCAGCGGTGTTCAATAGCTTCGATACTCTGTTTATAGTGAGAATCGTCGAGCTCCTTAAAATAGCCATCAATCGCAGACTCCACCACGTTACTGTTGGGAAATCTTTTACCACCGAGCCATTTTTTCAAATTCGGAAATAGAAAATAATCCGAGGCGGTTAAATCTGGTGATGAGGAAGCAATTCGAACTTTAACTCATTGATTTTGGCCATCGCGATGATGGATGTGTGAACTGGTGCATTGTCTTGGTGAAACAAAACTTTTCTTCGCCAAATGCGGCCGTTTTTTCTTGATTTCATCTTTCAAACGCTGCAATAAGTTCGCATAATACACGCCGTTGATTGTCTTTCCTTTCTGAAGATAATCAATGAAAATTATCCCACGCGCATCCCAAAAACCTGACGCCATGACCTAACTGCCTTTGCCTTCTTTGAAGCCGATTCTCAACTTTGAGTCCATTGTTTTGACTGCTCCTTCACATAGGGTGTGAAGTAATGGACCCTTGTTTCATCCATGGCTATGAATCGATCTAAAACTCTGCTTTATTGCTGTGGAACTTCGCCAAACTCTCGATTGAAACATCCTCATGACGCTGTTTTTGTTCCATTGTGAGTAATCGCGGCATACACCTCGCGCACAGCTTTCATATGTCCAATTTTTCAGTCAACATGCGATGTACAGCGCTTTTTGAAATGCCTAACATATCTGCTAGTTCACGCACTTTCAATCGACGGTCATCCAATTTCATATTTATTTACCAAAATAATTGTTTCACGTTAAGAGAGCATCTCATAGTTTGTGAAGGCTTTACAAATATAGTTGTAAGGGCTTTGAAATTTAAGCTAGGAGATAATTAAATTAAATGGAAAGCATACATAAACATAAATTAAACAAATTAATAGCATTTTATAAAACATATACAGTGCTGTGAAAAATTATATACTCAAACCAAAATTTCAATTTTCAATTTTTTTTTTATACTTTTCTTATATTTTTTTTTGTAATAAAATATTGCCAAACAATACCAATTCAGGGAAAACCCTTTAATGGTATATTTCTCTTTTTAACAGGAATTTCTAAAAAAAACCAAAATTCACTAGTGAAAAAGTATAAGCTCAAGATTTTATTCGACGGCATGCTTAGTTGTTAAGCAAAAGTCGGTGTGCTCACTACTGTTAAAAAATAGTACAAACCTCCTGCAGTGACAACAAACATTTTTTTTGTTGTTGAAAAACAAAGAATAGTCGATTTAAAAAATTGCCACTGAAATAAATCTCTCAAGGTGTAGTAAAGAATTTTCTACAAGCCGGAATTGAGAATTATGGAGCAAATAAGCGATCGGGATGACCAATGAAAATTGCACCAATGCAACGGTTAAACGATCTGTTTTACGTGAAATGTCACACGCAGGAGCTTCTTTATCCCAAATGGTTCGACGTTTTAATTTGCTGCCATTCTAGGCTCGTAAGAAAATGAGCAACAGCTTCGGGCAGCTTTAAATACCGAAAGTGCTTGATTAAACCACCACTTAAACAGCGGCTTAAAGAAGCACGTCTTGAATTTGCTGAAACACATGTCCAACACGATGAAAAGTGGTCACATGTAATCTTTAGTGATGAGAAGAAATTCAACCTCGACGGCCCGGACGGCTTCATATACTATTGGCAAGATCTCAGGAAAGAACGAAAAATCATGTCAAACAGGCCTTTAGGAGGAAGAGGTGTTATGGTTTGAGGAGCTTTCATCGGTAATCTAAAAACAGAAATTGTCTTTATTTCTGGTAGAATTGACGTCAAGAAATACCAAGAAGTGTTGGAGGAACACCTTCTTCCCCTAATAACGGTAACTGAGGACAATGATGTAATTTTTCAACAAGACAACGCTCCTGTCCATAAAGCACGAACTGCAATAACGTGGTTTCAAGAATATGGAATTAAACTTCTAGATTTGCCAGCCTTAAGTGCAGAATTAAAACTCCACTGACAACCTGTGGGGCATCCTGGCAAGGGTCAGCAAAAGCCAGAAATTCAAAATGTGGAACGACTCAAACAAAATTGTTGAAGCGTGGAATAATATACCGGAAATCACTTTAAGCATTCTTATTTCCAGTTTACCTCCACGATTGTTAAGTGTTATAAGAAATAACGAACAAAGTATTCCTTATTAAATAAATTTTTACCTGAAAACTAATAAATAAAAGTCTTGAGTTTATACACTATCACAGGCGAATTTTGGTTTTTGTTTAGAAATTCCCGCTAAAAAGGGAAATATACCATGAAAGGGTTTTCCCTGAATTGGTATTGTTTGGCAATATTTTAGAACAAAAAAAATATAAGAAACAAATTTAAAAAAAAGTGTAAAAAAAAAATTGAAATTTTGATTTTAGTCTATATTTTTTCACAGCACTGTATCTCTTTCATATGTCACTGGCCAAGTATGTAAACAGTTTATTTTTGAATGTGCCTGTGTTTGTGGTTCTTAGTGCAATGGGTAATGAGTTCCATAGGAGAGTGGCATGGACGAAGAATGAAGCAATTGAATCTGGGCCTTATCAATATAGCTGTTCTTTGTGAGCTGGTAAAACTTAGTATGTTGTACTAGTACTCTGGCTGTTGAGTCTGCAAAATACCGTGTAAGAGGATAAGTCTTCTGAATTTAATGAAGTCGAAAGTAAGGCCCATTACCTGCAGAGAGTTACTAGATATATGGCCGATAAAACGTTT
This sequence comes from Volucella zonaria, assembly GCA_963966105.1. Classification (NCBI taxonomy): domain Eukaryota; kingdom Metazoa; phylum Arthropoda; class Insecta; order Diptera; family Syrphidae; genus Volucella; species Volucella zonaria. The sequence continues at coordinate 170,739,311 of OZ014531.1, read as the reverse complement.
TTTTAAAGACATGTCTTGCTAGGCTATTGTAGATGACATTTAATTTGCGCCTAGTCTTGTAGTCAGCATGGCGAAAAACCTCGCAACCATACAATAAGATAGGTAATAATGGGGATTTGATAAGTAACATCTTAGTTTTAGTAGGTAAAGTACTTTGTGTGGACCTCAGAAGTCGGATACCATTGTATACCTTTCCTTCCGATTGTAGCTGCAACATGATCATTCCAAGTGAGTGCGTTATTAAAGATTATTCCCAAATTGTTAGCCTTATGAACGCATTCAATTGATGACTGTCCTAACAAAATTGGCGGAAAAGTAGAGGCTTATAGATACAAAGGGTCTTTGACTTTGCAGGATTAAACGACAAGTTGTGTTTACAAGCCCACTGCTAAATGACATCTAGATCTTCGTTAATTAACTGGATGGCACACTACTAAATATCCAACGGACAGCACATGAATAATTGAACATCATCAGCAAACATGTGGACGGTAGAGTTTTTTATAATCTGTGGGAGTTCATTCACATAAAATGAAAATAATATGGGGCCGAGAACGGAACCCTGTGGAACTCCGGCAGGTACCCCAAGAAATGATGACATTATGTTTCCTACAGCCGCACATTGATGCGAAAATCGAAATCTATGCAACAACCTCTGACAGAGAAGAGAATGGTCCACCGTGTCGAATGCTTTTGAGAAGTCCAACAACGTCAAAAACGTAGGGCTGTTCGCGTCCAGGCCTTTTCGAATGGAATCGACAACAAGTAACAGTGCAGTTTTACAACTTCTCTTTGCACGGAAGCCGGATTGAGCGGAACTCAAAAGGTTATTGCTACTAAGATGCGCTTGCATCTGTTTCAGAATCATCTTTTCAAATGTTTTAGATGTAAAACGACAATATTGCGATTGGCCTATATTCGGGGTTAATCCGGTTTTGCGACTTAGGTATAGGAATTATTTTAGCCATTTTACACGAGGAGGGGTAGTCACCATTGGTTAGTATTTGATTAAAGATATGTGTTATATATTTAAGGAGAAAAGGAAGGAAATGCTTTAAAAATTTAGGTTTTATTTCATCATCCAAACTTATCGCATTCGATTTAACCGAAAGCAGTGCTTTGAATGCTTTTTTTTTTTATAAACTAGCCTGTGCTCAAGGGGTTAAGGTACCCTTAAAATGTTTGCACACAGCGAGGGCGACGGAAATTTAGGGAGGAAAGAAGGATAGCAACCGATGTCCGTTGGTTTTATATGCCTGAATGTTATAATGACTAGGAAATAGAGAGCTCGACAGGGCATTCCATAAGCGAGTTGTACGGCTTAGGAAAGAATTACGATATTTCTGAGTACGTCCGAAAGTAGGCTTGAGGGTATACTGATGAGCATTCATAGCGAGACGTGTGTTACGGTTAAAGGTTTGAAGGGGCGGTATGCTACTCACGATTTCTATGGAGCACTGATGGTGGAAATAGCGATAAAATAAAGTGAGACACGAGACATTTCGTCGGTGTCCGAGGGTATCCATTGTCTGAGTGATATTGATATCACCTATGAGTTTTATCGCACGGTTTTGAATCCGGTCTAGCAGATGGAAAAGTATTTCTTACATCATTTGAGAAAGCCTAGACATTTCGCAGCATTTTTGGCGACATCGAAGATGTGGTCATTCCAACGTAAGTTGTCATTGACACACATACCGAGAATGGAAAGTTTTTCGGTTTCGACGATATAAGTGCCATTCATGGATAATGGCTGGGTATTTAAATTTTGCTTTAACGACAGCAGACACCATTGTGTTTTGGAAGCATTAAATTCCACTCTGTTAATAGTTCCCCAATTGGTTATGCTGTTGATATCGGAATTTAATGAGCTTAACATACGCTGCAGTTCTCATCCTACAGCCGAAGAGCAGGGACGTGAGTCCGGAAACGAACATGAAAAGCAGAACGGAGCCCTGGGGCACACCTGCCTCTTTGAAATGCTCGGAAAGCAGGCCGTCCGCTCCAGCCGCTTTGTTGGATTTAAGCTTAGAAAAGTGGATATCTTTACTTCATACAGGTCGGGTGGATGGAATTGTTGGTTGAAATGTTCATTCTGCCTGACAGTGGTATTTGATTCTAAATTATCAGAATCGACTGTGATTCTACTATGATGTTCCCTTATTGGTCGCTAGAGGTTTCGGTTCGAAGTTTGTGTCAATTTCCCCGACCGCCCACTTCTCTTGCTCCTTCTTTTTCCTCTTGAGAAGCCAGTGTTCATATCTCCTCTTCGTGAGCAACTCTATTCATTCTATGGAGCGCTGCTTTGTATGCCACTTGCTTAGCTGCATGTGGGATTTCGTTGTGGTGGCCGAGTAAAACCCAGCTCATCAAAGGCGGCATCTCTAATAGCTTTTTGGCAATGTTGCCAATAGTCTTCAGTACTTGATGCTAGCGGTATGGGACCTCATAAGAAATTAAGTAAGGCTCGATTGGAAAAAGATTTGGCGATCTCTTGCGTTTGTAGCCGCTCGACGTCAAACTTCTTTACAGTACTAGTTTGCCTTTGCGATGCTCGATATATACGCAACCGTACCTTAGCTACAACAAGGTAATGGTCCGTGTCGATGTTGGCCCCTTGGAACTGGAGGAGTACCTTGCGCCGATCGGAATGTGGTCAATCTGGTTGACGGTTGATTGATCAGGAGTTCTTCACGTTCTCTTATCAATATCGAAATGCAGGAGCCGCGTGCTAGCTACGACAATGTTGCGCCGCAAAATTGATGAACCTAAACCCGTTATCGGAGTGGTTTCGTTCAGGCTATGGTTTCCGACAGTTCTAGGAAACATGCCGTCTCTTCCTAGCTTTACATTAAAGTCGCCGAGAACAAGAGCTCATAGAAGCTATCTGTGGTGTCGTCATCTTTCTTCTTTGTGAGAGCGCGCGCGTGTATAAGGCTAATCTTGGCAAATTGAGCCTTAATACTGATCGTTATAAGGCGCTCGTTAACATGCCGGAAACCCAAGATACAAATCCGCACCCAAATAGGCGCTTCTTTTGTCGTCGATAACAATCGCCATCCTCTTTTTGTCCGGACTATCCCATCGCATTTCTTGGATGCTTGGAGTAGTCAAGGGCCTCCACTACTTGTTCGGCTGCACGTGGCCTATTAAGGGACTTAAGATTCCACTACAGATCCGAAGTTCGTTGTCCTTATTTCATTTGCAGGGGTTGTCAGCAGTAGATCCCTCCGTATCCGAAGCGTGTTGTTGCTTCGTAACATAAGTTTCTTTTTCCTTTGCCGGGCAGTTGTCCCAACGGCACAATCCTTAACCTAGGGGATCAGTCCGTGGTGTAGTGGTACTAGCAATCGCTCCTCACTCGGAGGGTCAAGGTTCGAATCCTAGCCACGACAAGCTTTCATTTGTGTAATTGGAACTCAGTCAGAAAAATCTGCGTGTGAAGGCATAACACTGACATGTAGATTTGGCTGTTGTAGGGTTTTTCAAGCACAAAACAACCGTTAAAATTCACAACCTCACATTCCGAGAGAAGAAAAAATCTCTCCGTCCTATTCGGACTGCCACCCCTGGAGAGTCAATATCGAAACCAAACACACCTGAGTTTCAAAACCGCTACATCACAAACTTTCCTTTCTCCTCCTTCTATCTTTCCGCCCGCGCCCTAGCAACAGTATAAGGGTATTCATAACCCCTTAGGCGCGCGTAAATTATATAAAAAAAAAAAAAAAGTCCCATTATAGAGGCCCCTAGGACGAGCGATCGAGCGATGCAGATCGAGGCCAGTAACCTGTTCGGGGATCTTAGCGCCGCCATTAAGGACACATCCGCCACCATCTCTTTTCCGAGATCCTGACTTACCGGCCTGAGATCCAAACATGTCGGGGTAGCCTGGGTAAGGCGCTATTTGTTTTGTTCTGGAATTTTACTTCACAGCTGATAGTGCTGCTATTTTTGTCTGCTGGTCAGCACTCGCTCTTATAAGTTTGGCAAATCGAATCTAGATGGACATCGACCAGGTACCGATGGTTACCACTTGGAGACAAAATAAACAGAATTGATATGTAGAAGCAGTTACAACACTGGGCATCACTTCTACAACACCCAATCACCCGCTAAAATACTTAATAGCTGCTTTCACCAGATTCCAAAGAACCGTCTGTCTCTGCTACATAGGGGCTCTGTACTGGCACCAGAACTCTTGCCGCAGAAAAAATACGATATCGACTTTCCCTGTACTCAAGACTAGTTTTTCTCCAGAACGCGAGCCAGGAAAGAAATGCAATCGGGTCTTTACGGATGCTCCAAAACTGATTTAGGCTGCGGCGCTGTGTCTTTCTGGAGGACGATAACGTTTAATTTCAGTCCTCGTCTTGCGTCTGTCTCCCAACCGGAGAGTTACGCAATCCTGATGGCAACGAACTATATTGTGAAGAATGAATCATCTCTAAGGACAGCCAAGCTGTGGTTAGAGACTTGTTTAGCTCTCTTGCAACCCCCAAGCTCGTTCGAGAACGCAAAACTGAACGCAGTCGGAAGGCAAAATTCATTGATTCTTGTTTGAGTCCCAGGTTATAATGGGATCGCGGGAAATGAAATCGATGAACCCATTTGAACTTCCTATGCAAGGTTCAGAGGAAACTTTTCTGGACCTGAACCTATGTTAGATCAGCCTGCGTTCTCGGTTAGAGCTTCCATTGAGAGTTGGGTTTCATATGAGCACAACTCCAGACCGGATGACTTTTCAGATTGCCGACATGATTCCTGATGTCCATTAGAAGGAAAGACTGCAGGCTGCTTACTGGGATCATGACGGGGCACTAAACTTCTGTGAATGTCCGGGTTACGCATGCATCAGGCTGCAGGTACTCGGCGTTGACGTGGTGGTTACGTTACTGGTAGTGTAGGCACTTTAGTCTTACTTTCATACAAATGAAAGAACTAACGTAAAGAACCCTTTTAGATCCCTAAATCCCAGTAATTATTGAATAAAAGTTGTTGATTTTGAATTGATATCTTGTCACTGCAGTTGTTTCGGCATGAGGGCAATGGTTTCAGCTTTCTTGCTTTAAATTTTTTCCCTTTCTTGCATTTGTATGGCAAGCCCTTGTTTCTTTATTGTTGGCGATGTTTTTTATTCACGGTTACATGTTATTTTTATTTTCTTGGGTATCAGGACCTTCAATATAAGATACATGCTCCGGAATGCCAGTTTCAAGGGCATTATCCCAATTCTCTATACTTTCGTCGTCACTATTTGTAGTCATTTGATAATCTGAATTTGTCATTGAGTCATCAGAAGCATCTCAAATTAGACCCTCTGAACAATTCACAACAAAATTACGAACAATGTTGCCAACAAGAGCTAAAGAAAATCAAATATTAAGAGGATGTCTGGGGCTTTTGGAAAACATTTTCAGCACCAGGTTCTTTTAATGCTAACGCCAACATTCTGCTCTTCACTAGATATCAAAGCCATTGACCTTATCCTAGGATTTGAACAATGCTAAACCAGCTTAAACACCCTCACCCTCAGTAAAACTCCATTACAGTAAGACACCATTTCCAAGCTCCAGGCGTCCAGCAGCAACACCAGCAACACAGTCCCATCTTAAAGTGTTCTTCGGGGCGCATCGTCTTCCATTATTTAAATCACACTCACTAACCAGGTGAGAGCTCCAGGTATACATAGTTCATGACGGCGACCATGCATCACTGCTTGAGTACTCTATGGTTTAGCGTGTGCGTTCATGCACGCTCCAAGCCGGACATTCTAATTTGTTTATTCATTTTTCTTAAATGCACTTACGAGTACTACCTGACGTTAGGTATTTTTACACTCTTTCGCCACCTTTCCTACTAGCCACCGTTCGTACACTATCTGCCCATCCAGAATTGCGTATGAAGGAAGCGCCCTGCAAATTAGATGCTGGTAGTCCTTCAAGATAGATGACCACATGACTAGATGCAACTTGATAATGAGGGGCATATTTAACTCTCACTTTAATTGCTAGTGATCATCTCTTGGCCACGAATGATGGTAGCAATGATGATGATGATGATGATGTAGGAACTCCACTCGATAATGGAGAGCATTCTTAAGTTCCTGTTTTGTCCTTTTTGGGATGTGTGTTAGAGTACGAGAACTTGAAAAGTTCTTCCCTCATATGCTCTACCACTGTGTTTGATTCGCACTTATGTATAATGCGGTAAGAAATGAGTTGCAGCTAGAAATACTTGGTGCTGGTTTACTATATATTAGGAGCCATGGTTGTATCTGGAAAAGAGAGCATTAGCTCAAATGAACATGATGTACGTATGTATGTAAGGGAATGTGTAGAAACTCCTTTCCGTGTGGATTTGAGGATAAGGGTTTGCCAACAACTAAGCTGTTAATGGGATCTTTTAGGTGTTGGCATAAGAAGATATCTGGAGAGTTAATAGAGAGTTGGCAGAATTTATTATGAACCATCAACTACGTTACATTAACGGATGACTGCGCCCAAAGCAATGGCGACAACGAAATTAATCACCTCTGTCAGTGTAGGAAGGAAATCTGGAAATATGTATGTATGCTACGAGTATATCGACGATCTGTCTTTCTAAAAAAGGAGAGAATACAATGGATCGTTTCTTACTGCCTAAATGACCTCTTAGGCTAAATAATCTTGCTACGATAAGGATATAGCTACCACACGGCTTCCTCATCTCCATATTCACAAGCAAATATCGCTGTCATCTGATCATGAAACCATCAAACAAATTGATCATGTTGCGTTCGACGCAAAGCCATCCTTCCGTATTATAGTACAATAGATGTCCAATAAGGACCAACAAAAACTCGGATCATTATCTATTTGTAGCCAAGATGCATTTGCCGGTATCACAGATGTACAATACATCAGCGGAAAAGTACTGTGAGGAGGCTTAACGTCTGATGGGTGCGACCGCAAGAAACCGCCTTTGCAGATATGTTATCCCTTAAATTGTTGACAAGTCCTTGGCATCATGAAGGTCAATGACATCGATGCCAAAAAGCTATCACATATTTTGCAACTGACCATAATGTCGTAGTTTCACCCGACTACTTCACGAAACTACTGGTATTACGAAGAGTGCGGGTAAGCACAAACATAAGAAAACGGAAATGGAGAGGTGTTAGGTAGATAGGTAGATAAGAGTGGCTGTTGGATATACCAACACACTTAGGCCTATTGGCCCATTGTGATGCCACATGGATCTATGATCCTCTTGCCGATGGAACCAGTTTGAGCTTCTGACGAATCGCAGGAGATTGTTTTTTAGATCGTTTAGGTCGTTGTAGAAGAAAGCTCCTAAGTGAAGTTTTATTCTTTGGGAGAGAGCTGGACATGTACAGAGTAGGTGGAGGATTGTCCCCTTTTCCTCCTCGTCCATGCAGCTTCTGCAGAAATCATTTGTAAAGCGCCAAGCCTTCTTGCATGTTTGCCTATGAGGCAGTGTCCAGTGATGACACCTATGATGGCGCTGAGATGTTTCCTATTTAGTAGGATCAGACTCTTAGAGCGATTTAAATCTGGCTTTGGCCAGACATGTTGATCCAACAGTCCACCTAAGGTCTGTAATTTTAGTGACATCCAGCTTTAATATTAATTTGCCCGTACCGATTGGTATACCTATGACGCCATTTTCCGGTAGAATAGGCAGAGAAGTTCCAATTTTGGCGAGTCTATCTGTCCCACAGTTCACTGGAATATCTCTATGGCCCGGCACCCAGCAAATGTAAAGTTTGAACTGCTCTGCCATCTCCGTAAGAGACGATCGGCATTCAAGGGCGGTTTTAGAATTTCATGAGACTGAATCCAGGGACTTGATAGCGGCCAGACTATCTGCAAAGATGCGGGTACCCTTTGAAGATATCATGTTTTTCTTCAGCCAGGATAGAGTTCTTTAATCGCCAAAATTTCCGCCTGGAACACGATACAGTGATTTGGAAGATGGAAAGAGAGGCTTAGATTTATGTGATAAAACTCCGCCACCAACTCCGCTATCGGTTTTAGATCCATCTGTGTAGAGACGGATTGACTAGTCCTCCATAAAAGCATCTTTCTAGAGGGGAAGCTTACATGGAAGTTTTTGTCAAACCAAAGTTCTGGTGTGGTGTAATCGATGTTCTCTGTGAGGATTCCTAATAAAGAATACTGGCGTGGCCAAATGGATTATTTGTCCACTGTTTAGTCGCTTTAAGCTGCAGTCGTAGCTACTGAAAACATCGAGGGGTGTCAAATGAAACAGAATGTCTAATGCAGCAGAGGGGGTAGACTGCAATGCTCCGCTTATGTATAGACATACTGTTCTCTGGACTCTGCTTAGTTTAATGCAGTTAACCGCACTTTCTAAGGCCGTCCACCGGACTACCACCCCGTAGGTGAGTATCGGTCTTATGACCAGTGGGTCATCCGAGGTTAAAAGCCCCATTTACGAGGGTTTTCTGAAAAGCTTCCGAACAATGATACGAGATATTTTTTCTCAAAATTTTTTTTTTATTTTTTTACATAGTCTCCTTGTAACTCTACACACTTCTCCCAGCGATGCTCCCATCTCTCTAACCCGTCCAAATAGTACTTGGCGTTTTTCTCTGCAAAGTTATTGTGCACGAAGGTGATTGCCTCCTCATTTGACGAAAATCTCTGTCCTCCGAGCGCAGTTTTTAGATGAGGGAACAAGAAGAAGTCGCTTGGGGCTAGATCTGGTGAATAAGGCGGATGGTCAAGCAGTTCAAACCGTAATTCATGGATTTTCGCCAAGGCAACCGCTGAGGTGTGAGACGGCGCGTTGTCTTGGTGAAACAGGATTTTTTTTTCCGCAAATGTGGCCGTTTTTCCGCAATTTCTGCCTTCAGCTTGGCAAGTAATGATACGTAGTATGCTCCTGTAATGACTTTTACTTTTTGAAGATAATCGATTAAGATAACTCCTTTACTATCCCAAAAAATTGTCGCCATCACTTTCCCAGCCGAAAAAAACAGTTTTTGCTTTTTTTTGGAGCGGGCTCGCCCTTGGCAGTCCACTGTTTTGACTGAATTTTTGTTTCGGGCGCATAATGGTGTATCCAAGTTTCATCTACAGTAATTAATCGGCGCTAAAACTCGGATTTATTGCGCCTAAACTGCGCCAACAGAGCGTTGGAAATGTTCATTCGAACACGTTTTTGGTCTAACGTAAGCAAACGCGGCATCGAACGCGCGGACAGCTTTATCATGCCTAAATCTTGATTTAATATGTAACAAATACGTTCTTTGGACTCTCTCACTTTAATTCGGCGGTCGTCTAACACCATTTGGTGAACTTTAGCAATGTTATCGTCAGTGGTTGCGGTTTATGGACGTCCCGAACGTTCATCATCTCCCAAGCACTTACGGCCACGTTTACATTCAGCTGCCCAAAATTTCACTGTGGTAAATGATGGTGCAGAGTCCCCATGCACAGAGTCCAACTCATTTTTGATTTGCGTAGGCGTATTGGCTTTCAAAAACAAGAATTTAATAACAGCTCGATACTCAATTTTTTTCCATTTTCACAAAAAACACTAAAAACTCCGTGTCCAAAATGACTGAAACTTCGGTAAATAACTATCAAAAGATGCACAACTAGCATTCACTAGCTTTTATTGACGAGTACCGCTATCTTTACCCAGATATTTTGTTGTATCGGAAAACACTAAACTGGTACCGTTTATTGAAGGAGGGTTTATAATTGAAATTTTGTATTTCCTGGAAAAGATCAGTTTTATGAGGGTTTATTCCCAATCAACAGCGAACTGCCCAACGGGCTAATCTACTGAGATTTACTTGAAGGAGTTCTTTACTGGTATTAAAATGTTTACCTGAGACGGCTATAGCAACGTCATCCGCATAGGCAATCACCCTGCTACCACCCACTTCCAGATATATCAGCAGTTCATTTACTACTAAGTTCCAGAGAAGGGGAGAGAGGACACCGCCCTGCAGCGTACCTCTGCTGGCACATCTTTTAGCAGAAGTCTCACCCAGTTTGGAGTTGATTATCCTGCTTTTTAGCATAAGACTGATCAGTTCCCCAAGTGAGTCGTCTACCTGCAGAGTTGACAGCGCAGTCGTGATTGCGGATGTGTTGACGTTGTTAAAGGCACCCTCCATATCCAGGAAAGCAACCATAGTGTACTCTTTATATCGTTCGATGTGGCTAGTCAGTGAATGCAGAGCCGTTTCCACCGACTTTTCTTATGTTGAGCCTTTGACAGAAGTTTAAGATCAATTTTAGCTCGTATATGGATATCAATCAGTCGTTCTAGAGTTTTCAGAAGGAAAGATGATATACTTATAGGTCTGAGGTCCTTTGGGACAACGTGAGAATATTTTCCGGCTTTGGGGATGAAAACTACATTGACTTCTCTCCATGACAGTGGAATGTGGATAAGTTCTACACTGCTCCTCATAATATTTTCTAGCGCAGGCAGAATAATATCTGAGGACCTCTGTAGCTCGGTAGGTATTATACCGTCCGGACCAGCAGATTTGTATGGTTTGAAGCTATGCAGCGCCCAGAGCAGTTTGTCTCTTGTGATTAGACCATGAATTTTCGTCCCGGTTGCAGTAGGCCTGTTTGGGTTGCTACTGGCCGCGAATTGAGAGCTACCTGGAAAGTGGGTGTCCAGTAGCAGGTTGAGCGATTCATCACTTGAGGTTGTCCAACAGCCATTGGTTTTTTTCAAACAGCTAGGCATCATAGGATTTGTAGAGAAGATTTTTCTTAGCCGTGATGCCTCAGAGGTTTCCGTGATTTTGTCACAGAAAGACCTCCAGGGTTGTCGCTTTGCCTTCCTCAGTTCTTTTTTGTATAATTTGAGGGATTCTTTATATGAGTCGCAATCAGTCACTTTTCTTGTGCTTTTGTTGTTGAAAGTTTTCTGCAAATGCTTCTGAGCAGTCCCAGTGCTGATGTCCACCATTGCGGCTTTTTCTTGCCTCTAGGTTGAATAAGAGGGCAGGAAGCGGGCATAGCCTGATTGAGAGCCAGAGTGAATTCCCTGACTTTCATGTCAATCTCATTGGTGTCACGCGGGCGACTTGAAAGTTCAGGGGATAGCGTTTCTGACAGTATGGAGAGGTGTTGCTTTAGAAACAATGTTCGGAACGTCACTACAAAGAATTGAAGTTCCGTCTTTCGTTACTCATGAAAAGTATAGGTGGGTACTAAAAACCAAGGGCGCCTTTGAAGGATCTGATTCCGCAACTATTATGCGCCCCTAGATATCTAGAGCGCACATGGAGGGTCAAAATTTCTGTCTTCTATAGGGTTACCAGATAACAATGATAGTTTTTCCAATTGTTATGTTTCAGCAGCTGTCAAAGTTACCAATGATACCATCAAGCATTGTTTTACGCTTGCCGAACGAGCGGAAATTATTAAAAAATATTTTCGAAATTCCGGCTCAGTTGTAAATACGCAACGAGAATCTCGTCGTGAGGTCGGTCGTCATCACGACTTCAGGGTGCAGGCAATTCACCGCACCATGGAAAGTTTAAGCGTGAGTACACTCTCTTGGATCTTAAGCCGACCAACCAGACAGATATTAGTGCGAAATGACGAAAACAAAACCACCGTAGCGGTGAGTATCGAAGAAGACCCAGAAATGTCGATTCGGCGCAGATCAGCTGAAGTGGGGATCGGCAGAGAGTCAACCCGGCTTACTTTGCGCTTGAATTTGAGCCCAAATCCACATAAGATTGTGCTGACGCAAGAATTCAAGCCGGATGGCCATACCAACGTCGTGATTTCGCTAATTGGGCGAAGTGTTCGAGCAAGCATCAATGCATCAACAAAGATTGACAATTTGGTGCGGTTTATGGCATGGCGGCATCTTCGGACCTTATTTCTTTCGAAATGAGGAAGGATACACCGTTACCGTCACTGGTCTCAGGTATAGAGCGATGTTAACCGACTTTGTGTGGTCAAAGCTCGACAACATCGATATATCCGAGCTGTGGTTCCAACAAGACGGCATTACATGCCAGACAAGCGGCGCAACGCTAGAAGTTATGAGGTAGAAATTCGGCGACTGGGTTATTTCACGGCGATCGTTCATCAATTGGCTGTCAGGATCATGCGATTTGACACCACTCGATTATTTTCTCTGAAGCTACGTCAAGTCCTTAGTTTACGCTAATAAGCCAACCACTTTTGGCGAGCTCGAGGCCAACATTCCGGCTATTGCCGGAAATGATCAAAAATTGGACCGACCACTTGAAGCAATGCCAGCGAAACCTAGGCGGCCGTTTGAATGACGTGCTATTCCCCACATAATGGCATGAACCTAGTTTCAAAATAAAGCCAGAATCAATTTTATATCTCACATCGTTGTTGCTTTGTTTAAATCTTTTCTCCTATCGTTCTTATCTGGTCACCCTTTATTTTTCTTCCAAAAATAACTCAGACCATTAAGATGTCATTGGAAATTGGTCCTTTGGCAAAGCCCCTACGAAACCTTAAAACACATGTCCGCCCATGGTGATCGTCTGCTACCTATAATTTCCACCAACTTGCTGTTTTTATTTGCACAAGCCCATGATTACCCGGGATCTCTCAAAGTCTCGCATACATTGAATGCGCATTAATTCCTTCAATAATACATCCTTTGCAGTCCTTTCGAAAGGAACCTAAACTGAATACCCAGTGAACCATCACTGAACTTCTTAAACGTTTCAGGAATTAAATTGTCAACTCCTTCTGGGCGAGATAAACTATCGGTCAGGACCCCAAACACCACCAGTTAAACGCCGCCCAGGCGTCAATGATTCCATTATTTACTTCCCAAACCCATCATCACCTCTTCACGGTAGCTCTGTAAGACTACTATCTGATCCACATATCCGTACGGAATACGTGTATCCGAATACATACTCTCTACAACTGCAATAACTATAATTAGCCTTCAAAGCACCCTGTGTACGAATATACTAGTGATAGAGAGGGGAATCCAGAGGGTGCTCCCGTAAACTCTGGACACACATATCGAATCCACCTATTTAAGACTTCACAAAAATTGCTTATCATTAATTTGACTTGTCGTCGTAATTGCATGACAATTCCCCATTTTCCTTGCGTCACGTATCCGCACTCTGCCAAGGAACAACCACAGACTCGGAGAATAGCACACCAAAAAAAAAAAAAAATTAAAAAATTAAAAAAAAACGTCGAAAAACCGGCCAACGCACGAGGATACCTGCAGTTCCAAGACTTGAGACTTGATAGAGCTTTGCAATCTCTAGCAGTTGGTTAGGCTATTGTGTTGCTGTTGCGGTCTCCCTGAGGCGCGGTTTTTATGCCGGACTAGAGATCCAATGGAATCATCGTCATCATAGTCTTCATCGTCATCGTCATTGGAGTCGTCGCCACATCTCTTCCACCTCTTAGATTTGTAGTCACATACGAGTACGGATACGACTATGAGTGCGGGTATGACTACAGATGGGCACTGATGCTATTTTTAAAAAAGGCCAACACCAAAAGACTATCTGTGGAGCTGGCAACTGCCAGTGTCGGCGGCGGCGGTGGTGGCACCAGCTCACTGCATACTTGCGGTGTGTGGTGATGATAGGACAATGTCCTCCGCAAGCCGCCACTGTACCGCCACCGCCACCACTAACGTCGTCATCGTCATCGTCATAGCAGCCGTTCTTCTTCCTTTTGACCATGATTGATGGTTAATCTGGAATAGGAATCGGTGTGTATCCAGTTTTCTTTATTACGGGTATCGATATCTATGGGGACCATTTCGGTATAATTGATATTGGTAAGTAATTGCATACGAGTGTACGGCTCGTATTCGTACGGGCATTAGTTCGAGGACCATTGCTCGTATGTGGGTACACATCAGCGTCGAAACAACACACACACACATCTTTCTACTCGCATGGACTTCTGGATGCGGGCCACGCAATGTATAAATAATTCAGGCCGTGATCTTTCCCTTGCGTCTATTATATCATCATTTTAATGTTAACAATTTGTGTGAGGCACACGAGGTAGATGGAGTTTTCTATCGGTCGCCTGTCGATCCGTGATGCAGTCGAATAGCTGTCAGTAGAAGCTGCTGTGGAGCCACTGCCAATTTTTTGTTTTTGCAATGTAGTGCTACACGACATTGATTTCTTGGATATCTTGGGCTTGGTTTTGGAGCTGGAAGCGACCCAAAGCTAGTGCTCGGTCATCTTGAAGATGGGATCATAATGTTCCAAGCCACTGTCGGTTGGAGTTAATTTTCGCTGGAGTCCATGATGACATTAAGTCAATGATGTGATATCGGGGTGAAAAGGTGCTGATTGTTTGCAAACCATTCTCCATTGGATGGTTGGAGTAACAGGTTGATTTGGTCAGGTGGGATCGGCAGATGCGCTTCTTAAAGGTCACTTGGAACATCTGCGGTTATGTTGCAGTGGGTGAATGGCAGTTTACTGTGGTTTGCTTTGAAATTGTTGAAGCAAAGGTTAAAGGCTTACGAGTGAGCACTCTGGGTGTTTGAGGGAAGGTATCATCAACTTTTTTGTTTTGTTATCTTAAAACGAATCATAAAGAAGATTTTCGAGATCTGTTGGCAGATTCTTGACGTAATAACGTGTTGCATAACTCTTGAAACAATTATTATAAGACGTATTAGATGATAGGTGGGAAAGTCAGCCTTCGCGTTGCTTACAGTCACAGATATTTATCGGTGTCATATGTGTGTGGACATACTCGTATTTGTGAGTAACGTAAGATAAAGTTTGGTAACTGTCGATGAATGATATATAGTTAACCGTATTCGGTTTTTCATAAGTAAAAAGATTTGTTTAAAGAAGATCTGCACATGGACCTTGAGGTCCTAAATTCTTATAAAGTAGATACCACCACTATTTAGCAGGAGCGGTATGTTAGGACATATAAAACGGTGACTGCTACAGAGAGCAGAGAAACATCCATTTATGTGCGGATTTGTAGTAAGCGGCAGACACTTCTTTGTTGAGCTTTCGGCACTTAAGTGAACGCATACTAACAATCCACCACACGGAATGCCGTTACGCGCTCTCTAGGCTAAGGAATAAAAAGATATACGTAAACATACGTCTCTTTCTCGCATATCTTTACGATAAATCCGACTCTGTTTGAGAGAAAAACCAAAAGAAGTGTCATGGTCTCCATCCAACAGAAAAGCCTTCCTACTGATATAACCAGTCTCAGAAAACTTTACAACAGGTACCACGAAATCTTCAACATACCTCCCCAAAAGGTTGCGGTTGACCTCGCTGCTTTCCGCGGCTATGTACACTCTAAAAGAATTTCTCACCTTCATCGTAGCCGAGCTGACCATGATAAATTTTTTCGTTCCTAACTTGCCTTCTTTGTCTGCATTTCATCTACACTCCCCTACTCCTCCACGCAACGAACTACCTCTTACATTTTACTAACAAAACGTAAGAGGTTTGCGCTCTAAAACTCGTGCTGTTTTATCGAAATCTCATGGCCTCTCTTTCGACGTCTATGCTGTTACAGAAACCAATCTGATCCCCGACATAAAGAGCCAGGAGCTATTCCCATATTTTTATACTGTTATCCGAGATAAGGATCACTCTTTCCCTATAGTTAATGATCCTGCCCTGCCTAAAGTTGATTCTCCATGCAGAGGTGACCTACTTGCTATTCACAATAACTACAATGCTTTTCTCATCGCTATCTCTCCTTCTGTTAAACTTGACTTTGTTTTAATTAAAATAACACTTCCCAATAGGTCGCTGTACGTTATATGTTGCTACCTTCTCCCAGCTCAACCTATCGAATCCTACATGCTTTCTATTAAAGCAATTGACCAACTAATTGACCTAAGTGATTTCATCGACGATATCCTTATCCTTGGTGACTTTAATCTGCCCCTGCTGAAGTGGATTCCATCGGATGATCACTTATTTTACCACGTCAAACGCTAGTTCATCCAAGGAATGTCTATTCATTGATAGCATAACCGACTCAAGCCTATGCCAAGTAAGAGCCGCCCCTAACTCCATCGGTAGGCAACTAGACCTTATTTTCACTAGCGATCCTATTAACTCCACAGTAACGTTTTGCCCCTTCACCCTATCAACTTTCGACAAGTTTCACCTCCCTCTTCTTCTCTCATTTCTCCGTAACTCTCCACCCAGTCCACTTCTTTGTTACTATCTCTTCTTACAACTTCCATAAAGCTAATTCTCAATATTTATCTTAGCAAACCTTCTTTTGATTTTATCAACCTATCCCTATCTGATGCTGTCTCCAGTTTTTACTGTGAAATATTTAACTTCATTTCTCTTTATGTCCCCTTTTCTGGGCATAAAACATCATCTAGTTCCCCTCCCTGGTATAAGAGATGACTTCGCTCTTTACGAAACAAATTGTGGGCAGTTTTTCTTCGCACCAATTCTTATTATGACTACTCTAACTATCTTGGACCCTACCTCCAATTTACCCAGCTGTATAGCTGCATCTATCAGCGTTTTTCGACACAGCGCAGACCAACCTTATCAACGATTTTATCAATTCGTCAACTACAAAAGAAAATCAGAAGGTTATCGCCCCTCTCTCTCGTTCGCTAATATATATCTGACCGATCCTCATGCTATTGCCAACTATTTTGCAAATTTTTTTGAACAATCATTTGCTGACAACTTCTTCATACTTGACCCTGTATATTTGAAGTACCTTCCTAATTTCTCCATTGGTCCCTCTCTGTCTCAATCTTTTGATCACGCCCTTATCGAAGAAAAGTTACTAAGCTAAAATAATTCATCACAATGATGAATTTTTACCCGGGGCTTTCGCACCCACTTTCCTTCCAATTTCATGTGTCCCTCACACAAAGGGAATTCCCCCAAATTTGGAAGACCTCTTTCATAACCCCTGTTAGCAAAAAGGGATCAAAGAAAGAAGTGACCAACTACCGTCTCATTGCTAAGCTTTCTTACTTACCTAAAATGCTCGAAAGCTTTTTATATGAAGTTCTAAGCTTCCAGTGCATGGATTTTTGAAAGGTACGAGTAGATAAACTACTACAAATTTAGTTGAATTCGTATCCTTTGCACCTTCAGCCCTAGAAAATGGCAACGAAATCGATGTTATTGCTACAGATTTCGCTAAAGCCTTCGATAAAATATCACATCACATATTGCTAAAATGGATATTCTCTTATCTGGAGGGACGTCATTATAGCGTTCGCTTTAGGTCAGCCTTCACAACCCCATTTTTAGCCACTTCTGGTGTCCCACAAGGCAGGAATCTAGGTCCCCTCTTTTTCATTTTAACTATAAACGGTCTTGAGAGGATTATTAAGTACTGCTTCCTATCCATTTACGCCGATGACACTAAGTTCTCCAAAACTATGTCTTCACCCCAAGAATATGCTAGCTACGTCTGGTCCCCCTTTCAGAGAGTTCATATGGTATATCCCGAATCGAGAACATTCAACGTCGTTTTCTTCGATTTGGGCTTCGTGGACTACCCTGGGATGACCCCTTTATCTTACCTCTCTATCGGGACCGCCTTTAACTTCTTAGCCTGAATACCCTCGACAAACGTAGAGACATATCTGACATTGTCTTCATTCATCGACTGCTCTCTGATTCAGTGGATTACGCTGCCCTTTACAATTATATTTCCTTCAACACTAACGTCTCTTCTACATTCCAACCCACCGCATCTCCTAGTGTTCCAACGAACCAATCTCCCACATGCTCCGTAAGGTCAACTCAAACCTCCCCCTTTTTGATTTTAGCCCGAGCACTTCTCGTCTTAAACTTGATCTCCTCCACCATTCCCTTACTTTCTAACCTTTAACTGTTGTTAGTTTAAGTCCTAGCTTTTAAGTTAGTCTAAGCTTGTATTAAGCGAAATAAATTGGGGGCGTGAGCCACCACCAAATTTATATACCTGAATCCTTCAGTCTACTCACATACTATGTATAGCACACTAAAAGTCGTCAGAGCATTTCGAACTGTTTCTTTAGATTCTTCAATGCTACCTGTCGACATATGGTATATCCTGAAGAAATGCTAAAATTCAAAAGCGAGCGAGTCCAAAGTATTCGGATTAACGACGCAAATTGAAAATACGGTGAAACAAACTTTCATATAGCTGAGTTCTCAACCGGATATGGCTGTTTCAGAAAGCATCTGTTTAAAAACAAATGTGAAAAAATCCCGAACTGTCCCGGAAAACCCGGAATACATGTTTTTTTACTGTTAACGAATCGAAACCGAGAGGATAGCCTTATAAGATCAGTTTGTAGAGTGGCCCACTCACGATAAAGTCGTTGTGTATATGCTTCGAAACGAGAAAAAACTAGACTATTGTTAGTAATGTAGCAGTGCACTTACTAAGCGACGTTAGTCCATTAGAGCGTCAACGTAAAGCGGACAGATAAAATAATCGATTCATATAGAGCAAGCTAAGTGTTCAAGCCGACCTGATGTAAGCCGAAGTATTGCCTTACGCCGCAGTTCCGCAAGAGGGCCTAAATCGGTCTGCTCAGGTGTAGATGGTTTTAGCCGGTAAGAATCTGACAGTACGAGTACCATTGGTGCCTCATGCAAAGCTTCCACCTTCCAGTCGGTAAAAAAATCGAGGTAATGTACCGTTTTCCAAGAAGATAAAGCCTCAGGACACTGGTTGGGTCAACCTGAACCTAATACCCGTGTGTGATATTCCAATAAACATAGACAGTGAAGTGCGATCGATCCCTAACTTCGAACTTAGAGATTGCCACGTACCTCAAAACGAAACTGCCAATCAATCTAAGATCATACTCTATTAAGTTCCAGGACATCCGGATATTCCAGGGAACTTCGTCACTGATGAACCGGCCCTTTTCGGGTCCCTAGGAACAACAAAGCTTGGCAACAAAGGACACACTTTCAAGCGCTCTCAAAGGCCAACAAAAGGTGAACTCATCAAGTCAACTGTGATACATCTAGATTAATATGATCCATACTCGATCGTAAACGATCAAGAGTACTGATCAGCCTTGAAAGACAAATATAACGATTAAGTATTCCTTACAACGGTTTCTGCAGAAACTGCAGAGACGAAGAGGAAGTTCCCTTGGCACTCATTATGATCTCTTAATGAACTCTGCTCTATAAATATCACTTATCTTGACCAATTGATTAGTAAATCCAGGATTAGCTAGGGGCCTCCCAGTAATATCCGAAAGGACGCACAACTGGTTTGAGTGCATTTCAACGAGGACCACTTTTTTCTCACTTAGGCTAGAGCGATGTTAGCGCCAAAATGGGAAAAAAGAGACCTGTTTTCTTGTCAACACCCTTTATTAGACACTAAATACTGAAGATCAGTATTATCGATGTTAAGAAGCTGGTGCGAGATGCCACAACCACCAGAAATACACTGACCAGATTTACCGCTGAACGACCGCAATCGCAGCAATCGCAGCAATCGCAGCAATCGTAGCAAACTGATGCGACCCTTGCCAAGCTTATAACCTCTTGCCAACACTCTTTATTTGGCGTGACAAGAAGCTGTCAGAAATGCCGCACCTGATGTTTGATTCACCCCAACTTATCCTGGGCAGGTAAGCAGATGTCATAAAATCTCTTGCATATAAAGCGACGCTGCATAGAAGAAAGTGAGCGGCTCGAGGGCTGTACGAGCAAAACAGGAGGGAAGAACATCGGCTTCTCCGAAGAAAAAGAAAAAGCTCAACCAAGGAAATCGAGCGGTTCTACCAAAAGTATCTAAGCTTAAGCATAGCAGCTTTTTAATTCACAGTTAGATGGCTTGGTAGAGGTAGCATACATTCACTTCCAAGATTTTTTCTGTTCTATAAGCACATCAGTCTTCTTAACGTTATGTGACCGCCTGAAATTGTTTTTCAGCGATCTGATCGGGCGGCATCAGAATATCTCATAGTTTCTCAATAGATCCAATGATGCCAACATCAAGCACTAAAGTCCAGTGGCAGCACTTCTTAAAAGCCATCACCGTTATCGCTGATGATGTGCTGGGCTTCCCTTGTCCACCACAATGAAACATTCCGCTCGTTGAATGCCGGCATGTACATGCAGCATAGCAAGAAGCGTAAAGAGCAGTGATACGTAAAAGGCCCAGAGCTGTTTTAAAAATCTATAAGCTGAAGAGTCAAGATGAATACCGGTTTCCCAGGAGGAGAAAGAAGCAGCATGAGCGCATATTTGAAGAAATAGAGGAATCTTTTTGCAGGAAAATGTTTTTAAAACACTGAAAAGAACATGTAGAGGCTGCAATTCTTGAACGCTCGGAAATATCCTGATCAATCAATCAACCGTCGATTTGATTGACCACATCGTGATCGACGCAGGGCACTTCTCCAGTATTATGGATGTTCGAACATTCCGAGGAGACAACATTGACTCTGACAAATATTTTGTTGTACCCAAGGTACGGTTACCATATCCTGAACATCGCAAAGGAAAGCTAACACTGTGAGGAAGTTTGACGTCGGCCGGCTAGTCTCCCTTCATCTCTTAAAAGGTCCTATGCCGGCAGCATCAAATATTGAAGCCCAGTGGCAACATTGCCAAAAAGCCATCAGAAATGCTTCTCTAATGTGCTGGGTTTCACCGCAAGGAAACCCCTGGTTTGACGACGAGTGCCCGCAACAAAGCGGCGCTGAATAGAAGGACTAGAGCTACTCACGAGCTCTATGAGCAGAAGAGGAGAGACGAAAACCAGTTTCCCAGGAGGAAAAAGGAGGAGCATGAGAAGAAGCGCGCGCTCGGGGAAATTGGGAGATGCTGCTCTAGGAATGGGTTTTGGAAGTTCTACCGAAATGTAAAAAAATACAAACCCCGAACAGAAGACTGTAGAGACGAACAAGGGAATACATTTTAAGTAGTAGAGTCGCAGTCAATACTGAGGATTTGGAAAGTACCGCAAAAAGCAGAATGAACCTTTCAACCTGGTAGATATAGACCAACAATTCTGGAGCGGACGGCCCAACTGCCGAGCTTTTTAAAGCCGCAGGCAATGACTTGGTAAGGGGAATACGCCAACTGATTTGGAAAATGCGGTCGAAGGAAAGAATTCACGATGAATGGAACCTCAGCATTGTTTGTGACCGATCTTCAAGAAAGAAACTGCGCCAACTACAGAGGCATCAGTCTTCTTAACATCGCTTACAATATCCTTTCTGTCGTATTGTGTGAACACCTGAAGCCGTTCGTCAGCAACCTGATTGGTGGTCCACAACAGTGTAGCTTTAGGCCAGGAAAGTCCACCATCGATCAAATATTCACACTACGGCAGATCTTGTAAAATGCAGGCTGCTCATGAAGACACTGACGTCTTCCGCTCAGAGGAATTCTGGAACGTTTGCACGGAGTAGCATACACTTCATCATTTCGACAACGGTACGATTTGTTCGTTCCCCATTCTACTGTGGTGCATATTCCACTCTCAGTTGACGTCGAACTCCTTCCTTTTTCAAAAAACCACAAAATTCTCTGCTCAGGAACTCGCCATCGTCTCTCTTCACATAATCACAGATCACTTTTAGGCTGCCTGCCGAAAGTTTGATATGTGTAGAAGTGCGAAACTGGCTGCGAAAATTCTCTTCAGCTACCTGAATGTTATATGTCATCGGTGCCAGGCGACTAGAGAAGCCGCCAAAGGAAGAAATAGCGTGTTTGATGGCCTCATCCGTCACTAGAGACGATGACAGATACCATTTATGGCGTGTTGTTGATTTGCAGCTTCGGTAATAGGAGCTGCATGTGAACCGGGTCTGATCATTCTGATCTATTGTAACAAATGAGTTTCAAGGAGAATAGTTGATCAGCACACTATTTCTCGTTAGAGTAGGTTAGATAGCAGTCATTGCCAGCCTTTGTTATTCGAAGCGCTAGAGACATGTTAGCGACATCCTTATACGGCGCTAGAAGGATACGAATACGAATAGCACTCGCGCCTTCGACAGTATTCTACTTGCCGTCGTTTTTGCTTCATGCGTTTGCAATACATCTTCTTCTTCTCTTCAACTGTCCAGGACTACCGTCTTCAGGGAGCTAGTTAGACCTTTTTAGTATCACGGGAGAAGCGACCAAAACTACCTGTCTATTCTGATGGAGTTCAACCGGAGTAGGATGAACCTCTGTTGTAGAAAGAACCCCATTGGAGTCGAAAGATCTAGGAACTTTAGAAGTGGGACTTTTATTTCACATGTTTATTGCAGTCTTCTGAAGCTATACCCGGCTGTATTGGGTCACCTCCACCTGGATATCTTTTTGGCGCTTTGTTCGAGGCTTCTTGAGTTTTCTTAGTTTTTGTCTAAGTCTTAAGCCTTGCTACCATAATAAGGCAGCCAAATAAAGGAGTTGTTAGTGGTTGAAAGTTCGCTCTTGTAATGCCTAAGGTCTATTCACAATAGTTAAGCAAACGCGTTAAAGTGAGCAAGGCGAATTCAAAAACTAAGGGGCAGTCGGGTACTCATACCCAATTTCTAGGTATTCAAAAATGTAAAGTACTCCAGAGATTAATGCTTCTGAATTTCTTAAATGCTGTTGCCAAAGAAGCCAACACTCCATTGGTGCAACTCTGTCTCTCTGTAAGCCAAGTGAACCAAGATCGAAAAGGCGATAAGAAAATAAAACTCATCCACAAAGAGGAAGGATATCAATCATATCAACTTTATGCCTTAAGCCTCATTAAAACTTCGTCTCTGTTCTTTAATCATTTGTCGTTTACTTTGTTTGCTATTTCACGAGAACACCAACTTCAACAAGGACTCGTTATGAACTTTTAAGTACGTACACCTCAACTCGAAGTGAATCTCCACCCGGAAGGTTAAAACCCTGCTCATGGCCCTTTTCATTTGTATCTGTCCGACTTATTGATACAAATGACCGCAGGATTCGTAATGAATTTAACCAATTTAAAACGTCTCCATGAAAAATGACATACCCCACCGTCATGGAAGGCTTGGAGAATCATTAAGATCCCCTGCCTAGCCCATGGGAAAGTCTTCCTTCCCTCAGCAGATCCTCTTCGAGATATTTATTTCTCCCACTATCGCTGGTGAGTACAAACATTTGTTTTTGTACTGCGAATACCATACCGCAGATGACATTGAACAGAGATTGTTTTATTTTTTTGTTTTTATAACTTTAAAGCATACCCAAGGTGACTTGGTCAGGAATAGAAGGTGTCTCTCAATGGTTTCACACTTGGCGTGCCAAGGATTATGTTTTATTCTGTCCTGCAATGGGCTGTTATCTAGTGGTTTGGAGCATGAATGTGAGTTCTTTGCACAATGATGCATAATGGAACATTACTATGGTGATACGACGACCCATCTTCAGTATCGTAAAATCGCTAGTGTAAGGGAAGGATTTTTTATGTTCAGATTGTGCCGAGATTGTTACTCACCATGAGGCTGATCAAACCATTGCTTTGGGTGTATGAGTATCTGTAGCTGTCCATTGAAGTGGTCCATGCTAAATATTTTCATTTGTAATCCTTTCTTGTTCAAGTTCTTTGCCATCAATCAGAAGTTTGTTGTAATGATGCTCGTTAGCGGATGCTTGAAGAAGGGAATTTATTTTACACCTTCAAGTGGACTGATTAAATATATAAGGCAATCTGCTCTGAATTATGGGCGGGAGATGATGCTCTTCGGATTAAAATCCATTTGAATAAATTAACTGAGTTGGTTTATTGGTGTCATGGTGGAGAATAAGAAAGTGAGAGGAAATATTTTATCGATGCTCGATTTTTTAAAGCCAGGATACCCTGAAAAAAGTCCACTTCTACTCGATGATGGTTTCAGTTACAACCATATTAAGGACCAGGGAGATCATGTCTACTCTATAGAAAAGAGCGATGTAAAATATGTGATGTTCCTCAAGATTGCACACTTGATCCGCTTCTTTTTAGTTTGGTACACCAAAACGTATCGAGGTTGAAAATTTTGAGATAGCTTAACATAGGAAAAGGAAGATAGAATGCTACTTAACTGGGTCTATAAATATGATTGTGATAGTTGTGGTTCAATTGCGGTGAGCACTGCGATCGATCTTTTAAGATTATTGCACAAAGGCAGTGTGGAGATTCTTTTCTGTTCCTAAGTCATTAAGATTTCTCTGGGTAAGTAATGTCTCCTTATATCGCATAGAGATATGGTACTCGTCCATCTGTATTCTGCGGTTTCGTCGTCTTCCATACAAAGGCGACATTCAGTTTCCTGACTAATACTGGACTTGCGTAAGTGATATCGAAGGTGACAGTGCCCCATTAGAAAGCTGGTCAGTCTTCTATTTGTAATTGAGCGATAGTCTGTTTTGAAAGCTCTTTACGCGGATATATGCTCTCAATAGGATATACACACCTTGCTCTCCCAACTTTGGATCGTTGAATTTATTGCTGAATACAAGATGTCAGGGAAGGCTCCTGACCATTGATTGGATCAGCTGAAGCTTTTCTATCCAGTTCATGAGCTTTTTCCTTTACCACAATACCTTTGTGCACTGGTACCAAAGCTTGATTTTGCTTCTTTTTGATAAGCCCTGAATAGTATTCAAGGGTGTAGCACCCATTTTGGAGTACAAGAGGTTTGACCTTAACGCTGATCGGTTTGACCATCATTGTACAGATCCAATGGGTGACTCTTGAGGATATCCGTCTTGTCTTACCAAACGTGAGTCCACTAGGTCATATTGCTTTGGAGGCTTGGGTAATTTTGCTACTTATATGAGAGTTACAATTTTTATGTAGAACAACTCCTAGCTGTTTATCTTCCTTGGATAACTCCATAATTGTCTCGTTCAAATGGATCTACTCAAGATTCAGGTGATGGGGATTAGTACACACTTTCCGGGATCGATGATGGGGTTTCCTCCAACCCAGCAGTCAGACACTACTTTTAGGACATTTTGCATTCTGTTCCAAATTTCCTTTGGGTGTTTACCTTTCACGACGACGACCAAGCCATCGGCATAACCAATCGCTTTCTAGCTTAAATGTTATATTAAACAAATAGCTATGCAGTTTTTAGCACAGCACAGTATGTCCGAGGCAACCTTAGCGCGGTGTAGGACTTTTAGGGAGGACATTTTTGCGCCCATACTCCGGGTTGGTTTGTTGTCCCCTCTCCGACGTACGTAAATCTGTCTGAAAGAGTGGTCTTCAGGTCTACTCTTTGTAGAAGCTCTATATGCTGGATGGCTGCTAGTGTTGTTAGTATCTGTAGTGATTTCGGGTACTGTTCCAACCTTTCTGAGTGCTGCTGATAGTTAGTTTTCGACAGTGTCTAAAGTTTTGTGGGAGCTCTTTATGAGTGTTATGAGCCTCAGCTTTCCGAATCGGCGGTTGACGTATCGCTTAAGGTTGTCCATCCGCTTTATTGAACTGTCATTTATGGTCGTGGCTAAATTTAAGCAAACAAAGGAAAGTCATCTTGCTTCAGTTTTCGAATTATGACCGTCGATCGTCGATGACCCCTTCTTGTGTGCAACCATTCCTTTCTTTCGTATGGTGAGGTGGAATTTTCGGATCGCATACGCTTCACTTCGGTACTCTTTTTGTCGGATGAGTGGTGGTAATTTCTAGCTCGATCTTGCCTCAAACCTTTTCGACATTCTTAGTTTGACGTATCCAACAGATTTATACCCTCGGTGACAGAGGATTCAACCACGCAGGAGGATTGCAGAGGGAGTTTATCACAACATGCTTATTGTGTCTTCACGTAATATGTTCAAGTCTGAGTCGCTCAAAAAGAAGTGATTCCTTTCTTTGTTCCTCATCACGATGTGAGAAACTGCATCAACTGGATCAATTCAGTTGACATACGAGTAAGGTCGTCCACGGAATTGATTGAAGTTGATTCATTTAATTTTTTTGATCACTTTTGATTCTCATGAGTAATCAAGAAAAAAGTCACGGGTTAGCAGAGCCTGTTTTACTGAGACAAAGGCTGGCATTGTCTCAGTATCCGAAGTTCACATGTTAGTAACCAAGTCATGCTTCCCCCGACGTATGACATTCCACCTTGGATTTTTGCACTATGTAGTTGCTTAGTTTAGATGGAAGTCATGTTGTCTGTCTTCAGTTTCACGAACAAGTAATTCTGAGATTGTCCAAAACAAAATCAAACTACATCAGAACTTCCCTGACAATACAAACCTTTGGCTACCATTAACCAGTGTCCGTCGCGTGGAGGCGTGAGTCTTCTTGCTGGTTGCTCGTAGGGATTGTTTTTTAACTTTGCCTTATGAACCGATACCTGGCACACCGATTGGAACTCTTAATAAGCCCTCGAGCTCGCGGAAAGACACACTCTCTAAACGAAAAGAAAAACATTTTGAATTTGTAATTCGCCTGCTGCAACGCTTAAAATGCATATCGGAGGTGGAGTTAAACAAAAAGCAGAGATTCTATCTCCAAACAGCTAAGAGCAATTTGCTCAAAATCAGCCGAAACCTCGAAACTTCGAGTCGTCTGTGCTTAAAATGCTGTAAAAAAGAAAAGAATTTCACAAGTAAAAAGTAGCGTTCTAAGAACAGCTCTCTAGAAAAGATAAAAAGGCCCCTGTTCATCCCATCTTGGTAGTAAATCCGTAAGCTAAATGCCACTTATTAGGGCAGTAAAAGACTCCAGCGGTTAGGAAGGCACTACATATGATATCAGATCAAATAAGTTGAAAGTGGCACCATATAAAAGCTCAGTTGCTGGGTTGAAAGGTATCAAGGCCATGTTAGACATATCACGTGCGCAGATAAAAGATCCGCACTATAGAAATTTGGAATACAAGTTCTCACAAAGGCGAACAACACAGTGACTGGGTAAACCCGGAACGTGGCACCAGCATTGCTTCCTTTCGGTTATAGGAATCTATAGGAATAAAGGACGAACGATTTTTTTTGTAAAAACCGACGTCAAGTCTTTGACACCACTCATGCTACCCACAATTTAAAACACATGGTTAAGGCCTGTAAGTGATTCCAGGAACAGTGAAGATGTTTAAAAAGTAGGAGCCAATCATCTAACCTGCTCCCATAAACCTTGTTCAGGTGTATCGCCTGCGCTATGTAGGCACAAATATTTTGTCGGTCGAACTGTACCGATGATTAGCCTGGCTGAATGGTGAGCTTCAAATATCGTTTATAGCGGTTTACCGGAAGAATTTCTGAACTCGCCAGTCTTGCCTGGCCTGGCCAAATTTTCCCCAGATACTCAGTGAACAACACTCCATTACCAAATTTGAAACTCCCCGAGGCTGGACCTCAGCCACATAGACTTCATCCCTCGCTGTCGTTGACACTACAGGCACTCATATGACCCTTAGTGCTGATGAGCACCGTCTCAACCTAGGCCTTGAGAATGGTATAAGAGTTTATTCGACCCTTTCGTAGGGAGATCACACGGGCCAGCTGGAAAAAATCTGACACAGCTCTTTTGGTTAAAGCCCGATCGAAACAACCTACAGCAAGCAACGCTAAGCAGCTGAAGACTTTCGCATCCTGTATGATCTTGTTTTAAGGTCAAAAAAGATTGTACTTTGCCAGAGATGGATGGATGGACCGTAAAACTGGGCTATATGAGGTTGCATCCATCCACGTCACGTGAAACCGACCATGACAAGACCAAACAATAACTAGGGGGTGGGGCATGTTGTTGTCCTTATCTGGGAGCGGTTTTTTGTTTTTTTGAAGAATACGACGGTGTGCCAATAAGTTCCTGAAAATTAAAAGAGATGGGGCTGCCACCCCAAACTCAAATTTTCAGACAGATCTGTCAAATAGTTTTCCTGTGACAGCCATTTGGAACAGACGCCTACGAGAATTTTCGTAAAAATGGAAAAAAGTGATTTTCGTGAAGAGGCTACAGGCTTAGCACATGGATTAGTGATTTCAGTTTTAAAAAATTATTTGCTTTGCGTTTGCTCACAACTTACAACAAACGAAATCGTGTGACAACTTCGAACGAGTATTTGGCGATGTTCAATCACAACCGTCGATGAAACATGGATTCATTACAACACAATAGAGACGAAGGAACAGTCGAGACACTGGACTTCTCCTAGTGAATCCAAGCCGAAAAAGGTCAAGGTGCGTCTGTCTACCAACAAGGTCATGGTGATAGTTTTTTGACATGCGCACGGTGTCATTTACATCGATTACCGAGAAAAGGGTAAAACGATCACAGCAAAAGCAGAGCTTTTGGATCGACTCAACACTGATTTGAAGCAAAAACGACCGCATTTGGCAAGGAAAAAAGTTCTCTTGTATCAGGACAATGCACCGGTAAAATTGAATGAATTTGTCTACGAGTTGCTCCCTCATCCAGCATATTCTTCAGAGGTCGCCCCTGCGATTATTTCCTGTTTCTAAACATGAAGAAATGGCTCGAATGAAGAAGTCATCCATGAAACAAACGCCTATTTTGAAGACCCCGCGAAATCGTATTGCGAGCTATAAAGGGACTTTGAAAAAGAAAACGTTTTTTGCCGAAAACAGTGTTCCTTATTTCAATTTTCAGAGATTTTTGACCCACCATGTCCTCAGAGTACTAATCCCTGAAGGGAATGGGCCTCTAATTATAACGTCTTCACCTGAAAAGAAAGAAGGTATTCCTAAAGCTTGAATTCTTACCAGAATCTTCTCTCTAAATCAAACCTCTATCTCATCTTGTCATACAGTATGGAAGACAGAGGGTAAGTACCTACAGTGATGGATCAAAAACCTCTAGCAATTTCACTGCTAAATCATGTAGATTAGAACGGGACAAGGAATTTAACAAACCTGCTTTAAAAATGTATAAACGAAAAGTAAGGAAGGTCTAAGGTAGGTCGTGGCATAGATTCTGGGGAAGGACAATCAAAGTCTATTCTCGAGGCTACGGTAAGATCTGTCCAAAATACCATAAATCTCTAGGGTACTTAAGCACACAAAAGCTACCTGGGTTGACTCTGTGGAAGAATCCTTGGATATCTTAATAAAAACTCATTCCCCAGTTACATTTCAATCCAAACCACCTCAAATTTCTTTTGAGGAAATTCAGCCATTTACAAATCAACCCAAACATTATAGCGCCAAGATTCGATCGCATCTTCGGTGCACATTTCTAGAATGCGGACGTTAGATATGGCTATTTTCAAAGCTTGCATAGATTTCGGCACAATACCCAGTATCTGGACTGAGGTAAATGAAGTTTTTATACCCGAATTGGTCCTTTATATCTTCCAAAAATTCTCGATATTCATGTTAACTACAGCTCTAAACACTGAAGGCCAGCTCCCAATACGCATACCAAGGGAAGAATCGATCGAATCATTCAGCCCTACCGGCAACAATTTTTCCCGGGGAATTTTTTTCATTTTCGAAAACTAAGTATCGGCGACAACTTCGAAAAAGGGAAAAAATTCCTCGGAAAAAAAATAACTATCGTGAATAAGAATTCGAGGGAAAAATTACGGTTTTTTCCCAAGAATTATTCCCCTGTAATTTTTCTGGGGAACTTGATTTTTCTGTAGGAATTTTAAATTTTCGTGTAATCATGTAAGTTTTATTTTGTTTTCAAATGAAGATTGTAACATTTAGTTAAGGTCAAGCACAACAAATACAAAACAACTAGAAATTATTGTTAGTGAGATGGAAAGATATACAGACGTTGCAAATGGATTTACTAAGAGAAACAAAGAAGAAGTTAAAATACGTATTTTGGAAAAGATTGAATAGTTTTGGACCACCAGTTAAATCTCTGTTGGAATGGAAAAGGGCAAGATCATTGTTATGTGCGTGTGTGTATTATTGTTATTTATGAATGTGCATATTTTCACTGTTTACATTTTTTAGGTTTGGATTGACAAAAAAAAAATATGTAAGAAAAAAGTTGTCCGAAAATCTCAAGTTAAAAAATTCAACTGGAAGAGACCCATGCAAGGAGTATAAATTGTCTAGTACTGAGCGAATCGGTGGAAGGTTTTCCCAATGCCAAGCGATTTGGCTTGCCTTCTTGTGCAAAAAAGAAAAAAGTGGAACGTGTTGATGAGGCAGAAGATGAAAACGTAGAATCGGTGTCATGGCAGACTTCTCAACGACAGCCACAAGATCATCAAAATATACAAAATTATGAAACTAGCGCAATCGCACTATTGTTGGATTCAAATGATGAGCAAGCACAGCCGCATAATAAAAATGTGGATTTAAATGACTCCGCAAATAGTTCGGCTGGTACACCATTATCAAAAGCCCAGCAAAAAACCAAAAGCACGGCGGATCTTTTGGAAAAAGAGCTTGTTCTGCAACGTGAATTATGTGACACACTAAGTGAAGCTATTTCAAATTTTGAAAAATACCAAACGGGAATGGATGGTAATATCAAAAAAATATATCGATCCATTGATCTAAGTGATCAGCAAAAGATGCTTGTTAAGGAAACAAGACGACACAACGAGGAAATGAAAAAACTTAAAAGAAATGAAAGAAATGAAAAAATGAAGGCTCAGCGACACAATTTACAGATGGAAATCTTCAAAGAACGAGAAATGGAGGCAAAATTAAAAATTAAACAGCGACCTTTAGATATAGAAGAAGAAAAGTTTCAAACACTTAAAAACTAAATAACATTAATTTTATTATTATTGAACTTTCTTTCCACCGTATGTTCTTCGTTTATCCTATATGGGGTCAACAGCCATGGCTCCAGGGGATACCCAGCGTCTCCTATCTCACCCCTATAGGGGTGGCCGTGGTGTAGTGGTACTAGCAATCGCTTCTCACTCGGAGGGTCAAGGTTCGAATCCTAGCCACGACAAGCTTTCATTTGTGTAATTGGAACTCAGTCAGAAAAATCTGCGTGTGAAGGCATAACACTGACATGTAGATTTGGCTGTTGTAGGGTTTTCAAACACAAAACAACCGTTAAGATTCACAACCTCACCATTCCGAGTGAAGAAAATCTCTCAGTCCTATTCGGACTCCCACCCCTGGAGAGTCAATATTGAAACCAGACACACCTGAGTTTCAAACCACTACATCACAAACTTTCCTTTCTCCTCTTTCTATCTTTTCGCCCGCGCCATGGCAACAGTATAAGGGTATTCATAACCCCTTAGGCGCGCGTAAATTATAAAAAAAAAAAAATTGCAAGTAAACAAAAATAAGCAAAAAAAAATAAAAATAAAATCAATATGAAAGTAATATCCAACAGCCACGAATTCCTTTCACCATTTACGTATTGTTGTTGAAACCAAGACCATAGTTCACTTGTCTTCCACATAAGAGAATCATGGCACGCTCCTGGATGAGTGGCATCTACGAAACGAATTCGCATTTGGTCATCGCAAACCTGAAAAAATAAAATTTGAATCAAGTCCAAGTACACAAGCATCAAAAACTAGTTTACAAGTAAAACATTTATACAATAGAATCCTTTTCTATTGTAGTAAAGGTGTTTCTTATCTGGTGGAGCGGTGATTCGAATGTGTGTACCATCAATGCACCCAACTACACCGGGTACGTTGAATTTTTCAAAAAAGTTTAAAACTGTTTTTCTTTTTTCTTTCTCAGACATCTGCGTTTTAATCCAAATAGGACACAGCTCTGTTTCAAATATATTTAAAACAGTTGAAAGGGCCTCAGAAAAGGATGACTGGGCAAGTCCAACTTCATGATCCTTTCCCACTCCCGTCTGGTATCCACCTTCTGCAAAGAAGCGCAAGCATGCGTTGAGCTTCACTATGGGAGGAACAGCAAATGACTTTTTCAGTTGCGGCAAAGAGTCAGAAAACACATTCAACAAGTATGTAAACCTTTAACAAAATTTATATAAAAAAAATAGTAACGAATTATTTACCCGTTTCTTACAATGATTCAGGTAATCCCAAAGGGTTCGATTTATCTCTCAGATTTCTCCTGATGGATCTTTGCTGAGTTCTCTCATTTTCCTCATTTAGTCCATCCGCTAACACAAAAGATGCACTTCTCATCATATTTAAACTTTTTTAATAAAAACTGATTTCTGCTTTCAAATAAAGATTGTAATTGTTTCTTTTGAATTCTCGTTTGTAATCTATAAATGTGTAGCTGTCAAAAAATTCGAACACAATTTCGAAAATTTCCCGGGAAAAAAAATTCACGATAGGTAGATTTAGTTCCCGGGAACAAAAAATATTCCGAGGGAAAATGTTTCACTCGGAATTCCCGATAGAGCTGACTGTATTCTGTATTCGATTATGATGGATAATCAATTAAGGGAGACATTAAACTCGGTCATCACTTATTTGCAAGAACTAGACATAAATGACCCTCTCTGCATCTTTATCCATAATTTAAAAGCATTGACAATAATCTCCAGACTCCAGAAAGCAACGAATGGAGACAACTCCAACTCATTCTCAGTAAGTTCATCTTCAATTTCACAGACGGCGATAAAACAGCCGAAAGCGATGGGTAGGAGGCTCCTCTCTGACGAGCCCTATATACACCAATCATTTAGTCCACCTACCCGCTGACAAATGGTAATATCAGCCGCGAATGCCCTGTCTGGTCTAATGTGCCTTTAAAGAGGACCACTCTTACCTAATCTTACTGTAAGCTGTAACTGCGTTTCAGCTTATTCTATAGCCACTTTCATCTTCCATTCTAGGAAAATCACTTTGAAAAGAATAAAACCTAACTGCTCCCCTTATCAATCACAAAACTTTTAATTTCCAGATCTAAGAAGGGTGATTCAGTTCAAATAACATACGACAGCATCATTCGAAATTTAAATGGTCCACAGTTATCCGCCAATTGCTGCAGAATTTTGCAGGGCATTTCCTGATTTCGGTTCCATGGATCTACAGCCGTGGTACAGAATTACCTCATCATGACTGGTACTGTAATCTAAAGCAACTGTGAAACGATCCAAACCCCACATCTATCGATCTATCGTCGAGAACTTCAGTGAAACTATCATCCCGCTAGTCATTGAAGTTAAGGTGACTTTGTCAATTCCCAAGTCATCGTCGTCGTCCCGTCCACATCATGCTCTGAAGATCTCCCTCAATCTCGGGCCATTGTTATGTGTAAATCTTCTTAGAAATGCCAACCAGTTGATTGATCTCCTTCACCGTCATTGTATCGGAAATGCCGTATACCTCCATACTCATGGTAGGTTACCATGGGTAAGTTCGGACAAGCACACATCGGATCGATCCCTGACACTGAGAACGACTGACAAACAGAGAAATGAAATTGAAATTTCCGCGTTCCCAATTTGTTATGATTAGATTCGATCCATGTCTATGGATGCTGTAGCATGAATTGACTATAAATTGGATCTGGAGAGCATCACGCGCTCTTGGTATTGCTCCCATTGATCCATGGTGATCGCACCGGTTACTTCTGGTCCTTTTGCCTGTAGTTCCACACGAACTACAAGTAGAATCCCGGAACCATTCCGATTCGGCGTGATGATTCGAGGGGATCTACTTGTGCATAAGTTGTGCTGGTCGTGGAGGTGGTTAACGTGGTGGGAATTCATTTTTACGACTCAGCACACACTAGCCCTAAATGAGGCATGAAGTTTCAAACTTTAATGACCCTGACGGACCTATTCAACCGGAAAACGCATTAATTTACGATTCACTGTCAGTTGGCATTCTCACCCATAAACTTTTGCCCCATAAAATTGTTACAATGTTCCTAAGTATGACTTTGATCGTTGGCATCTCCTTTTTCAGTGCGGTCTGCAACAAAAATAAATCCACATTGGATTGCATAAATTCAACTCTTAATTAGAAAACCGATGAAGCGGGAAAGGAGTTCAATCAAACTACGAATACGAGTTCGTTTTAAGTGAATTTGTGGACTAAATGGATCAGTCGTTTGGTCTACTACGAGTATAGGTATCTACTCCACGCGAAGTTCATGTTAACGATTGAGAGCACGCGCAAACAATCCGTCCCACATACGAGGTAAGACTTGCAGTCTGACTTGGAGTACGACTAAGAGTACAACGGCGAGTGCAGAGGCCGCCCAGGATACACAATTGGTTGGCAATAATAAACTAAAAGCCTTCGACTAGAGTACGTGCTCTGTGTTTGTATGTGTCGCCATTTTAGTGGATTTCGTGCAGACACTGACCGACCTCCTGTGGCGAACTGTTTACCGACCAAGGCGAACATAAATTACCCAGACTGTCCGTGATTTTGTTACACTGTTGCAAAAGTTAAGCCACAAGGTTCGTGTAGAGTTTATGTCGTAGTTTTTTTTGGAATAGAAGCCATCTAGAGATTTAGATTTGATTCCATAGAACTTAATCAGATCAATTAGGCCTAGTTCTGGGTACGTCTGAAATGATAGGCAGTCTTATCGGGACGTTGAAAGTGAAGGGATGCGGAAATTCGTTACCATTTTTGAACAAACTGGAACTTTCCATATTCCATCTCACAAATTCATTTCAGTTATCAGAAGATGAATTTGATTAACTAAAAATCGCATGCCTCTAAGACGGAGCTGGTAAGCCGGGATAAATAGGACCTTGCTGGTGAATTTTGTCAAAAATTGGGCCGAATCATTAAAGGGGGAAAGAAAATCTATCAGGAACTAAACGTACTAAACGTAGGCTTCGTAGGTTTGATCCCTTATTACACCATTGGGGTGAAGAATCTCATATTGCAAAAGATGGAAGGACCAAGCTACGTGGATGTTTAAAACTTTTTTATCCGACACTAAACATAGAATGCAAATAGTATCGGTCTTATTTTCTGATGATACGGAATGCGTAGTGCTTAGGTCGTCAAATACTAGATTCACGATTGATAATGAAGTCCTTGAGGTTCATGAGAGGTGACAGGAAAGACACTTGAGATTCTTTACTGGTGACTTCAGCGTTTCCGACGTTAAATATTTTAACCCCTAGGCCGATAGGTATTCTCGCGGTTATCACTCTGATTGCATCCCCTGTATGATACGAGGGCGGGTCAATAATTCCGTGCATTTTTGAATTTCTGACCTCTTTACTGAAACAGCAACACTGCTCCTGTCAACAGGCATTTGTCAGTTGACTCCTGTCAAAATTTAAACTTGCTGCGTTAGTTAGTTTGTATTTGACAGCTATTTTTATCAGACTACTCACTAATTTGAGGAGAAAATGGAAAAAAGTGAATTTCGTGTGCTTATTAAGCATTATTTCTTGCGAAAAAAAACCATTACCGAGACCAAGGCTAAGCTTGATAAATACTGCACCATCGATTTCAATGGTAAAAAAGTGGTTTACTGAATTTCGTTGTGGCCGTACAAGCACTGAAGATGCCGAACCTCCTGGACGCCCAGTTGAGGTCTCTACACCCGAAACAATCGAAAAAATTCACGATATGGTGTTGGCCGACCGAAGATTGAAAGTGCGAGAGATTGTGGAAGCCGTAGGGATCTCGCATGGCTCAGTGATTTCAATTTTGAATGATCACTTGGGCATGAGAAAGCTTTCCGCAAGATGGGTGCCGCGTTTGCTCACAGTCGACCACAAACGCAATCGTGTAACAACTTCACAGGAAGGTTTGGCGTTGTTTAATCGCAATATGGAGGAGTTTTTGCGCCGTTTTGTAACCGTGGACGAAACATGGATCCATCACAACACACCAGAGAACAAACAACAGTCAAAACAGTGGGTTTCTAAGGGTGAATCGGCGCCAAAGAAGGCCAAGGTGGGTTTGTCAGCCAATAAAGTTATGGCGACTGTTTTTTGGGATGCACGCGGGATAATCCACATTGACTACCTTCAAAAGGGAAGAACAATCAATGGGGAATATTATGCCAACTTATTGGACCGATTCAATGACGATTTGAAAAAAAAACGACCTCATTTGGCCAAGAAAAAAGTTCTTTTCCACCAAGACAATGCAAGGGTGCACACATGTGCAGTTGCCATGGCAAAAATCCATGAATTGGGCTATGAATTGCTCCCTCATCCACCCTATTCTCCAGATTTGGCTCCGAGCGACTACTTCTTGTTCCCAAACCTGAAGAAATGGCTTGGTGGAAAAAGATTTGACTCCAATGATGAAGTCATCTCGTCATTTTGAGGACCTCGACAAATCATTTTTTTTGGAAGGGATAAAAAAATTGGAGAAGCGTTGGACTAAGTGTATAGAGCTCAAGGGAGACTACGTTGAAAAATAAAATTATTTTTTTATCAAAAAATCGGTTTTAATCCAAAAGTCGCGGACTTATTGACCCGCCCTCGTAGTAAAGGACCAACTATGTCGGCATGTATGTGTTGAAATCTGCGGTCTGTCGCGATATAATTACTTTGGGGCGCAAAATTGTGCTTATGTATCTTACATTGTTGGCATGATATACATGACTTTACCCATCCACAGTCTGCGTTGATGCTAGGCCAGACAAATCGAGTACAATCAGTCGTTTAGTGGCCCGTATGCTAGGATGAGTTAGTGAATGCACGGTATCGAAAACCAAGCGCATCAGGTCAAATTTGATTGGTCGATATATCACAGAATACCTGGTTTTTTAGGTTTCCCGGGACTGCGAACTGTTTCAGCTGTAACGATGTTGACTGATCACGTATTAATCTCTGCAACTCTTTTTCAAAAGACAGAAAAAAGAACAAAAAGAATAGAAAAGGAAGGAATGTCAACGAAGGTGAAAAGTAAGCAGTAAGAGAAAGAGGAGTTAAATATACATCAATCTTTATTGTTGCTGAGTAGAAAAATGCCCAAATACTGAAGTTTTAAAGCTTGCGGTATTGCTAATAACCTTGATATTCAAGGGCAGAGAGTTCCATAATCTCACGGCGTGAACGAAAAAGAACCTTGATGAGTTGAGATATTTAAATTTTGGTAAGTTTATAGTTCTGGGAGAAGAAGAAAACTCAAGCTTGCAAAACAGATAATTTGGCGTTTTTGTCATTATACGTTTGTGTAAGAATATACAATTTCTTGCATACATGTAACATATTTTACTAAAGTGCAACCCAATAAACCTTTCACATAGCCCGATATCCGATCGTATCTGCGTTGTCCATGAATGTATCTAACTGCATCATTGAAGGCTACCTGTAACTTATTACGTGACAACGAATCCATGTTACTAAAAACAACATCGGCATATGTTATTATGGGAAGTACAAGGGCTTGGACGAGCTTCCGTCGAGTTTCAAATGGTGTGAAGTTTGCAGCCAACCACAGTCTACGCAAACAACCATAAATGCGACCAATGACGTAGTTTATGTGGTTGTTGCAGGACAGATTGAGGTTTATTACGAACTGAAGGCTAGTAGCCGACTCCATTATCGCCAATTTCGATTCCGATATGCATATATTTGGCACCAGACTCAGTTCGAAATTGCTGACACTTAGAAGGATTTAGCAGCAGCCCGTGTTTGCCTATCCAGTCATTAATCGCTGACAAATCCCTGTTTAAACAAAAAACTATTTCGTTAAGCCGATTCATAGGCATAGACATGTACAATTGAACGTCATCTGCGTACATATGCATACGAGTGTGCACACATACCAAAGGCAAATCGTTGAAAAACATGGAAAATAAAATCGGTCCAAGGATGGAACCTTGAGGAACACCTTGTAATAAGGGCAAAACAGAAGAAATCCTTCCACCAACAACGACCCTTCGAAATCGGTTCGACAAGTAGCTTTGCAAAAGATTAACAGCTCTTTCGCCAAACCCGTAAAAGTGTTTAAGCTTCCATAAAAGAATTTTGCAATTCACTTTGTCAAAAGCTTTCGAAAAATCGAGAAAGCAAAGTAATATCATAGTGCCTTTGTCATAGTCTTGCCTTACATCATCCAAAATCTTCACCATTGCCGACTGACAACTATGCCCTTCTCGAAAGCCTGACTGAGAAGAACTCAATAGAGCGTTGAAGGATAAGTGGAACTTGATCTGGCGGGATAAGACTCTCTCAAACACTTTTGATAGGCATGGGTGAATGCTTATTGACCTAAAATCGTTGACAGAACTTGCGTTCGAGTTTTTGGCAATCGGAATAACCCGTGCAAGCCTGGGGAAAGGTAGATGTCTTATGTAGATTAATTAGTTATGTGGGTGAGTTATATGGCTTACAATACTGGGTAAAATTACTTTTAGAAATTTGACTGGCATACCATCTTCACCGATTGCATTTGACTTCGTGGAGGCAATGATTGAAATTACATCAGTCTCAGTTGTTATCTCAAAATCGGCTTGCCTTTTCACTGATGTAAAGGTGTTCGAATGAAAATCAAACATACCACCAGCCATTACATTGTCTACAAAATGTGCATTTAGCTCATTTGGATTTAGCGAACAGTTATCATTCCCTCCTTTGCTAACAGCAATTTGCCGAAGGTTCCTCCACAGTTCCTTTGGGGGCAAAGACATACTAAGTTTAGCGGAATACTAATTTCGTTTCGAATCACGCACAACGCTAGTAGCTGTATTACGAGGGTTTTTATAAGCGACCCAATTAAAAGAAGAACGATTTCGCTTCCATTTGCTGTAAAGCTTATTCCTGATTTTTAGCGCATTTAAAACTTCCGCAGTAAACGAAGGGAAGGTCTTATTGCGAACAAAAACAGTCTTAACAGCGACGAAATCTGTTGGGCAACACATAACTGAAAATGATTAATTTGTTCATTTGGATCTGGACTCTGTCTACAAAGAAACCATGGAGTCGTTGTTTTTGCTGCAACTTGCAGAGCATAGATGTTAATAGATTTAAAATCTTTAAATTCAAAGGTCGTAGACTTATTTAAATGAGAAAAATTAATATCGTACGTGCTAAGCAACATATCATGGTCAGAAACACCATCCCGGCAAATTTGGTCAAATAGAAGAATTGCTGATTGATCTGAAACAAGACCAACATCAAGAAGACTCGGTGGTGCATCTATACGAAAACAAGTTGAATAGGACGTGTTAACAACATAAAGACCACTCGAAGAGGCATAATCCACCAATTGGTGCGACCGAGAATCGTTGTTTAATAAGTTGGCATTAAAATCTCCTAATACAATAATATTTACATATCTGGGTGAAAACTCCGACAAAGCAGAAAAAAATGGTTCACACGAAAATCTACGGTTAGGGTTATAACAACAAGAAACCAAACATTTAACACTTCCATCATAAATCTCAGCAATAATGTATTCAACATCAGTGTTGACAGATCACATTTTATCCGCCCGTTGTAGAGGTTATTCTGTCGTTGCGATGTAATTCGTAACCCTCAATATCGTACACGAAGTTTTCAAGTTTTTCGTTGAACCAGATCACATCTACTCGTATGCTTGAATTTGTAAAAAAATATCGAAAGTAGTCTCGCTTACACTGGTTAAGGCTTCGAGCATTTATTGAAACCATTTTTGTATCTCGACTGAACATTTAACAGACACAAAGTTCATCTAGCATTCACACCGTGGTTATGATTAAAAATACTGTTGTTGTTAACCATTCTCAATTAACCTACCGCAAACAGCACCACAATTCCACATCCTCATCCAGCAAACAAAAAGAAAATATACAGGGTGAGTTTTTTAACTTGAGACATCCAAATTACTCGAAAAATACGCGATATCGCGAAAAATGTTTCAGACAAAAGCCACAAGGTTCTGAAGGGGACATAAGATGGTGACCACGAGTTTGACATTGAGACCCATTTTCAAGGTCAAACGAAGGACAGTTTTGATTTTTCAAGTGATAATTCCTGTCGTATTGCTCGTAGGCTTGTCATTTGTTTTTACATACTGCGTTTAACATAACCCAGAAACAACGACGTGGACGTAGCAATATTTTGTTTCCTTCGGGGTGATTAATTAGAGTGGGTCCCCTTGCCTCCCACTGTTGAATCATTGAATTCTTCCCATTTCGACGTTTATTTCCCGAGACTATTTCAACAAATGCTCGTAAATGTGACCATTCACTTCAATACACTTCTCTATCCGCGCTCTAAATGAACCAACAGAACTGAGAAGTATTTCTGGCGTAATCTTCCGGCAAGCTTCAGCTATTCGTCTTTTCATGTCCTCAAGTGTTGTTGGATTTTTTCTGTAAACCTCACTTTTTAAGTAGCCCCACAAGAAGAAATCAAGTGACGTAAGATCAGGTGATCTAGCAGGCCATTGCCTCGGACCCCCTCGTCCGATCCATCGTTGATAGTAAACATTGTTTAATACGCCCCGAGCTACTTGGGAATAGTGGGCTGGACAACCATCATGTTGAAACCACATTGTTTGTCGCAACTCCAATGGCAGTTCTTCTAGTACTGGCGTTCAACTTGTCGGTAGCCCAGTAATGCATATTATGTCGATTGACCGTACCGTGATTGGTGAAAGTCGACTCATCAGAGAATAACCCATTAGCGAAGAAAAGGGGGTCTAATTCAATTTGCTGAAGTGCCCATTGACAAAAGGAAACCCAGTTGCGAAAATCCTCACTAGAAAGTTCTTGATGCATTGAAACATGATAAGGATGGTATTTATGCCGATGTAATATCTTACAGACAGTCGTTTGAGCAATTCCTGATTCACGACTTATTTGGCGAGTGCTAATGTGAGGATCGTGTGCAACGGCAGGTAACACTGCTATTTCATTGTCCTCAACAGGCACCCTATCTGACCGATTCCTTTTCTTTGGTTGCACACTTCCTTCACCGGTGAATTATTGGATGACCCGATAAAAGGAAGCGCATGATCGTAAAGAGCAACTGCACCATCGATGTTCCTTCCAATTCCGTTCCGTTCAAGTAGAAAAAAAGGGCAGAGTGCACATCATACACTCTCAGAATAGTTTAGGAAAATTTGTCCCTATCTGAAATTTCTTTGAGTTTTAACTTCACTCGAGGCAATAATGACTTCCTCAAAACAAATCTCGACCTTCTAACACCCTAACAACGTTGGAAACCGATTAATGATTTAGGTCCATAGTAAATTGGCTGATGAAA
This sequence comes from Volucella zonaria, assembly GCA_963966105.1. NCBI lineage: Eukaryota > Metazoa > Arthropoda > Insecta > Diptera > Syrphidae > Volucella > Volucella zonaria. The sequence goes on along the minus strand of OZ014531.1, from coordinate 170,698,356 downwards.
CTGAGTTGGGTGCGTGGTCTCGGAGAGGCCATCTCAGGTTTCTGATGAAACGCATAAGTCAGTGGCTTATGGTCTGTAAAGATGACCTTCTAATAAATATTGAAAGTATCTTACCGCATAATAGGCACCAAGGAGCTCCCTGTCGTAGGTGCTACATTTCGTTTGAGTTGAGTTAAATTTTCTTGAAAAAAACCCTAATGGCTGCCAGGACTTATCGACGAGCAGTTGACAATTCGACTTAAGATGAGCGAGTTTAATTGCGTCTGCAACGCCCTGCTTACATCTCTCAAAAGCTATGTTGGCCTCCTCTGTCCATTGAATTATAATTTGGTCATTCTTTTTGTTGCCTTTGACGAGGCACTGAAATCTGGCTTCGTTTTCGACCGCTTTTGGAAGGAATCTACGATAGAAATTTGCTGTTGCAAGAAACCGACGAAGTACATGCACTTGCTCTGGGCGCTTAAAATTCCGAATAGTACCCACTTTTTCAGGAAGCGGTTTGATGCCATTTGATTTCATGACCAAAAAATCGCACTTCCTTGTTTCCGAACTGACACTTGCTCACAATGATGACTACACCCATTTGACGAAATCGCTAAAAAGCCTGTCGGAGGTGCTGTAGATGTTATTTTTCGTCATGCGATGCGATTAAAATGTCGTCAATATATGCATGGGCAAATTCGTGGATGTTATCCACGAACCGTTGTAATGTTTGCCCAGCATCCCGGAGGCCGAACGTCATCTTGCAGAACTCGAAGAGTCCAAACGGGGTTATGATGGCGGTTTTAGGGATATCGTTGTCCTCAATGGATCTAAAGTTGAAAAAATATTCTGGCCATCGAGGAAATATGTAAAATCCTGTATACGTGGCACCGGATATCTGTCTGGAACAGTAGAAAACGAAAATCCCCAAAGTGTCGCCATTCTCCATTTCCTTTTGAAACCATGTGTAGCGGACTTGCCCACGGACTGTTCGAAGGGCGACAGATGCCCTGCTCAAGCATGATCTGGACCTCGGCTTTCGCTATTTTAAGCATTTTGAGTGATAGACGTCTTGCACTGGCGCCGCTTTTTGGGTGCAGCAGTGTTCGTGTGATGTCCTGAAAGTAGAGAATTGTAAGGGTATTCCCAACAGATATTTGTTATTTGAAGAGAGTTGATGCGAGTTAAAATACCACTGGCAGACACTTCGGTCTTGGTGTCAATAAGTCGTTTGTTTCGGAGGCAACCATTTACACATAGTGTCGCAGAAAATCGGCTCCTATAATAGCTCGGTGTACGTCGGCAATTGTAAACGTCCATCTAAAGCTGCGCCGCAGTCCCAAATTTAATAGTAAGGTTTTTTCTCCGTATGCACTTATTTTCGTGTCATTCGCCGCGAAGAGGAAATTTATTTTTACATTCTGACGTTTCTCTTGCGTTGTGGGTGGGAGAACGGAAATATCAGCGTCGGTGTCGATTAAAAATGTAATTTTTGTTATGGGATCTATAATAAATAAGCGGCAACTATTAAGGCTACTGTCACTTTCCTGGTTTTTTGGTTTGTTGTATGTACACCGCAAATGACAGTTCCTAGCCTTGTGACCGAATTGGTTGTGGAACCAGCAATAATCTTTGCAGCGGGATTTTGAGCGACCCCGTTCAAAGGTTTGATGTCTCGATCTGGATCTTGAATGTCTTCCACTAATAGCTGACACACAGCATTTTAACTTTTCGACTTGTTCTGTAAGTTGGACAACTCGAGTCTCGTGGTCTGACACTGCTGCGAAACAGATGCTGGTTTTTCTTTGGATGCCTGAAGCATATGAAGTCTCTGTCATCTCTGCAACTTTTTCAGCTAAAACAGCTAGACGGGGAAGTTCTCCACTACTCTGTAAATTTATTTTTAATTCAAATATGTATACACAAACTGTAATACAAGTCAAATTAATTCGAGGACTCAAGTATTCAAGTATTATCCGAGTAGAACCAACTGACATAACGTGGTACCTCGTGGAGACTGGCCACCGAAGAAATCATGTAAGATGCCTTCTCTAAAGCCGATGAGTTGTGGAACAAAATATTGTATGTGGACTTCGGTTTAGAGGGTGGATTCAGACCCCAGAGAAGCTATGCAATGTGGAAACCGACATTCTGAAATATCTTTTCCTAAAATGAGTCAGACAAGGTGTCTACATACATTTAAATCAGTAGACAGATACGTATTTTAGAGGAAAGCCCACAACAGATGTTTTCTGAATTCCACAAACCGTATATCTGGTCCTAAACACTTGGTGGCCTGTAAAAATTTAAATATCGAAATCCTAAGCCATAATATTGCATCTAAATGGATTAAATTTTTAATGAAGTAAGAAAAAGTTATAGGGACAATCATTAAATAAAAATAAGACCCTCTCAGGTTCTACGAATACTGGCAAGTGTTTGCAGTCCAGTTACAGTTTATTTACCTCCGTCGGGTCTGCACAGACAGTTGGTCCCCCGTACAGGAACACAATTATTCGCTCCATCTCTAACGTATCCTCTTGCACAGATGCATCGATCCTGTGTAATTCTTATACAGGGTTGACCAGATTGGGGGCAAACGAGCTCATAGTTCAGAGGTCCAGGTGCATAAACTTGGTTTGGACCAGGACAGAGTGGTGCTCTTGCGGAGTCGTCTAAATAAAAAGGATTTAGAATTCTCTGGAATAAATATGACAAAATATCACCTACCAACTGCAACTGCAGCTGCAACAGCTATAGCTAACACGATGAGTAACTTGTACATGTTTCTTGGTGATACCTGGGTTTTCGAACTGCTTGCTGGAATCTTGTCGCCTCAATTTTTATAGTCCCGTTACGACGCATCAAGATAGATGCGTATATACATTCTTTATTGCACTTTTACAGGCGTATTTTTCGACTTTATTATTACTCAAACAAAAGAGCTGTGAGTCTGCAGTTGTAGAAATTAAGTAAATATAAAATATCATTTGTTATATGTAATATAGAATATGTGTACTTTTATAATTTTTACATTTTTGATGCGTAAATGTCTGGCGGATTTGCTTATATGTAGATTAAATCCGGTTGAAGTATGCATACTCGGGGGAGTAAACAGAGTTCCCAGTTTAAGTAAATAAATTTGTCGAAACAGGTGTCAATTTTGCAGTCAACATTTCACCTCGTAAATAATTTGAGGGATTACGAACTGGCATTTATTAGAGACTGTAGATCGCAGTAACTGTATCTTAACTGCGTTTCTTTGATACTGCCAAAGTCTACATATGTTAATGACGCATCTGAATTGTATCGTGAATCATTTGGTAGCGATAGGAAAATTTCATGATTATCCAACGCATTTGAACAGCCTGACTATAGCCGTTTTTCTAATGATTTTCCAGCCAAAATCGGCCTTTTAGCCATGTGTAGTCAAGAATATAAAAAAAGGCTTCAGGAGGTTTTTTGTTAAACTAGATAGATTGGTGCCTGTATCGCAATATGATATGAGTTTAAGCTTTTTATATTATTTTCAAGGAGTTGCTATTGGTTTTGTTGGATTGAAGGATTTAACGGCCCAAATTAAACTCTCAACTGTAGAGAATTATGTGACAAAAGGCAAGTGTCACGTAAAGCGGCAAGAATCGGGTTGAAGTCTTAAACGTGATAGATCTCAGACAGTAAAACTATTCACAACATCATTTAGGAATGCATTGGCAGTTTAATTTTGAGACAATAACCAGTGTAAAGACTGGATAGAAAATCCAATAACTTTGTATAAGCAATCCAATAAATTCCCTCCATTCGTTCGCCATCACTCGAGGACTTATAATCAAAGACCCATTCTAAGATTTTGAAAAAATCCAAGAGGAGCATCGAACTAAAACCCAAAAACGTCTAGATTCGACGTTAAACTGTTTTTTTTTTTAAATGCTGTCAATTCAAGAAGTTTTCCTCCCTCGAAAACATTTCTTTTCACGAGAAACAGGCTTCAGAAAATCGAGTTTTATTTCCCAAAATTAAGGGTGAATAGGAAATTCAAAAATAAATACAAAAGGAAAAAATTAAAATTAAGTAACAAAACGCTTCGACTCTCCCTTAGATACCCGTCGGCGCGAGCACAAACTTTTTACAAATTCGGATAATTTTAAGAAATAATAGAACGCGGAAAAAATATCAGAAGACCGATTATAAGATAGGCTACGGCAAGATTCTATCCTTTATTGAGTTCGTCTATCGTCCTGATTTTGGTAATTTGTTTTCCTTGTTATATCTGCAGCACCCATGACAGCCGGTTTCGACAATCGAAGAACCCCTCTGCACAGACATGCTGTTCTATGGACTCTGCTTAGTTTGCTGCAGTTCATTGCATTGTCTAAGGACATTCACCAGGCAAACACCCCGTAGGTGAGTATCGGTCTTATAACCGAGTCGAATAGCCAGTGGGTAATGCGATGTGGAAGGTCCCATTTGTTCCCAATGGCTTTCTTCAATCTTTCTCGAATATCGGGTTTCCACTTAAGTTTCCTGTCAAAAACGAGACCAAGATATTTTCCTGTATCGGAGAAAATTAAACTGCTAACGTTGATTAAGGGCGGGTCTATGATTGGAATTTTATGTTTCCTAGAAAAAAGGACCAGATCTTTCCCAATCCACAGCGATCCGCCCAAAGGATTCATCTTTTCATTGGTATTAAGATGCTTACCTGAGATGGCTATAGCAACGTCATCCTCATAGGCAATCACCCTGCTACCACCCGCTTCCGTGTATATCAGCAGTTCGTTATTCACTAAGTTCCAGAGATGGGCTGAAAGGACATCGCCTTGCGGCGCACCTCTATTTTAGACCCCGTTCACGACCTGGCCCTCAGCCAGGCCGTTCTTCGGAACGGCTCGTATGACACCTTGACCCAGCCCAGGAGAAAAAGGGGTTAGGTCTTTATATTATGCATAGCAGTTTAAGACCCTGCGAATATCTAAGGCTACAAATGCGTTTCTCTCCACCCATGTTTGAATATTAAAATTAAAATTCAAATGATGTTGCGCCCCTAGAAAATATTTTATAGACAACTTCTGTCGGCTTTTTGGCCAAGCGAACTCGAGCAGATGAATGACTCTAAAAAGAGAAATATTTTGGCGTTCTTCGCATCGACGTTGATACGTGTTCTGATATGTCTCGTCAGTTTAATCGCTCCCGAATAGCTAGACTGCATTGGCATCGCTCAGATAACATCTCAATCTCAAAGTTTGAATCGCCAATATTTCGTACTGAACAGTCGGGTACCAAAAGAAATAACACTTTCGATAACAACAGCGTAGTGCAAATGATTGATACTGATGTTACGTGATGTAATGCCAGTCTGGTAATCATAGAATTAAAGTACATCAATGCATGGTATAATTTTGCAATTGAAGGTAACAATTCGTGTGGGAATTTGAACTATGATATAAATTCAGTGGAAAGAAGCTAATTCAACATCAAAAGTCTTGCAACATCAGCAGCAAACATGTGTACTAAATTGTTTATTGTCATTCTAAGTGCTATCCTGGTCACTGGCATTGATGGTGAGTTTGCGAGGATCCTTCCTTGGAAATTTCTTAAATGTTTTTCTGTCTATTTTTAGTTAACTGCCCTCCGACGTACTCGTATCCTTATGTGGATTCATATTTCAATCCACAGTCTCCTGCGATGCCAGATCTTCCATATGATGTAGTAGCTCTGAATACACCGATTGCTCCAGTTGACACGATCCCTTCATATCAATCGATTCCTCCATTCCAACCGATCCTGCCAGTTGACACGATCCCTTCATATCAATCGATTCCTCCATTCCAACCGATCCTGCCAGTTGACCAGATCCCTTCATACCAACCGATTCCTCCATTCCAACCGATCCTGCCAGTCGAACCAATCGCTACAGTTCAACAAGTCGCTCCAGTTCAACCCAACTCCCCTGTATTATCACCAGTTCAACCAATTTCCCCCGTGTTACCATCATGGTCGCCGAATCCAATGCCACTGCCAGTGCCTATGCCACCAATTTGCGGTGTCAACGAAGTCTACCTTCCTCAAGGAATTGCACCGAATTGTGATACCGACTGCAGTAGATTAGTACAACCTTGCGATAGAGTATACATCATGCCACCATCAGGGTGCTACTGTATTCCAGGTCATGGTAGAGATGCAAATTACGTTTGTGTTCCACTAAGTCAGTGTCCTGTTTCATGCTCGCCCATCCAACTACTTTATTGAGACCTCTTTCTTGTATAAATATCCTTAAACACCTAAATATTGTGAAATACGATAGCCCACGTGGCACATACGAGTATAGCAATAAAAATGAGTCTCATTATTAACGGTCTGTGAGTTTCCTAAATCATTCTGAAGGAAGAATTCCATGATCCGTTTTGTGTAAGTCGGAAGCTCCGTACATCCAAAGGATTTCAAGCAAAGGCAAAGGTGATGACGGTGGTTCTCGTTCAAGATAGTCTAAAAGATTCACTGCCATTGTTTGGCTCTTCTACAAAAAATGAGACACAAAAGGAACGCCTTCCGTGACAGTAGTCCGATTTGATGAAACATCTGAAGAGTCTTCCATTTTGACGTCCTTAGGACTGCTATTCTTGTCTCATACCCACTTTTTCGAGGACACTCCTTGAATAAATTTTAAGGCAGTAATTTATGTCAATTAAACTTAACTACTTGGAGATCAATTGACATACGTTGCTAGGATGTACTCGTATTCGGAGCAGTAGCTTGTAAGGACCGACAGATTTGGTCCCGTTTATCCCAGCTGAAGCACATGACTAACATAAAGTAGTCGTTTAAACTATGCTACAGTGGAATGGAATAGGGAGGGCCGAAAACGAATAAAAAATTCCGAAGGGTAATATTGTTATTACTTCAGATAGTAGCTCTATCATAGGGAGTTCCAACCAGTTGCGATGACTGGACGTGCGAATGTAATTAAACATACTAATCTGCGGAATACAACTATTTGAGTTACTCTGTAGCTCACGTCATTCGAGAACCATTTGGCCGCTTTCTAAATGAGTTTTAACTACCGGGATACTTGTGCTATCCGTTTGAAGTTCTAGCCCGGTATGTGGTGTATTCACATACGTTCATGGGGGTGGACATTTTTTCGGTTGTAACAAGGTGTTTTCAAGAAATAAGATTCAGTTCACAGGCTGGGATGTGCGTTGGAACAATGATGAGCAAAAGTTTCGAACTAGAAAATGTATTACGGCAACGTGGTATTGTCTATTATCGTTCAAGAAACCAGGTGGCGAAATTTCGGGAACAGGGGCCGCTACTCGAATTTGTCAACGAAATGAGTTAAATAGGAATGGCGTTGCCAACATCTTGACGGATGAAGGCCTACATAATAAGATCGTAGGAGTATCAAAACTTAGCACTTCAACTGGGTACTACACTATACCGTTTGAGATGCGTGAGCGTGAGCGAGGTCGTTGAAGTTAGGAAGTAAGAAAACCTTAAGGCCACGTTTCACTAATATACAAGTTCTAATCTAACCTTTGTCTCTTGTATAGAGTGGAGCGTACACAGGTGTCCCAAGTCCACGAACCACGTCTTCTACGATACGTGGTTCCTGGATTAGGATTACGTCTTCTGCGTTTTTGGGAAGACCCAGAATGTATGCGGCTGAGGCTTTTTGGAGTGATGGAGATTAATTTGGACAGATTGTATAATTGCTACAATCTACCGAGGTATTGCTCAAGTCCTTCATCCTCTCATCGTGAAGAATCTTTTTTTAATTCGTAGTTGGTTTCCATTTCCGACATAGTGTCAGAGGAGGAGACCGACGACTTAGTTGTCGCCTTGGATAGATTGGAGTCGTTGTAATACCATTCAGGAAAGGGTATCGACGCTCTAGGATCTGAAGCTGAAATTACAATTTCAGTTGAAGGAAGAGGAGGTTGCTTATCAGCATCCAGCTCATCCTTTTTATAAACCCTTAGGCGAATTGTCTCGAAGCCGAACCGAATTATATCTTTTGTCCGCGTTAGAGGGTTGAGGGATTCCTTATTGATCACAATTAAAACGCCTCTATAAGGGCCCCTTAGTTCTACCAGTTTCGCGACTTTGCAGTCATGAGTCAGAAGGGTCGGGTTGCTGAGCTTGATGATCTCCAGAATGCTTTCTGGTTAGGAGGGTTAGGCCGGAATCCAGGTGCGTGTTCTAGGTCTACTATGGATATCCTTCTTAAGCACGACCATGAGCTTGCACACCGCCAAATCTCTCCTAATCCACCTATGGTTTTGGTTGGTTAATCCGTCTTCTCAACCTCTGGAATGGGTCCGAGGGTTTCTATTATGCGTACAGCATTGCGGCATCTGGAGTAGAGTGCCTTAGAGAGGGCTTGCTTACGCGGCTTCGCCTTGAATTCGTCTTTTGAGGGAGGAGTGGAGGAAGTGGTAGGACCATGGCCTGCTACTCCTTGGGGGTTTGAATTTGGCTCGCAGCGTTTGCCTTTTAAAGGTAAAGCATTGCCTGCCACAGTTTTACCTTTGCTCGACATTGCAGAAGTCTTGTCGGTAGTCGGTGCAGTGACCGTATTACTGCCCGCTATTAAATGAGTACCGGTCTCGGGTTTTGTATTTTAGAGATTGTATCCATTAGGTATCCCACGAATAGATGAGAAAGGGAGGTCCATCCGTACAGATCTCCGCTGTATAAAGATAAGGCTAGCTAATCCGGAGGTCACCAGGTATCCAGATACCTCGCTCGCGACTTAGATATGTTTGTATTTTTTGAGATACTGGGTCTGGTTGATCCTCGACTTTGACTCAGATAAGGGGAAAAAGGTGTGGAAGGGAAGGAGGAGAAGAGGAATAGTGTGAGCATCCTTTAGTTTCAGCATAAGTTCGATGGTCAGAGTAGAGGATACCTGTATTCTTCCTTTCGTAACAAATTTTTAGTGAGAACCTATAGTGTTAAGGGGTTATACGTAGTTAAAATTTTCAAAAAATCGATTTAGGCGGACCAAAAATCGGAATAGAATGTGCTCTTTTCTTTCTTTGTATTCTCAGGTATTTCAGGTGTTCCCTTATGATTAGTCCATTTTATTCCTGATGACTAACCCGAGTTATTTCTTGTACGGAACAAGTGAACAGCACTTTGGGGAGATGTGTTGGTGGTTTTACGCAAAACAATAATGAGAGCTACAATCAGTTGATACGGAAAATAACTCCAAAAATCATCCCGCGTCGCTCAAAAATTGGGATCTTCAATGCAGGTACAACTTCAATTTCGTATTACATGAATGCAATTCCCAATTGGGCCCAATGCCCATGCCTATATCGAAAGAGAGGATGCAGAGCCCGTAGTGATCTCTGACTTGAGAGCGCACGGGAGTACACCAGAGATAAGAATGGCTCGTACACTACATCGACTCGAGGTACTAGATGCTGCTGATGCTACGGAGGGTCCATCTTATAGCCCTGGAATAGATGACTCCATGCATCTATGTATCATTCATCTATGTGTAAACTTCTTCCGTAATTTTAAACGCGTTTTTCTCAAAACTATGTTTTCGAAGCCGGTGACGAAGATTTCTAAAAAACGACTCAACCAATAGGTCACAGCAAATTTTAACACAGCCTTCTCAGATATACTCGTAATCAGGTATTGATCGAAGGAATAAGATTTTGGATAATTATTTCTATTTTTTTAAACAATTTTGCGTGGCAATTTTGGTCGAAAATTCGAATTTTCCTTTGTCAAAAATCAAAATTTCTATTACTCATTCGACCAGTACGTAGTTTTATCTATCCACTAAAGGAAACTTCTAGTTTATTTGATTGTGAGATGAACGAAACCGGAAATATCGTGATCACCGCCGAACAGCTTTTTTGGAGGACCTTCAGGACATCTTTTATAAGTGATTAGTGCCATTACAAACTTAGCATTAGTATTGCAACATGTGATGCATACCATCTTCCAGGGATCGCAACACTCAATCAATTCGGCTACTGCTTCCAGTGAATTTACCAATGAATGTTCAGCATTCTTCGTTCATTTTATGGGTTATAATCTCAATCTTAGTTGCAGGGGTGCTTAAATCTGAAATCGGTACAATAAGCTAGGTCTTTGTGTTATGTGGAGTAGTGTAGAACCCTGCAAACATCCCTACATCCATGTTTGAATATTATGTGAGGTCTGGTTACGGTCATTGTTGTTGTGTCGTCTATAGGGGCAAAGACCTCCCACCTTAACCGTAGATAAGTCACCAAGAGAACCACTTATAAGATCTTTAAGATCCGGCTAGTTTAGCAAGGCTCCATGAATTGTGATTGAAATCAAAACTTCAAATGATATTGCGACGCCACAAATATTCCGTAGATAACCTCTGTCTGCTTTTTGGCTAAGCGAACTCGAGCAGATGACTGACTCTAAAAAGAGAAATATTTTGGCGTTCTTCGCATCGACGTTGATACGTGCCCTGATATGTCTCGTCAGTTTTATCGCTTCCGAATAGCTAGACTGCATTGGCATCGCTCATCTCAATCTCAAAGTTTGAATCGCCAATATTTCGTACTGAACAGTCGGGTACCAAAAGAAATAACACTTTCGATAACAACAGCGTAGTGCAAATGATTGATACTGATGTTACGTGATGTAATGCCAGTCTGGTAATCATAGAATTAAAGTACATCAATGCATGGTATAATTTTGCAATTGAAGGTAACAATTGGTGTGGGAATTTGAACTATGATATAAATTCAGTGGAAAGAAGCTAATTCAACATCAAAAGTCTTGCAACATCAGCAGCAAACATGTGTACTAAATTGTTTATTGTCATTCTAAGTGCTATCCTGGTCACTGGCATTGATGGTGAGTTTGCAAGGATCCTTCCTTCGAAATTTCTTAAATGTTTTTCTGTCTATTTTTAGTTAACTGCCCTCCGACGTACTCGTATCCCTATGTGGATTCATATTTCAATCCACAGTCTCCTGCGATGCCAGATCTTCCATATGATGTAATAGCTCTGAACGCACCGATTGCTCCAGTTGACCCGATCCCTCCATATCAACCGATTCCTCCATTCCAACCGATCCTGCCAGTTGACCCGATCCCTCCATATCAACCGATTCCTCCATTCCAACCGATCCTGCCAGTTGACCCGATCCCTCCATGTCAACCGATTCCTCCATTCCAACCGATCCTGCCAGTCGAACCAATCGCTACAGTTCAACAAGTCGCTCCAGTTCAACCCAACTCCCCTGTATTATCACCAGTTCAACCAATTTCCCCCGTGTTACCATCATGGTCGCCGAATCCAATGCCACTGCCAGTGCCTATGCCACCAATTTGCGGTGTCAACGAAGTCTACCTTCCTCAAGGAATTGCACCGAATTGTGATACCGACTGCAGTAGATTAGTACAACCTTGCGATAGAGTATACATCATGCCACCATCAGGGTGCTACTGTATTCCAGGTCATGGTAGAGATGCAAATTACGTTTGTGTTCCACTAAGTCAGTGTCCTGTTTCATGCTCGCCCATCCAACTACTTTATTGAGACCTCTTTTTTGTATAAATATCCTTAAACACCTAAATATTGTGAAATACGATAGCCCACGTGGCACATACGAGTATAGCAATAAAAATGAGTCTCATTATTAACGGTCTGTGAGTTGCCTAAATCATTCTGAAGCAAGAATTCCATGATCCGTTTTGTGTAAGTCGGAAGCTCCGTACATCCAAAGGATTTCAAGCAAAGACAAAGGTGATGACGGTGGTTCTCGTTCAAGATAGTCTAAAAGATTCACTGCCATTGTTTGGCTCTTCTACAAACAATGAGACACAAAAGGAACACCTTCCGTGACAGTAGTCCGATTTGATGAAACATCTGAAGAGTCTTCCATTTTGACGACCTTAGGACTGCTATTCTTGTCTCATACCCACTTTTTCGAGGATACTCCTTGAATTAATTTTAAGGCAGTATTTTATGTCAATTAAACTTAACTACTTGGAGATCAATTGACATACGTTGCTAGGATGTACTCGTATTCGGAGCAGTAGCTTGTAAGGACCGACAGATTTGGTCCCGTTTATCCCAGCTGAAGCACATGACTAACATATAGTAGTCGTTTAAACTATGCTACAGTGGAATGGAATAGGGAGGGCCGAAAACGAATAAAAAATTCCGAAGGGTAGTACTGTTATTACTTCAGATAGTAGCTCTATCATAGGGAGTTCCAACCAGTTGCGATGACTGGACGTGCGAATGTAATTAAACATACTAATCTGCGGAATACAACTAGATAAAATAGACGATTAAGCCAATGCCAACCTTATTTGAGTTACTCTGCAGCTCACGTCATTCGAGAACCATTTGGCCGCTTTCTAAATGAGTTTTAACTACCGGGATACTTGTGCTATCCGTTTGAAGTTCTAGCCCGGTATGTGGTGTATTCACATACGTTCATGCGGGTGGACATTTTTTCGGTTGTAACAAGGTGTTTTCAAGAAATAAGATTCAGTTCACAGGCTGGGATGTGTGTTGGAACAATGACGAGCAAAAGTTTCGAACTAGAAAATGTATTACGGCAACGTGGTATTGTCTATTATCGTTCAAGAAACCAGGTGGCGAAATTTCGGGAACAGGGGCCGCTACTTGAATTTGTCAACGAAATGAATTAAATAGGAATGGCGTTGCCAACATCTTGACGAATGAAGGCCTACATATTAAGATCGTAGGAGTATCAAAACTTAGCACTCTGACTGGGTACTACACTATACCGTTTGAGGTGCGTGAGCGTGAGCGAGGTCGTTGAAGTTAGGAAGTAAGAAAACCTTAAGCCCACGTTTCACTAATATACAAGTTCTAATCTTACCTTTGTCTCTTGTATAGAGTGGAGCGTACACAGGTGTCCCAAGTCCACGAACCACGTCTTCTACGATACGTGGTTCCTGGATTAGGATTACGTCTTCTGCGTTTTTGGGAAGACCCAGAATGTATGCGGCTGAGGCTTTTTGGAGTGATGGAGATTAATTTGTACAGATTGTATAATTGCTACAATCTATCACGGTATTGCTCAAGTCCTTTGATTCTGAACATGTCCTCTCATCGTGAAGGATCTTTTTTTAATTCGTAGTTGGTTTCCATTTCCGACATAGTGTCAGAGGAGGAGACCGACGACTTAGTTGTCGCCTTGGATAGATTGGAGTCGTCGTAATACCATTCAGGAAAGGGTATCGACGCTCTAGGATCTGAAGCTGAAATTACAATTTCAGTTGAAGGAAGAGGAGGTTGCTTATCAGCATCCAGCTCATCCTTTTTATAAACCCTTAGGCGAATTGTCTCGAAGCCGAACCGAATTATATCTTTTGTCCGCGTTAGAGGGTTGAGGGATTCCTTGTTGATCACAATTAAAGCGCCTCTATAAAGGCCCCTTAGTTCTACCAGTTTCGCGACTTTGCAGTCATGAGTCAGAAGGGTCGGGTTGCTGAGCTTGATGATCTTCAGAATGCTTTCTGGTTAGGAGGGTTAGGCCGGAATCCAGGTGCGTGTTCTAGGTCTACTATGGATATCCTTCTTAAGCACGGTGAGCTTGCACACCGCCAAATCTCTCCTAATTCACCTATGGTTTTGGTGTAAAAGTCGCGATATCTCTAATCGACACATGATCCGGGGTTTTCCCGCATGATCGCCAAGAAGTTGCCCGAAAGCTTTAACGCCTTTTAGGTGTTGTCGATCCATCGTAGGTGCTTTAGGCACTGCCAAAAGACCTCAGTGAGAGTTTCGGTGTTATTGGTTTTCGGCTTCTTGGGAACCGGCATGATCCTTGGCATTTGGAGTTGTCTTTTAGCATTTTCGGAGCAGTGGTTAATCCGTCTTCTCAACCTCTGGAATGGGTCCGAGGGTTTCTATTATGCGTACAGCATTGCGGCATCTGGAGTAGAGTGCCTTAGAGAGGGCTTGCTTACGCGGCTTCGCCTTGAATTCGTCTTTTGAGGGAGGAGTGGAGGAAGTGGTAGGACCATGGCCTGCTACTCCTTGGGGGTTTGAATTTGGCTCGCAGCGTTTGCCTTTTAAAGGTAAAGCATTGCGTGCCACAGTTTTACCTTTGCTCGACATTGCAGAAGTCTTGCCGGTATCGGTGCAGTGACCGTATTTCCACCCGGTGTTAAAGAAGTACTGGTCTCGGGTTTTGTCAGTTTAGAGATTGTATCCATTAGGTATCCCACGAGTAGAGGAGAAAGGGAGGTCCATCTGTACAGATATCCGCTATAAAGATAAGGCTAGCTAGTCCGGAGGTCACCAGGTATCCAGATACCCCGCTCGTGACTTAGATATTTTTGTATTTTTTGAGATACTGGGTCTGGTTGATCCTCGACACGGATCGTATGACACTTTGACTCAGCCAAGGGGATAAAGGTGTGCAAGGGAAGGAGGAGAAGAGGAATAGTGTGAGCATCCTTTAGTTTCAGCATAAGTTCGATGCTCAGAGTAGAGGATACCTGTATTCTTCCTTTCGTAACAAATTTTTGGTGAGAACCAATAGTGTTAAGGGGTTATACGCAGTTAAAATTTTCAAAAAATCGATTTAGGCGGACCAAAAATCGGAATAGAATGTGCTCTTTTCTTTCTTTGTATTCCCAGGTATTCCAGGTGTTCCCTTAAGAATAGTCCATTTTATTCCTGATGACTAACCCGAGTTATTTCTTGTACTGAATAAGTGAACAGCATTTCAAATATGATTATCTGTCTTTACGACCTGATGTTACTGAAGCTAACTTTCCAATTTATTCAGACCTCAGCGATAAAAAATTATTGGGGAGATGTGTTGGTGGTTTTACGCAAAACAATAATGAGAGCTACAATCAGTTGATACGGAGAATAACTCCAAAAATCATCCCGTGTCGCTCAAAAATTGGGATCTTCAATGCAGGTACAACTTCAATTTCGTATTACATGAATGCAATTCCCAATTGGGCCCAATGCCAATGTCTATATCGAGAAAGAGGATGCAGAGCACTTCATGATTACTGACTTGTAGGCGCATGGGAGTACACCAGAGATAAGAATGGCTCGTACACTACATCGACTCGAGGTACAAGAAGCTGTTGACGCTACGGAGGGTCCATCTTATGGCCCTGGAATAGATGACTCCATGTATCTATGTATCATTCATCTATGGGTAAACTTCTTCCGTAATTTTAAACGCGTTTTTCTCAAAACTATGTTTTCGAAGCCGGTGACGAAGATTTCTAAAAAACGACTCAACCAATAGGTCACAGCAAATTTTAACACAGCCTTCTCAGATATACTCGTAATCAGGTATTGATCGAAGGAATAAGATTTTGGACAATTATTTCTATTTTTTTAAACAATTTTGCGTGGCAATTTTGGTCGAAAATTCGAATTTTCCTTTGTCAAAAATCAAAATTTCTATTACTCCTTCGACCAGTACGTAGTTTTATCTATCCACTAAAAGAAGCTTTTTGTGTTTTTGATTTGAGATGAACGAAACCGGAGATATCGTGATCACCGCCGTACATCTTTTTTTGGAGGACCTTCAGGACATCTTTTAGATTAGATTAGCGCCATTACAAACTTAGCATTAGTATTGCAACATGTGATGCATACCATCTTTCAGGGATCGCAACACTCAATCAATTCGGCTACTGCTTCCAGTGAATTTACCAATGAATGTTCAGCATTCTTCGTTCATTTTATGGGTTATAATCTCAATCTTAGTTGCAGGGGCGCTTAAATCTGAAATCGGTACAATCAGCTAGGTCTTTGTGTTATGTGGAGTAGTGTAGAACCCTGCAAACATCTAAGACTACACATGCGTTTCTCTACATACATGTTTGAATATTATGTGAGGTCTGGTTACGGTCATTGTTGTTGTGTCGTCTATAGGGGCAAAGACCTCCCACCTTAACCGTAGATAAGTCACCAAGAGAACCACTTATAAGATCTTTAAGATCCGGCTAGTTTAGCAAGGCTCCATGAATTGTGATTGACATCAAAACTTCAAATGATATTGCGACGCCACAAATATTCCGTAGATAACCTCTGTCTGCTTTTTGGACAAGCGAACTCGAGCAGATGACTGACTCTAAAAAGAGAAATATTTTGGCGTTCTTCGCATCGACGTTGATACGTGCCCTGATATGTCTCGTCAGTTTTATCGCTTCCGAATAGCTAGACTGCATTGGTATCGCTCATCTCAATCTCAAAGTTTGAATCGCCAATATTTCGTACTGAACAGCCGGGTACCAAAAGAAATAACACTTTCGATAACAACATCGTAGTGCAAATGATTGATACTGATGTTACGTGATGTAATGCCAGTCTTGTAATCTTAGAATTGAAGTACGTCCATGAATGCTATAGTTTTTCAATTGAAGGTAACAATTATTGTGGGAACTTATCTCCTAAGGCACAACTGAATAAAATTGGACTATAAATTCAGTGGAAAGAAGCTAATTCAACATCAAAAGTCGTGCAACATCAGCAGCAAACATGTGTACTAAATTGTTTATTGTCATTCTAAGTGCTATCCTGGTCACTGGCATTGATGGTGAGTTTGCAAGGATCCTTCCTTCGAAATTTCTTAAATGTTTTTCTGTCTATTTTTAGTTAACTGCCCTCCGACGTACTCGTATCCCTATGTGGATTCATATTTCAATCCACAGTCTCCTGCGATGCCAGATCTTCCATATGATGTAATGGCTCTGAACGCACCGATTGCTCCAGTTGACCCGATCCCTCCATATCAACCGATTCCTCCATTCCAACCGATCCTGCCAGTTGACCCGATCCCTCCATATCAACCGATTCCTCCATTCCAACCGATCCTGCCAGTTGACCCGATCCCTCCATGTCAACCGATTCCTCCATTCCAACCGATCCTGCCAGTCGAACCAATGGCTACAGTTCAACAAGTCGCTCCAGTTCAACCCAACTCCCCTGTATTATCACCAGTTCAACCAATTTCCCCCGTGTTACCATCATGGTCGCCGAGTCCAATGCCACTGCCAGTGCCTATGCCACCAATTTGCGGTGTCAACGAAGTCTACCTTCCTCAAGGAATTGCACCGAATTGTGATACCGACTGCAGTAGATTAGTACAACCTTGCGATAGAGTATACATCATGCCACCATCAGGGTGCTACTGTATTCCAGGTCATGGTAGAGATGCAAATTACGTTTGTGTTCCACTAAGTCACTGTCCTGTTTCATGCTCGCCCATCCAACTACTTTATTGAGACCTCTTTCTTGTATAAATATCCTTAAACACCTAAATATTGTGAAATACGATGGCCACGTGCTTACAAATATGAGTATAGCAATTAAAATGAGTCTCATTATTAACGGTCTGTGAGTTGCCTAAATCATTCTGAAGGAAGAATTCCATGATCCGTTTTGTACATCCAAAGGATTTCAAGCAGAGGCAAAGGTGATGACGACGGTTGCGTGGTTTTCTCGTTCAAGATAGTCAAAAAGTTTCACTGCCAGTTCTAGAGTATCTTTCTATTTATTTCTTTGTATTTCCGGTACCATCGTTTCTAGGTTGTCACCAAGGAGAAGGCCCACATGTTCGTGGCCAAGGCATGACGATGCCCATCAGTAGGTGCCTTTGGCAGTCCTCAGTCCAGCAGCAGTTATGGCGAGGTCGCTGAGGTTAGGAAGTAAGAATACTTTAAGGCTACGTTTCAGAATAATACAAGTTCTAATCTTACATTTGTCTCTTGTATAGAGTTGAGCGTAGTCCAAGTCCACGAACCACGCCTTCTACGACACATGGTTCCTGGATTATAATAATATCTTCTGCGTTTTTGGAAAGACACAGAACAAGTGTGGCCGAGGCTTTTCGGAGTGATGGCGATTAATCTGGAGAAATCGGATCATAGCTACACTCCTCGACAACTGGTTGAGACACCCTCTGATGTCGGTGTTTCTCAATAATTTTGTTCCGTATGTGCTGCAAACATTACTGTTAGGTAACCATTGCCCATTTCCTAGACAATTCTAATCGCCATAAACCCTTTGTTTCCCTTTCTTTGAATTTGCAATTTGTCCCTAATTACCCGCGACAAGTGGTTGCGACGGGATATAAAAATAATACTTTAGAAGTTCACTTGCGGATTCGATTTGCAGTGTGACTTGTTAGTCAATTTAAGTGATTTGATTTAAAAGAAACTATTTAAACAGGTTTTAGAAGTAAAAAAGTTAAAAATGGGATCTGGAAAAATTGCAAATCTAACGGAGATCCAGAGAATTAAAAGAATGCGCCAAGAGGGATATTCTGTCAACAAAATTGCAAAACTTTAGAAGCGCTATCGTACAGTTGTTTCAAACTATTTAAAAGATCCAGAAAACTACGAGAAAATATTCGTATCTGGACCAAAATATAGCCTGACACCAGCAGATCGACGATCTCTACTAAGAGAAGCGTCAAATTCTATAGCAACAAATCGCAGTATCAGCAGGGATTTTGAATGTGAACAGAAAACTAAGGACTTGTGAGCTGAAGCGGAATATCTCCAAACAAAGTGTTTGCAAAGAATACCTGCTTTAGTACAACGTCACCGAAACGCCCGTTTGGCTTTTGCCAGAAATTGTTTAAGATGGAAGAGCGTTGCAAAGATGTCATCTTCACCGATGAGAAACGCTTTTGCCTTGATGACCTGACGGATTTCGTCACGACGACAACAAGGCGGAAGCGGAGTCATGATTTGGATATGAATATCATACCAAAATACCTTAAGATCTTAGATGAAGAGATCGTGAATCATAGACAAGAAAAATTCGACGAAAATTTCATCCTGCAATAAGATAATGCAGCAACCCACACAGCTCGGAAGGTAAAAGGGTGCTTCGAGTGTAACAACATTTGTGTTCTTACCTCGCTAGCACTGTCTTCAGACCTCAACATAATAGAGAATGTCTACCAAAGTGGACGACAATTCAATAACGTAGCAGCAGTAGTGGGACTAAATCCCACGAAAACTAATTAAAAAACTGTTTAAATCTTTTAGATTAAGAATTTTTGAGATTGTAAGTAATGGGGGAGGAAGTGCTCATTACTAAAAAAAAGAAAACCATTACCATAAAACTTTAATGTCCGATTTCACAGTACGAGCTTAAGTGCCGATCCAACGATAAACTCAGGATTAACACAAATTTGTTTTTCACAGTGCAGGCTTAACGATAAACTTCACGGTGGATTAAGTTAAGCCACTGACTTCCGTGGAGAAAGTGTCGATCCAGAGAATACATAATTGTCATTAGTACATTAAGATAATATGTACCCCAAAATACTTCAGAGAAAACCTAAATAAGCAACAATATATTATTATGCTTGGCAATGCTGTTCAATGCCAATGCGGGGGAAAAAATATACATTGACCAAGAATTGGATCAGAATGTTGGCCGCCAAAAGGTGGTCTATCCTGCCAAAGGTTAAGAATGCATTATTTACAGTACTAGCATTTTCCACTCCTTACTACAATACAATTATATTTTTTTCAACTTATAATAATCAGTTTGGAATTATTGTAGGGTAAGGTCGGAAAATATGGCCCACCATAATATTTCCTCAATACACAAGCGTACGCAGTTAAAAGCCCATTCATTACAAGCCCATTCAAGCCGGTTTTGGCTCAATCAATCTTGGTTTGCCTGGCGCTACGGACGTACAAAACATTGAGTGTAACTGTTTTTTAACGTTTTTGTAGTAATTTTTTTGTGAGTTTTGTTAAGTGCTTTCACAGTGAATATTTTTAAATTTGATGTTGAATATTTTCTTATTTACAGATTATGAAGTGTGCTTATTGAAAATTAGTAATAAAAATACAGTGTGTGTAATATGGCCTACCCCATGTGTTTTAAATATGGCCTAATAGGCTGTGAAATTTATCGTTTGGTTTTTATTTTCGTTTGTATGAAACATGGCTTCAAACTCTAGCAAGTGCATAAAACAATGACAAACGTGGTCCAAGAACGATATGATGAAAGCAATCACTTCCGTAAACCTCAAAGAGATGGGCTTTTTAAAGACAGCAAAATTGTTCAATGTCCCGAGAAACACGTTTAGTTGCAAAAAAGGATAAGCCTTTGGAGGAAGTCGTAAGTGCCAAACTAGGCAGGGAAACCATTTTTCCTCCAGAACTCGAGCAGTCTCTAGTAGACTATTGCCTGCAAATGAAAGGGAAACTATTTGGTCTAACCAGGAATGACATAAGATCGTTAGCATTCCAGCTAGCTATAAAGAACCAAATTCCCGATCCATTTTCTGCTATAAAGGAAGTTGCGGGAAGGGACTGGCCACTTTTATTTCTAAAATGTCATCCAACGCTGTCATTCCGCCAGCCGACTGGAACGTCTTTAGCCCGTGCTTCTGGATTTTCAAAACAAAACGTGACAATTTTTTTTGACAATTTAGACATGCTCATGACCAAGTACCATTTTACCCCCAATATTATTTTTAATGTGGATGGAGTAATTCCAGCCAAAATGCCAAAGGTATTGGCTTTGAAAGGTCAAAAAAAAGTGGGATCATTAATATCTGCTGAAAGGGGATCACTTATTATGTCGATTTTGTGCATGAGTGCAGGAGGGTCATTTGTGCCTCCTATGTTCAGACAATCCACACCTGATGAAAGGTGCACCGCCGGGTTCAATATGAGTCGAATAAACATTCACAACCTTTGACTTCTACTGAGATAAAATGTATTTCGGAATCAACCACTTTGGTAAACTCACATCAAATCAAATTTCTCCTATCCCTGTTCTAGTAAAAAACCTTCAAGTCGTGGAAAGAAACGAGGAAAATGCGTGCTGATTTCATCATTTCCCTACAAGCTAGCTTTAGAAGAATCCATCAAAAAAAGAGATGAAAAAGAGTTAAAGAAGAACAATCATGGGGTGTAAAAAAAAAAAAGGTAGAAACATACACTGGCGATCACTAGGATGAGGCCATACATTTTGTAATCGATTTACACTCTTTATACCTCTTTGAAATTTTGTACCCGCCAACTTTTACTACCTGTGAACAAGTAGATATTTTCTCAACAGGAAGTCATAAAATTAAAGGTTAAATAAGAAACGACCGTTGGAATTTCCCAAGACCAAACAATGAACTTCTTTAAAAGCGTCTAAAAAGATGCGCCACTAGGATAAGCCCACATGCAAAATCTTCGAAGGAAAGGAAAAAATTAATAAAATATTTTTCTATATTAATAATGAGTATGCCCGCCATTTTTCGATATGACCTCTATAAGACGGTTTGGAATAGAATCATACAGTTCTTTTTAAATAAAATAATCAATAGAAATTTGGGCCAAGATATCACAAATAGCTTCGATTAAATCGTCCTTGCCTTCGAATTGTCTGCCGCCTTCATACACTTTACGAGATAACCATGCAAAAACATTTTCGATTATGTTCAAGTCCGGTAAATAGGGCGGCTATGGCAAAAGCTCCACGTCTTCTGATTGAATCCAACTTCTAACAACCCTGGAAGTGTGGATGGGGGAATTGTCTTGTTGGAATATTCAAGGCAGGGGTCCGAAAATGTGTTTCACTTGTGGAAATGATCGTTCCAGCAAATATTTATAGTTGTTTCCGTTCATTGTTGTGGACAAAAACTCCAACTCGATTGTGCCATAGCAGGTAATAGCTCCCCACACCATTTCACCTGATGTACGGCTGTAGTGTCTTGCCAAAATAAGCTCCCCCTTTCTTAGATCATGGAAATAAAAGTTGTAACCATCGGGGCCGTCAAGGTTACATTTTTTTTCATCCGAAAAGACAACGCGTTTCGATTCACTGCTCCAAGCGACATGTTCTCCTGCAAAATTCATTCGATGCTCCTTGTGTTCTTGCCTCAAAACAGGTTTCTTTTTAAGTTTTTTTCTCTGTATGGTACCACTTTTTCGTATTATCCTTCGGACCGTTGCTATGCTGGCTGATACTCCGCTGTTGGCCCTTATTTTAGTCGCTGGTAGAGTAGAATTTGAGGCATGCCGTAGAATTAACCACTTTTCTGATTTTTCCCATAGTTTTGTGGATCCGCAAGATAACTGTTTACAACAATTTTACCTCTTTTAAGCCCTGCAATTTCTCGGCCTGAGAGTCCTAACTCATTGAAAGCATCTATTTTTCCTCTTTCTTTCGCTGTCAAAGTCTTACCGGAACCCATTTTTTTTAAACTAAATAAAAACAGTTCTTTTGAGCGCCTTTTTAAATATTCTTAACGAAACTTTGAAAAAAATTGCTGATGTGAACTCCTGCAACGAAATATTCGCAATGGCATCATCCTAGTGGCGCATCTTTTTATATGCTTTTCAAGCAGTTCATTGAAATTCCAACGGTTGTTTTTTATACAAGGTGACTTACTCGAACTCCAACTTTTTAAAATGCTATAATTTTTTTATTTTTTGATAAATTTTATTGTGCCAAAGCAAAAAATGTTGGAAAATACATCAATTTTCAAATTGTGTTAGTAGTTTTCAATATGTCCACCTTTGGCGCGAATAATGGCTTTGAGACGGCCGCAGAAAGCATCGCACGCTGCACGCAAGTGGTTCTGCGGTATTTTGGCCCATTCCCGGCGAAGTGCTTGCTTGAGGTGGTTTAAACTTTGGTATTTTTTAGTGCCAACCTTCGCCTTCAAAATACCCCTAGACAGAGAAATCCAACGGATTTGCATCCAGAGAATTTGCAATCCATTGTGTCGAAGAAATGTGGAACATTGTTTTTTAACCAATCTTGGTTGACGCGCGCTTTGTGAGACGGTGCCGAGTCTTGTTGAAATGTCCACGGTCTCCGGCCGAAATGATTGTTTGCCTAAGGCTTCAATACTGCCTCTAAGACAATTTCACGGTATACGATCCCATTCATTTTGTCGCCACGGTCCAAAAATACGAGTGGAGAGCGACCATCGGCGGTTATGGCGGCCCAAACCATCACCATCGGTGCTGCCTGCCTTCTGGTGGTAAACTCGGTGGTCATTTTGTTTGTTGACTTATTGCTCGATAACAAATGACAACTCATCGAAAAAAACCAAATTCGGCAACTCATCACTATGTGTTGCATCACGTTTGAATTCCATCGCAGATAAAATTTTTTTAATACAACTGAGACGCAAATCGTTTAAAAGGCTTGTAAATAATAAAATTATCTGTCATGTGTCAAAATGTGAGCTCACTGTCATGAACGGTTTGAAAATTATAGCAGTCTGAAGTTGGTTGCAGTTCGAGTCATTCAGGGTGTATAACTTTTAATTTGATGACTTCCTTTATGACTTTATGACTATGTACTTGTTCACAGGTAATAAAAGTTTGCGAGTACAACATTTCAAACAGGTATAAAGAGTGAAAATCTGTTGCAAAATATATGGCCTCATCGTAGTGATCGCCAGTGTACATATATCTTATATATATATTTAGGCTTTAATCCAATAATGTTAAGGTCTTTTTGCTCTATTTTTAATTTCAGATGGTTTCTACAAAATTTAAGGTTTAACGAAAATAATGAACAAAGCGTGGTAAGGAAAAAGAGAAGTTATCGCAAAACCCAGCCCTCATCATCAGAAAGTGAGGAGGACTTCATTCCAGATGACGGTTCAGATCCAAGTTCTTGATAGAAGTAACCAGACGGATGCGAGATGCATCTATTACACTGACCTGTTCTCTGCCGATAAGCAAGGTGAAGTTTGAGTACAATGTGTTGCATGCAGAATCTGGGCTCATGAGGATTGTATTTCATATGGGAATTTTGCTGTAGCTAAACCCACTGTTCTCAAAAATCATTGTGTTAAATATGGCCCACCCTAGATCATATTTATCACCAAGTAGGCCATATTAGCCGCAATTTTTTACAAACTAAAATATGAAGTTATTTTAATTTTTCATTTATATCTTTTTGTTAGGTTTTTTTTTTTATTATTCGAGTTACCAAAGACTAAAAACTTAATAATTTGTAAAACTGTTGAAAAAACAAATGAATGAATTCGATTTAATTTTATGGTCTTATTTCAAAAAATGTTAAGGGTAGGCCATATTTGCCGCAGTTACTCTACTTGATTATACCTTTAGTAAGATCATTCATTTCCAATTAATTTTTATAAACTTATTCAAAATATTGTAAAATATTTAAAACACTGAAATCCATACATCTAAAATACTTGTACTATACAACCCAAACGCAAAAAAGTTTGTCTGTTCCTTGATTAAAACATTATTCAGTACTTAAAATTACTGGTAATAAGTTGCTGTTTTTTTCAAAGTTTTTGTCAACATAGTAAAATATTTTTAATGAATAATATAGACCAAACAAAAGAAAATTTGAGAAAGCACACAGCAACAATTTTACTTTCAACTCGAACAAAGATAAGAGCATAACAGTTGGTCTACTCTATTTTGGATGTACAATAGTTGGTCTATGACTATTTAAATAGAGTTTCGGTTAACTGTTATTAAAAAAATGGCATTCACTTGTTTTGTTGCTCCTTAATCTATGCTTTTATGCAAGACAGCAACAGTTTCATGCCAACCATGGCGCGTGGAGTTGCATTATCACGAAACCTAAGGGAATCAATTATTAAAGCATTAGAAACGGGATTGTCGAGCTACAAAATCGCTAAAAATTACCGCGCTCATCAGTGCAGAACATTACGAGTATTTCAAAGTTCAAAAATTCTGGAAATGTGGAGATAAGAAAAAAAACGGGACGCCCACTAATAGCAAAACTTCGGGATTCTCGTATTTTGAGAAAAATACTAGGTGGAGTGAAAAGTAACCTCCTTGGGAATGAAAACAATTTTTTTTTTAAATGTTTTTTTATTTTATTCAATATAGTCCTCTTTTAGTTTGAAACACTTATTCCAGCGATTTTCCAACTTCTTGATCCCGTCCGAAAAGTAATTTTCCGGAAGGTCTGCAAAATACTTCTCCGTGGCGTCGATGATTTCCTCGCGTGAGCTGAATTTTTTATTGATGAGCCTTCTTTTGAGGTTTGGGAAGAGATAAAGTCCGAGGGATCCAAATCCAGTTACCAATCGACGCCAAAAGTCCGCCCGATTCCGCATCAGCAAGTCCAAACACTCTTTCGCAGTGCTCTCGCGTTCGTGTTTTTGGTCAAGAGTGAGCATGCGCGGCACCCAGCGGCAGGATAGCTTTTTCATACGCAGAATATTGCTCAAAATATGGCGTGTACGCTCAGTAATAATCTTTGTGGTATCTGCTAGCTCACGCACCTTCACTTTCCGGTCAGCCAACACCATTTCATTTATTTGTTTGACATTGTCCTCTGTAACCGCATCGGAGGGCCTGCCGCTGCGGACTTGATCGGTAGTGGAGTTGCGGCCAACACGAAACTCTCAAAACCAATATTTGACGATGTAATCTAACGGAGCATTAGCCCCATAATATTTATCCAACTTTTCTTTTGTTTCCTTCGCCGTTTTGCTTCTCAAAAAATAATGTTTTGTGAGAGAACGAAAATCGTTTTTGTCCATACTCAACATGGTGCCAAACACGTCAACAACAATCAGCTGTCAAAACAAAACTAAAGACAGTATCGCACTGAAATTTGGCATGTCTGCCTAAATATGAACGGACTTCAAGGCACCATAACTTTTTTTGCAGTAGCAGCGTATTCTGGCGGTCAAGGAGGTTACTTTTCAAACCTAGTAATAAAAGAGAATCGACGTCAAACTGCTGCTGCTATAACTGTTGAATGGAAAGAACGAATTCAAAAAAGTGTTTCGGTTGACACTTGCAAGCGGACAATGAAAAAAATTGGATACAAATTTTATAAGGTTTATTTTAAGTTATTTGAGTTTTGCATAAATTACACAAATCTAATTCGCTAAAAATTCAGGCAACCACTGTTGACACAGAAGCAGAAGAAAAGGCGCTTTGAGTGGGCTAAGCAACGCAAAAACTGGACTTTAAGTCAATGGCGGTCCGTTATTTGGAGTGGTGAGTCCAGA
Source organism: Volucella zonaria (assembly GCA_963966105.1). Taxonomy (NCBI): domain Eukaryota; kingdom Metazoa; phylum Arthropoda; class Insecta; order Diptera; family Syrphidae; genus Volucella; species Volucella zonaria. The sequence continues at coordinate 170,672,395 of OZ014531.1, read as the reverse complement.
TTCGAGGTTTGTGTAGGTGACGAACGAAGACGGGTGATAAGGAATGCAAAAGAAGCTTTTCGCAAAGACTGCCTTAAACAAACTGTGAAGTTCCCAGCATCTCTAATGGTTTGGGAGTGCATGTCTGGACGTGGAGTGAGTAATTTAAATTTTGTCAATGGGATAGTCAATGCTGCCAAGTACCAGGACATTTTGGAACAGGAGCTTCTTCCATCAATATCACGCCTTCAATCTAATGATGAAGAGTATATTTTCCAACGGGATGGTGCTTCTTGCCACACGTCTAGGTTAACATTTGCGTGGTTAACTGCTGAAGCAATTCCTTTACTGGAATGGTCTTCCAGCAGTCCTGTTCTTTCACCAATCGAAACCGTTTGGCATAAAATGAAGCAAAAAGTGCGAAAAAAGTCAAGTCGGACGCTTCAAGACCAACTATTTTGCGTTTGGTTATTTTGCGAGCATTTCAAATGAAAACCAAACACGCAATTAAAAATAAAGAAAAATGAGTTCAGTTGTATTTATCTAGTTTAAACAGACGTTAACATATATAACTTCTTAGAAAATTAAAAAATAGCACGTTCTGCCGTTTGATTTTGGCATTTGGCAATAGGAGTAGCTGTGATTCCAGGAGCTTAATTTTGAATTGAATTTGGAGCTTATGAACTTCGCGGTTATGGTACATTTGCTCTTCTGCTATTTTAATTTTTATTTCTGCTAGCTCTCTTCATTCCTCACCCGCTGTTGAATTTTTTGAAATAGAGGACATTAAAATTTATTTACATTGTTCCAGTCTCATGTTTACCTGAAGCAATATTAGTTTTTTTGTTCGGTACATTTTCTTGGTCTTCCTTTGTATAGATGCTGCAAGTCGGTTCTTCATCGGTATTTTCCGTCTCTGAAATTTATATAAAAAGAAACTCTCGTGAGATGACTTTTAGTTGTGTTTGATATCACATATCAGTTTGAGTTGGTTTCGAGAAATCGGAGTCATATATTGATGGGAGCCCCTCTATTTGGGCTCCTAGAAGCTCGTGCAGAGTCTCGTCCACATTGCTTATACTAGGTAGCGCAAAATTAATCACCCTATCATATTTGTCATTTGTGAACTAGACAGCAACAGGATATAAAGAGACAAGCAATGGAGCGCTATACTCCGCAAGAGCGTGGAATAATTGTGTCGATGTTTTTGACCAATAATCGGTCGGTGGTGTTAGCGCAGCGTGCGTGAATTTCGACTCGACTCGATCGAGAGTATCACGGCTGTGGCTGCGAATGTCCCTGAGAACGAAGAAACATCAACCAGACGACGGGCCAAGCAATTGGTCATCACCAGACGGACCCTACAGCGAATTTTAGTGAAAGACTTACACATGTTTCCGTACAAAGTGCAAACAGTGCATCAGTTAATGACTCCTGACCGTCAGTCGCGTGTGAATTACTATAAAGCCATCCTCAATCTCAACAACGAAGAGGACGATTTTGTGTCGAAAATCATCATGAGCGACGAGGCGCATTTCCACTTAAGTGGTTACGGCAATAAGCAAAATCTTCATTTCTGTTGCACTGAAAATGCGGGTGTGATGCACGAAGAGCCATTACATCCACTCAAATGTGGTTTACGCGGGAGGAGAGATCGGCCGTATTTTTTTTAGGACGCCAATACGGTCACTGTTACTTGCAAACGCTACAGGGCCATGATAAACGACTTCTTACTGCCGGAATTGGATGAGCGGGGCTTGGTGAACATGTGGTTTCGACAAGACGGTGCAACCGCATATACAGCATGAGCTACAATGGATATTGTGAAGGAAGCATTGCCTGGTCGCGTAATCTCCCGTTTTGGCGATTTGGCACGGTCAGCAAGATCGCCCGAGTTCACCATCCCAGACTTCTTTCTTTGAGGCTACTTGAATTTGCGGGCTTATGCCAACAAGCCTCAGACAATCGCAGCCCTTAAGGAAAGTATTCGACAGGAATGCGGACAGTTACCACCGGAAATCTTGCGGAAAGTCATGGAAAATGTGATAAAACGGGCACAAATGTATATCAACACTGGAGGCAGCCACTTGGCGGGTATCATCTTTTCCACTTGACAGAAACAGTCCAAATAAAGATTTCCATCACTCAAATTCATCTTTTTTTAATTAGTAAAAAAGTAATTCAAAAATAAAATTGGATGATTAATTTTGCCTCACCTTGTATTTGAATCCTGCGACAGGCCTCTTCCTGTAGCATACATATTTTTTTTTTTAATTGGCATATTTCTGCTTCGTTATTTTTTTTAGGTTCTCACATTTTTCTTTTTCAAAACACTGGCCGTTCTGCATGTGTTCTCGTAAGTACAATCGAAGCCATGCAGCGACTTCTTCATTCGCATAAACTCTGTCCCTGCTTTTGTTTTCTATTACGTTTCGGTGTTTTACAACGATTTGTTATAGTTTTTCCACTTCCACAACACTGAAATTAGCACTTCTTCTTTTTTCCTTGATGTCCATTATTTAAATTTATTTTTCCCACAAAAAGCACTTCAAACAAGAATTAATAACGAATTTGGTTTGACATTTCGTCCTCAATCACGATGACTAATTACCATAAATGGTTCACAATGACACTCAATTATTGATTTAACTAAACCACCCTTAAATATCGACTGTCAAAACGAAAACTTCTTAAGTGAATGATTAATCCTACGCTTAACTATACCAATAATTAAGCTCGTACTGTGAAATCGGGCATAAATTTTGTTTCTATTTAAAAAAAAAACCCAATCCTGTCTTAACCACTTGTCGTGGGTAATTGGGGTTATGGGGAAAAAAGGATTTATGCTGATTAGAATTTTCTTAGAAGATTACCTAACAGTAATATCTGCAGCACATATGGAACAAAATTAACGAGAACCGCCAAAATCAGTGAGGTGTCTCAACCAGTTGTCGAGGAGTGTACAATCTACCAAGGTGTTGTTCGAGTCCTCCGATTTTGAACATGTGCCCAAGAGCTCATCTTCATCCTTTGATCGTGAAGGATCTCTTTTTAATTCGTCGTCGGTTTCCATTTCCGACATAGTGTCAGAGGAGGAGACCGACGGCTTAGTTGTAGCCTTGGATAGATTGGAGTCGTCGAAAATCCCATTCAGGAAAGGGTATCGACGCTCTAGGATCTGAGGCTGAATTTACAATTTCAGTTAAAGGAAGAGGAGGTTGCTTATCATTATCCAATTCATCCTTTTTATAAACCCTTATACCTTTAGTCTGCGTTAGAGGGTTGAGGATTTCTTATTGATCACAATTAACGCGCATCTATAATGCTCCTTAGTCCTTCCAGTTTCACGACTTTCCAGTCATGAGTCGGAAGGGTCGGTTTGCTGAGTCTGATGATCTCCAGAATGCTTTCTGGGGAGGAGGATTCTGCCGGGATCCAGGTGTGTGTTCTAGGTCTACTAGGGATATCCTTCTAAGGCACAACCACGAGCTTGCACCCCATCAAATCTCTCCCAATCCACCTGGCATAAAAGTCGCGAGATCTTTAATCGGCACATGATCCTGGATTTTCCCCGGAAGAAGTTACCCGAAAGCTTTAACACCATTCAGTTGTTGTCGATCCATCGGTGCCGTTTTTGTCGATTACGGCGATGGTTATTGCGTCTTTGAAGACTTCGTTAAAGATCTCAGATATGTGCTGTTCGATGGCTCAGTGGGAGTTTCGGTGTTATTCGTTTTGGGCCTCTTGGAAACCGGCGTGATCTCTGGCGCTTGAAGGAGTCTTTTATCATTTTGGGAGCATTGAGGGTTTGAACTTGGCTCGGTGCGATTGCCTTTTAAAGGTACACCATTGTCTGCAACAGTTTTGCCTTTGCTCGACATGGCAGAAGTCTTGCCGGTATCGGTGCAGTGACCGTATTTCCACCCGGTATTAAAGGAGTACTGGTCTCGGGTTTTGTTATTTTAGAGATTGTATCCATTAGGTATCCCACGAGTAGAGGAGAAAGAGAGGTCCATCTGTACAGATATCCGCTATAAAGATAAGGCTAGCTAGTCCGGAGGTCACCAGGTATCCGGATGCTCAGTTCGCGACTTATATATTTTTTGAGATACTGGGTCTGGTTGATCCTCGATACGGGTCGTATGATACTTTGACCCAGCCAAGGCGAAAAAGGTGTGCAAGGGAAGGAGGAGAAGAGGAATAGTTTCATCATCCTTTAGTTTCAGCATAAGTTCGATGCTCAGAGTAGAGGATACCTGTATTCTTCCTTTCGTAACAAATTTTTGGTGAGAACCAATAGTGTTAAGGGGTTATACGCAGTTAAAATTTTCAAAAAATCGATTTAGGCGGACCAAAAATCGGAATAGAATGTGCTCTTTTCTTTCTTTGTGTTCCCAGGTATTCCAGGTGTTCCCTTATGAATAGTCCATTTTATTCCTGATGACTAACCCGAGTTACTTCTTGTACGGAACAAGTGAACACAGCATTTCCAACATGATTATCTGTCTTTACGACCTGATGTTGCTGAAGCTAACTTTCCAATTTATTCAGATCTCAGCGATAAAAAATTATTGGGGAGATGTGTTGGTGGTTTTACGCAAAACAATAATGAGAGCTACAATCAGTTGATACGGAGAATAACTCCAAAAATCATCCCGTGTCGCTCAAAAATTGGGATCTTCAATGCAGGTACAACTTCAATTTCGTATTACATGAATGCAATTCCCAATTGGGCCCAATGCCCATGCCTATATCGAAAGAGAGGATGCAGAGCCCGTAGTGATCTCTGACTTGAGAGCGCACGGGAGTACACCAGAGATAAGAATGGCTCGTACACTACATCGACTCGAGGTACTAGAAGCTGTTGACGCTACGGAGGGTCCATCTTATGGCCCTGGAATAGATGACTCCATGTATCTATGTATCATTCATCTATGTGTAAACTTCTTCCGTAATTTTAAACGCGTTTTTCTCAAAACTATGTTTTCGAAGCCGGTGACGAAGATTTCTAAAAAACGACTCAACCAATAGGGCACAGCAAATTTTAGCACAGCCTTCTCAGATATACTCGTAATCAGGTATTGATCGAAGGAATAAGATTTTGGACAATTATTTCTATTTTTTTAAACAATTTTGCGTGGCAATTTTGGTCGAAAATTCGAATTTTCCTTTCTCAAAAATCAAAATTTCTATTACTCATTCGACCAGTACGTAGTTTTATCTATCCACTAAAGGAAACTTCTAGTTTATTTGATTGTGAGATGAACGAAACCGGAAATATCGTGATCACCGCCGAACAGCTTTTTTGGAGGACCTTCAGGACATCTTTTAGATTAGATTAGCGCCATTACAAACTTAGCATTAGTATTGCAACATGTGATGCATACCATCTTCCAGGGATCGCAACACTCAATCAATTCGGCTACTGCTTCCAGTGAATTTACCAATGAATGTTCAGCATTCTTCGTTCATTTTATGGGTTATAATCTCAATCTTAGTTGCAGGGGTGCTTAAATCTGAAATCGGTACAATAAGCTAGGTCTTTGTGTTATGTGGAGTAGTGTAGAACCCTGCAAACATCCCTACATCCATGTTTGAATATTATGTGAGGTCTGGTTACGGTCATTGTTGTTGTGTCGTCTATAGGGGCAAAGACCTCCCACCTTAACCGTAGATAAGTCACCAAGAGAACCACTTATAAGATCTTTAAGATCCGGCTAGTTTAGCAAGGCTCCATGAATTGTGATTGAAATCAAAACTTCAAATGATATTGCGACGCCACAAATATTCCGTAGATAACCTCTGTCTGCTTTTTGGCTAAGCGAACTCGAGCAGATGACTGACTCTAAAAAGAGAAATATTTTGGCGTTCTTCGCATCGACGTTGATACGTGCCCTGATATGTCTCGTCAGTTTTATCGCTTCCGAATAGCTAGACTGCATTGGCATCGCTCATCTCAATCTCAAAGTTTGAATCGCCAATATTTCGTACTGAACAGCCGGGTACCAAAAGAAGTAACACTTTCGATAACAACAGCGTAGTGCAAATGATTGATACTGATGTTACGTGATGTAATGCCAGTCTTGTAATCGTAGAATTGAAGTACGTCCATGAATGCTATAGTTTTTCAATTGAAGGTAACAATTATTGTGGGAACTTATCTCCTAAGGCACAACTGAATAAAATTGGACTATAAATTCAGTGGAAAGAAGCTAATTCAACATCAAAAGTCGTGCAACATCAGTAGCAAACATGTGTGCTAAATTGTTTATTGTCATTCTAAGTGCTATCCTGGTCACTGGCATTGATGGTGAGTTTGCAAGGATCCTTCCTTCGAAATTTCTTAAATGTTTTTCTGTCTATTTTTAGTTAACTGCCCTCCGGCATACTCGTATCCCTATGTGGATTCATATTTCAATCCACAGTCTCCTGCGATGCCAGATCTTCCATATGATGTAATAGCTCTGAACGCACCGATTGCTCCAGTTGACCCGATCCCTCCATATCAACCGATTCCTCCATTCCAACCGATCCTGCCAGTTGACCCGATCCCTCCATATCAACCGATTCCTCCATTCCAACCGATCCTGCCAGTTGACCCGATCCCTCCATGTCAACCGATTCCTCCATTCCAACCGATCCTGCCAGTCGAACCAATCGCTACAGTTCAACAAGTCGCTCCAGTTCAACCCAACTCCCCTGTATTATCACCAGTTCAACCAATTTCCCCCGTGTTACCATCATGGTCGCCGAATCCAATGCCACTGCCAGTGCCTATGCCACCAATTTGCGGTGTCAACGAAGTCTACCTTCCTCAAGGAATTGCACCGAATTGTGATACCGACTGCAGTAGATTAGTACAACCTTGCGATAGAGTATACATCATGCCACCATCAGGGTGCTACTGTATTCCAGGTCATGGTAGAGATGCAAATTACGTTTGTGTTCCACTAAGTCAGTGTCCTGTTTCATGCTCGTCCACCCAACTACTTTATTGAGACCTCTTTCTTGTATAAATATCCTTAAACACCTAAATATTGTGAAATACGATGGCCACGTGCTTACAAATATGAGTATAGCAATAAAAATGAGTCTCATTATTAACGGTCTGTGAGTTGCCTAAATCATTCTGAAGGAAGAATTCCATGATCTGTTTTGTGTAAGTCGGAAGCTCCGTACATCCAAAGGATTTCAAGCAAAGGCAAAGGTGATGACGGTGGTTCTCGTTCAAGATAGTCTAAAAGATTCACTGCCATTGTTTGGCTCTTCTACAAACAATGAGACACAAAAGGAACGCCTTCCGTGACAGTAGTCCGATTTGATGAAACATCTGAAGAGTCTTCCATTTTGACGTCCTTAGGACTGCTATTCTTGTCTCATACCCACTTTTTCGAGGATACTCCTTGAATTAATTTTAAGGCAGTAATTTATGTCAATTAAACTTAACTACTTGGAGATCAACTGACATACGTTGCTAGGATGTACTCGTATTCGGAGCAGTAACTTGTAAGGATCGACAGATTTAGTTCCGTTTATCCCAGCTGAAGCACATGACTAACATAAAGTAGTCGTTTGAACTATGCTATAGGGAGGGCCGAAAACGAATAAAAAATTCCGAAGGGTAATGCTGTTATTACTTCAGATAGTAGCTCTATCATAGGGAGTTCCAACCAGTTGCGATGACTGGACGTGCGAATGTAATTAAACATACTAATCTGCGGAATACAACTAGATAAAATCGACGGTTAGGCCATTGCCAACCTTATTTGAGTTACTCTGCAGCTCACGTCATTCGATAACCATTTGGCCGCTTTCCAAATGAGTTTTAACTACCGGGATACTTGTGCTATCCGTTTGTGGTGTATTTACATACGTTCATGCCTGTGGACATTTTTTCGGTTGCAACAAGGTGTTTTCTAGAAATAAGATTCAGTTCACAGGCTGGGATGTGCGTTGGAACAATGACAATGGACAAAAAACAATCCGTTCTAAGACAAACTGAATCACTCATCCTGGACGGTGAGAGATCGATCCACCCGACCAAAATGAATTGAGGGTAGCTACAATAAAACTCAAGAATAAGAAGATAGTTGGAGCGGACGGGCAACCTGTTGATCTATTTAAGGTACCGGAAGATGACTTCGTAGAGAGTATGCAGCAACTCATTTCCAAGATTTGGTCGGCAGAAATCATACCTGAAGAATGCAATCTTAGCACTGGTTGCTCGATCTACAACCGTTTTATGTGAATACCTGTAGTCATTTATCAACGATCTGATTTGCCCTTATTAGTGCGGTTTTAGGCCCGGTAAGTGTACAATCGACCAAATGTTCACACTACCACTGATCCTATTGTAGAAAATCCAAGAAGTCCAATACGCAGCATCTCTTTATCTATTATAAGGCCGAATATACGAGTAAATAAAGACGACTTATACAGACATGGCTAGCCTTGGTATCCCTGCGAAACTCGTTAGATTGCTCAAAATGACGAAGGACAACGCTCTTAGACTTTGTACGCTATCGTTGACAGATTCAAGTAGCAGCCCCTGTTCCACTGTATAAAGGCAAAGGCAACACGAGAAAGTGAAACAACAAAATTTTTGTAAATATACGAGAGTATTCTATACGGTTGGCAATGCAATATTATTTAAGTCCATTGCAGTCAATGCAGGTTTGTGGGAAGCAGGTGGACATATGGTTCTATACTAACATAGGAGATACTTTGCCCCGAATGATTAGCACATCGCATTCATCGATGTGAAAAAAATCGTTCGATAGAATTTGCAGACATCTAAGACTTCAAAATTATCCCGAGACGTATATACATCCCATTTTTCGCGCCAAAGGTGGACATATTGAAATTGCACGATGACGTTAAAATCACAGCGGGAATAACAGGAAAAAGTTAAGATTGGAGCACACCAAGGAAATGTGTAAGCTGTTTGCTTTCTAATGTCGTAGAGAATTTTCTATTCAAGCTCTTCTTTTCACCGATGATAGCGCTGTCATAAACAACCATGTGGCAGTCTTTCGTCGTACCAAGCTCCAAGGCACGGCTTGCCGGATCCTACTTCTTCTCTTTGATACTAATATAAACGGCTGAACTCTCAAAGCCACCTTCGAATTAAAAAGAATTGGTCTTTGGTACAGCATGCACAACAATTTTGATGACCTTGCATGTCGACTGTTTCTTGACTCTGCTTTCTGATTTAAAGACAGCAGAACTTCTATTGCTGCGGAAACACGAAGTCAGCCCTACCTATGCGCACGAATATTGTCAGTCGGAATCTATGTCAGGCTCTGTTTAGAGGACGTTGGGAAACTTGCATTTGTCTACTAAGTGGGCATATGGCAATGATGGCAATGAACTTTTTGTGAAGGATCGGCAGATGGAGAATAGGGGCATTCAAGCTATGCACAGGTATTTATAGAACCTTCTCACTACCTCATAGCTAGTATGAACAAACTAGGCCTTTCTCAGCGCAGTCAGAGTCTTGTCTACCTTGTCATTAAGGGATTGAGATCGCTGACGAATTTGCTAGACGTGGCTCAGAAGATGACCTGGGCCTATCTGACAACTGCCTGTGTACTAGATTAGAGCTAATTGATGATTGATAATTTGGTCCCTTATGAGGTAGTTAATGCAAATGCTGCTGGACATTTCGAAAATATCAGCGATTCTTACTCCGTGCCTCGGAGTACTATGTCCTCTTACTGGCATCAAAACTTACGTCTTGCTTTTGCTAAGCACCAAAGTATGAGTGTCACCACATTCTGTTATGCTTGCCGAGAGAGTGATAACGAAACATTGGAGCACCTCCTTTGTGAATGTTCGACTTACACTCGCATTAGATTGCAGGCACTAGGCGAGAGTCCGTCCGGTTCCTAGCTTAGTTTTAGTGATCTGTTCTAACAAGTGATGATTGCTCTGCCTTCGGTTTTGAAGTCAATTTTCGTTCTGTAAAGTAGGTAGGGTAATTGCCATAAACTCTGAGTGCAGCTATGAGAAAATTTCATTGGAGCTGGCCCAGGGATATCCTTTCCGCTTTAATTCACTGAAATGGCTAAAACAATAATATAAGCTTAAGGCATAGAACAAATCAGCAATATTTCGTTAATGATTCGAGGTTTCAAACTTTCAGGAAAGCATAATTGCATAATTGCAGATGTGGTTATGCATTGATAAGGTTGCTGCTTTCCTCATAGTTGCCTCATGACCTGATACCCACATGAGCTCACCTTCTTGCACTTGCACATGGAACCCTGTAAAACCAATATTCGTCAATCCACTTAAGGGGTTTATGTAAAATTGGAAAAATGAATTGTGGCCTTAACACCAGCCGAACCCTGATGAACCTCTTCTACAAAGCCATCAGTCTATTTCCTGACTTCCTCGTTGTTCATGAGTAGTCAACAGATTGCGCTAAGCTTGGTTGTTATTTATATTTTGGATTTTCCATCCATTCCTGGACTGCCAGATGAGCCTTTGTAAATAAGGCTCATGAATTTGGTTAAATTCATTTCATTTCTTCTTGTTCCATACAGAACTATATGCACCATTCAATTATAATGAACCATATCCCATCAAATGCTCCTTCAACGAGTATCTGCTGAGTAGGAAAAAAAGACTAACAAATCACTCCCTCGGATGGAAGTGCGTCGACCTTCGATTCCGAGAACTAGAGAAATGGATTCTCCACAGATCTGGGGAATCCATCCAGGAAACAATTTTCGTCCGAGTAAAACTAAGTAATAAATTATATCCTTTTCAAATGGACGCAAGCGGTATTCCATCAGAGTAAACAACATCACTCGTTTCGTCCGTCTCTGCGTCAAAGCCTTCGGGATGTGCATCTCTCAGAGGCGGTCGAAGCCATAGATACTCGTAAATCCTATTTTCGCTCTCTATCCGCCGAATGAATAATGAATGCATTGAAAAATCTAATAACGTAACTATTACCATCAATCTTCAGTAACAGCAGCGGCACGGCGGCGGTGGTGACGGCAGCGGCAGCGACCAAACGACTAGTCCAACTAGAAATTGAAGATTTCAGAGAGCTTCCATAGCACAGTTCCTTAACTAGGTCCGCACTCTCTCTCTTCGATTCTAACTTTGAACAAAGTACGAGTATTCAAATGGCCTTTCTGGAGGTTAGAATCAAAGCTATTGAACGCTGTCCACTTCCAGTCGAGTCATCAATTGTGGAATATTTACTTTGGCCTGACTCCAACTGGCTCCAGAGTTGGTACTTACTCCATTTACTATTCCCCCCGGAGTAATCCCATTTCGATAAATGAATGCTTTTGTATGATTTGAACGTGGTTGGAACGTTGCAGCGTTCGATAGGGTCGGCTTTGGCATAATGCAGCGAGGAGTAGGAGGCGAAGGAAGCCATTTGCATTGTGCGAATTTCCGACATCGATTTATCAAAATTCGCCCAATGGACGTGAAAGAGGAAACTCACCATTACCATTGCCATTGCTGGGGAAATATAAAAAATCATCACGCAGATCACCATGAAATGTGTTTCTTCATCATCAATCGGGATGGAGATTCTTGTCCTGTGTGAGTAGGGATATCTGGCCTCTGCACTGGCTGCAGTGATGTCGGTCGGTTGTCTGGAGTAGCCACTAAACCTAACTCCGACGGTAATGCAACATCATCGGGCGAAAAGGAATTGCCTAATTAATTTATTGATCAAGGTCCGTTCAGTTCCGAAAGAGGGGTGGAGATGGTCTAAGGTTCTTTGAAGCAAAGTTCTTTGAAGCTTAATGCATAGTCAGGAATCTTTGTGGTGATTTGCGAGAACAGTATGGTTTGCAGGGAACAGTACGAGTATTAAAGCAGACGTATAGCATCAGCTGATTAGGAAACTTTCAACTGTGACTTCGGATTAACACGGCTGGGGGCGACTAAAATTCTGTAATGCGAGAGACAGAGGTCGTGCAATAGATGAGAGAACAACCCCTTCAGGCGGAAGTGGTACTATATTGACCTGATCTATGATAACTTGACTATCGAACTTATTCGGAACAATTCAAAGTTTCTCAGGTTGTGAATTCCTGCACTGAGGTGAATCCATGGTAGGACAGACTTCGCAACATCCTGCTACTTTTAACAGAAGCCTTAAAATGTTTCACACACTGCGGGCGAAGGGAAGTTATGGAGGAAAAAATTAGAGATACCGATGCACGTTGGTCTTAAATGTTAGCAAGTTACAATGACTAGGAAATAAAGATCTCGGCAGAGCATTCCATAAGCGAGTTGTGTGTGGCTTAGGAAAGAATCACGATATTTCAGAGTACGTCCGAAAGTGGGCTGAATACTGATGAGCGTTCACAGCGAGACGAGTGTTGCGGTTGGAGGTTTGAAGGGGTGGAATGTTACTAGTAATTTCTAAAAAGCACTGGTGGCGGAAACAGCCATATAACGAGGTGATGTAAGAGACGCAAGGTTTTGATGTTTTAGGAGCACCTGATCAGGTGTACAATGCCCATACTCCAATTTTGGGTGGCTGAATGACTTATATATTGAGGCCAGATTAGAGGGGGTGAAATATTTCTAACATCGCTTGAGGAAACCCAGATATTTCGCAGCATTTTTGGCTACATGGAATATATGGTCATTCCAATGTAAGTTGTCATTGATACACATACCGAGAATGGAACGTTTTTGGTTCGACGATGCAAATATCATTCATAGAGAGCTGGGTGTTTAAATTTCGATTTAATGCCAGCAGAGAGCATTCAATTTTGGAAAGCATTAAATTCCGCGCTGTTATTCATTCCCCAATTAACAATGCTGTTAATATCAGAATTTAATGAGCTTAATATACGCTGCCGTTCCGTGAAGACGTGAGTCTGGGAGTGAACATGAAAAGCAGAGAGTACTGACGTCGGCAAAGGAATAAATTGGATTAGAAATAGCAGACAAGAGATCGTTAATGAAAATTAAGAAGAGTGTCGTAGGCAGACCGGAGCATTGGGGCATACCAGCTTGAAGCCGTCCAACACAATAGGAATTTAACGTTCTTAAAGGTAGTTTCTAATCCATTGAAGAAGAGGGTCGTCGATCCCAGAGGCACGCATTTTCGACAAAAGAGCCTGATGCCAAACTCTGCCGAATGACTTGGAAATATCAAGTGCAACTACCTTGGCTAGATTCATGTGAGCTTTGGTTCTACTTTTCGATGAGATATGCCATTAGATCACCAGTGGACCTGTTGCTACAAAAACCGTACTGCAGGTCATTAAGAAGTTTTCGCGCTTCGAGATATTTCGTGAGCTGACGGTTTATCAGCGTTTCCATGACCGTGCAATGGGTCTGTAGGAGGAGAGAGAGGAAGATTCTCCTTTTTTAGGGACAGGCTGGACTAATGTTGTTTTCCATTTTCTCGGGAAGAGTCCTAAAGAGTTGAATTGATGAAAAAGCTTACGCAGTGGTTTTGGCAGCGAGGAAGAACACCTCTTCAGAAGGAGAGGAGATATACCATCTGAACCAGCTGATTTGTGAATGTTAAGATCTTTAAGAACTCTTGCTACTACACGAGTGCGAAAGTGGGTTTGTCCCATTGAAGATTCGACGCACTCAAGGCGGAGACAAAGCGCAATCTTGGAACGCTGAGCTGGCCGCAAAGTGTGCAGCAAGCAGATTGGCCTTATACAAAGAGCAGACAGCTGGATTGTCATTATAAATGAGCGTTGGGACGGAGGATAAGGCAGAATTTCTAATATTATTGACGAACGACCAACAGTTCTTACTACCTTTGGGGCAATTGTAGTATTTTTTGTTTCAGTTTTTGCTCGTATTGAAATTTCACGCGCTTAAAAAAGACGTTGCAGTCAGTCCTGACTCGTTGGAACTTTTCTCGGGTTTCCTCTGTTGGGTTGGTTTTGAAGGACCGAACAAAACATTTCTCTAACCCTGACAGCCTTTTTACTGGTCGAGTCATACCAAGCCTTTTCTTCTGGTTTGATACTCTCACCGGATGAGGGACAAACTACAAAAGATCAGGGAATAGTGTCTCTGATCATATCAGCAGCAGCAGCAGTTTATATGGCCGGTAAGTGGAGCGAGGTTCTAATTTAAGTTGGAACAGCATCCGAAGGATGCACGGTTAATGATTTGTCTAGTCGATAGTCTTTCAGCAAATCGGGATCTATTGATTCGTGACTTCGTGACTACCTTTCATTCCTCGCGGTATTTGACTGTGCTTGACTTTAGAGACCCCACCAATCTCTGTCTCATCTAAAGAGACCAGCCGTACAGAGCCATGTCTAGCCTTGCTATCCCTGACAAACTCGATAGATTGTGCAGAATGGCGATGGAGAACACTTGCAGCTCCGTAAAAGTCGAAAACAACCTCTCCGAGACCTTTGACATTAATCAGGGATTTCGGAAAGGTGGTGCTTTGTCATGTATTCAGAAAATTGTGCGTGACTCGCAAGTCAACAACAGAGGCTCAATTTTCCAAAAGTCTGTACAAATATTTGCGTACGATTATGACGTTGACATCATTGGCAGATGTCACTGGTGCGTTCGCAAGTATTGAAACATATGCGCCAAAAATGAGTATGACGAAAGCTATAATAAGTGTATGCTGTCAACAAGAGGGGACATACAACTTCGACGAATCGTGCAGAACGTCACAACATGCAGCTATAACTTCGAGGTAGTCAGGCACTTTGCATACCTCGGCTCCGCTTTTAAATCTGATAATGATATCTCAGCAGAGATTAAGCCAATCACTGTTTCTTCGGCCTAAGAAGGCAAATGATTAGTAAGGCCTTGTTAAGAAATTCTAAGAAGGCTCTATTGTAAGCCTTTTGAATAATTGTTGGCGCTGACATGGCTTGGAGAAGTAGATTTAACAGCGAACTTTACCAACTCTGCAGCTCATTCTGAGCATTTCAGAAATGTGTACATTAGTCACCTAGCATGGCTAGGACATGTAGAGCATATGAACACCCACGCTCCAGTCTAAAGAGTCCTGGATTTCAACCAAGATGGACAACGCAGTAGAGGAAGATCATGCCTTTCGTGGCGCGCGCAGGTGGAAGTGGGCCTAAACCAACGTGGGGTATGAAACTGGAGGCACTTAGCCAGAGAACGCACAAACAGGCCCAAGTTCACCTCGGACAGTAGCGCCATCTAAGTATGTAAGTAAGTAACCAACCTCCAGAACTATAGGAAGTATAATCAATTGGACTGACTCTGAACTTTTTTACCTATTAGCAACGTGCACTTTTGAAATTTGTTGGAAAGTAAACTTCGAACCTTATACCTTGGTAGACCTAAGCAACCTTCAATCAAGGTATTTCTGTAATTTATCCGCTGTAGGAAGGTAATGAGTCGTGCCGGGCAGGGTGTGCTTGCTTCCGGTAAAATTAATCTCAATCAGGACAAATACCTTGCTACGAAAGTGTTCATTGTGCTACCACGAAGGGGTGAAATGGTCAAGGTCGATCAACAAAGCGGGCCGGGTTTTGGTCGTAAAGAGTGTATTTTGTTTGCTGAAAGATTTTCCAATAGGGGTATTTTCAAAGCATGCTGTCATGTTTGGCAGCTGTAATGTTTAGCAAATTATCGTCAGCAATGCGTCAACGTAATATTCTCGTAAGAAACAGCAGCCGTTGTTAATGAAAGTTTGGCTGAAGATTCAAAATTGTGGATTCGACGTCGATTGCAGGAGTTTGGCCCACTATGTGGAAAGTCGATAGGACTTTCACACGCTTGGTAGCACAAAACAGAAGAATGAGCAAGAGAAATCTCTTATTTAGATAGCTCTAAAGTGGAGAAACTGTTATCCTATAACTTCGATTGGGCCAGCAGGGCAGCAATCAAGTTCGTACCGTAATGCTTGTCCTACTTGCCAGTGGTGGTGCCCGGAAAAACCATTTAAAATAGCAAGAGTGTGCTCGACCGAAACCATAACACTGTCCTATACCACCACAGGGCTCACACGCCTATACGGAAGAAATAAAAAAATATGTGACGAATCAATTAATATCCTTAGATAATAACGGATTAACTGTTGACGATTAACGTACAATGATATTCGGATCCTCAAGTAGAATGTTCGGACTCTTAACAGACCGTGGGGAGCCGAGCAACTAGAGGAGATCCGCAACTGCTACAAAGCAGACATAACCGCCATCGTAGAAGTTCGATGATGTGGACCTGATAAAAAGTGGACGAAGTAATGTGATATCTGCTACGGAGAATGTTACTGGCAACCAAAGCGACAAGGACAGTTGTCGCAGCGCTTATGCGGTTGTGAACTCGCTGCAGGAGCAAGACTTAGGGAAGAAGTTCTGAACTTAGGACTTGTGAACGAATACCTGGCGACAATTCGGACAAAGGGTGAATTCGCCAGAATACGAGTATGCTTCATAAACGCCCACGTCCTGACAGAGAAGAAGGACGACCTTACTAAAGACTGTTTCCACAATCTCTTCGACGAAATCTATGAGCAATGACCTGAATCGGACGTGAAAATGGTCCTTGACGATTTTAATGCCAACAGTCTAATCGGCTCCCATTAGCATGGTTTTAGGCCCGGAAAGTCTGCCACAGATCAAATTTTCATATCACGGCGGACCTTGAATTTGAGATCGACATTCACCATCTGTTTGTTGAATTTTAAGCTGCATAGGACAGCGCCTTTAGGGACGAACTTTACAGAGCCATGGCTAGTTGTGGCATCCCTGTCAAGCTCATTCGACTCTGAAGACATGCATGGTGCTTCGAGACATACACCGTATTGATCTTTCTAGCTCAGCAAGGTTTGAAAGAATTACCAAGTAGTGTAGATTTCTTTTTTTGTTTTATAAAAATGAGAATCGCAATGAGTCTGATTAGAGCCCCTAGAGTCGCTATAGTGCAAGTTCGCGGGGCTCTTATGATGGGTCTGATGATGGTTATATCTTGAAGTAGCAGCTCTTATTGGAAGCATATCCCATCGAAGGACGAGAGCTGTTCATGAATTCTACGAGCAGAAAAGAAGGGAAAGGCACAGGCTGCTCGGAAAGAAGAATGAAGACCACGAGAAGTGCTCAAAAAGACTACATTTGCAGACTGTATAGCGACGACTGCCTGTCAGATAGAATCAATCTAGAATTCACTCTGGATGAAGACGACAGAGAATTTCGTTCGTCTGCCAAAAGACGAATTCAAAATAGCAAAATCGAAGCTAAAGTCAATTAAAGCTGCTGCCGCAGAGGGACTGCCTACTGCGCAATTAGAGTAGCCGAAAATGGCCTGATTGGGAATAAGGTGTCAATGTGTTGTAAGCCACCACTTGCCGTGTAGTCTTACGTTCACTGAAAGCCCATACTTTCAATGGGAGCAAGGTTACGCTTTGATATCGCTCTCCGTCAAAGTGGAACTATATTGAAGACACAGTCACCTGATTGGAAACATGCGCTGGCTCATTTGTAAGATATGGCTGGAAAAAAGCTCGCTCGAATCATGTAATCTTAGCATTGTTTGTCCGATCCGTTTGCGCCAACATCGTGTCGCCTGTAAGATCTTTTCTGCCGTATTATGCCAGCGTCTGAAACCATTCATGAACAATCTGGTTGATCTGTCGGTTTCAGGCCAGGAAAATCAACCATCGATCAAATATTTACATCTAGGAACAGACCCGGGAATGTCAGATCACTCACCATCCATTTGTTGACTTCAAAACCGTATATGCCATCGCGCATAAGGATGAGCTATACAACGCCATATCTGGCTCGCCAAAATGAGTCTGACGGTAAACAAGAGCAAAACAGAGTATTTGTACATGCCGGCATCATAAAAAGACGCACACCACTGACGGCTTGGCCAGGACATCCGTATGGTAGCCAAACTTCGAAGTAGTTAAGGACTTTGTCTACTTCAGAACTACTCCTTCCAATCGCTGTTTCTTTGGGATCAGAAGGCAATTGAGTAACAGAGCCCTATTTCGTCAAACTAAACTGGCTTTATACAAGACCGTAACCATCCCGGTTCTACTTATGGGGCAGAGGCTTAGATCTTGATGAAAGCGTATGAAGAAACAGCTGGCCGTTTAAGGAGAAAGATTCTGCGCATAATTTTCGATTCCGCGTATATTAATGGGAAATAGAAGATGTCGGTCTTGTCAGGCGTCTAGGGATCTAATGATGAAATAAGATGCTGACCGAAAGAACGCCATAGCTCAACGCCGAAAGAGTCTTCCGTGTCCAGCACTGAGAAACGACGCAGCAGAGGACAACAGAATCTAAGGAAGAGGAGTGTGGGACTGGAGTCAGTTGGCAGGCGATCATACTTAACCAATAAGGTTAAGGCCTAGGTTTACCGCGGATTCTAGAGCCAAATATAAGTAAATAAGTTAGTAGCTGTTATTGTATCTTTGGTTTTAGCCTGTAATCGTAGATCTACCTTGATGCTGTTTGCTTGCAGTTATATATGTATGTACATATTGTATGTAGATTGTACCTCTGTTGTGTGGGTGTCATTGTAGCTAACGCATGCCCACTGAATACAGACGATGCGTACAATTGTAGTTGAGTGACAGATTTAAGGGCCACATACTCGATATATTGGGATGTCGTTTCTTTCACTTCTACACTAGTTCTTCCTCTAAAGAACTGGCCTTTGGTAATTCTTTTCTCTAGCCCTGAAGATTGGATGCTACCATCCATGCTCGCAAATGATTTTACAGTCGGAGTTCTCTGTTGGGGTTCTTTTGCGACTTATGGTTTTTGGACTACAACATCAAGCGAAGCACCAAATAGCGCTCTGAGTTGATTTACGAGGAACATGTGCAGGCTGATCCATCCATCGTTATTTATGACACGGGTCATAAATTGCGAGTCTAGTGATATTATAGTCCCCTTAGGAGTATGTCCAATTAAGAGACCGACATACTTTGCTTTCGGCAATGTAACGTGGTGAAACTGTGTCAGATTTTGCAATTCCAAAAAAAGATCACTGCCTTCTTTCTTTTCCCACCGACTGTACCATCAATTTCAAACGGATATTCTTGAAATCCTCTCCATCCTAACATTGCATTCGATGTGGAAATCTCTTCCTGGATTTATTTATAGTAGGGAATACTCCATTGCCAGGCAGTGTTTCCTCCAGTCTGCGGCTGCTGGTCCGCAATTCAAATGCCGCTGAAACGGTTTTATAATTTGTTTTCCGCCATAATTCATCAAGAGGCGACAAGAATATTTTACTTCTAAATTATGTCTGTGAGATTCTCTTGCGGTCGCCTCTTATGTACGTATATCTATCGCCTCTTCTCCTTTTACCACTTGTGCAACTCAGCAATGAACCTGTGTTCGTGTCCATTGATTACACTATCACTGCCATCCTGCCATCCTGCCGGTTCCCGGTCGAAACTGTGAAATTGCATTTGATTCAAAGTCAAAGCTGTTGAAACCGAAATCAAAACCAAAACCTCTAGACGAGAACGAAGATGAAGAGGAGAAGTTTAGAAGACCTGCAGCTACATCCGTGGTGGATTTGGACGTAAAAAAAAAAAAGGAACAGGTGGTTCCACAAGTTTTGCTGCATCAATTTGCTGTTTGCGCTGCGCGTTGGAACCAAGTTCAAGATACAGCAACAACGTCTGACATGTCCATTTGTATCCATGTATCTCCGTCTCGAAATGATGATGCTGTGCTTGGCCACCAACACACATTAGGCTCCAGCTTTTGGGTGTACCTATAATTCCATACCACGGATGTAGGATTTGATTTTCTGTTTTTTTTTTTTGGATACACGATCAGTTCAAGAGTTTTATGGTTGTTCATTTTTTTTAAGCTAAAAAGCCTCCAGCTGTAATGATGATTAATTGAGTAAACGTCAGGAACGTGATGATATCGTAATGATTTGTTCCTTCTTCAAGGGAGGATTCAACTGGATTCAGGGAATCATGAGGACGCTGGTGTTAGAGGCTCTTAATTTAAAACTTCCGAAGCAACTTTTAGATTGTTTTCCAACCGAACCAATTGTGTCGTCTGGTCATGACGTTCAAGTGCTCAATCGATCGTCTTCGATTGGCAGAATTCTTCTCTCGATAGCTAGGGTTTTGCTTTGACAGCTTGATGAAGGATAAATTACACAAAACAGATGACAGAAAATTATTGCCGCTCACTATTAATTATGACCGGCCGGCGCCGGAGGCTATCCTATCCTTAGGCCACATTGTACGTGGACGAGTAGTTGGACTTTTCGGTGTTTTATTGCAGTCACGCTAGACCTAGAGTTTATTTACGCTCGTCCTGTTCGTAGGCCAAGCATGCAAGAAATCGAACATGAAGGTAAAACAAATTCACAAATCAATTGTTGGTACTCGTAGTTTTATTCTGGGGTTGAAGTCTTCGAAAAGAAGGAATACTTGCCATTTGCCGTACATAGTTGCAGGGTTACCTTGGGTTTTGTTAAAATTTCAAGGCCTCAGCTCAGAAGTATAAGGAGAAAAAAACCAGGCAGTAATGACGGTAATACGAAGTGCGTGACACAAGAAGTACACAGTACATACAAGGTACACCATGTTGCAGTATCGATGGGATAATTTTTATGGCATCAATTGTGTAATTTATTGAAGGCACTGTAGCGCCTACACGAATACAAATGGATGTCCTTCAAGATCGATTTGAGTAAAGAATCTCTTTGCGGTAAAGTTTGATAAAAAAATCATGAGTACAGTTGGGGATATGTGCTTACATTTTGAAGTAGTGACTGGATATGATGTGCTCGTCCTTGGACTTGTGGAACATGATGAGACTATCGGGAATGTTTTCAGATCATAAAATCATTTATTGCCTCCCAATAGATGGCCTTATTGTGGTGCAATGTGGGCAAAGGCACTAGAACGCGCGGATACAATAGCTTTTCTGGTTGTCTTCATGGCAGAACTAACCATACATAGCTGACAACCTGGTTGTCCCAGTCTGCTGGCATGGTTATCAACTTGTATGACTCAGTATGGCTTAGCCGGGCGCCTAAAGTAGCTACAACCTTTGTGACAACGATGTGTGAGCTGCGGTCTTAAAGAGGCGCTAAATCTTGAGCCGGAATATTCAGTTTTCTTTGGTTTGAGTTCCTATGTGAGACTGTTTGGAGCCATTCTCGCAAACCTAGACCAGAGAGTTGACCTATTTTCTTATTAAAGCCGTACCAGTTTATTTTCTTGACTAATTACGGTTTTCTGTGGGTTTTTCTGTCAGAAAACATCGGTGCTGACTTGTCAGTGGGTCGCCCACTGTCAAACCATTAGTTTCGAAACTTAGATGACATGTTTCCAGAGTTGCCTATATTTCTAATGGTACTATATCTTTGGCTTACACGCGAGATTCTCTAGAAACACTGCAAGGGTTTATGTTTTTGTTGATACGTGAGATCATTTGTTGTGCTTAAGCTCACTAGATACATCGAATGAAAGATAGAATCCACTTTATTGCAACTGAGGCAAAACGGCTACGTTCTTTCCCAAGTATCTGATTGAATATGTAAGCTCAACGACGAACCGATTATATTTTCCAATTTGCACCCATGATTCATTCGATTTTGCTACATATGCACGAGTATATCTACTCTGTTTCTACGATTTGTAGATGCTCAGTTTCATGTCCCATGTGGGGTTGAAAGTCCCACAAAAGTATTTTTGACCTCACGCAGCCCCAATGCGATGACAGAGCATGTATGGTATACAGGGTGTTTCGGATAATGTGTCGCAAACTTTAATGGGAGGTTCTTTGATAGATTTTGAGAAAATATCCCCACCAACATACAGAGGTTTTAAGCAAAGCCAAACGCCGCACTGTTTTGACTGCTATTGAAAATAACATCTTTCAAATTTATGTAAGAACAAAAATGACAGGTCCTTTTTCTGTTGCTTGTCGAACTGTTGTTCTTCGGCTTGGTATTTGTCTATGGAATGAAGCTCCTCAATTTCATCTTGGTCTGAACTGGTTAATTTGGCTGTTTTGTTTTGTTCATTCATCGTCCTTGGACTCTTTTCCTCCTTCTTCTTCTAATCATTATAATTCATGTTTGCGTTATATTTACGCCTTAATTGATTGGCATGTCGACGCCAAGTTTTATTTCCTACTTGGACTCCGTAGAGGGCAGAGCCAATTTTCTGAAGTACAATTCCAGGTACCCATTTTGCTTTTCCATGGTTGTAATTCCGGCCGGAAATCCTTGGTTTGAACACCGTGTTCAATATTGAATTTCTCCCCCATGGCCTTGTTTGCAGTTAGCATTTCATGAGTCGGCGGGTAAAGCAAGTCTAATTTTGTTTTTAGTTTCCGCCCATCATCATTTCAGCTAGTGTCAAACCGTTCGGTAGTTGGGCATTTGGTGTTGTACGGTAGGAGAAAAGTAATGTTGGCAGCACGTTATGTTGACCTCTTGCTTCTGCTTCTAATTTCTTCATGACACTTTTGAAGATATTCACGAGCTTTTTAGCTTGGCCGTTGAATTGGGGGTGGTATGGTGGTGTTCGAATGTGCTAAATACCACTTTGGCGCAAAATTCGGTGAATTCACCAGAAGCGAACTGAGTGCCGTTGTCTGATACCACTAGGTCCGGATACCCAAATCTGGCAAAAGCTTCTGCAGGTACTTCGATAGTGGCTCTGGCTTCTGGCCATCTCGCCGTCGATAAAAAACTCTCAACAGATCATCCTAAAAAATTTCTGGCCACGATGTGCGAATCTGTGTACATATTTTTGGACTTTCCTTAACAGAACTTCTCGAGCGGTCTCTTTCTACACCATTTCAAAGGGGACTGGCAAATGCGAAAATGCATCCGCCATAACTGCCTTAACTTCAGCGTCAACGTGAATAGCGGCAATGACTACATCTTCTTCCGTGTGGTACATATCACGGCTTATCAACCGCGATAGCGCGTCGGCGTATGCAAACTTGGGAGTGCTCTACGCTAAAATCATACATGAGCAACATTAGTGCTGAAGGCGATGTGCGCTGTAAGCTGGAATCTCCTTTGTTGCTCCAAAAATTGTCAATAGAGGTTGATGGTCTATGCGAAGAATAAAATGCCTGCCATATACAAATTGGTGGAACTTCTTCACACAAAACACCAGTGCAAGTGCTTCATAAAATGTGTTAAATCGCGTGATAGACTAAGGGTGCAGGAGGTGATATCCATTTTGCAACATCCAAAGCTACTTTAATTGGTAGCATCATTCGAAAGTACTCGAGAGATCATCATGCATATGGAGTACAAATATAAAACCGCAGGAGAGTTCTTCGAGCGAGACTCTATTTTATTTTAGCGACCAATAGCTCTAAATGTCGATAGTTAATTTAGATCTTAAGACGAAAAAATACCGTCCATACCAGGACTAGTCATCAAAAAAAAAAAAATTATTGATTTTGTATTGGCCTAGCGTTTGAATACAGACTCGGTGAGAGTATTGTTAGGTGCACCAGAATTTAATCCTCCAGAGATCTTCAATTAGGAACCCATTGGGTTCCAATCAGACATCCACAGCGTTGGAGTGATATGTTATATCCCAATCTTTGGTCTATCCCCATTCATGGGAGATTCCGATGTTGACATATTTGCAAACATCACACGAGTCGACTATGACTATTCCAAAGAAACATTTGATGCTGTATCACAGGAAGCAAAAGAATATATTTCGAATCTCCTGGTTCATCAAAAGCAATAGAGACTGACGGTGAAGCGATGTTCAGCGAAAATCTAAACAACAATTGAATATAGACAGATCCATCAACCGAAGAAAGTGGCAGGAAACCAGAAATGTACATCTCGGAGGAACTCAGTTGTATGCACAGCTGGATCAATACCAGGTAGTCCACGACCTTCTGTAGCATTGATCCTTAATCCGAATATTGCGCTGCATGTGACGTCCCTCAACGAGGAAGAGGATGACTTTAATTCTGATCTATCAAACCTTGAACTTAAATTGAATTGAGGAGTGATGCTGGTCTCAGCGAGTGTTGTATCAGTAGCTGACGATGATGAACCTCGGAACTCACTTTCCGGGTACATCCCTACTAACAGTCAGTTAGAACTTAGTAGAACTACTGTTACACCGATGAAAATTCACGGTCTGATTACAAATACAAGTCTGCGGAGCCGGAGGGTATAATACTTGGGGATCTACTAATGCCTTCATGAGGAGTTGCATAGAAACGGTCCACATTCCCTTGTCAGGGAGAGAAGTTAATGTAGTTTTCATCCTCAAAGCCGGAAAATATTCCCCTATTGCAGCAAAGGACTTCAGATCTATAAGTCTATCATCGTTCCTGCTGAAAAATTTAGAACGACTGATTGATATCCATATACATATGATCTAAAATTGATTCACGACTTTTGTTTACGGCTCAACATAACTATGTAGTGGATACGGTGACTCAGAATAATAAATGATAACTAAGTAGCGAAATAAGATAGCGCTAGCAAGCGCTAAATTTGAATTTGCAAAAGCACTGAACACACCCATTGACATCTCCAACATTTACGACGCATTAAGATCACGAGGTTTCGTGTGCACTCATTTTTTTTGAAATTACCTTCTTCCTTTTTCTTTTTCGTTGACGAGTGACCAAGTCGTGCGTGCTGGTACAAAGTGCTTTCATCCTAAATTGAGTCGAACACATTTCATAATTAAGTAAAAGTTTGAATTTATTTTGTATAAATAAAAATCAGTTGAAGTACCAATACAAGATTTTTTGTCCTTTCTGTAAAGAAATAAATGGTCTCTTAAAGGGATGGTCTTATGCGCAGCTGGCGTCCAGAGGCCAGACGATGGAAAAGGCCCTATATTGACTGCGTTGCCACATCAAACAACCCCTACACAGTAGAGAATAGAGGTTTACCCTCACGGTCGCGTTCCTGAACATAGAAGGTGCCTTCAACAACGTCAACACACCCGCAATTATGACTGCGTTATGAATTCTGAAGATAATATATATATCAGGATTATCATCTTCAAACTGGACGGTGCTTCTGCTAAAAGATGTGGCAGCAGAGGTATGCTGAAAGGCGGCGGAACTTGCTAGTCAATAAGCTGCTGATTCGCCTAAGCCAATGCCGATGACGTTGCTATCTTACAGGAAAATCTTAACAGAATAACGCGTTGGGCGGATAACTATGGATTAGGAGCAAACCCCAATAAAACATCATTTTTTTTTTTTTAAAGAACTTAACACTCAAGTGTTAATATATACTTATAATATTTATAAGTATTATAATACTTATAATACCTCAGCATGTGTTAAGTTTTTTGGAAAATGGGATAGAGAGAGAAAGAAAGATGTTTGCCCTCAGGGGTTATTTCGTTCCATGGGTGGCATCCAACATTTAATGGGGAGAGTAAATTTTTAGTGGGAGTTGGCTTGATGTTGATTTCTAGTCAACTACTCGTCTTACTTGATTTTCGTTAACTGAAAAAAAAAGGATGATATGTCTTTCGGTCACGGCTGGTATTGAACCCCAAACCGTCTGATTTGGAAGCCAGTTCACTACCACTTGAGCCACGGCCACCCACATGTCGTGTTTTCCAGGAAATACAAAATTCCAATCGTAGACCTTTCCTCAACTAACGGTATCAGTTTAGTCTTTTCCGATACCGCAAAATATCTTGGGGTCATTTTTGACAGGAAATAAAACTGAAAAGGTAAAACCCAAGAAAGATTCAAGAAAGCTACAAAGAAGCCATTGGGAACAAATGAGACCTCCAACATCGCATAACCCAGCGATATTCACCTCCGCGGTGGTTGTCTAGAGGATGGCCTTCGATAATGCAGTCAGCTGCAGCAAACTAAGCAGAGTTTATAGAACAGCAAGTCTGTGCATAAGCAGACCCCTACGCACTACTCCCTCCGCGGTACTGGATATCCTGTTTCACTTGACCCCCCTCTATATCTTAAGGAGACAAGTAGCAATGACCGCAGTTTTCGCCTTAAAGCGACTACACGGTGGACATCTGGGAGGAAGATGCTTTATGCCTTCATGCTCGACAAGTCAATTCACTTCTATATAGATGGACCTAACGAAATTGATTTCGGTGTTTTCTTAGATAAGCTCAGTCTAAGCGCGTCTCCTTTCGCCTATAAAATCACTGTAGCGTGTTCGAGGCGGAAATTGTGGAGATTAATAGAGTTCTGTCCTGATGAAAAACGTGGATATCTGCAAGAAATATCTGCATCTTTTCGGATACTCAGGTGGGTATCAAGTCACTGGATTTCTAAAATCTCTCTGGGAGATGGCAGAGTAGTTCAATAGTCGCCGATGTTGGGTGCCGGGCCACATATTCCAGGAAAGTGCAGGGCCGACGAAATCGCCAAAACTGGAACCACTCTACCCATCTTACCTGAGAAAGGTATCACCGATATACTAATCGCTGCGTGCAAACTAAAACTAATGGTGGATGCTTATAGAAGAAAACACGTTAGGTGCACTGCTGAGTAAACATGTCTAGCGACCAAACAAATCTGGCCAAAGCTGGATCTGAATCGCTCTAAGATGAAATATCTTAGTGCTATCAAAGGTGTCATCACTGGACATTGTCTTATAGGCAAGCATAAAGATGCGCAAGAAGTCACTCGAAAATAATCTGACAAAGTAAAAGCAAAACCTCCAAAAGTGACCGCTGCTGGTAAAGTATCGATGTTTGAGGACAAATTTAGCCAAGTTTCCCCACCATTGCCGCAACTACGAAAGTCAATGAGTAGCAATTTTGAGGGCGAACCTAACCCGAAACCTAATGCAAGTACTCTTTTGGCAGATTAAGTTCCCATTCAAAATACTCCACACCGAAAACCAGTGGATCTATACCCTACCGAATTTTCCTCTACCAGTCCGCTCAGCGACGGCAACTCAGCGAAATGGACGATTTCGTGAAGCCACCGAATGCTTATCGCAGCCTAGGAATCATCATGCTACACGGAAATTCATCAATATCCTGACAATCACCAGCAATGACATAACCCTGAAGAAATCCAACTCAGAACATCATCAAGCGAAGAATCTCAAGACCTTCAGAGGTGTATCATAGAACGTGAATCATCAAACTTTCTCGACTAATGTAAACTTTTTCAATAGATGGCGTTACAGACAAAGCATACAACAGCAAGACCCCCCAAAACAAGCGTTTATTTACTCCCCCACTCTATCTTTTTGTTATGTTTTATGTTTGTTTTTGTTTTTATTTTTTGTAACAATTATTTACAAATTTATTTATAAACAATTACTGCAACGAAGAACAGCCCCTGTGTACCAACAGGATTTCGCTCCCGCATTCTATGGCCATACGGTTAGAGATTGGTTAGATCGCGTGTATGAAAATTCGTGGATATGGCGGCATGGATCCATTCTGTGGCCTCCAAGGTTTCCGGACTTGACCTCAAAGAACTTTTATTTATGGGGACGGATGAATGACACTGTTTACTCATCAGAAATATCAACATTGGATGATGAGAACAAAATAATTTCCGAGGCAAAGCCCGAGAAGAAGTGGAAAGAATGGGCATTGTTAGAGCTTTCAAAAACGAGCTCTGGGGTGCACACAAAGCAGTGGAAATGGATTGCACTTCGAACAATTGATATGATACAAGGTTTGATGATAAACGTAAAAATAAAAATGTACAATCAATATTTCTATTTTTTTTCTTAATGTTTTACCTGTTTCAAAATGTTGGATCGCATCTTGAAAACTACTGACTTGAGATACAATGACCTGAGTTTTTCCTGTTTGTAAATATTCGGCACACGTTTCAAAGTTGGAAAAGATATTTTGACATATTTAAAATTTTAAAAAACTTATGACATTAATTTTAGGGCACGATTTACTTTGCAACAATTAAATTATGTTACTTCTAATTACGAGTTCAATGGTAGGAGTCAAAACAGGGCAACGTACGGCTTTGCTGAAGACCACTGTATCTAGGAGCGGATGCATTTTCCACCTACCCCACCTACCAAATACGACTTTTTTCTCAAAATATGTCGATGAATCTCCTCTTAGAGTCGTCCACACATTATTCAGAGCACCCTGTAAGCAAACAATCATATAGAGGGTGTTGATCCATTTATGTATAATCGCCCCGGTCTTTGCTCCCCTCTGCAATAATTCTTCACCCAGATGACTGGGTAATCATAAAATTGAAAACGCTCCAAGTTCCAAGTATAAAATGAAATTAAAACAATTTGTTGATAAGCCTTATCAGTACAAACAAACCAGTCCGATGTTGAATGAAAATTTTTATTAACAATGCTTTATTGGTACACAAATACTGTCATCATCTCTAGCATAACCCCGACGGCAATAACATCCAAATGGTGGCCATATGTAGGTAATGTCACATGGCCTCCCCAGTTCACTGCAAACTGTGTCACAATTTGGTGCTTCGCCTTGCCGCAAATATATTTCATTCATGCCACATCTCGTTCGGATTGCTGCAATTGAATAAATAAAAAAAAAAATAATCACTGACGTTTGCGTTCATGAGTATACTACGAGTACGAATAGGGAATTTGTTCTCGAATGACGGTTTTGTGGGATCTGTTTCTTGAAAGATCGGTTTCCGATCGGGAATTGATAGTGAAGGTTGAGGACACTCGTATGATATTTGAAATTTACTCACCAGAACTACCCGTAATGAGGGCCGATGAGAAGACGCACCCCCAGACAGTGAACAGCACCAGCAGCTTAGACATCCTCACCCTTGGTTTCGCAAATTCAGACTTGGGATCCAACAAATTTTGCAACTCAATTTATAGTCCGCTCCGGATTCGATGCTACTTTAATGTTGTTTTCTTGTTTTTCGATTTGTTTTTTTCTTTTTTTTTTGATTTTTGGATACTCTGTTTCATTTGTGATGTTTGTTTGTTTTGTTGCAAGCTTGGGATTCCCTTTAGCAGGTCATAATACACTTTTTCTTCAGGAGGACTTCACAGCTCGTCACGTAGTGTAAGATGACCCTTATCGCTTAAAATTGACTCAACATGGCATCACTTTAATCTCGACACAGTTGACAGTGGAAAATGCTTTGGCTCTACGAAGCAAAAATAGAAGCAGCGTTCTCCGACAGCAATGATAATGAATAAATTATGAAACATGTGCCGCAATGGAATTTTTTTTTTTTAACATCTATCTATATATACACACGATTATACGAGTACATATATATTTTTTAAAAGGGTCGTTAGAACACGAGCCGAATGAAAATGGTTCACACGATTTTTTTTTAGTACATTGGCAACGGAATGAGTCACTTTTGTAATGAAAAGATAATCAAATTGCTCTAGAGATTTCCAAAACAGTTTTCTGGAAGACACTACCATCAGCCGCGGATTCCAACTTTCGATTGACAAGCGACATTCTAGTTTATTCGCTGAGAAGCGCTCAGCTTCCTACTATGTACGTTCTATGTGAACAGATGAATTACGGGTACTTTTTGTAGCGAAAACATTTTCAAATGAAATTCTAAATTGTATTCGCTTAAATTTTTTAACCCATTTTCGGCTAACGCTGCGAAAACTCAGCTAAATAATTTGAATTCAAACTAAATTTCCGCATGTGGATATTATCTCGTGAAGAATTTTATTGAACCAAATATTGACTCTGACAGTTTACTCATTTACTTAATCGATCTGCTTTTGGTTTTTTTTTTTTTTAAATTTGGCCGAAAATTCGATTGTAGCAGCATTTTTAATATTTCGAAATATGGCATACAAGTGTTTTTAAACTTCCTGATAGGGAAATTCGTGCATTCATCTGGTGATATCTTTACGATTTTAGATGTCTATAAGGTCTGAGGAGTTTAGTCGGCTACGGAGGCATTCAAGATGCAAGAGTAGACGTCGCGATTTCGGGGCTAGCTCGTCGGATTTTTCATGGGGCAACTGTTTTTTATCCATTATGGACTTTAGGAGCGTGTCGACGAATTAAAAACGCCTACAAAATTAATTCACAGAATATTTAAGTTTTATTAACAATCTCAGTTAAATTAATTTTGCTCAAGGAAAGTGATAGAAAATTGTATAATACTTGAAAAATGACAGGTTGATGATACAGCGAAGGCCAAATTACGAATGTATCCCAAGTCTATCTGGAATTTGAACTGATCTCCCTGACCGTGTCTTTCTGGTACCGAAGTCATCAGAAGTTGCTGGAAGGACTGGTTGTTCTGAGCTGGGAAGACTGTTGTTCTTGTCAACTGAAAGCAGAAAAGCAGGCTTTAAGCGATCGATTGAAACTGTTACGTCTTTTCCTCGAATTTGGAGAACGAAGAATTTGTCTGATCTCTTTACGACGGGAAATATGGTTGCTGTAGTCCGATTATGATTGCATCTCTTCGAATGAAAACGTGGGACGCTGTACAAAGATTCCTCTTGAGCCGTGACAAGAAGCTGGAACTGGCGATAGGTTTTGGAAATGAAGTCGGAGTTGATTCACAAAAGTTGTTGGGTCACAGAAGTTATCTTCTTGTGGTGACAAAAATTCAACGGGGAGTCTGATGGATTTCGGCTACTGTAGCTTGTAGGTCTTCCTTGAAAGATGCTCTGAGTCCGGCCCATGCCGGTGATTCATGGCATTCTATGGCGTCTTTCAGTTGGCCATGAAACCTCTCGACCATGCCGTTAGCTGCGGGGTGGTAAGCAGTTGTCATCAGATGATTGATGCCAAACGATTTGGTTAAAGTCTGGAAGAGACCGGACAAAAATTGTCTGCCATGGTCAGCCGTTACCTTACTTTGGGTGCTATCCAAAACGTGCTATCTAATTAGCGAAGAGGGTTCTCGCAAGCGTTTCAGCAGTAGAATTTCCTAACGGGTAAGCTTCAGGCCAGCGGGAATGCCTATCAACAACGCTGAGTCAAAATCTGAACCGTTTTGAGTATGGAAGAGGTCCAACGAAATCGACGTGGATATGCTCGAATCTCGCAGATGGCTGTTCGAAGTCTCCAATGGGGCATGACGTATGACGTGTTATCTTCGATCGTTGGCACGGAATACATGCCTTTGCCCATGCTCTGCAGCCTTTTCGAATCAAAGGCCAGACAAATTTTGAAGAGAACAGTTTAACTGAGGCGTTGGTACCGGCTCAAACTGTGCAGCGGTTCAAGTACTTGACGGCGGAAGAGTTTTGTTACAAAGGATCTAGCAACATCCTTAGATAAGTCACAAAACATTTGCAGCTTGGAGTCTGGAAGCGGAACTTTGACAACTTGTAATGCAGTAGCAGATTTAATAATATTTTGTGACGCTGTGAGATCTTCAAAGTTCACCGATTTGCTGATGCTTTCAACTCGTGATGACGTATGCGCCAATATGTTTTTCGTCCCGACGATGTGTTTGAAAATTGACGAATGAGATCAGGACATGGAAACTGTCAAGGTGATGCCTTTTCGGCCTTTTTTTTGAAAGCAAACATCAAGGATTTGCGGTCCATGAAAATTGTAAAATTTCTGGCTTCCAACATGAACTTAATGTACTTAATAGTGGAGTAGATTGTTAATGGCTCCCTGTCATACGTGCTGTATTTACGTTGAGTATTGTTAAAATATGACAGTGGCTGCCAACCAATCGGTGCTTTCTGTTGCAAGACCGCACCCATGGCACAGTCTGACGCGTCGGTGAAAAGTCCCCACTGGAGTGATGGATTTGGATGTGCGAGCAAGACGTCTTTCATTAGTCCCTCTTTACAAACACTAAAGGCTTGCTGAAGTGTTTACGTCCAAAAGCTACTTTGCGCAGCTATGTACATTCTAAAAGAGTTTCTCACCTTCAGCGTAGCCGAGCTGACCATGATAAATTTTTTCGTCCCTAACTTGACTTCTTTGATTGCGTCTCATCTACACTCCCCTACCCCTCCACGTAACAAACTATCTCTTACATTGTACTATAAAAACGTAAGAGGTCTGCGCTCTAAAACTCGTGCTGTTTTGTCTAAATCTCATGGCCTCTCTTTCGACGTCTATGCTCTTACAGAAACCAATCTGATCCCCGACATAAAGAGCCAGCAGCTATTCCCATATTTTTATAATGTTATCCGAGATGAGGATCACTCTCTCCCTATAGTTAATGATCCTGCCCTCCCTAAAGTTGATTCTCCATGCAGAGGTGTCCTACTTGCTGTTCACAATAACCACAATGCTTCTCTCATCGCTATCTCTCCTTCTGTTAAACTTGACTTTGTTTTAATTAAAATAACACTTCCCAATAGGTCCATGTACGTTATGTGCTGCTACATTTTCCCAGCTCAACCTATCGAATCCTACACACTTGCTATATACTATATCTTTATCCTTGGTGACTTTAATCTGGCCCTGCTGAAGTGGGTTCCATCGGACGATCACTTATTTTTTACCGCAGTAAACGCCAGTTCATGCAAGGAATGTCTATTCATTGATAGTATAACCGACTCGAGCCTATGCCAAGTAAGTGCCGTCCCTAACTCCATCGGTAGGCAACTAGATCTTACTTTTACTAGCCATCCCATTAACTTCACAGCAACGTTTTGTCCCTTTACCCTATGAACTTTCGATAACTTTCACCTCCCTCTTCTTCCCTTATTTCTCCGTAACTCTCCACCCAGTCCACTTCTTTGCCTACTATCTCTTCTTACAACTTCCATAAAGCTAATTCTCACATTATTCTTTTTTTTTTAAAGAACTTAACACTTAAGAGGGTATTACTACTCTTAAAATGCCGGAGCACGTGTTAAGTTTTTCGGAAAATTGAATAGAAAGAGAGAGAAAGATGTTTGGGCTCAGTGGTTATTTTGCTCCATGGATGGCATCCAACTTTTAATGGGGAGACTAAATTATTAGTGTAAATTGGACTTGATGTTGTATTTAGGCAACCATTCATCTCACAAGATTTTAGTTGCCTGAAAAAAAGTCTTTCGGTCACGGCTGGTATTGAACCCCGAACCATCCGATTGGGAAGCCAATACACTACCACTTGAGCCACGGCCACAAACTAATATCTATCTTAGCAAATCTTCTTTTGATTTTACCAACCTATCCTTATCTGATGCTGTCTCCCTTCTTTACAGTGAAATATTTAATTCCATTTCCCTTACGTCCCTTTTTCTTGGTACAAAACATCATCTACTTCCCCTCCCTGATATAACAGAAGACTTCGGTCTTTGCGAAACAATAGAAATTAATCATAGGCAGTTTTTCTCCGCACCAATTCTTATTATGACTACTCTAACTATCCTTGAACCTACTTCCAATTCACCCAACTTTATAACTGGCTCTATCAGCGCTTTCTCGACACAGCGTAGACCAATCTTATCATCGATCCTAAGACATTTTATCAATTCGCCAACTATAAAAGAAAATCAGAGGGTTATCCTGCCTCTCCATTGCTCGATAATATATCATCGACCCACCCACATACTATTGCCAATTACTTGGCAACTTTTTTTAAGCAATCATTATCGCTTTAGGTCAGCCTTCTCAACCCCACTTTTAGCCACTTCTGGTGTCCCACACGGTAGCCATCTAGGTCCCCTCTTTTTCATTTTAACTATTGTATAAACGGTTTTGAGAGGATTATTAAGCACTGCGCCCTCACAATTTACGCCGACGACACTAAGTTCTCCAAAACTATTTCTTCACCCCAAGAGTCTATTCCCCTTCAAGAAGACATCGATAGGTTTTCCACTTGGTGTATAAAAAATTGCTCATCTCAGCGCTATCATAGGTGTCATCACTGGACACTGCCCTATAGGCAAGCATACAAGAAGGCTTGGCATTTTTACAAATGAATTCTGCAGAAGCTACATGGATGAAGAGTAGGTAGAGGATTGTCTCCTCCTCCTACTCCACCTACTCTGTATATGCCCAGCTCTCTCCCAAAGAAGGACAATCCACTTAGAAGCTTATTTAAGCGATCTAAACAATATAGAGGACAACACTCTCCTACGCTCAATCAGACTGGTTTTAAGAGTAGGATGATCACAGATCCACGTGGCATTACAATGGGCCACTAGCCCTTAGCCAGTTGGTGCTTTTTTTTCAATATCCACTCGAACCTAACCCGGCGAATAGCATTATACTGGCCTACGTCGCCATTGGGCTCACAACCCTATACGGAAGAGATTAAAATATGTGACGAACCAAATAATGGCCTCGGATAAAAATGGATACACTGTTCAAGACCCTTGCAAACGACCTCAGTCAATTTCGTGTGCGCAACGGGAGGCAGATTACAGAAGACCGTGCTAGCTGATGCCTAAGTTCACCCTGGACTATAGCGCCATAGCAAGTAGAATAAACAACGCAAAATCCGAGTCCGATAAGTCATTCGAAATATGTGGAATGAACGCTTTCAGCTAAATCACCAGTATGCGCCAGTTCTAATCGAACTTCGAACCCGTGCAGTGTCAATTGCCACCACAGGGAGGCTGCAAACTGTTTTGAAGAGGTTGCCACAAAGGCTTTTAATCATTTTCCAGCCAAACCATATCTTTAACTCAGAACTCTATAATAGAACTCATCAGAGGCATTACAATACAATGACGAAGGTGTTAGTAGATCGGATAAAGTTTTCGAAAACATTTCCATTGTTTTCTGTGCGAAGTAATATACTCTTAGTTCGCTAACCAAGTAAGACGAAAAGCGGCAACGAACAACACACAAGGACAGTCGAAGAGGAAGCGCGTTAACGAGGAAAAAGCTGTGGAAAACTAAGAAACATCTTCAGAAGTTACATTCATTGCCGCGTAGCCAGGGTGGGAACCGCAAAAACCAAATGCAGGGTCTGAATTCTCAGTTTAATTGCATAAAACGAACGTTAGTACGATACTGTTGGGAAGGTAGCCGCGGCGCACGCACCTATTCGATTTCTGTTTACAAGAAAACATATGTGTATCTACCTCCACTATCGCTACGTGATGTGATGTGAATTTTGCAATCTAGTTCAAAAAGTAACCGTTTTGAGGAATTTTACCAAATCATGAAATTGTTGGGACTTATCTCTTAACGCAGCACTTCAAAAACGTTGACTATAAATTGAGAAGGCAAAATCAAAATTGCCCAGTTAAAACGATCAGTATTAACCGACAACATGTTCGGTAAACTTTTAATAGTCGCTGTGAGTTGTACCATGGTTTCCGGTACTGATGGTAGGCAATTGCAAAATATTTTTCTAAAAGCCTATTACGCACTCTTACTCTTTTAGTTTTAGTTGATTCTACTTTGACGCCGTATCTTAATACACTTTTGCAGTCATATGCTGTCATGGAATCACTTACTCCAGTAGAAGTACCATCAAGTGCACTGCCACCACCAACTGAGGCAGTGATGCCTGTGGAACAATTAATTCCAGATTACCCAATACCTCTTAGTTTACCTGTTCCACCGAAACAACCACCACCACTTGCACTGCAAGCATCAATGGAATCTCCGCTTCTTTTGGGAGAATTAGGTACGTTGCCAGTATCAGTGGTATTGGTAGCACCAGTTGTATTGCCGGCGCCAGCACCAGCACCAACGCCAGCACCAGCACCAGCACCACTTTGCAGTGTGAACGAAGTCTACATACCTGAGGGAACTGCACTGAGTTGCGATATAGACTGCAGTACGTTAGCACCAGCCTGCAGTATCTTGGATACTGTACCGCCATCGGGATGTTACTGCCTTCCAGGATATGCTAGGAATGTTTATAATTTCTGTGTGCCAATAAGTGAATGCTCCCTTGATTGTCCACCAGCAGCGCCGCCAATTTGTGTTGCATCTCCGCCACCTGGTGCATCTCCAGTGCCTATTGCACCCCTACCCCCTGTGGCACCTCTACTTCCTGTCGCAACTCTACCACTTGTAGCAGCTTTATCGCCGGTAGCATCTCTATTACCTGCGGTACCCTTACTGCCTACAGAATCTCTACCGTCGGTTGCACCTCTACCGCCTGTAGCACCTCTGCCGCCTGTAGCACCACTACCGCCTGTAGCATCTCTACTGGCTGAGGTATCTTTAACGCCCCTAGAATCTCAACCGCCGGCAGCACCTCTACCGCCGGTAGCACCTCTACCGCCGGTAGCACCTTTATCACCGGTAGCACCTCTAACGCCTATAGCACCTCTGCCTCCGGCAGCACCCCTACCGCCTGCAGCACCCCTACCGCCTGTAGTACCTCTACCTCCGGCAGCACCCCTACCACCTGCAGCACCTCTACCGCCTGTGGCACCTCTGCCGCCTGCACCACCACTACCGCCCGTTGCATCTATATTGGCTGAGGTATCCTTAACACCCATAAAATCTCAACCGCCGGTAGCACCTCTACTGCCAGTAGCACCTCTGCCGCCTGCACCACCTCTACCGCCTGTATCACCTCTACCGCCGATAGCACCTCTACCTCCGGCAGCACCAATACCGCCTGCAGCACCCCTACCGCCTGTAGTACCTCTACCTCCGGCAGCACCCCTACCACCTGCAGCACCCCTACCGCCTGTGGCACCTCTGCCGCCTGCACCACCACTACCGCCCGTAGCATCTATATTGGCTGAGGTATCCTTAACGCCCATAAAATCTCAACCGCCGGTAGCACCCCTACCGCCTTTAGCACCTCTGCCGCCTGCAGCACCACTACCGTCTGTAGCACCCCTACCGCCTGCAGCACCCCTATTGCCTGTAGTACCTCTACCTCCGGCAGCACCCCTACCACCTGCAGCACCCCTACCGCTTGTGGCACCTCTACCGCCGGCAGCACCTCTACCGCCTGTGGCACCTCTACCGCCTGCAGCACCCCTACCGCCTGTGGCACTTCCACCGCCGGCAGCACCTCTACCGTCCGCACTACCCCTACCCCCTGTAGTACCTCTACCGCCGGCAGCACCTCTACCGCCTGCAGCACCCCTACCGCCTGTGGCACCTCTACCACCGGTAGCACCTCTACCGCCTATAGCACCTCTGCCGCCTGCACCACCACTACCGCCTGTAGCATCTATATTGGCTGAGGTATCCTTAACGCCCATAAAATCTCAACCGCCTGTGGCACCTCTACCGCCGGTAGCACCTCTACCGCCTTTAGCACCTCTGCCGCCTGCAGCACCTCTACCGCCTGTATCACCTCTACCGCCTGTATCACCTCTACCGCCGATAGCACCTCTACCGTCTGCAGTACCCCTACCGCCTGTAGTACCTCTACCTCCGGCAGCACCCCTACCGCCTGTAGTACCTCTACCTCCGGCAGCACCAATACCGCCTGCAGCACCCCTACCGCCTGTAGTACCTCTACCTCCGGCAGCACCCCTACCACCTGCAGCACCCCTACCGCCTGTGGCACCTCTGCCGCCTGCACCACCACTACCGCCCGTAGCATCTATATTGGCTGAGGTATCCTTAACGCCCATAAAATCTCAACCGCCTGTGGCACCTCTACCGCCGGTAGCACCTCTACCGCCTTTAACACCTCTGCCGCCTGCAGCACCTCTACCGCCTGTATCATCTCTACCGCCTGTATCACCTCTACCGCCGATAGCACCTCTACCGTCTGCAGTACCCCTACCGCCTGTAGTACCTCTACCTCCGGCAGCACCCCTACCGCCTGTAGTACCTCTACCTCCGGCAGCACCTCTATCGCCGGCAGCACCTCTATCGTCTGTAGCACCTCTACCACCTGTAGCACATCTGCCGCCTGCAGCACCACTACCGGTAGCATCTCTATTGGCTAAAGTATCCTTAACGCCCATAGAATCTCTACCGCCTGCAGTACCTCTACCAACTGTAGTACCTTTACCGTCGGTAGCATCACTAAAGCCTAAAGAATCTCTACCGCCGCCGGTAACACCTCCGCTGCCTGAGGTACCTCTACTGCCTGCAGTACCTCCGCTGCTGTAGTACCTCCAGAAAAAGAATTACCTTGATAGCTTTTCTACCTCTAGTTCGAAGCGCCTCTAGCGCCAATATTATCTCCCTCGCATAAAGTACCTCATGTGTCTATTACACCATCACCATCTATAGATTTGTAGCCCACACAGTGCCTGTAGCCTACGCACCACCCATAGCTTACTAAGTTATCAGGTCCACCAATT
Organism: Volucella zonaria; assembly: GCA_963966105.1. NCBI lineage: Eukaryota > Metazoa > Arthropoda > Insecta > Diptera > Syrphidae > Volucella > Volucella zonaria. The sequence continues at coordinate 170,634,391 of OZ014531.1, read as the reverse complement.
ACTTTCGAGGATATCACATACTTTAAGTTAACTTTGTATCACTTTTCTAAATGTATCTTAAGTAATATTGTGTAAATCTATTCCAAAAAAAAACATAACCATTGTACTCGTACCTTACGAACAGTTTTTTGTGTCATTTTTCTTTCACTGGTAGATTGAGAAGTTTTAAGGATACGGGTTGATACGAGTACTTTGCCGACCTGGATACTAAAGTTTAATCACCCTCAACGAAGGCTAAGTGCTCAGAATGTCATCATTTTGTGGTAGCACCTTGGCTGTAAGTAAAAGAAGATCGCACAATGCTGGTGAGTGCACTGCCCTAGTAGAGAACCCTGTGTTACTCTACTCTCACAAGATAGTTGGTGAATTTACTTTTGACTATATAGGCAACATCGTATAGACTCGGTAGGGATATTAAAGGAACGGACCAATACTGGAACGGCTTCCATCGCAACTAACCACCAGAACCTTTGATGATTGCGTATCTCTCAAGCTCATGACAAGTCCTATGTAATCTGCTCTGAGTGCTGAAAATCAGTGGCATCTGCTCGTATGCCAAGAAGGTGTTGGCAAAATTGTAACTTGACTACCCGCAGATGTTGCAAAATAACTCACCTACGAAGCTGCGCCGCAAAGGAGGCGCAGAGCTACTTCTTGGAGGAAAAAAAGAACGTAACAACGAGTGGCCGCCGTTCAATTTGTAGTGTATTGGCGCGCCCGAAAGACACTCTTTTTTCCAGGCAACTTAAACCATCTGAGATGAGTGATTGCCTAGAACACAGCAACAAGGCCAATCACACTAACAATTTCGTCTCCCCATCCAATGTTGGATGGCACCCATCTAACAAAATAAACACTGTGCTCAAATATCTTTCTTCTCTCTTTGTCCAATTTTCCGAAAAACTTAACACATTCTCCGACATTTCAAGAGTTGTCATACACTCTTGAGTGCTAAGTTTCCTGAAAAATCACAAACACTGTAATCACTAGGAAACAGACCGCTATTATGTACAACGAATACCACGCGAAAGATCCGATTGTTTCCTTAGCAGTATTCTGCCGTCTTTCTCTATCGACTCCTTCATGACTCTTCACTGCACTCCCTCCCAAATTCCTTCTTCTTACAATTTTCATAAAACAAATTTTCGCAAAACGACTTTTTCTTTCAGCAAGTCTCCCTCTGAATTTACCAATCTTTCCTAAAGTAATGCCGCTTTTATTTTCTACAGACAAATATTTAATTTTATATCTCTTTATGTTTCCTCTTCCACTGTATAGCGTCATTTCCTCTCTTTAAAAAAAAAATTCACATACCTTCGCTCATGCTTTAGTCACCTTTTACAAACAATCATATGCCGACAACCTCTTTCTACCGATCACCTCTGGTGTTCCACTAGGCAACCACCTAGGTCCTTTTCTTTTCATCTTATTTGTAAACGAATTTAATATTGTTATTATACACTCTTCCTTCCCACTGATGATAAGAAAGTCTTCAAAGGTCTTTCCATGCTATTTGTGGTAACACAAGACACATCTTAAAAGATGATTCCGAAAAGTTGTCTTTCTGGTGCCTCAAAAATTCTTAAGAGCTTAACGCCAATCTATTACATTATTACTTACCTGCAACTGATTGCGCATCTGTTTACAACTCTTTCTCCATCAGCACTAACCCTTGTTAATTACGATGCTCTTATCTCTTTCATTGACCTCCCTGCCGCGCATGGGTGGGTGTTTCAAAAGTGGTCAAGCGTTTTAGAAAGATTCAAGCGTCGGCACCTAAGCTCTTGTCCATCAACTCATGATCTTATTTCCACGTGGGGAACCCGGGTGTCTAGTAATATTAACTGAAGGTGGTGTACCCAACCCCTGCGGGACGTCATTGACGGCTGCAGACGAGAGAGGAGAGTGTTCGCACTAGGGTAGTTCTCCTACATCAGGAATCCCATCTAAAAATCAACGGCAGTCAGAGTTACTTCGACGTATTCCGAGGCCATATCTAAAGGGAGCTCCATTATTGTGTCGGGGCCCTAAAGTAGAGATGGCGGCGCAAGAAATAGGAACAGGCCAACCGCAGCTCTCATAACCTCAGCGAAGCTACTGCTACTGGACCGTTTACATGGACCCTTTCTTCAGGGGTTTTTTCAAGAACTTGGCCCTCCAGATTGGGTCTTGCGCGTAGGGGTAATTTCCAGTTCATAGACAACCAACAGCCCCGGATACGGATGGATATAATGTTGGATGCCTTCTTTGAGCGGGTCATGAGAAAATATTGCGTCCGAAAATGGGTTCAGGTTTTTTTGTATACAGCCTTTCAGTAGCTACATCACAACATCCATAAACGGTCTTGGCTGCTTTATGTTCTATCAGCCGTCAAGTAGATTGATCACATTGCGATCGATGCCACTTACTCCAGCATTCAAGATGTCCGAACTCTCCGAGCACCCAATATCAGATCGGATCATTACCTTATTGCAACCATGATACGAAGCGACACAACGGAGTCAAGCAAGAGGACCAAAGTCCGACGTTGAAAGCTGCAATTGCAAGAGGTCGCTTGAATCTTAGCCGATCGCATTTCCCTCAGGCTCTCTGAAAATCCTACTCAAACCGTAGAACATCAGTGCGAGTGCTGTCAGCGGGCCGTCAGAGAAGCTGTTTCTGATGTAATTGGTTTTAAAGCTAGGGTGCATCGGAGAACTAGAGTTGTCAGACCACCAGACGCCAGATAATTTCATCCTCCTGACCCAAATGAAGTTGAGGTAGCAATTTCAAAGCTGAAGTTCAATAAACCTGCTAGTGCAGATGTACATTACAACGTGCTTTGCGGCGAGATTTACAATGCCATATGGCGAACTTAACACCTTCTTTAGGAATTTTAACTGCTTGTTATTTTTCCCCGAGGTAGCATCGGAATACCAATCGGTACGTTCAAACTAATACTAAAGCTGGATGCTAAGAAAAGAACAAACCTTAGGTGTACTGTTGGATCAATATGTCCAGCGACGAAACAGATCTGGTCAAAGCTGGATCTGAATCGCTCTAAGAGTTTAATCTTTCTAGGAGATATCTCAGCGCTATCGTAGGTGTCATCACTGGACACTGCCTTATAGATAAGCATGCAAAAAGGCTTGGCGTTTTAACAAATGATTTCTACAGAAACTACAAGGATGAGGGGGAGAAAGAGACAATCCTCCATCATGCTCTCTCCCAAAGAAGGGAACTTCACTTAACATAGAATCTGTTTTCTATAATGACTTAGAAAATATAGAGGTTAAGAGTTCTACGCTTCATCGTACTCAAGAGTAGAAGGATCACAGATCCACGTGGCATCACAATGAGTCAATAGGCCTAAATGGGTTGGTTTTTCCAACAGCCATACTTACCTAACCTAACCTATGTTTCCTCGATAACAAAGTGGATTCCGCTGCTGATATGATCACAGACACTATTCTCTTTTTAATGAGATCCTATATGCCTCATCGGATTAAGAGTATCAAACCAAAAAAAGGCATGGTGCAACTCGAGCTGTAAATAGGCTGTCAGGACTAGAGAATTGTTTGTTTTTGATCCTTTAAGACCAACTCGACAGAGGAAAACCGAAAAGAGTCTAAACGAGCCAGGAATGGCTGCAACTGAGCAAAAAGTACTACAATTGTCAGAAAGGTAGTAAACACTTTTGGTTCGTCAAAAACATCAGAAATTCTGGCTCATCCTCCGTTCTAACGCTCATTTATAATAACATACCAGCTGTCAGCTCTTTGGACAAGGCAAATCTGCTTACTGCACACTTTGCGGCCAGCTCAACACTTCCAGGTTGTGCGTTGTCCTCGCCTATACTTGAGCGCGTCGAATCTTTGCACGAATTGCATGAATCCATTTTCGCACCCGTCTAGTAGGAAATTCATTAGTCCAGATGGTATATTTCCCCTTCTTCTGAAGAGGTGTTCTTCCAAGCTGGCAAAACCACTGCGTTAGCTTTTTCATCTATCCTACTTTTTAGAACTCTTTCCGAGAAGATGGAAAACAGCATTTGTCCAACCCATCCGAAAATCTTCTTTTATCTCCTCCTAAAGGCCTATTGCGCTTACGTCCCTTCTTCCAAACGCTGATAAGCGCTGATAAACCGTCAGCTCCTGAAATATCTCGAAACACGAAAACTTTTCAATGACCGGCAGACAGGTTTTAATAACACCAGGTCTAAAGTGGAACCAAAACGTACATCAATCTGGGGAAAGCAAAATAGTTGCACTTGATATTTCTAAGGCATTTGACAGAGTTTGGCACCAGGCTCTGGTCCGTGTTTTTCGGATCGACGACTCTGTTCTACAATGGATTAGAAATTACCCTTGGGAATGTTTAATTCAACTGTCTCAAAGCCGATATCCATACAATAAATTCTGGTATGCCCCAGGACTCCGTTCTGCCTACGACACTCTTTTTAATTTTCATTAACTATTGCTTGTCTGCTATTTCTAATCCAATATATTCCTTTGCGGACGGCAGCACTCTCTGCTTTTCATATTCATTCGCAGACTCATGTCCCTGCTCTTCAGCTGTAGAACGAGATCGGCAGCGTATATTTAGCTCATTAAATTCCGATATCAACAGCAAAACCGATTGGGGAACTATCAACAGAGTAGAATTTAATGCTTCCAAAAGTCAATGCTGTCTGCTGTCGTCAAAGCGAAATCTAAATACCCAGCCATTATCCATGAATGGCACTAACCTCGTCGAAACCAAAAAACTTGTATTCTCGGTATTTGTGTCAATGACAGCTTACATTGGGATGACCACATATTCGATGTCGCCAAAAGTGCTGTGAAAAGTCTAGGTTTCCTCAGACGAGGTGAGAAATACTCTTACTTCTCTGATCTGGGCTCAATATACTCGTATAAGCATTTATCCCCCAAAATCGCAGTACTATACGAGTACATCTGGTCAGGAGCCCTTAAGACCCCTTTGCACTTGCTAGACAAGATTCAGAACCGGGCGATAAAAGTCATAGGTGACGCCAAATATTGCACAGTCAATCGACACGCTTGAACACCGACGTAACGTCTTTTAGCTCACCTTGTTCTATCGCTATTTTCACCACCAGTCCTCCACCGAAATTGTCAGTAGTGGGATGCTACTTCCTTCAAACCTGAACCCGTAACACCCATCTTGCTGTGAATGCTCCTCAGTATAACCTCAAGCCCACTTTCGGACGTACTCTGAAATATCGTGATTCTTTCCTAAACCGTACAACTCGCTTATGGAGTGCACTTCCGAGCTCTTTATTTCCTAGTCATTATAACTTGCAAACATTTAAGACCAACGCACATCGGTCTCTTTTTTCCCTCCCTAACTTTCTTTCGCCCGTACTGTATGCGAACATTTTAAGGGTACTGGAAATCGCTTGAGCACGCGCAAATTATAAAAAAAAAATCCTGCCAAACTCGCCAGATTGTGCAGGATGACTATGGAGAATTCTCGCTGCTCCATCAATTAACCGAGGCCTTCAATGTCAACAAAGGTTTAACAGTCGTGCAACACCGCAATGGAAAGAATGATGAAAAACTCAGTGGCCAACAAAAGAGGCACGATCTTTTCAAGTTCGCATAATTTCCAAAGCGGCTCGTCAATGAAGCTTTCGTGAGTAATAAGGCGAAGGCGGCTAAAATTGGCCTTACAATAAGACTATATTTGGCAAAGGTAAAACAAAGTACAAGTACATGCTGCTATCAGAGAAGGACACGCGTGCCACCGACGGCTTGGCCAGAACGTCACTACTGGTAATTAAGCTGACATTAGTGCAGAGATCAAACGCCGAATCACTCTTTACAATCGTTGTTTCTTTAGGCTCGGCAGGCAATTGAGCCCTCCCTCGAAAGACCAAACTGGCTTTATGCAAGACCCTTATCATGCCAATCTTGACCTATCACTCAGATGCTTGTACCTTGTCCAAAATTCGATGAAGAAGCACATGCTTGTTTCAAGAGAAAGAATCTGCGTGTGAATTTCAGTTCCGTTTATATTGACGGAGAATGTAGGAGGTGGTGATTCAACCCTGAGCTTCCTGTACAGCGATGTCAATCTAGTGAGGAGTGTACGGATCCAATGTTTGAGGTGGCTTCGCCATATTGACAGGATGAACGCAGTTACTCCGCAAGACTCTTTGAGTCAAACCCCGAGGAACTGCCCCGCAGAGGTCGAATGCATTTCCATCTGTAAGGTGACATACTCGACTAAAAAAGGACCTTATACAACTCGGATTGAGGCACTGAAAGAATCTGTCGATAGATCGTGCAAGGTAGAGACGCTTGTTGGTGGAGGCTTCGGTAGGTAGGTAAAAGTGGCTGTTGGCCCGGCACGCAACAAGGGTGAAGGTTGAACTGGTATGCCATCGGCGTAGGAGATGATCGGCATTCAAGGACCGTTTTAGAATAAAATGAGACTGAGTCCAGGGACTCAATAACGGCCTGACTCTTGGAAAAGACGCGGATATTCTTTGCAGATATCACGTTTCCCTTCAGCCAGGACAAAGCTTCTTTAATCGCCAAAATGTTCGCCTGGAACACGATATAGTGATTTGGAAGACGGAAAGAGAGGCTTAGATTTAGAGTATCTGAGAAAACACCGCCACCAATACCTCTATCAGTTTTAGATCCATCTGTGTAAAAGTGGATTGACTTGTCCTCCATGAAAGCATCTTCCTTCCACAAGGATCTACATGGAAACCTTCGTCAAACCAAAGTTCAGGTATAATGTAATCGATGTTCTCTGTGAGGATTCCTAATGTGTTAAGAATATTGGCGTGGCAAAATAAATAATTTGTGCACTGTGTAGACACTTTAAGGCGGATAGCTGCAGTCGCAGATACTTGCTTGCTGAAGATATCGAGGGGTTTCCAGGAAACCGAATTTACAGTGCCGCGGAGGGAGTAGTGTAGGTTGGAGCTACTGAAGCTTTCTTGACTATTTCTTGAGTTTTCTGAAGGAGTACTCTAATGGTATCAAGATGCTTACCTGAAACGGCTATAGCAACGTCATCCGCATAGGCTTCCAGGTATATCAGCAGTTCATTAACCACTTAGTTCCAGAGAACGTGAGGAAGGACACCGCCATGCGACCTACTTCTGCTGATACATCTTTTTGCAGAAGCTCCACGCAGTTTGGAGTTGATCATTCTGCTTTTTAGCATAAAACTGATCAACCCCTCAAGTGAGCCGTCTACCTGCAGAGTTGACAGCGTAGTCGTGATTGTGGATGTGTTGACGTTGTTAAAAGCACTCTCTATTGCTAGGAAAGTAACCATTGTGTACTCTCTATATTGTAAGGATCGTTCGATTTGGTTAGTCAGTGAATGTAGAGCCGTTTCCGGTAGGCAAAAGTCTTGGATCAACTTTAGCTCGTATATGGATATCTATCAGCCGTTCTAGAGTTTTCAGAAGGAAAGATGATAGACTTGTAGGGCTGAGGTCCATTGGGATAACATGAGAACATTTTCCGGCTTTAGGAATGAAAACTACACGGACTTCTCTCCATGACAGTGGAATGTGGATCAGTTCTACATAGCTCCTCGTAATATTCCGAGGTCCCGAGTCCTGTCCGGAACATCAGACTTGTATGGTTTGAAGTTATGCCTGGGCGCTGCCCATGTAATCAGACCATGAATTTTGGTCACGGTTGCAGTAGTCCTATTTGGATTGCTACTGGCCGCGAATAGGAAGCTACCTGGAAAGTGAGTGTCCAGTGGCAGGTTGAGTGATCACTTGAGATTGTCCAAGAGCCATCAGTTTTTTTCAAACAACTAGGCACCTTAGGATTTGAAGAGAGGATTTTTCTTAGCCGCGATGCCTCAGAGGTTTCTGTAAGGATCTCCAGGATTGTCGCTTTGCCTTCCTCAGTTCTTTTTTATATATTTTGAGGGATATTTTGTATGAGTCCCAGGCAGTCACTTTTTTGGTGCTTTTTGCTAGGTTCAACAATTTTCTGCAAATGTTTCTAAGTGGTCCCAGTGCTGATGTCCACCAGTGCGGCTTTTTCTTGCCTCTAGGTTGAATAAGAGGGCAGGAAGCAGCCATAGCCTAATTGAGAGCTCGTTGATGTCACGCGGGGGACTTGAATGTTCAGAGGATAGCGTTTCTGACATTATTCCTCTGTATTTTGGTCAATCATTTTACCGATAATTCCGGAATGCTGGTTGGGTGGGAGAAGCAACATTCAGGCTGAACTGTTGGATGTATCTGTGATCTAAAAGTGAGTCTTCAGACGATACCATCCAGTTAGTTAGAGGACCCACATGATCGTACCCAAGATATGTAGATGACAGCCAGTAGGCGCCTTTGGCAGTCTCCAGTCTGGCAATAGTTTAGTCGGGGTGGCTGAGATTAGAAAGTAAAAATAAATTAAGGCTACGTTTCACTAATATACAAGTTTTGGAGGCCTAGGTCCTGGCCGGATTTTAGTTCCACCTAAGTAAGGAAGTTTCAACAGCAGTTCTCCGCGAAATAGTTTGGCAGCCTTTGGCATGTTACGCTCTAGTCCTAGGAAATGAGATCTCGAATAAATATCAACATATGGTTCAGATAATCTAGCCTGTATTACTCGTTATCTCCAACTTCGACCTGGATTCACTACAAAATCCTTGTCTTTGAGAGGAGATCTATAAAGCTGGTGTCAGAAGGCAGATCTGTGAAGTACAGCTCTTTATCACTTCACGGCCAGACGGAGATAAAAGAATAAAGAAAGGTGTCTGTCCGACAGTAGAATGTCTACATCATTAACAGCTTAATTATTTCGGTCCCAGAACAATCTTTTGCAAAAAACATAAAAAAATTCGTTCAACTTAGAGGATTATATGTCAGAAATATCAGTCTTTGTCAAATGTGTGATTGCAAATGTTAGAATGGTATACTGTGATCGCCAATCATTTTTGCGGCCGATCATCGTTTCGCAGATAGCCGCACCTCACCCGTATTTGACACGCGGTCAAGAATTTAACTAAAAAATACTCCGTCATGCTGAGAGCAAGGTTGTTGATAGCAGCTGTTCTTCTATATTTGCCAACAAAATGTTGAATTGTCACGTCAGTGAGTCTGCTATTACGCTCAGAGGCATTGTTAAGTGTGGGCATGTAGATACATACTCGTACATCTAATTATGATCCAAAGTCCAAAAAATGATACATACGACTGTATATACTTACGAGTCAAACTAACGTCATCCCCGAAGTTATCTAACTGGTGAAATGCGGATTTTCCTACGTTTGAGAGACATTTTGCAGACAAATGAAGAAACATCTATTTGCCGACCGTGACACAGTGACGTTACGAAGAAGCAATAGTTGTCTTTCTATTGGTGTGGAGCATTCCCACGAGTTATCTGGGATTTGTTGTTGTGGTTTTTAGTTTTCTAAATTCTTGGAAATAGCCGACAGCTCCCAATAATTCAATTTGACACACTTTTGAGAACGATAAGAGCGCGAAAATGATGTCTATTTCGTCACGTTTAGTGATAACCGGGGCTGTGAGAAGTAGCAATCAAGAAATTTGCATTTTTGCACGCGAAGTGATGATAGGAACGTCACCGAACTGTTATCGCGGCTTAATATTGTTATTTTCTTTTTAATAGAATTGTTCTGCTATCTGTGTCTAGTTTTTGTTTTATTTTATTTCATCGAAATGTTTATTACTTGACACTTGCAGAGAGCATATGCTCTGGTAACGTAAAATAATGATCTGCTTCCGTGTTTGACAAGAGCGACGCATTTCCACGTAATTTCGTCAAAATTCGGTGCCTGGGAGTTAAACATGCTTTTCCCCCCAGACAAAGTACCAGCACTCGCATCGTCAACGCTGAGTACATGCAGGCTGATGCTAGCGTAAGCCGGACATTTATAAAGGTAGTGCTAAGCGATGTCCTCCTCACTTTCAAAGCAAGCGTCGCAGGATGCTGTAACACTTATGCCTAGCATATTTAAGTGTTTAGCAAAAGTGTTGTGCCCCGTCAAGAGCCAGTAAGCAACCTGCAGGTCGTTGACTCCTTAGAGACCTCGGTAAGAATACGTTTGTGTTCATATGAAACCCAATTGTCAACGGAAGCCTTAACTGACGACACAGGCAGACCTAACGTAGGTTTGGGTCCTGAAAAACATTCCTCTGAGCCGTGCCTGGCAAATTCATTGGCGATTTTATTTCCCGTGATGCTACTGTGACCTGGGACCCAGAGAAAACTCAGTGAATTTAGCCTTCCCACAGTGTTCAGCGATGTCTTGCATTCGCGAACTAGCTTGGAAGTCGTAAGGCGGCTTAGCAAGGCTCTAAATGCAGATTTAAATGCTCCGCCCTCTCCACCGATTCTTCATAATATAGTTCGTTGCAATCAGGATTGCGTATATCTCCGGTTGGAAGACAGACAAAGGTTTTCCTAACGAGGAGTGAAATCTAACGTCGTCGTCCTAAAGAAATATACCAGCGCCGCATTCTGTATCGGTTTTGAAGCCATCTTTGAAACCCGACCGTATTCCATTCCTCTCACAGATTCTGACCGAAACCAGTCCTGAGCACAGGGAAAGCCAATTTCGTATTTTTTCTGCAGCTGGAGTTCTGGTGGTGTTGAATCAGATGGCACGTCCATAAGGCCAGGGCTAAAAGACATTCGATGCACGAGGTCATCAAAGCTGTAGTGCATTTTCTACCAAAGACCACTTCTCTTTAAATGGAAGATGGCCTTGGGAGTGCAGTCTATGTTATGAATATCAAGAGGAGGAAGATCCATCAATGCGTTTAAAGCGCCAATGCTGCAGAGACAGATCGTTTTTGGAGTCTGGTAAAAGCTGCAATTACGTATTTTCGCCAGAGCTCGTTCCACAGGACAACCGACACATATGTTATAATTGGCCTTATCATAGCCATGTAGATCCAAAAAACGCCATCGTGGTGACATACCTCATATCTTCCCGATAGCTCCTTTGCACTGTCAGATGGCCCACAGCGCTTTAGAGCTTTCCGATGTAATACCACCTTGATCAAAAAACTTCCGGAATTTATTCAGAAAATTAAAAATACAAGTTTATTCATCTAAATCAAAGTAGTCCCCATCGACTGCAACACACGTATGCCAGTGTTTGATAAAATCCTCGAAACATTTTTTATATTCGGTTTTCGGTATGTCCATCAGTGCTTCCTGCGATTTTTCCATTACTTCCTCTCGGCTGCTGAAACGCATTCCCTGTAGTGGTTTTTTAACTCTATTGAACAGAAAGAAGTCACAGGGAGCCAAATCAGGTAAATTCGGTGGCTGTTGGACGGTACGAATAATGATGGCACTGTGCAACGTTTGAAGCTATGACTTTTTCCCATCTTTCTGGCAATTTGTGGATTCCATCCCAAAAGAACTACGCCGGCTTGGCAGCCAAGAATGAATCAAGCCAATTTTTGATATTCTGCTCTGATGTGAACCGTATTTCGTATTTCAGTGAGGGCGTTCTGCATCGACCGGAACAAATGGTAGTCAGAAAGGGCAAGGTCTGGGCTATAAGGCGGGTGGGGTAAGACTTCCCATCCATTGTTTTCCAAATAGTTCTTAACCGGAATAGCAACGTGGGGCCGAGCGTTGTCATGATGGAAAATTATTGCCTCGTGTCTGGTCGCATATTCCGGGCGTTTTTCGGCCACTGCTCTCTTCAAACGGATTAATTGTGTTCGGTAGCGTTGTCCATTGATGGTTTCACCCGGTTTTAGCAGCTCATAATACAGTACACCCATCTGATCCCACCAAATACAGAGCATTACCTTCGCGTCATGGATATTCGGCTTTGCCGTTGATTTGGCTGGTTGTCCGGGTTTCACATATGATTTTTTGCGCTTGGGGTCGTCGTAATAGATCCATTTTTAATTTTTCATCACCAGTAACAATCCGATGCAAAAATGACTTCCTTTTGTGGCGTTCCAGCAGCATTTCGGACATGCAAAACCGCCTTTCGACGTCTCTCGGCTTGAGTTCATGTGGAACCCAATTTCCTTGCTTTTGAATATATCCAGCTGCTTTTAAACATTTTGAAATGGCTGTTTGAGTGACACCCAAAGATTCTGCGAGCTCTTCTTGTGTTTGGCAACAATCTTCATAGAGTAATGCTTCCAGTTCTTCATCTTCAAACTTTTTTGGCTGCCCAGGACGTTCATCGTCTTCCAAGCCAAAATCACCACTTTTAAATTGTGCAAACCACTTTTGGCACGTTCGCTCAGCTAGCGCATATTCACCATAAACTTCCACCAAAATGCGATGACTTTCGGCAGCAGTTTTCTTCATATTAAAGTAATGAAGAAGAACTCCCCGCAAAAACACTTTTTCAGGCACAAAGTTCGACATATTTGAGTGAAAAAAAATTATTGTTGTTTACGCTTCAAATGAATGACATATACTGAAATGACGTACAATGACAGTAGATTTCCAACGCATGTTCCAATGGAATAAAAATACAAGTTACGCCATCTCTTAGCAAATCGCACGAAGTTGTAGACCCAATATATTCTAAATCGGCGCTTTTCGGCACGTAAATTATTTGGGAACACAAAGTACACGGATAATGCTTTCCACAAAAAAACAAAACTGAGGATGGGTTATGCCCTCAATTTTTTTAAAGCTTATCCAAAGTTAGAACAACACAAGATTTCGACATTGCACCACACAAATCACATCCACATACTCATCTTCGATAATTTCAATGTATTAATCTTATTGATGAACACTTCAAAATGCTCTTAAAATAATATATTAAATTTTAACCGCAAAAAAAAAACACTACACAATTTGTAACGTACGATGACAATTGTCAAATGAATTGCACAAATTACAGTGTGTTTATATTTACATCTAAAATAAAAGTTAATTATTTACTTAGAAGAAAGAAAAAAATTTTGCTATACACATTTTTCTATTACTTTTATAATAATACGATTAATGCAAAAAAAACATAAAAACCAAAAATTGTAATTTTGTATTTTTGTTCACTAGTCGTTGCACTGTGCGACGGTGCGTTATCATGGTGCAAAATCCACGAGTTTCCTGCCCACAATTCTGGTCTCTTTCGGCGAATTGCTTCACGCAAACATCTAATAACGCCCAAATAATACTCTTTGTTTATTGTCTGGCCTTCTGGAAAAAATTCATGATGCACTACACCGTTGTAATCCATGAAAACGTTGAGCATTGCATTCTTTTTTGACTGAAATGATTTTTTTGGTCTCGGCTCATTTGGTGAACGCCATTCACTTGCCCGATTTCTGGATTGCGTGTCGTATTCATAAACCCACGTCTCGTCTCCAGTAAAGATGCTTGTGATGAATGAGGAATCGGATTCAGCCTCGCAAATCATCTCTTTCGCGACGTCAACACGTCTTTTGTCGTCAACTTTGCTGCTACACGACGCAAACCCAAATCATTAACCAAAATGTTTTCGTCGATTTTCGATATCGATGGTCTCAGGTCTGCCACTGCGTTCATCATCTTCGATTGACTCACGACCACTTTTGAACCGCTCATGCCACTGGTAAACGACCGTTTTCTTTAGAGAATCGTTGCCGAAACACTTTTCCAACAATTCCAACTTTCGCGCACCATTAAATCCGTTTTCTACGCAAAATTGAATACAAATTCGTTGTTGTAAATTTAAAGCCATTTCTAAAATTGTAAAAAATCGCCAACACACAGAGAAAGATGTACTCTTGGCTACGTACCTTTTGAAAATGTCAAGCTATGACGTTAAGATTTAGAGGAAATGTCAATAACAGATTTACCAACTTAAAAAAAAATAGAACCCGAATCGGAATAATGGGAGCGCCACACGGTGGTGTGGTGCGAGAACTTTTTGATCAAAGTGGTATCTTTTTTTCTCTTCTTCACCTACCGCAGGACAACTTTGAATTTGTACACTTTGTTTAAAATTTGGTAAAGTGCTTCATTTGGAAGAAGATCTCTTACCCGCATACCAGTCACGAAACGGACAAAACGCCGCAGTACACTGCTATAGCCTTCAGTTAGCTGCATATGTCTACTTCGGCTCCGTTTTAGCTCTGATAATAGCACCTCATTAGGAATCAAGCTAAGAGATACATTCGCACTCAAGGCTTTTTTAGCCCAAGACTCTGTCGTATATAAGGTCGTCAGCATCGGATTTCTGCTCACAGACGCAGAAGCATGGCTAGCGAATTCACATGAACACATCCTCAGTGGAGCCATAGACGAGTTTTGAAAGAAGTGTTATAGCTGCGAACCTTACGGCTAGTAGAGTCACGTCAAATTATTCGCAAAAGTGCGTTTGAATTGCCTTAGATGGCTTGAATATGTAAAGCAAATGGGAATTAACGCTCCGACCCGAATTATTTTCAATTTTTAGTAGCAGTAGAGGAAAACTTCGCCTTAGTGGATGCGGACAAGTGGAAGCGAACCTCAACCATCTTCGAGTATATCGTTGGTCAATCTCCATAGCTGAATGCTCATTCCGTATTTTGAATCGCTTAGCATCCGAAAGCAGAGAGGACCTATCTAGTCCATCATATCATATCAGCCTGTAGCTTATTCTTATTCTATACAAAGCTAGCATTTTCGAAAGCATATATGGTATACACGCCATTGCTGGTACTACGAGTATTTCTAGAAGGATGCATCCATGATAACACTCTGAATAACAGACTTAAGAATGTCTCCAAATGATTCATTATAGAGAGAAAGGAAATCTACTCCTCGTTGCGAAAGATGGTACATTTGTCGGTGTTGAAAGGTATTCGAGTTCGTAAGTCTGGCACACCCGGATGTGGCCATCCTTTCCCAATATTCGCTGTTGAAGATGAGTAGAAGATAACTAACTACTAAAACGGAGAGTAATATGGAAAGAATTTTATTAATTCTGCTTAACTGTCTGCTAACAACTTATTGCTTGCTTTTGGACCTTAAACCTTCTGTAAGTCTCTCTCTCTAAAAAGATTCGTGTAGAATAGTAGTTCTCATCCACATCAATATTCCAAGAAATTCTCCCCAAGTCTCATCTCGACTCTCTTCAGTTCAACCCAGTTGAGCATAGCCACGAATTTGTCTTTATAAAACAGTCAATCCCTCGCTGCCAGGCATTTTTACTAAGTCTTACTCCCCATAATCGGTGCATGTGAAGACCGTAATAAATCATAAAAATTAATAACTCAAACCTAGTCGTACCAGCAACCGATGATTAAGAAGAGCATGCGTATAACCCATACCATCCCTTCCCCAGTCGATGTCATAAAGTCCAACCCATTAACATCAATCGAAATCCTTAAAAAGGCTGACCAATTCCTACCCTCAGGCTTTTAACATGGACATTACAAAGTCAAAAAATAAAGTCCTAAGCCTTTCCTCGCCTGATAATAAAATTGAAAATCATTGGCACCACCTCTCCAAAGGGATAGAAGACCGAACAGAGAAATCTAGTCGAATTGGCCAAAAAACGCCTGCAGGTCAGAACAGACAACCAAGAAAGGTCGACCCTTCCTGAATGCATTCGCCGTATGTAACCCTGGCTAAATCGATAATCCGCCACGGTCCTCATCCATAACGAAATCATTCCCCAACAAAGCACGATCACATCGCTAAACCCAGTACTCCAACTAAATCTCCAACTAGTTCCAGCTCCAACTCCATCTTTCAGGATTTGCTTTTTGTTTTTCTGATTCTCTAGAATTCCAGCATCTGAACTCGAGATGCACTTGGGTTTTTGGTCATTATAGCAGTTCCTTAGCACAATTGATGAACTGATGATGATGATGATGGTACTCCTTGTTGGCGTGGTACCTACCACTGGTTGCAGTGCAAAATGCGGAAAAAATTGCGACTTCTGGCGGATTCCCAAGTCCAGGCTAAAGATGTGACCAAACATCCAAACCGATAAACCACGAACACACTATGGCACTGCACATTCTCCATTCACGGCAGACTTGTCGGTTCCAATTTCCATAGAGTGCAGCAGGATGATATGGCTTAGGCTAGCCTCTGGCATGTTAACACACTTTGAACCGAAAGCTAGTTCAACGATTTCAACTGGATTCTGTGGCCAGGTTTTATATTTTCTATTTTCTATTTTCTTTTTTTTTTATCGTTTTCGTAAGAGATGGTATAGCACAACGAATAGGATGGAACACGACCGGGACCGATGACTAGAATGACAGCCACCAAGTGGTAAAGGTGACGCCTGTGGGTGCGAAAACCAGAAATCTATGCATGATGTGCGCGCATAAACTCGCGGACCAGATTGAAATGTATCCTCGTGCCTCTTAGTGGTCGTCGTAGTCAGAGTCAGAGTCAGAGTCGTTGTCGTCGTCATCGTCATCGCCATCGCGTTGTCGTGCTATGTAGTGTCCCCGAGGTGGTTTTGTCTTAATCTTAATTCATTTGCAGCAACATTGATGCTGTTCCCAACGGTGAGCGAAAAAATAAAATTGGAATCACCTTTGTGGAGTGCATTAGGAAGGTGTTAATGGCGCAGAGATTCTTTTCGAGAGTCAATGTGGATTGGAATGCTGGCCATAGGAATGCGGATCAGATGTCAGTTAATTGGCTTAGGGTGTATGGTGACATTGTTGTCGTAGATTTATGTCAAATTAACTTTTCAATCAACTGAGATCTGGATTGAGGAAGTGAACTCGAATTGGAGGTTCAATAAATAACATTGATTTCTGTATAAGCGACATCTGTTGGTAAGTGCTTTTAAATAGGTTTGTGGCTGGGCTAATGATCATTTGTTTCATTTACTATTTTTAGAATGTTACAATTTTCAAGGCCTGTTTTAGGAGTTTAAAGGAAATTTTTCACACAACTTTGTCAAAGGAACTTAGATTTTAAGAGCTAGTGGCCGTATTCTGTTGGTATTCATAGGTAATAGCCACATAAAATGGTTGTCGGCTGTCTTTGTATTGTACATCCACGTTTCTATCATCTACATTCCAACTTAGAACTCAAGTATAATTGGACAACATCAGCAAATATATGAGCGCTGTAGAATTTGACAAGCCGAGGAAGCTCATTTACATACAGTGAAAATAACACTGATCCAAAAATGGATCCCTGGGGCACCCTTGAGGAACAGCAAGAAAAGAGGACATGTGCACACATTTCTGACGTCCTACTAAATACTCGTAGGAATGTAAAAGTTGATTTGCGCCAAAAGAAAATCCTAAATCATTCCTCAGTTGTTAATGAGTACCAAATGATCAACAGTGTCGAACGCTTTTGCGAAGTCTAGCAATGTTAAAAATGCAGCACATTTACGAGCATTGTCTATAGCTTTGTGAATATCGTCTATAATAAGTAAACGCGTAGTTTTGCAGCTCCTTTTGGTACGAAACCCGGACTGGACGGACTTAAAAAGCTGTTATAAGGTGGGAATCTCCGCATCTGTTTTAAAATGAACTTTTCAGAACCCTATCGACAAGAAAAGCAAGATAGTAGTAGGTCGGTATTCAGGGGTAGCGCTGGAGTATTTTAGCATCGGATACTCACAGAAGTCTATCTATATTATGTAAAGCGGTCAAGGCTTGAATATCAAGCAAACCGATCTCACCCTCAAAGGGTTACATAGAACTTGAAGAAAACGACGGAGGAGCCTCCTCTGCATCACTAAGCCACCAAAATTGTTGGTGTTGCGGGGCAACATCCCTCATATCGTGGTGATGCTACGCACTACCGTGTGCGACGTCTCTGTCAGAGTTGAGTCGCCCATCCGCAGGTGTTCGAGCGACGTGGAAGATTAGCGACACCGCTAATTTGTCCTGGTTCAGCTCTTTTTTATCAGAGAAACGCCTCTGGAGGCACAAAGCCGTTAAAGCGAATGCTCTCGTGATGATATACAAGGTGTGTTCAGAAAATGACGGGAATTTTTAAATTTCGCGGGTTTGGAGAGTCCGATTGTCAAAATTGTTCATTGTTTACTTTGTCTGTGACAGCCGCTAAGGTTAGACGTGTTTTTATGAACTCGGCGATTTTCGTTTGTTAAAAGAAATGGATCAATGGATTTGTAACAAATTTTGTGTGAAATTTTAACAAAGGCCTATGGCGAGTCTGCTGTGAGTAAAACAAGAGCTTACGAGTGGTATAAGCGTTTCCAAGATGGCCGTGATGACGTGAAGATGACGACGGACGCCCCAGCACATCAATAACCGATGAAAACGTGGAAAAAGTGACAGAAATGATTTTGAATGATCGTCCAATCACAATCAGAGAAGTCGATGATGATGTTGGCATATCGATTGGCTCATGCCATGAAATTTTTTTGAATATTTTGGGTATGAAACGCGTGGCAGCAAAAGTTGTTCCAAATTGTTGAATTTTGACCAAAAAAGCGGCGAATAAATGTTGCTCAGGAGTCACTAAATGACGTCCCAACCTCCCTATTCGCCAGACATGGCACCCTGTGACTTTTTCCTATTTCCAAAAATAAAGAGAACCTTAGATGGTAGTCGTTTTACAAGCACAGATGGCATTAAAAGCGCATCGGTGAAAGAGCTAAAGGCTATCCCAAAGATCGAGTTTGAGAAGTGTTTCGAGGACTGGAAGTAGCGCTGGCACAAGTGCATACTATCTAATGGGGACTATTTTGAAGGCGACAACATTATTGTAGATGAATAAATAATTTTTTTTTCAAAATGCCCGTTATTTTCTGAACACACCTCGTACCTAATTGGGGTAATAAGCCCCGGAGATCAGATTGTTCTTCAAGGTCATTGCTCTAGGAATATGCCTACGAATTAACTTAATGACGAAATTGTCCACACTAATTAGGTTCGCCTTATTTGGATAGAATTTTATGTACTCGGACCCTGGTGTTCTGTACAAGCGAAGGCAAGCCCTCGAAAATACTCGAATCTTTTCCATTAAACTTGCTCTCACATTAAACCACACGGGACATCCAAATACAAGCATAGGCCGGATAAGGGCCATGCAGCAGATTACCTGTACACTCACATCGAGTTGGCTGCTATAAAACAGTCTCTTTGTAAGGGCAAAAGCACATTTTGCTCTGACCAGAGCAACATCTATATGCTTATTAAAATACAAATATTGATCTAGCCAGATCGCAAGGTACCTGACTAAATTTCGACAAGCAAATGTTCGTCGGTGTTATCCCATGATCGAAAACGTTCGCCAATTCTTTCTGGTATCCGTAGAGGCCCCAGATAAAGGCGTCCTAAAAAGAATGGCTACCGACTTCTGAAAGTTAATCTTCAACTTCCAGTCATCGCAATATCGCTTAATCTTATCGAAGTCACGTTGCAACAGTGTATTTAGACCTCGATCTTTGGAAATAATTTATAAGCGATCAAATCGTTTGCGTACGTTATGTCATGATGAAGCGAGCTCACAAGATCGTAGATGTTGAACAGGATCGGCGAATTAACCGCACTTTGTTGCAGACCATCTGAAGCCGTGGTTTACTTATGCCCAGCCTGTTCAACTTGAAGAATAGTCCCTCTAACCATATGGTGTTGAACGCTTTCTCCAAGTCGATCAGGCAGCCATCCCTGAATTGTTTCTTGTTTTTGTTCCGCTGAATATTAGATACCAGTTTGGATGCGGCATGTGAGATATCATGTCCCGCCTTAAAACCGAAAGATAAGAAAGATGAGTAGACGCTTCTTCATGCGTTGGCCGGACACTCACGAGGATCTGCTCTGGGGTGTAGCCATTACATTCCAGCAATTGTCGCAGAGGGTGGTACCGCTTATGGTGGGCATACTTACGTCTCCAATAAGCGCTTCGATATACCTGGTGCAGGTACTTAATACTTGTAAACCCATGTCTGTGTGGTATCAAATTTTGATACCAACTATCTATGGAAGCCGTAACTAAAAACCCAAGCAGTTGCAATGCCGGTCATTGATTGATTTCCAATCAACTTTTATTTCTGTATATCGAGACCTAAACAATGCTCAGTGAGCTTCGCCATCTGACTCTTTTATTTGACGCCTTGTCGACGAAGACACCTGCGTCACAGCGAGAAGGATTCCTTTAGACGGCGTGTCCATAGACCAAAATTTAAAGAAGTGCTGGTGGCCAAAGTACGTACTATGCCAAAGACCATTTCTTCAGACCATGATATGAATTTCAAAGGGTGGAAAATTCATCAGTGCATCTGAAATACGGTCAGGCTCGACCAGAAAAGCTTCCATACAGCCGAGGCAAGCCGTTTTTTGGCAGGTGTTTTTCTCGAGGAGGAAGGCTATTCAGGACGATACCCAGCTTCGTTAGATAAACTGCTGGTTAGGCTTTTAACCAGTTGATGAGTCAGGTCAGTCAGTGTTGCGGGACTTCTTGTAATCCTCCCGTTTGTGACCATTAGAAGTTGGTTTAAAGATTTCAGTTTAACAATAAAAGAGATTAACTTTTTTTTTTTTACTTATAATACAAGTTAGTATTTACTACATTTACCTTATTTAATTTTAGGAAGCGAAGAAAGACTTGGTATACATATACTCGTACTTAAGAATTTTAACTTTATTTTATTTAATTTACTTTTTTAAAAGCGCGAAAAACACAATGGTGTGAAAAGGCAGAAGAATTTCCTACCCCTTTAAGATGGCTTATCGTGCTAAATTTGTTCTTTAAGCCCCACATTTCTTTTTTTGTCCACCATTTCCCCTTTGCGTTTTGGCACTGTTTACAAAAGTCAACTTCCTTTTTCTCATGAAGTGAACAATTTCTGCAAATTTATAATTCACCGGCTGCTGATTGCGATTAGAATTCCCTGCGCAAACCACAAACGGACGCAAGTCTTTATCTGACAAAAAATGGAGCTGTTGTGAGTGTTAAACAAAGAGTCTACCACCATGAACCATAGCAGTATAGACAGAGGCTCACCACTCCGCAACCAAAGTTTTGTTTATTCACTTACTTACTTAGTTAGGTGGCGCTACAATTCGGGGTGAACCACAACTAAAAAGACTCCCCAGTCTGTAGTTAACTGCCTCCACTTGTACACTCCAAGTCGGTTGAGGTCCCGTTCTGCAAACTTCTGGAATATACCTATACTGTCTGGGCCATAGCATTGGTGTCCATCCGCTCTACTTGTCCTAGCAACTGATGCGTAATTTTCTGACTAGGCCGATGAGTCTTTTCTTCCAAAGTCTAACAATGCAAACGTGACCGAATGCTTCTCGAAGAATTTTACTCTCGAAACGACTGATGATATTTTCATCCGCTTTCAATAGAGTAAATGATTCGGCACCATGAATTGGGACCGGGATGATCAAGGTCTTATATAGACCCTCCTTAGTTTTTCCGGATACTAACTATTACTCAATTGCCTTCTCACCCCAAAGAAACAGCGATTGCCAATAGTGATTCTTCAATTTATTTCTTCGGAGGTCTTGTTCCCAGAACTTATAGCAGCGCCGATATAGACAAGGTCTCTTACTACTTCGAAATTATAACTGTAGACTGTAACGCTCTGTTGTGTGTGTCGCTTCCTGTTGACAGCATGTACTCGGTTTTGCCCTCATTTGCCGCTAAACCCATTTTGTCAGCTTCCGTATCAATACTCGCGGGTGTACCGGTGACAACCCTCTATGTTCTTTCAATTACGTCGATATCATCAGCGTACGCTAGTACAGGGTCTTCCAATAGGGATTTCCGAACTTTGACAGTTGATAGCGGCCATATTGTTGAAGCTAAATCTGTCAAATTGGCTGCCATTTATTCAGTCTGTTTTGCCAAATCACCATGGATGGGCATAGCGTTCAACAACACGTGCAAATAATAAAATTGTTTTATCAAAATGGGTGCTCTATTCGGGCAACGTTCTGCACGCTTCACCCATTTTACGCTCGCCATAATCGTCCTACCACCTACCAAGAGGACTAGTCGCTGTGTGGTGGATAAATTTGAGTCCACTAGTTCAGTAAACGATAAACCAACACCCGTGCGTCGACGAAATGCAAGATCTGCCGAAAACACCGCCCCTGTCCGTTAGAGTATGCCGGAGAATCCGAGGCAGTCAATTTCACGTCGCTCACAAGAACTCGGTCTTTCGCAGACCGTAACTTGGCGAATTTTGCGCCGTGACTCGGGCCTGCACCCGTACAAAATTCAACTCACCCAGGAGCTGAAGGTAAACGACCGTAGACAACGCTGAATGGGCTCTGGAGCAGTTGGAAACTGACCCTAATTTTTATCGAAAAATCATCTTCAGCGATGAGGCCCATTTCTGAATGAATGGGTACATCAACAAACAAAATTGTCGAATTTGGGACGATACCAATCCACATGAGATCCAACAGCGTCCAATGCATCCCGGAAAAGTCACTATTTGGTGTGAATTTTGGGCTGGCGGCGTCATCGGTCCATATTTATTTGAGAGCGACATTGGCCAGGCCATTTTTTCTTTCTTTCTTTCCGTTCCAATCTTTAAATTTAAATAAAACAAAGTGTGCGTGAGATATCATCGGACATTTTTATTCATTTCAAAGGTCTATTGATGCAATTATGTATAAAATACTATATAACATCGTTCAAATATCCGCCGCGGCTTCTCTGTGTGGCGCGCATCCGAAATATCCAATTTTCCATGACTCTAGCGCATAAATCCGGCTGAATGTGATGGATGGCATGGGTTATGTTGGCTTTGAGGGCCGCTGTGGTTTGTGGTTTATTCGCATAGACCTGCGGCTTCAGAAAACCCCACCAGAAAAAGTCTAACGGAGTCAAATCGGACGACCTCGGTGGCCAGTTCACATCACCTCCATGTGAGATGACCGTGCCCTCGCTCGTGCAGAATTTCCAATGTGGCGTGGGCTATGTGATACGTAGCGCCAAAGAATTTTGTACGGGTTCAGGCCTAAGTCACGACACAATTTTTGTCAAGTTGTGGCAGAGTTCTTATGAGCGACGCGAAATCGACTGCCTCGGATTCTCCTACACACTTTCACGGACAGTGGCGATGTTTTCGGCAGATCTTGCATTTCGTCGACGCACGGGTGTTGGTTTATCGTTTACTGAACCAGTGGACTCAAATTTATCCACCGCACTGTGAATAGTCCTCTCGGTAGGACATTATGGCAACCGTAAAATGGATGAAGCGCGTGGAACATTGCCCGAACAGAACACCCATTTTGATAAAACAATTTTATCATTTGCACGTGTTGTTGAACGCTATGCCCGTCCTTGGTGATTTGGCAAAACAGACTAAATAAATGACAGCCAATTTGACAGATTTAGCTTTAACAATATTGCCGCTATCAACTTGACAGTTGAAGTCTCTATTGGAAGACCCTGTAGAAGGAGCACAATGGACTATTTCTTTATCTGAGTGCTCTGTTCCGTCAGAAAAAAAGTAGTTTTCTGTAAGGGAGATTTTAGCACACCGTTTTCCGGGTGTCGCCTGCCCATAATTTTGTATATTGAGATCACCAACAAAAAATATTTGCGTATGAGGATACAGGTTTTTGCATTAGATCAAAAAGGATATCGAACTCGTTAAAAGTTGAATTGCTATACAGTTTGGGCCATTGTGAATAAAGCAGGGTACCTATAGTTTGATTACGAAGATGGAGTTTTAACCACACGAAGCTGAATTCCGTCATGGGAAAGAGGTCACATTGTGGTTTAGTTAGTTAAGCTTCCTCACTGCATACCTGCATAAATGGCTAGATCGCAGTAGGAAAAGTCAGTTTCAGTTCTGAGTTCGGACGCAGTTTTAACTCATGGATTTGCCAATTTTTAGGGGTGTCTAACTAATTTGTCTAGTATCCGGCTTCTTCAGTGAAATCGTACTTTGGAATTCGATTCAGAATTTGATGCACGTTCTACGTCATGATCTACTAACTTACCTGTGAAAGCCAGGTTCGGGTTCCGTAAAGGAATCACTGTTTTCCAAAATAACTAAAACCCAAATGTTAATTTTTAAACAAAGAATTTTTCACATTTTTATTGGAGTAACTACCAAATTAACTTTGTTATTTGTTTTACATTTACAAATCTACTTTTACGTTTATTTTAAGTTTTTTTTTTTTTTTATATTTTAATTATGACCATCATAATAAAGTGACACAATGAAACACTTCTTTCTATTTTTTTTTTTCTTCACACTAAATAAGATTTACCATATATATATCATATATAATAAAATATTTATATATTTTATTTTTTACATAATAAAATTAAATACGCAATATAACGAAACATTTAAATGTGTGACTTTAGAAATTAAAAAAAAAAAAATATAATCAAAATCAAAATCATTCTATAATTAAATTTAAAAAAAAAAAGGCAGTAAATGTGAATACGTACGTTGTTTTCGAAATGTTTTCCTTTTCGAAAGAAATACAAAAACAAAAAAAAAACAAAAAAACTATTTAATGAGTATGTAAGAATTATAGAAGACGAAATAGATTTCTTTTTCGTTTCAATTAAACCATAAAATTAAAATCACAATAAAATAGACTTGAAAACTTAATTACATAAAATCCTTTAAAAAAAATAAAGAAATAATGTTGGGGGGAAAGATGTGTGGGTTTTTGTTTTTTCATCATTCTTAAGTTTTTATTAATGTTTTTTTTTTTATTTTGTAAAATAATACAATACATACTCGCATCGTAATGACATTTTAACTTGAGTAGAAAATTGATGATAATTATTTTGTTGTTTTATGAAATGTGAATGCAAGACAAAATGTATCTATTTGTGTGTAGTGCAATAACAATCTTAATAAACGAAGACACAGGTTACATTGAAAAATATTTCTTTTCATTTTAAGACTACAGATACAACTGTCAGTTGTCAGTTGTCAGTTGTCAGTCATCTGTCAAATTCAAACTCAACTGAAAACGACTAACAGTTTTTAGTACAAGAAATACCATATACTATAGTTTAATACAATACATAGCTGCAGTTTTGTTGTAGATTTTTGGATTTATCTTTCAAAAAAAGAGTCTAAATGCGCTTAGACTCAATTTGAAGAAAATTTCGTTACAAGCTATCAGATATTCGAAAGAAAGTTCTTGAATTTCCAAAATTTTCCGTTTTTTTTTTGTCTTTTTGGTTTTGCTTATAAATAATGATTTCCTTTTAATCATAAAATTTCTTTCGATTTTGTTCCAAGAAAATCAACTATCTAGCAATGAGGTTTGGATATTGAATTTAATTGCTTGGAATCCCTGAATGCTGGTGTATGGCTTACGAGAATCATATCTCACGGATACCTTTGTCGTGGTGGTTTTTTTTTTTTTTTAATTTCCTCTAGTTCTTTGTGTCAACAATTTTTTTTAGTACAAATGCAAAAGAGGTTTTTCACGAATTCGTTGTTAGCCAAATGATGTTAATGGTGGCAATGATGACGATGACGATGACGGTGAAGAGAAGGGATTTATTTTTTGCGCCAATTATCCTTTGGAAGGTAGTGCACCCTGGCTGTTCCACATTGGAATGAGGAATGACTGCTAGAGAGGAGATTGTAGGGCTTTGGAGCGGATTTCTTTATTTTCAAATGCACTTATTGAATTATGTCGGTTGGATGCACGTTTATAATGGTATCTGCGATATTGTACTTCGTGGGATTGTGTGGGATGATGATGTTTTTTTCGTTTGTTTTTCTTAAGTTAGAGATGTCGTCCTAGTTGGTGTTGTATGTTGTTCTCATAGCGATGAAAGAGGAAGGCTGCAAGTACACAAGAAGAATACAAAATGACTTAATTAAAATTATTTTGAAAAAAATGAGGTGAGAAAGCATAAAGTGGAAAGTTTCAGAATATGGTTTGGTACTTTTGCGGGAAATGATCGTTACCAAGAATCACGATGGTGCGATGACTTTTGAAGTAAATCTAGCAGTGAGGAGGCATAGAATTAAGTTAAGCTATAGCCTACTTCAAGCATATTCACTTAGGCCAAAGAAGGTACAGGCACTCAATATTCTCACACCTGGAATTGCTGGCCAGAGGGTTATGAAAATATCAGACTTGATTAAATAATGAACCATTTGGTGCTTGTTGTAAAATTGAGGAACTTTTTGAACTTTATGTCGGACAGGTCTCTTAGATTACGAGGGTAGGCCCGGAAGTACCCGACCTGATGTATAGATGGCCGTTGATTTTTTTTTTTAAAAGAATGACTATTGCAGAAAGTACCAGCTTAAATTTGAAGTTTGACGACGCTATGTTGTTTCGTATTAGTTCGGCACCCATCAATAGTGAACGCTCTCAATGAATTTTTAAATATGGAAAAGATTGGTCATCGTTATGATTTTTATTGTTGTTATAATGTTATAATGACTAGGAAATTGAGAGCTTGGGAGGGCATTCCACAAGCGAGTTGTTCGGCTTAGGAACGAATCACGATATTTCAGAGTACGTCCGAAAGTGGGCTTGAGGGTATACTGATGAGCATTCTTAGCGATACGGGTGTTACGGTTAAAGGTTTGAAGGGGCGGAATGCTACTGACGATTTCTATGGATCACTGACATTTCGAGACATTTCGTCGGTGTTCGAGGGTGTCCATTGACCGAGTGATATTGGTATCAGCTATGAGTTTTATCGCACGGTTTTGAATCCGGTCTAACAGATACAGAAATGTCTCAATGACCAGATGTGAGCAATGTACTCCAATTTTGGACAAAGGAATGCCTTATATATTGAGGCCAGATCAGAAGGGGAAAAGTACATCGTTTGAGTAGACATTTGGCGACATCGAATATGTGGTCATTCCAACGTAAGTTGTCATTAACACACACACCGAGAATGGAAAGTTTTCCGGTTTCAACGATGCAAGTGCCATTCATGGATAACGACTGGGTATTTAAATTTCGCTTTAACGACAGCAGACAGCATTGTGTTTTGGAAGCATTAAATTCCATTCTGTTGATAGTTCCCCAATTTGTTATGCTGTTGATATCGGAATTTAATGAGCTTAACATACGCTGCCGTTCCCGTTCTACAGCAGAAGAGCAGAGACGTGAGTCCGGAAACGAATATGAAAAGCAGAGAGTACTCTGTTGGATTAGAAGTGGCAGATAAGAGATCACTGGTAAAAATTAAAAAGAGTGTCGGAGACAGAACGGAGCCTTGGGGCACACCAGCATTTAATTTGTGAATATAAGACTTGAAACCATGTAAGACAACTTGAATTGAATGTTTCGAAAGGTAGGTAATTCCTAATCCATTGAGGAAGAGAGTTATCGATTCCAAAAACACGCATTTCCGACAAAAGAGTTTGATGCCAAACTCTGTCAAATGCCTAAGAAATATCAAGTGCAACTATCTTACTTTCGCCAGATTGATATACGCTTTGGTTCCACTTTTCGGTGAGACATGCCATCAAATCACCAGTGGACCTGTTGCTACGAAAACCATATTGCCGGTCATTGAGAAGTTTTCATGTTTCGAGATATTTCATGAGCTGAGGGTTTATCAGCATTTCCATGACCTTGAAAAGAAGGGACGTAAGTGCAATTTGTCTGTAGGAGGAGAGAGAAGATTCGCCGTTTTTAGGGACGGGCTGGACAAATGCTGTTTTCCATCTACGCGGAAAGGGTCCTAGAGAGTAGGATTGATGAAAAAGCTTACGCAGTGGTTTTGAATACCTCTTCAGAAGAATGGGGCCTGCGGATTTATGTATGTTGAGATCTTTAAGTACTCTTGCTATTACACGAGTGCGAAAGTGGATACGTCCCATTGAAGATTCGACGTACTCATGTGTAGGCGGAGAAAACGCACAATCTGGAAGTGTTGCGCTGGCCGCAATGTGTGCAGTACGCAGATTGGCCTTGTCCAAAGAGCTGAGAGCTGGAATATCATTGTAAACGAGCGTTGGGATGGATGTTTTTGACAAACGACCAAAAGCTTTTACTACCTTTGGGACATTGTAGTATTTCTTGCCTCAACTTTTGGTCGTACTGAAATTTCACACGCTTAAGAAAGGCGTTGCAGTCATTCCTGGCTCGTTTAAACTTTTTTCGATTTTCCTCTGTCGGATTGCTCTTGAAGGAACGAAAAAAACATTTCTCTAACCCTGACAGACTCTTTATAGCTCGAGTCGTACCATGCCCTTTCTTTTAGTTTAATACTCTTCATCCGATGAGGGATAAAGGATCTCATTCCAAAGGGAATGGTGTCTGTAATCCGATCAGCGGCGGTATCCACGTCGTTATCGAGAAAACATAGCGACCAGTTTCCCAAAGAAGGTGATGTGATACAATACTTTCACTTGAAAGGCCTCAATCCAATCGACATTAAAACGGAACTGGATTCTATTCTGGTGGAGTCTGCTCCTTCGTTTACAACACTAAAATATTTAGTGGTAGAGTTTAAGCGAGGCCGTACAAGTTGCCAAGACGAACATCGCACTGGTCGACGAAATGAGGTAAGTTCTCCCAGAAATGTTGCAAAAAATCCACAAAATGGTATTGGATGACCGTCGATTGAAAGTACGTGAACCAGCAGATATGGTTGGCATTTCAAAAAGCGCTGCACGTCGCATGTTGACTGAAAAATTGGACATGAGAAAGTTGCGATGTGTGCTGCAAATACTCACAATGGAACAAAAACAGCGTTGTGAGGATTTTTCAATCGAGTGGTTGGCGAAGTTTCACAGCAATAAAGCCGAGTTTTTGCATCGATTCATAACCATAGATGAAACATGGGTCCATCACTTCACACCCGAGACGAAGGAACAGTCAAAACCATGGATTCAAAAGGGAGAATCGGCTTCAAAGAAGGCGAAGGCAGTTCCATCTGCAGGCAAGGTTATTGCGTCAGTTTTTGGGATGCACGCTGGATAATTTTCATTGATTATCTTCAGAAAGGAAAAACAATGAACGACGTGTATTATGCGAACTTATTGCAGCGTTTGAAAGATGAAGTCAGGAAAATTCTGTTGCACCGGTTCACAATTCCGTCATCGCAATGGCCAAAATTAATGAGTTAAAGTTCGAATTGCTTCCTCATGCATCCTATTCGCTAGACTTAGCCACCTCGGATTATTTTCTATTTCCGAATTTGAAAAAATGGATCGGTGGTAAAAGATTTGCCAACAGTAAAGAGGAGGAGTCTGCGGTTAATGCCTGGTTTAAGAAGCTCGACGATTCTCACTATAAACAGGGTATCGAAGCTATTGAACATCGCTGGGAAAAGTGAATTGAACTAAAAGGAGACTACGTATAGAAATAAACATATTTTTCTCCATTTTTTTTGTGTTTTCTTTGTTAGGTCGGGTACTTCTGGGATTACCCTCGTATCTAAGAAGAAAAAACACAGGTTGGCTTTTCTTCTAATAGAGAAAGGAAGGTATCTGCACATCATATGAATAGATTTCTAACAGAAATCGTTTAAAGGTCTCCTTTCATAATGATCACTAGGATGCCGAGATGTGATCCTTTCAGAATTAAGAGACTTTTTGAACGTCTATAATCCAACTTAGGCTAGATTTGTCTACTCCAATTGCGGATTATGCTTTCTGAAGAACTGCAATTGGCCTTTAGTTTGAGTATGAGATTACATATAGCATGTAGGACCATAAATTGTTATTAGGAAGAACTGGGTTCCATTATTTTCCTAAATAACCAGAAACTAAGGCATCCAATAAATTGATCTCTAGTATCGGGGCTTAATCCAAGAGAAAGCTTCATTGGTTCCCAAAATTTCCCTCTGAGATGCACTAGTGGGATGAGAAGCGAAAAGAGATACCCAGTAAAAATTATTTAGAGAATACTCACTCATTTGATTTGATTTCGAGGCGTACATAGACACACATACTCAATATAAGGATATTAGTTCTCGCCAAAACATTAGGAAAGGAGCGATGTAGTCGATGTTTTGGCCTGCTTGGATGCTGGTCTACTTTGAGATAATTTTCAGGGGATTGTCAGCACCGGCTACCATCTATAGAGTCCAGATAGGAACTCAGGAAGTATGTTTAGTGCGGCTTTGATGGTAGTCCTCAGACATCGCTGATTCATAAGAAAACTGATTGTTGAATTTTTTCTAGTACTGTACTGTCTGTCTGCTTGCTGTCTAAGGCTGGCCACCAAATTGTAATGCCATACAATAGTTTCAGTCTAACGACCAATGTGCTGATCTAATGAGTAAATCTAGGCATTCCTGGATACTTCGCTTCCGATTCTATTTACTATCCAAAATCGTTCTAAAAGTTTTTTTCCGTTTGCCAAAATTTATTGTAGTTGAATTCAGGATAGAGTGGAATTATAAATAGAATTCTACATTTCCTGGAAAGGGGCATCAAACCAGTTTTATTAGGCTTTACACACAAGCCACACTTTTGTGTCCAGTTGAGTCTTTTTAGAGCAGTTTGCATTGGGTTGCGTGGAGGTCTCAGGGGTTTTATTCTGTAATGTCACAGCCTTTTTTTTTTCAAGAAATCTAAGTGGTTTATTGTCTACCATGTTCGAGAGTCTAGGACTTAGCAATGTTGCTGCTTCGATGTTTTTGAAGGCATCTTCAATGTAGTTCCTCTAGGCCATCATAGACTGAAAGTTCTTTCAATTAGGAGTACTGATGAGTGGTAGACAGTTTCTACTCATTTTCTCTAACAGCATGCGTGTTAAGACATCGAGAGCGGGGTTGGATTGATGCTCTGACAAAGATCGATGTCAATAAATCTTTCCACATTAAATTTGCAGAAGGAGAGATAACAGGCTGATATATCTTAAGTTATTGGGAAGGACTTCGAAGCTTTTTCCTGCTGTAGGTATGAAACTACCGACTCATTGCCAAGTTGTTCTGCATCCTCAAAATCTTTGAATTCATCATTTATGAGTACAATTTGTGCCCGAGAGCAAGGAAAATAAGTTGATGTAATTGCTACAGCCATCAACACTTCCTTTGATAAAATCGCACACAGGTTCAATTTAAATTCAACTCATTTGGTTTTCAACCAGGGCTGCCCTCCTGGCTTGAGTTCTACTTATAAGAACACTACTATCTAGTCCATTTTCGTTCTCGCTTATCTGAACCAAATAAAGACAGTTCGGGTGTCCCACAAGGCAGACACGTAGGTCCATTAATTTTCATTTTGACTATCAATGATGATGACCGATTCAAACTGCTTGGTCTACATTCTTTAGAAAATGTTGTGGGTCCGTCGACAATCTCTTTATCCACGAGCTCTTAATCGGCAAATTCGACTGTCCCACTCTGCTTCTCCAGTCTTCTTTCAATTAAGGTCTGCCCCCCTTTTTCGACCGCATAATCATCGAACGACCCTTTGTGTTGTATGCTGCTAATAGAATACATCATATGTTTCATTTCCAATGTAGCAGAACTACTCAATCACCTCTCCCTACCCTGAACTTCGCCATTATTTAGTTTTGATTTTGGAATAAGATCAGTTTGTAGTGAACTTAGTTGTCCCAGTTGACCCGGAATATGAACTACGCGTAAAAAGCCGTTTAGAATGATTGCTAGCCATGAGAAGCCAACCTGCTCCACTATATAGCTGTTGGGTTGGATGTGAGAATTTTACTTAGTTTCTAGGTTTCTCCTCTTACTCCTCTAAATTTTCCCTAAAGCGCCTCTTTTTTAAATTTGTAAGTTTAGTATTCCTTGCGTCCTAAGATTCACCGTTAAAAACTTTTCTGTTGACATACATAAGTCCTTCTCGTCTTAGATCTTGAATGGTATTATAACATTCTACAATGTCAAAGTGGTGTCAGCTTGCATTTAGGTGCGTTAATGGACACGGGTCTGCGAATGCCTTGTTGTATACTGAAGTCAAAGAGCCGATCTGCCGACAACGCTGCCAACGTGCCATCAGAGGTGCCGGAACTGACTTGTTGGGTTTCACCTGACCAACCTCGTTTGATGAAGAGTGCCGGCCAGCACATTAAGGTATACAGGAAATATTTAAAGCGGTGCTGCAACGAAGGACGAGAGCCGTTCGTGAGCTCTACGAGCAGAAAAGACGGAAAGAACATCCGCTTCTCCGGAGAAGAACAAGAATACAAGAAGAGCGCGATCGAAGATATTCAGAGGTTGTACTCCAGGGATAATTGACGGAAGTTTTACCAAAAAGTAAAAAGAACGTGTCAAGGCCAGAAGACCCGTACAAAAATCTGTAGAAATGAAGAAGGAAACCTTGTAGTTGAGTCACAATCGGTGCTAAGAATATAGAAAAACAATTTTTGCAGCCTGCATAACGGCGACAAAGTCCAACATCCCACTGTCAAGCGGAATAGACCATTCAACTTAACAATGATAGCCAAAGCTACCGTTCACCTAATCAAAATAAAGTAAGGACAGCAATATCTAATCTAAAATCCAACAAATCAGCTGGACCAGACGGCTTACCGGCCGAGGTATTCAAAGTTGCTGAAAATGACTTTGTGGAGAGCATGCACCAACTCCTTTTTCGGATCTGGTCAGAAGAGTGTATTCCTGATGAATGGAATATCAGCATCGTTTGCCTGATCCACAAAACGGAGACTCCCTCAATTGCGTCATCTATAGAGGCATAAGTTTCCTCAACATCGCATACAAGATCTTATATGCCATATTGTGACACCCTTCGACAGCAAACTGATGGGCCCTATCATAGCCGTTATACTATAGATCAGAAAACTCCACAATCGACCAAATCTTCACATTACGGCAGCTATATAGACAATTGAGAACGCTAGCTGCTCCGCCAAGACCAAGAAAACTCGGTTCCATCATTGTAGCGAAGATATGCCTCTGGAAACTTAAGAGACATGTCCATTTAAGTGCTGCCATGCTTTGACTGCATGTTGCAGAATTACTTCTTACTTTTTCTGAGCCACCTTTACCTAAGGCAATCAGGATTCTTGATCGGATTTCATTCACTATAGTCCGCAGTGTTGCGTGTATTGAATTTCATCCGCTATCATAGTATGAAAAAGCGTTGGACTAATTGCTCAACCTTAATGTACCTCAAATTTTTGACAGATCGATCAAATTTAATTCAATTACAACGATTATCCGACCGCGGAGAATACCGTCAACATTTCCGTTCTAAAAATCATTAACCTTCCAACCAAATCCTCACAGAATTTCTTGTTTATCCCCAATTTCGAAGGCAAGACATCAAGAAGTCAACATTCGATCCTCTCAATTTCGTCTTAAAATCATTTCCCGTTTCCACTGATTACCTGTTGAACTTGTACCCAATCAACTTCGGCCGAAAGTTCACCACCAAGGATGCAGCACTCTTAAGTAATTTAACCGAAGCAAAAGCTGGATGAAAAGGTTGACTACCTCGCCTTCAAAGATACGAATAACGCAACAGAACATGCATTTTACCAAATTACATAACGAGTGTAACAATCGCGGCACACGTTCATATAACCAGTGTTGACAATAATCTGGTTGAGGTAGAGGAAGATCAGTGTTATACTCGTACCTTCTCAATCGTCAAGACGTAACCAGTTCCCGGTTGCCTGGTTCCAATAACCCAACCGAATCCACTTCAAGTGCTTTGCTATTTTTCACCGAGAATCGCATAAATCTCGTCCAGCAGGTTTCGATTTTTGTTGTTGTGGTTGTTGTTGTTGTTGTTGTTGTTGCCCTCTCTCTCTCTTCTTACTCAGATTTATTTGCCATTTTGTACTGTGGTCCAGCGCAGATCGACTTGATCTCGTCCTCGTGTCCTTTATACACCGATTCGTAGGCTCCAGCTAAATGTACGGATATATTAGGAGTACTCGTACGTACGTAGGTGCAAACACCACCGCTATGCACGCATTACAACCATAATATGTATACCTTCGATGTTACCTGCTGATTTTGTTGTTGCCCTTGTTGATGGTTGGTTAGCTGGCCAAGTTGGAAGTCTATCTTTGGTTTATGCAATGTTGCAATGTTCCTTGTGAGTACTACCATAACTACGACAAGGGTTCAATACCTGGCTTAGAGTTCACTCACTCACTCACTCAGTCACTAACTAACTAAGTAACCGACCAAAGTACTCAAAGTGTTGTGCTTGTGAGTAGTGGTTGTGTTGGTCGTTTTACCCATTTTTTCCCCCAAACATCGGGGCAAATTGAATTTACTCGTATCTGGAATTTTGCTCATCTCATGACCGGCTTCATGTTCATTAGGAACCGAGACTTGAGCTATTTTTAGCAACTGCAGAGAAATGGGACCAACCAAATGGACGGCAATGAGAACAAACAAACACAAAAGTCAAGACACAAGTCGGGTCACGACCAGATTTCACTACAAAAACACAAAAAAAGGATTCACAGATGCGAGTACGAGTATGTACATTCTGTTCCATGCTTTCTAGGGATACATACTCGTATGTGCTTACCTTAAAACTATTTCCATTTATTCTACAGATAGAGTGTCGCCTGTTGGCGATGATCGAAATGATGAATGTATAACTTCTTCTTTGACTTCTCTTTGGATGGCCTCAAGTCCCAAACTAAATTCGATAGACTGCGCGGTCGCGACAAGCGTCTGGTTTTCTTTTCGGGTAACTTGGAATCGCCGGATGTTCGACCGCCACTACGCGATGAATCTAAGGTACCTTCACGAGCACCACCCGTACTTGCACTTTTTGATAAAAGCTGATTGGTATTGTGGTTGTTATTGTTGCTGTTGCATTTGTTGACATCTTGCTGATGTTGTTGTAAAGGTTGTGGTTGCTGTTGTTGTTGTTGTTGTTGGAATTTTTGGGGTCCTTTGGGAGTTGTTGAGATCGGAGTTGTAGAATTGCTATCTGGTGTTAATTGTAAACTGCTGAGACTTTTGTATCTGAAAGAGAAAGAGGAAGAAAACAAAAAGTTAGATTTGTGTTTGATGTTTATGGACGCATATAAATATTTGAGGACAAGAGCTAGCTGAAATCAGAAGCTGAGCGCTAAAGTAGTAGATAGAAGACCAAAAGTGTGTTAATGTTGAAACCGATTGCAAAAGCAAATCAAACGGATTTCACCAGTGTTTTATGAAATGCCTCAACGTTCTGCTATCGGACCATTACTCTCGAAGCACACGTTTTTAGGAAATTTAACCTCATGTTTGGGCACCTATTTATCCCCGGTGCCATTGCTTTGGGGATAAATAAGTGGCGTATGGTGTCTATCAACTTTGTTTGCACAGGTGGATATGAAAACGGAATTCACCGGGTTCAGTAGGGAAAGATCCTACTTATCCTATTATGATTGTTGTCACATTTCCAAGGAGACCTAAATGCGTAATTTGGCTGTAGTTCCAGGTTTGTCCGCGTCCGTACTACTGCTCCATGACGTTTTTGATTCTTTTGCATGAGCACATGATGTTTATCGCCATTCTGCAGTTATTCTGCATCTAAGGCAGTACACGCGCATACAAATTTGATCTAAAAAACGGTGCTCTGCCTGTATCTTGTTCGCTAACTTATGTAGAGTTTTCTTTAAGAAGTTCTTGAACCATGGTGCCATAAACAAATTCTTCAGTGAGGTAGATAACATTGGTTACACACTCAAACTCTAACGCCTTCAACGATTAAGATGGCTACCTACTCGTGGTAGCAACCGATATGACTGAAGAAAATGAACTTTTTCAGGATGAATTCGCATTGCTGACTCAAGTTCCAGCCGAGGCTCAAAGAAGAAACCGAAATAAAAATAAATGGATCACTCAAATGCAAAACACCAAATTCTTAGCCTCACTAACGAGGTAATCCAAAATGGAGCGGCCTGTAACATGGTTCTAAGCTCCGAAAATTCAGCCAACCCGATAAGCGGCGCAGTAGCAATGCAGATACGTGGGAGAAATATGTACTCGTAGTATTAGTTCTAACTATAACTGTTACATATTTCAACAGCTATTAAGAGAAGTAGAAGATTGAGTCAAAATAGGGCAGGTAAGAGTGGCGGTTGGCCTACTTATTGGCCCGCTGTGATGCCACGTGGATCTATGATCCTCTTACTAATGGAAACAGTTTGAGCTTACGATGAAGCGTAGGAGACGGCTCACGTCTAAATTTTTTTAGATCGCTTAAGTCATTGCAGAAGAAAGCTTCTAAGTGAAGTTTTCTTCTCTGGGAGAGAGCTGGACATGTACAGGGAAGGTGGAGGATTGTCTCCAGGCGCCAATCCGTTTTGCGTGCTTGCCTATGAGGCAGGGTCTAGTGATGACACCTATGATATCGCTGATATGCTTCTAATTTAGAAGGATCAGACTCTTAGAGCGATTCGGATCTAGCTTTGGCCAGATCTGTTTAGCCGCTGGACATGTTGGTCCAACAGTCCACCTAAGGTCTGTTTTTTTATTGGCATCCAACTTTAATATTAATTTGCATGTAGCGATTCTATAGGAATAGGTAGAGTGGTTCCAATTTTGGCGAGTTCATCGGCCCTGGAATGTCTCTGTAGTGAAAGTTGGAAGGTTTAACTGCTCTGCCATCTCCATAAGAGATGATCGGCATTCAAGTTCGGTTTTTGAATTTAGTGAGACTGACTCCAGGGACTCGACTATTTAAAAATGTGCGGATATCCTTTGCAGATATCACGTTTTTCTTCATCCAGGAAAAATCGCCAAAATTTCCGCCTGCAACACGCTACAGTGCTTTGGAAGACGGAAACATAGGCTTAGATTTAGCTTCAGAGAAAACACCGCCACTAGGCCCGTTATCGGTTTTAGATCCATCTGTGTAGAAATGGATTGGCTTGTCCAATTTTTACTAGGACCTTTACAATTGTTTCTGTTAAGTGGAAAAGATGATATCCGCCAAGTAGATTTCGGCAGTAACAGTGATTGTGTTGCCGATGGCGTCTTCAAAAAAAAATACGGCATAATCATTCCTCCCGCGTGAACGCCGCACCACACAGTGGTTTTGAGTGGATGTAATGGCTCTTCGTGTAACACACGCGGATTTTCAGTGCCCCAGAAACGAAGATTTTGCTTATTGACGTAACCGCTTAAGTGGAAATGGGTCTCGTCATTCAAGATGATTTCCACACAAAATCGTCCTCTTCGTTGTTGAGATTGAGGATGGCTTTACAGTAATTCATACGCGACTGACGGTCAGAGGAGGCAATAACTGAAACACTTTGTACGGGGACATGTGTAAATCTTTCACTAAAATTTGCTGTAGGGTAAATCTGGTGATGCCCAATTGCATGGCCCGTGCGTCGTCTAGTTGATGTTTCTTCGTTCTCAGCGACATCGGCCAAACGATCAATCCGATGGCGGCGACGCCCTGTATGGTCTCCTGTAGTTCCAATCTGTTCGAGTCGAGTAGCTAAGCGCCGGAATGTTTGGCCAGTTGGCGCGACACGCTTAGGAATACACCGACCGATTATTGGTCAAAAACATTACACAATTGTTCCACGTTCTTGTGCAGTATAGCGCTCCAGTGCTTGTCTGTTTGTATATTGCAGCTGTCTAGTTCACAAATGTCAAATATGATTGACGTATGACGCCATTTGCAAAATTATACCATCTTCCGATCGGGTGATTAATTTTGCGCCACCTTGTATAATGGATGCTATACGGACGGTAACTATAATCTCGGAAGAAGCTATTCAGGGCAGGAGATGGAGAGGAACTGCAAAGAAATATGGTGCTGTAATAACACTGGACGTCAAACTGGGATGTTTGTCTCCCTTAGAGCAATGATGGTGCCAGGGTTATTATTTAAAATAAAATAAAGTTATTTTGAG
This sequence comes from Volucella zonaria, assembly GCA_963966105.1. Lineage (NCBI taxonomy): Eukaryota > Metazoa > Arthropoda > Insecta > Diptera > Syrphidae > Volucella > Volucella zonaria. The sequence continues at coordinate 170,596,782 of OZ014531.1, read as the reverse complement.
AAACGGTTCCTGCTCTTCGATGCCGACGATGGTGGAGTACCGCAAGAATCAGTACTAGGTCCCATTCTGTGGAGCATTATATATGATGGGGTTCTAGGACTTGAAATCCCAAACGAGGCAAAAATCATAAGCTTTGCCGTTGATATTGCAATCGTCGTGGCGGCGAAACACCTGGGAGAAATAGAAGACATTCGGAACGAATGTATCCGAAAAGTGAGACGGTGGATGGCAGTAGCCCGGCTAGAGCTCGCCGAACATTAAACGGTAGCAGTACTAGTAATTAGTAGCATGAAAAGAGCGACAATCACTATCAGGGTAGGCGATCAAAATACGAGTATAACGTCAATACTGGTGATCAGATACCTAGGTTGTGATGATCGACACTAGGATCGTTTACAAAGAACACCTTGTAAAAACGTGCGACAAAGCTGCTCGGGTGAGTGCTGCCTTATCCAGAGTAATGACGATTATTAAAGGAGCCAGACAACAAAAGAAACTAATTCTCTCAAGGATGGTGCAGTCCATAGTAATGCATGCGACACAAATATAGGCCAAAGCAGTGAAAACTAAGTTTTATGCAAGAAGGATTAACTCCGTCAACCATCTATGTGCGCTGAGAGTGGAGGATCTAGGATACCAACATCCAGCAACCCCTAGCTTCAGACAAAGATATCAAAAACAAATGAAAGATGGACCCATCGAGTTATACCTGATATTCAAAAATGGACGGACCGGCACAACGGACAAGTGGATTTCTATCTCAGTCAGGTCCTAGCCGGATATGGCTGCTTCCGAGTTTCTTTGAACAGATTTGGGCTTAGAGATTCATCTCTTGTCTGTTTAAATTGTGGAGAGGCCAGAGATGAGGCACAACACGTACTTTTTCAGTGTCCACGCTTTCGTATATAGTGTAAAGATCTGGAGGAAAGGATTGGAGAAATACCGAGCCCCGTGAAGATTATGAATCATATGTTAACATCAAGCGCAATATGGGATGCTGTGAAACAGATTGCAGCTATAGTCATGAAAGAAAAGTCTGGGAGAGCAACCAAACGCAAACGGCATCTTTCTTGGAGCAAAGAGCGGTTATGACTTTCGGCGGTTTCGTGGGGTGAGGCAAGGATGAGGATTCTTTGCAGAGGTCAGGTTTAGTGGGTCAGAGTCTCATATTGGCACCTGCACGGTGTGCAGTTATCCTGCTTTCCTCTCCGAAGACACTCGTAAAAGAAAAAGAAAAAAGTCCTGTATATAAGGGAGCCTTATATTAATGAGTCCTATACCTTAGCCCACATCAGTGAAAGCAGATGCGGCAACCTTTGTTTACCTTTTTCGTTGAATAATGCGCTTTAGAAGCCCAGCAAGGGTTGGTAAAAAGAATGATGTTCGACGGAAGAGTTTCTGCAGTGGAATCAAAGGTGACTCCTATGGACTATAGTGAAAATATTGTAAGCTATACTCCGACTATAGGATATTCCGAAGATAAGTCAGGGCTTAGGGTGAGCAATGCTCAAGTGGAATACTGACGTCATCTGCGGATATCACAAGTTCCTTTAGCTGAAGACGAATAAAGGAGGCCTGGTCCTCTAGGTTTGGAGCTGTGATCCGCTCAATCATATGAAAAAATCTGACGCTTTTAAACAAGCTTGTAATAGTGTGTCCGTCAGGAGGTGAGACCGATGAAATTATTTATCTACCGCGATTCTGACTTCAGCTACAGACTAAATATACGAAATTTTAAGAACTCACCTTATGTGAAACAATGGACTCTGCGGTTCCAGACTGCAATCCTTTCCATTAATGGCAGCGCTAATTGACGAATTACCGTTTACTAAATTTGGTGAATTACTTAAAACCTTAGAATGATGACTACTGCTCGACGAGTTATTCTTCACATAGAGCTTTGGTAGTGTTGGCCGCTGTCGTTTCTCTGGCAATTTCTTGCCAGGAATTGTCTCAATTGGCGGTGGCACAGGCTTAATGTCCTCCTGAATATGGCTGTGATTGTAGTGAGCTTGCAAATGGATGATTTGCGGTTGCGGATGCTGTTGTGGCTGTTGGTGTTGCTGTTGTTGTTGCTGTTGTGACTGATTGTGATTGTTGTTGCTGTTGTTACTACTGCTACTGTTGTTGTTTGCATTGTGATTGTGATTATGTTGTTGCGACGAATGATGGTGATGATGGTGTGTGTTGATGTTATTCGAATGATGATTGTGTTGGTGGTGGTTATTGCTACTGTGATGACTACTGTTGTGTTTATTTGAATCTAAGCTGCTATAATTGTTGTTATTGTTGTTGTTGGTGTTTGGGCTGTTATTGTTATTGTTGTGGCTATTGCTAGTACTACTAACACGTATCAGACTACAGTAATTGCCACTATCAGTTGTCGCTTGTGATTTGAGCGTTGGCGATTCGCAAATCGGTTCGAATCGTGTCAAACCTTTGGAGAGAGGTGTCAGTCCTCGTACATAATCGTAGATATGATCGATTTCATTGTATTCATCGGCAATCTGGGTGGTCGATTGAACTTGCTGTTTGTTGTACGAGTCAAGACTGGCACTCTTTCGCAGCACATAACCATTCTCGAGAACACCCGCTGATGAGGCGTTCAACACCATTGGTAACTTATTGCGGCTACTGAATTTTGAGTCTTTCTTTTCCTTCTCGGACAGTTTCATGTCGACAATCTGCAAGCGATCACGTGCATCGGAGAGTAGTCGTTGTGCTTTGTCCAGAAAACGGGAGTACTCGATGAAATGTTCCAGTTGATCCATGTTCTTGGAACGCTGTAGCTTGATTTTAGCATTCAACGGTACTGGCACTAAGTCGGTGTCCTTTTGAAGGGGCAACGCGAATACACGATCAATTTCCACACAGCCTAACAGTCGCAGCTCTGGGACAAAGGGTTGCTTTAGCCCTTTCGGGGCACTACCATGGACTAATCTAAAATGAGACAATTAAATAGAAATTAGACAAAACATGGATCATGGAGAAGATGTGAGGATCAACTTACCTAACAATAACTGGCATACGTTTGAGTAATAAATTTTTCACCGAGTGCACACCACTGATGCTGTCCTCCTTGGCGATGGGTGAAAACTTAGCTTTGGTTTCGAGTGGCAAATTGATTATTTCATCTTTGATCGTCCGACACTGCAGATACTTTCCATTGTCGTTCATTGTGGTCAGCAATTCTCCAGCATGAATAGTCTTATTCATTTGAGTGCAACGAAACGTTTCACGTACTAATACGCGCAGATTTCTTCGCTTGGACAACTCCAACACCGAATCAATGCATCGTGTCGATCGACCATCTTCACTAAGTAACTCAAAGTACCCCGGATAGGTTTCGGGTATAAGCACCTTAGCGCCGACATTTGTTGGCTTACGGCCCTCCTTGATTTTGATCGGCTGGGCTAGAATTTGATATTTCTTACCGGCGCTAAGAAACAGAGCTGTACTCTGTAGGGAGGGATTGGATAAGGTTGGAACGCCAAGGTTTTGATGTTGACCCTTGACGATTTTAGCTACGGCAGGGAGATGTTGCTTGGAAAAGTCACGCAGGTAAACTGGTATTGTGTCCCCGAAACGGGACGCAGCCAATATTATTTGGCCATCGGTAGCGGCCATCGCTTCTTTCTGCTGAAATAGGGATAACACTTTGATCCGCGCGAAGTTAACATTAATCAAATGTTGCTTTCATTGACCGACATGGGGCAGTGGCGGCGGTGTTGATGGCGCTGGTAGGTTTCTTGCTGTTGTTAATGATGGCAACGATGAGGGGCTAGTACCTGGTTGGTTGTTGTTGTCGTAAGTGGTGGGATACGAGGAAGTTGCTAATTGGGGAGATGTTTCTCTAGGTTTGGCGTTAACTTGCATTCGGTAGAGTTGGATTTATATCTGAAAGAAGAACAAGTCGACAAAATATGAGTAAGGGATGTCATTCTCGTATTGATTCAAGAAATTAAATTATTTTAAAAACAAGCCCTTTAAGCAGATATCTGTGTAAGGGTTCAAGTTTCAAAAGATCAATCAAAATAGCAATCATCTCTGAGCTAGATGTCAAACCAATGCCAATTGTGAGTGGAAAGCTACAAGTATGAACGCTAAAATGACAGCTGTCACAGTTAAGTGTCAAGTTTAAGTGCTAATTATCACTTCTATGATTTACATGTTAGGTGTCAAATAAACGTGTCGTTGACAAAAGGCAGTGGCAATAGTCAAACTTCAAAGTTTAATGACTAGTGTCAGGTTTTAAGCGCTAGTGTCAAGTTTCATTGACAGGTACTAAGCGTCAGTGTTCAATTAAGTCTATAGTTAGATCGACAACTGTCAGCGTCAGTGTAATACGTTAAACGTCAGATGATAAGAGGGTGGACAATTTGTATATATCGACAATCTATACTTAAGTTGGTGTACGGGATTTCCAGTAACTAAGCCTTACATATTGCGGTTGGATATACGCTCAAGAAACTACAATATATTATGAGAATTTCAAACAGAACAGAGAACAGCTATCGTTGGTGAAACAGAGGAACAACGCGTAATTTATGATTGGTAGACGTAAATAGTTGACATAGCCAATATTTCAAGGAGAGTACCTATGGTTGTTCCTTGTGGTATGCCACTAGCTATTTGATATTATTGGATTGTATCTCAGTTAAAAAATTTACAGTGTTTCCTGCAGACTAGCATCAGAGTGGCTAATGAATATTTAAAGACTTCTGAATCCTTTGTTCGATAAGGCTTTAGTCGACGACAAGCTGTCGCTACAGATACATATGATTCGCCTCTTCTATCCGTTCCTCATTCTCATCAGGATTGCGAACTCGCATGTATGTCTCCTCTTAGATGACAGTTGCAAGTTTAACATTTGAATTATATGTTGTAAAGCCCAAGGTTGTCGACCCTTATAAACACACTAGCGCTGTTCTGGAGGCATCGGAAAGGTTCCAGGTTTCATAGCATCAGATGGCATAATCTTTAAAAGGGTATCAAATAAAACTCAGCGCGTAACAAAGGAGTTGTACTAATGAAGGTGGCCGTAAGGCTGCTGTAATTGAGATAAATATCAAGGGCAGGTAAATTTTTCAGTGCGTATGGATCAGACTTAGATGCGTAATTGATATGAGTGAAAGCTTAGAATAGAACTGGTGTTATCATAGCCGTGTAAGTCTAGGGAACCTTTCTCGGTAATAAGCCCAGACGGAAAGCGTGCGACAGTGCCTAGAATGTTGTTGATTGCATATGCTTAGTCCAAAGAAGTTTGATATCCAGGATGACACCCATGTATTAGATTCGTTGTGGAAACGGCTATATGAGTTTAACCAGTCAGCTTCCACTTTCTCTAGTCACAACGCATGATGTAGCGGTGACAGAAGACTGCCCTATGGGAAACCGCTGTTTGCCTATCACAGTGAGCATCTGTAATCAGATACTTATTCATCATGGAGCTCAACTATTCTCAGCTGAAGGAAGAAGGAAGTCAGACCGATAGGTCTGAAGCTGTTGAGGAGTGAGAAGTCATCTTTACTGATTTTCCGTGGAAAAGCTACCTTTGCTGTTCCCCAGGGTTTGGTAAGCTGGAAGTCGAGATTCTCTTTACATTTGGCATCACCTAGTCTATAACTTTTTGGAGCATATTTGGCCCCATGACATCCGTATCTGGCGCCTTGAAGCCATAAAAGAACGTAATAGCAGATTCACTGGACTCATTCGTCATCACAACAGATGCCAGAAAGCAGCTGAGGTAGTTTGCATTATTTATACTCGTACGAACTCTTCGAAACCCAAATTAGACTCCCAGTCTAATTTAGAACCAGTCTTCTCGCAAAAGTTTTAAGTGATCTGTGAAGAAGCCTTCTGTTATTCTTATGTAGTCGCTGCAGATCGGCTATCCATCGTCGAACGGCAACCCGTATGAGGTTTTTCTGGCAAGGGCAACGCACCGTTTACATTCTGAACAATCTACTCTACCTTCTGCTGTCTCGTTTTGGGTTAAGGTAGAATTTTGTGTCCAATTGGTTTTTCCCGGATTCGACCTGCAGCAAAGTCGGGGCTCCATTTATTTTGTAGATAACCAAGTCAGACAATGGTATGAAGCGCAGTTGGTTAGTGCATCTGAAGCGCTACTTTCTACTGACCTAAAAAGTGTTCCGAGCATTGACATTTAAGGATATGATGAGTGCAACCTTCCTGGAACCATAATATTCATTGAGTTCGGTTAATTCATTTGGTGGTGGCGGTAGTACTTAGATTTTGGATCAAATCGTATGTAAGTCGACGTAACGATGGAGTTATGCCACTCTTTGTTCATCTGCAGCTTACGACTGAAAACTGTTCATCAAAATCTACCAGATCCTAGCAGCGTCACAGCAGAGTCACAGAATAATCGTAATTGAGGCGCAGTAGGGTCGTAGTAATTTCACAGCAGAATAAGAACAGAGTCACAGAAAAGTCACAATAGAATAAAATCGGAGTCGCATCAGAGTCGTATTGACTGTGCTTAATTGTTAGTGTCCTATTAGTGCTATATCAGTGTAGCATCACTGTCGCATTGGAATCACATGAGTGTCGCATCACTTTCGCATTTATGTCTCAACTGCGTCCCACCAGAGCTGCATCAATGTAAAGTATAAGCATCGTTCCAGTTGATTCAGTGCGGCCCTAGTCTCGCTTTAAAGGTTCCATGTCAATGCAAGCGTCAAGTTTTGGTGTGAAGTGAAAAGTTCCAAGTGTCGTTATGTCCCAGTCGTGTCAGATAAATGTCAACATTGTAGGATGACTGTCGATGAATAAAATGCAAAATTTCGCATTGAAGTGCCTACAGATATGTTGACTCCTTTCGTTATTTCTCCATTTCTCTTTAGGCTCCATGCCAATCCCACGTCTGACCTAAAGTTCCAAAAACCTATTACACCAAATTCCCCTCAAAATGCGTTAATGTTTCTACAAGAAACTTTCAAGGAAGACAATTTCACACCACCAGCCTTGAATGGGAGAAGGGACCACGAGCCCATCTCCTGCATCCAATATTTAGGACAGTCTGTGTATCTGTAGATTTGTGAATAGTGCACTTAACTTATTTCAAATTACACACAAGGTAGTATGCAAATACGAGTATGTACGAGTACGAGTACATCCTATCTACTGGTAACATCCCGATGCATCTCTTACCTCCTTCGAGCATAAAACATCCTCTACATCATCGTCAACGCAAATTGCATCCGTCAAAAGTGGGCTTTTTTATTACGTCGTAAACAACACCTCATGAGATGAATACTTGCACCCTGGGATGTCTTGGGTTAGGTAGAGATATGCGAACAAGAATAAAGGAACCTTCAAGGATTTTATGTTAGCAAGTTTTTTTTTAAAGTACCTCATATCTATCAGATAAGGAGAATGCATCATACTTGGATGCCCTTCTTCCTCTGGGGTTGTTTTGATGTTTTTTACTCTCTTTTTTGATGCAGATACTTGGGTCCCTTTAACCTGGTGTAATAGACAGCAGGTTGTTACCTTGGGCTATGAATGAAGGAACCTTCTTCATTTTCTGCGATGATTCTTTGAATAAACTTACTTCGTGTTACCTACACTTTGACATTGCTTTTGAGGTTGTGGCAGGTTATGGAATGTGCATATGGAGTGTGTGTGTTTTCTCCAAGGAGCCAACATGTTTTCATTCAATGGAACTGGTCATCAAGGAATTGGATAAGGGCGTATCTATGGAATGGTGAATTGTAATCTAATCAATAGTCGAGAATAGCTGGATCGTTTTCATATAGTTGGAGACTGCTATGGGCAATCTTCAAATCTTTTATGAATATCTCTGGATAATGGATGGATGTACATTGATATCTGTCTGATGATGACTGTGCCTTGAAGTCATTCGAAATGTTTCTAGCCATAGGGGCTGATGTATTGACTTATTCATCAGAAACATGACAGATTTTCAAGGAAAAAATTTGTTTAGTAAAGAAAGAGACGAACAAGCCATAAAAGTTTTCCAAGGACGATACTTAGGACCACTTGTATGCTATTCAGAATCCGAAGTTTACTAAAGATGGGGATTCATTCCCCGCAATTCGTTGTGGTGTGATTAATGAATGAGATTGATATTTCTTGGAGTGCGAAAGAAATCCGTCAAACAGTCGATTCCTGCAAGAATCTATTGGAAGAGATCGCAGTTTCGGAGTGGCAATGGCAAGAAATGTGCCCAGTGATACTCTATGCAAGATATACCATTTGTATATTGATCAGAACCGTAAGATGCAAGTAATTTGCTTTCAGCCTAGAGGGAGTTCCAAAGTCCTCAGAAGGGTCTGCATCGAAAGTCGCCGTTGCCGTTGATCATACTGTTGCTTCCATTGATGGCTTAAGACCCATGTACCCAGTAATTCTACAAAAGGCTGTAGACCTGTTGCTGGCAACTCTGAAAAGAACCTTCACACTGTTAGTCTGGCTCTGGAACAGTAAGAGGAGCCCTTAAACCGAAAATCGGGAAAAATAACCACACGCTCGTTAAGATCTAAATTTCTTGGATGGTATACTGTAAAAAACGCAACATCCCATGTTGATGGGGCTTTCGACGACGCAATACCGCATGTTCAACTTGACCAGACTCTGCCAGACGTAGATTAAAATTAGTTTTGTAGATGAAAGCAATGCTGGTGAAAAGGATCTAGATTACGGATGCTGACTGTCGTCAATATGAGATGGGGGGATAAGCAGGGTTAACCCGCAAGTCGGTGTTCTGTCTCCGCCGATATGTGACGTCTATGCTCAAGGATATGCAGGTGATACACAAAGGTAGCTGTGTTGTCTGTTGGATCGTGTCTAACGACTGCCCGCTGTAAATGCCGGGCAGACGTGATCGACGATTGGTGCAATAAAAATGGGCTTTCATCCATTGTTATCATGAGGACTAATCTGGCTCATCTACTGTAGCACTTAAAGGCATCGCTATCTATTTCTCCAATGAGATATCATCTTAGATAACAAACCAACGAAACATATCATTTCGAAGACCTCCAAGACGCTGTAGGCCTTCTGGCAGTGTAAATAACCTTTCGGCAAAAAAGGAATTTGTCATCGAAGAGCGTCCTTTGGATCTTTAGAGTTACGATAGGGACAATTATATCCTATGAGTCGGTTGTCTGGTGAAAAGAAAATACGTCACTACCAGACTCCAAAAAAAAAAAAAAAAGCGATAGGTCCTGGCTGCATGGGAGCTTTCCTTAGCAGGCCTGGCTCTGCTTTAGACGCACTGATGAATCTCTCATCCCTTGGTATTCATATTGGTATATTGGCCGTACTCTCAATGCTATCTTCCGCCTTTGGTACGACACGCACTGGAGTTGTGATGACCCGCCGACTGTCTTTTGAATCTGGTCCCAAGGACATGTCATCTGATTCAATAGCACCAGAATTATTGCTGCCGAAAAAATAAGAAATTGACTTTCCCTGTCCCCAGAAAAGGAACGTAGTCAGGTATTCATGGATTCGGATCTGGTGTCTTTCTGGGGGACGACAACGTTGCCTCCTAATTCTCGTTAGGAATACTTGGGCCTGACCTCCAAGGCAAGATATACGCATTTCCGATGGCAAAGAGCTATGTTATATTGTGAAGAATCGGTTGAGGGGGCGAAGCATTTCCATGTATAGCCCCATACAACTTTCAAGTTTACCCAAGAATGCAAGATCTTACTGAACGCAATCGGAAGGCTAAATTTAGCCTTGCTTGGGTCCCAGATCACAATGGCCGCAACAGGTTGCCGCGAGACCAAACGAATGTTTCCCAACGTCCCTAAGAAGTCAGAGACTTTCTATCCTTCAATAGGAAGGATTGTAGACTGTATTGTCAGATATTAATCTGCTCTTTCCTTAATCTGCTCACGTGTTTACAATATCTTTACAACGATCGTTTTTTAAGGAAATTGATTCATCTTGGGGGTGTGGTCCATGTTTACTTAGAGAAACTTCCTGATCTCGTTACGAAGTCCTTAGGGGACATGGGACCCCTGTGCAAAAGTCTTTGAAGTAAAATAAATAAAAGCGAAAGGGAATGAGTTCATGACGCAACAGTTCGGTATGCACCAAGGCTTAATGTCTTTGCATAAGAGGACCTATATTCTTTTTCACCGACTCCGAAGTGTCAGATGATTTTTATTGGTAGAAATCCTCATTTTCAGACGTTTGCTATTGTCTTTCAAGGAATTACCAATTACATAAGAAATCGCAAATATTTTTTTTTGTTTTTCGGTGCAAGGCCCACGAATTGAACCCAGGGCCTCAGGATAGCAATCAAAAAAAAATTAACCAATGCGCCGCGTCACCATCGCTGATCGACGTTGGATCAGAGCAGTTGTAGTTAAGCGTTTTTACTCGTCCTCCATACTTGTGATAGCTGCTGTGTAACAATCAGGATGTGAATTTGATCACTTGAGGTGCTTAGAGCGTTTATGTTTCCGGAAATTTTCTTTATTCGGCTTTTATTCTTCGGCTTATTATTGTGTGGGAAAACATTGCCAGTTTAACCAATTTAGTTCATGTAATATGCCATTGTGTGTACGTTAAGGTACATACTGTGGCGTCTGAATATTTCAAACCCGGACCAATTGCAGCAGCTAGTGGCTTCTTTAATTTCGTGCTGGGACAGATGGCGCATAGGTCGAGTGTGAACATAGAAAGCCGCATATCTAAAAAATCTACACAGCTGCTGGATGGAGTAGGGGAAGTTTCCGTAGATATTTTCGCCGGACTCCAGCACGCGATTGTTGCAATTAGGCCAATGACGTAGAGTACCAATTTAATCAGTACATGACTCAGTGCATTCTGCCGACAAATGAAAAATCGTCCAACTCAAGAGCTACAATTTCGAATGAGCTACTGATTCAAAAGAGATCCAGCGAAGAATCTTAATTTCTTTCTCGGACATAGCTTCAATACGGGGCGAGCCTGAATCTCAATCATTTTGCCCGATCTTATCTCCAATTGCACTCTCCAAATCTTCAACATCTGTCATTTCCTGATGTGTAGCTTTGTAATACCTAAGTCTAGATATTGCTTTTTTACAGGTTATGTACCGGAATATGTACTGCATCCGCTGTTTGGTCTACAGAAGTGATGTTCCCATATCCTCAGGATTGGCTGTAATTTTAATATAAATACAATTATTGTACCTTGCTCATCTCTAAAGGATTCAGTTGGGCCCTTATTGCCCTAGCATGCCCTCCTTACTATGGTAGAATTATAGGACGTTGTTGCTGTAATAGTACCTCTCCATTTCATCGATTGCTAGGTTCTCGAGATCTTTTTTCGCCAGGAAAGTCAATATTCCTTGTCCTCTTTTGCTCGTAGAGCATATGAGTGACTCCCTTCCTTCTATGCAGAGGAGCTTTGCAGGCAGTTTATTTTGCTGCATAAGCATATCTGCACTCTTCATAAAACCAGGCGTTTTTGAAGATTGTCAATGAAAATTTTTTTAGCATCGACGCCACAATCATTAGCCATTAATGCAGGTTGTAAGGCTCTTGATGAGAGGTTGTGCAATCAGATTCTGGTAGTTTCTTGCAATGGCAGCTGTTCAACGTTTAATCTCTTCGCTGTGTTTCTCCTTTGGTGTTGTGTCCAAAGTATCCGTAGAGATACCTTGGCTTCAACCAGTTAGTGGTCTAAGTCAAGTCTGACAGTTGAGATTTTCGAATACAAATAGTGCCGCAGAAAGGTTCTTCATAGATCGTAACATGATGAATGTGATTGACGGGTTTACAAGGAAGTGACCAATATGTGCAAGCTAGGGTAGTAGTGCAGGAAATACTTTGCAAATGTACTTTATCTGTTAGCGCAGTCTAGGGCTTCCGATAATAATTCAAGTGCACGTGGCCAGATAAAGGTCGGAGCATTTCATCCGCAGAACCTAACGTCGTTGTCTTTTTTTTCGTTCTTCAGGGTCATCAAAAGTGAATTCATTATATGAGACTCTTGGTTTCCTACCACTAGTTCGATTCTTACTTGGTTTGATACGTTAACCCACACACAACATACAATTTTGAAGGCAAGGCCCTTTCAGATACCCCTTGGGCAAAAAACGCTGGATATTTCGAACAAAGTAAACCGCATCAGAGATATGCGAACTACCATTGGCCCGTTAAGGGTTCATACGTCACTATATCCCCCCACATTTCAGTGCTTTGACTAGTCTTGAAAATATGATACTTATTGAGCTCATTTCCAATCAAGCTAAAGTTGGTTCGTGTTAAATTTGACTCATTCGAGTGAATTCATCTGCCCCACATTCTTCTGAGGATTTGGCATATCATAGTGTAGGCGCTTATAAGTTTTGAAAAATAGACTCAGATTGAAGGGACTAACACCTAACACCATCTTATACGAACAATGAAGATAATGCTCTATAGGACCCAGATCCAGGTAGTCCTTTTATATGGCGCTGAGTACTGGACGTTCAGATAGAAGGCAGATACTGAATAACAGAGAATCGTTCCATTTTTCAGGTTGTACAAGGATCTGGAGAACTGAACATTATTTTAAAAGTAATAAAACGGTAATGCGTGGCTACCAGGCTGCATTGCCTAAAACGGAGTCTTTCCAGAAGGCTGGAATAAGATAAGTAAGTAGCTTACTCACTTCAAATATCCCTACAAAATTACACCAAATGTTAAACTTTGAATCGCTAACATTAAACAGATATGTGCTTATCCTCTTGTTTACATGGCTTACTTAATCTTGGCAGTCATATAAATCTGGGGCTGAGTATAGACTCTTGTGGAATGTCACTAGAATTAATATGAGCATCATAGTCATAGACAATTAATCGTAGCATATACCATCATGACTGACCAAAGACACTCGAATAGGGGTAGTTGGACCAATTATCTTTGACTGACTGATTTATGTTATTATCAAGAGCAGCTCTTATTCAATATTCATGGTTGTATTGCGGAAACTAAATTCCTCTTTCTATTTCTGATCCTAGATGGCCAATTCATTCTCGAATCTTATCTCAGGTCATCTGCTGCACAATGAATCCTTTACAGAACTGAATTACTTAAATTAAAACTGCTTTAGAATATTGCTTGTATATCGAGCCGTTTATCCCCTCTCAGTAGTAATCCCATTCAGTTTTATTTCTGATTAAATTTGTCTTCATTTTCCATAATTCCCGCTTCTCTTGTCACTGGAGTTCTTTCCCCCAGAGATATAAACTCTCGTTACATCGAGAGAGAATACCACTTAAAGTAATAAAAAAGGATTCTCCACTCTACTTCGTTTGTATAGGGTACTTAATGTGGATTAGCCTGTTGTTCTGTTGTTCTTCAGAATCCTCCTGACATAAGTTTGATTGAGATAAACGTTCCCCCATGTCGGGAGCCAGCCTCATTGTCATCGTACGATAAAAAGATACAAAGAATAATAACTACGAGTACCACTCATATTCCCTAGATAGTGGATCATCGAACTCCTCATCCGCAAAGTTGTAGTTCTCTTTGTCATCCGGAGAATATCCGCTCGATAAAAACAAAAAAAAAAAGAAAAAAGAAACGCCCTTCCACTCTAAACTCTGAAGCTGGAGCCGTGCTTCGTTTTCTTTTATGGTTCCACGAGTACAAATAAATTTAATAAAAATGCGTCTACAAATCTACGACTGCACCAACCTAAGCCGCCGACCATTGTGACTGTATAGAGTATGGACATCCGTTTGACTAAGGGAAAAGTTCATAAAAATGTAAATTAGTCTTGAGATGGTAGGCGCGTCCTTAACTATGTTTTTTTTTTTTTTGTGTAGCCATCCAACGAGCATCTAGCCATCCAGGCATCTTCTTTTGTAGCATCATTCTGACAGCAATAACTTCTGCCACGAGAATATATTAAGCGAAAGGAAGAAATTTACAACAGCTCCGGCTCCACCAACTCTAGGAAGGAACCATGAAAAAAATAAATAAATAAAAAAAATGCCCACGAAGATTTATAGCTGATGGACGGCGTGCATCAGACAAGCTAGCGCTAGAGCGTCGCTCGTCCCTCCTTTCTCATAGAACGGGTATAATTAAAAATCATTTAAAAACTTTCAATTTTGTCAGGGATGCGGATTTAGTAGAATTTCATAGTTGCTGTGGTCATATCCGTAAGTTGAATGCCTGGCGGGTAATTTAACGTTTCGTTTTGGGTTTCGTTGTTCGCGTTATGTGACTAATTTGTTAGACAGGAAGTTGCGCGATAGTTTGTCATGAGCGTGAAGTTCAATGGAGTCTACGTTTAAGGGACACTACGGTGATGGACAATGGCGAAGTGATTGATTTAAGAATGCCATTTCAAAGAATACTCGTGGATGGAGAGTTGAAGAGCCCTTTTAACTGGCAAAGACATAAAATCTATGTCCTGTGGGGATAGCGGAAGATATTACGGATGACAAACGAGATTTGACAGCTGGTAATGCTTTTGAAAGGAAGCTTAGATTATGTGTCATAAACCATTGGACTTGATTAATAAATTGTGATTTGAGATGCCTCACGTGAGTATCTTTGGGCCTATTTTCTTTTTTTTTAAGAATTTCCAATGCTTTGCAAAGCTATAACAGTTTTGCGAAGTCTTAGCACATATTGTAAGTTTCACACATAATTCAAGTGAGTCCAACAAACAAACCAACTAAATGCCGGTCAGTTCAAGTAAGTGTAAGGCTTTGTTTGTTTTGCCTTAACTGTTGGATCGATTTCGTACAGATCACTTGGAAAGACGAGGGCCTAGTCAAGTGAGATATAAAGAGCCAATGACTGTTTTTATATTGGCGAAAATTACTGAATTCGGAGCATTCTGTCGGTTGTACGGTAACTACCAATAAGAATTGTTCAACGACCAATTCATCGGTTTTGAAATGGATTCAAAAGGACTGCACCCAACAAATGTACTTTTGAACAATGAGTTCGAGTATATATTGTCAGTGAAAAGTTGATATTACTGCGACGTTGAAAGTTCACTACCGATTGTCGCTAGTGCTGTTTGCTTCCCAAAATTAATCGATCTGTGGCAGCAAAAATTCGTTGATCGTAGTCCTGTAGCCTTTAGCACTCACAGAAAATGGGTTGCCGATGTTCCATCCTCAAAAAAATGAAGGGCAATCTGTCTAAAATTCGGATCAAACAGTGACTTTGAGAAGAGTTTATGGCTTTTGTGCATTGCACCAGGATTTTCAGTGCAGAAGAATCCGCATGTGTGGAAATCTCCCTCGTCGCTTATGAGGATAGGAAATTATAGTTCAGGAGGGCTTGACTGAAACTAATTAGTAATTTTTGGTCTGTATGCCGTAATTGATATGTACTGTGGTAAATTTTGACTGAATAGCTAAACTGCAGTCAACCAAAACTGCTACTGTCTTGTGTTGAGCTAATATTCTGGAGGTGAGCTGTTTAATCTCACAATCGTCGTTGGTTTAGGAAGAGTTGTTTGTCACTTAAAGGAATCGACGGTCTACAGAAAAGATCTTTCGCAATGTGAGAAAAATCTTACAGCTATACACCAGAATTCACTGTAGTGACAGTCTATCATTGCCCAATTGCATGCCCCTTCGTCTGGTTGGTGTTTGAAGATTGTCTTGGCCAACTGCAGCCACAACAGTGATATTTTCCATCGAATAGCTATTCTACGCCCATCTGCTACTATCTCGCATTAGCGGCTTAGTATCACAAAAATGAAAATCTAGTTAAGCCGCAACGGCCGACCAAGTATGTCAAAAATAGCAATCCATTCTTGGACTATTCATTGCCATAAGACATCATGATGAGACGCCGAAATGAGATTATTTTCCGAGTGAGTTTAAAGCTTGCTTTTAGAATGACAATACTTGAAATAATAGCAGACGCTAATAGGGTCAAGGGCCACATCCGTAGTTTAAGCTACAGTTTGGATTTTCGAAATTATTTGGGACAGTGGTATACAAGGACTGTTAAGTTAGGTTAAACAGGGATGTAATGGATATGCCATCACACAGACACAAGGCACCAAAACGGGTCCAGCGCGATTCCTATGGAACCAGTTGAATTTGTCTTCAAATGGCAAAAACTTAAATAGTCGCCTTGGTAAACACCCAATTTCCCTGCAAAAGCCAAGAAGGATTTTGAAGTTATTGCCGTCTATTTCCACTAGGTTTTCGAAAAAGTATTTCCCTAAAAATTTCCTTCGACTACGCGATATTGCCTCGCATTCACACAGTATATGTGTTATGTCTTCAACAGCTTGCAGGTCATCGCAGAATCTGCAGATATCCGTATCTGACTATTTGATTCTCTTTGCCTGTTGCCATTAAAAGCGGTCAAAAAGCCTTGGATACCCCGTTTGGCAGCCTTTGTGATTTTTGCCTCGATAGTGCCCCTCACTATGCAAAGGGATGGTTTGATGTTTGCAACCTCACTATTGTCGAGTAGCCCTCCTTTTCTTGCAAGCTCGTCCGCTTTTTCATTTCCTTTAGTACCGCAGTGTCGTGGCACCCTGCATAGTCTTAACCGGTTCTGAATGCATAGTGCCTTAAGCACTGTGCGACAGCCCCTTACTGTATCAGAGTTGACGTTGGTTGATTCCATTGCCTTGAGTGCAGCCTGGCTATTGATGTAGATAGCGATATCTCTTTCGGATACCGATCTGATCTGCATTAGCTCAGCCGCCCTGGGACAGCCAGACACCCTGATTGGAAAACACTGCTTGCGTTAGGTGTCTTATAGACACTCTTAGTTCTGGGCCTTCTGAGAAGATACCAGAACCTGTTCCTTCCTCTGTTTTTGAGCCATCTGAGAAAATTGCAATTTATTCGACCTGATTATTGCATTTTTTCCCCAGTCCTCCCTCTCCGGATAAATTATATCGTACGGGATGTCGAAGTCGACCAGGGAATGAATTTCATCCGTTAGAATTGGATTGCCGGTTCGAAACTCTTGATTAGTGAGCCTTATCGCACAGTTGCCAGCAAGTTTTTTGACCTGTAAATCAAGCGGTGTTAGGTGCAAAAAGGTATCCAATGCTGCCGTAGGGGTGGTATGGAGCGTACCTGTAATGGCTATGGAAGCCGTTCGTTTTCTTGTTTGTTGCTTTCCACTATACTTGCACGCCGTATGTAAGCACCGTATACAGCCAGTACACCATATCAGGTTTTACGCATCAAATTTTTCCTACTGTTCTTGTGCAGATAAAAAGAGCATTATATGCCTTTTTGGTTCATTCTGCGACATTAAGATTCCAATTCAGTTTTTTGTCGAGAATCACACCCAGGTACTTCGCGCTGTCCGAAATAGACAGTTCCACGCCGTTGAGTTTTGGGAGTTTGAATTGCGGTATCTTGTACTTTCTGGTAAAAAGAACCAGTTCCGTTTGGAAGGGCTGAGCTTGAGACCACAGCTTTTTGCCCAAGTGCTAATCGCCTTCAGGGCAACCTCCATAATGTCGCTTAAAATATTTAAGTATTTTCATCTGCGAATGCCGTGGCACGCAGGACTGGACCGTTATATCCAACTCTTTTTGTGCAAGGAGTGTTAGAAAAATATGGAGATAAAGCTAGGTATGTGGGAACCACCTGAAAATAGATTTATTGTAGTTTATGTCCGAAGTATTGGAGGCCTTATTGTATTCTCTTGCCATGGGTTCCATCTGCAAATATTGGTGAAAGGCATGGTGGAGTAGTTGGACCAAAGAACAAATATTTGACCGACAATTGAGTTCACAATTTGACGTATGTAGGTAATTTCCAGCGAAAAGTTTCGTTACTAAATCAAATTCTTCATGGCAACGGTGGAGGCTTGTTAAAGAACTTTACGGTCCTTACTGACATTTTTTTATCTATAGGGGATTTGGTCAATACTAGATGAAGAATATGTTCAAATCCGTGCCTCCCGTACGCCTGGGGCACCATCTGATCTAAAGATTTTCATATGGTCCGGAGTCGAGATCTTTGATATTTAGTATCAAAAAAGAGGGGTCCGAGATGACTGCCTTGTGGAACTCTAGAGATCACATTGATTTGATACCACATTATCTAAATATAATAACGAAATACATATTGGTAGAACAATACTGGATAGAACTTGATCTTGATAAAATGATCAATGCGCTTTACTGAAAGCCATGGTCCCAGTATTCAATTACAAATCACATTTCGCAGTGTGAAAAATCAAAAGCAGATGAAGACGAGTTTGATGTTTCCTGAATGATATTTTCCAAGATCTTGCCTATGCATGGAATTGTGCAATACTCTTTTTTTGTAGAAAGCGTCGATGAATACTTTTCATATGAAATAGAAAGTCGAAAAAATGCTCTAAAGGCTGTTTCCCATTTCTTGGATATTTCAATCTTCGAATGTGGATATCAAAAATTACAAAAATATTCCGAAATATTTTGCAGGGGCCAAGAAACGTTTGGAAATCAATAGAGACCTCCAACATTTCTCAGCGAGTTTTGTCACAGTTTCTATAGGCGTTGAAGATCAGTTTCAACAGCACTATGATGGCTTTTATGTATCGAACCCGCATTCTTGGTTTCAGATTTCTCAAAATCCCCAAATTCCTGATTCAATAAGCAACGCCGACTTACCAAATTAGTAAATACGCAGCGGCGCTGCGTGGAAAACAAGAGAGTTGTATGGAGTTTTCCAAATGATTGGGAATATTGTCAGATACTACCTAAGAGAGTATATGGAGATGTGTCTTTCCTCTCTTCAGCTGATTTCTAATTGATGTACTTTTTCTTCGACTGTTGAGCATCATGTGTGTCACTATTGACACATTTTTTTTCTGTCCTGGTTTAGCGGACCATGACATGGGGGTGTCCTGCTTTTCGAAAATTATCATATATCCAAGCTACTGGCACATTCGTCTTTGTGTTGTTACGTCAATACGACTCTCATCAGTTCCCTCATAGAGTTTCGAGTTGGAAATTCGGGTCAGATTTTCCGTAAACACCAATTTAAAAATATTTGTGCTGTCCTGCTGATGGTAATGTACATTTTTCAGCTGCTTTGCTTTTATGTAGCATGGATTCAACATCTGGTAGAATTACTTTTCCATATTAATTCAGTTCCGTCTCACCCTCATCAAAGAGGACATCTCTAAAGAATTGGAAAAACTTTACTTCCTCTATTGGTTGTCCCGGAATACAGGAAGACCCCGGTCTAAAACCAGATTGTTCGTCCTCAAATCTAGCTTTAAGCCGAATTCATATCTAAGAATCGAAGAATCGAGAACCTAAGTTGGTCCTCATCCTTGACGAACAAAGAATCGTCCAAGGGTTTCACTTGGTGTTGTATTTAGTTATGACTATCTGTCAGCTCTTTAGTGGTTCTGTAAACCGTTCTCCTGCCACACCTATTTGCAGTTATTTCCGCTTCCCCAGTCATCGCAATATTGTAATTGTATTTGTCATGTCACCTTTAACCAGTGCAATGACATAACGTGATTCTTCCCTCCTGCGGTTCGGACAGTTTCCAGTTATCCTCGTAAAGCCAAGTACTATGGTTTCTTTGCTATCTTCTGAAAATATTTTCCGCTCCGGAGGTGAAAATATTGTTCAAAGCAGTCCAATGTTCTTGAATGATTAGCAACTTCTTGCTTCTGATTGTTTTCACTCCTTGCGAAAGATTTTCCCTTAGTTGGTGGCACACTGAGGCATTCCTCAATAGATCGTTGTTGTATATGTACGGACGTATGAAGACTATCCTTGGGTCGGTCGATTGTCGGTTAAATTCTCTAAAAGATTCCTCGATCATTTTGAAATTAGTATCCTACAGGAGATATTAAGTTGGATTGAAATTTTGCTTAAGTTCGAGGGAGAACGCCCTAACTAGCTTAGAAGTGTAGATCTGACGAACATCAGAATTCAGGAACCAAGAGTGCTAGATTAGAGTCCAGAAGGATAGCGCTGTTCTGGAATACTTCAACTAAGTGTGACGTGCATAACTTAAGGGGACACTACACAATTTGAGGCATTTCGCTTAGGCCCGGATAACAGGAGTTCTTGCTGAGGCCAAGATATTAACGATATTGATGGTGTATAGTACATCCATAATGACAGTCCATATCTCCTTCAAGGTCTTATTTTTCCTCTCATTAGAAAAAAAAACTTTAGCCTACCCAATCGGTAGGCCATTGATTCTTGGGCACTCAAGTCCCACACTGGAATTGGATTAGATGGATAAAAACTCACCCTCTTTGGCTAGTTCAGTCAACGATTATTTGATTAAATAACTTCTATCGCTCTTTCGCAACTAAACAGGACGGGAACCACAGGAATCACACTGTTAATATTGGTATCCTTATGCACTTGTAACAGTTCAGCACTTCTTGATTTGTCATAGATGCTCCACACGTTGAATGGAAATGTGTAATTTTTCCAAGCTCAGACACGTGAAAAGACAGTTTCTACTCCCTCTAAGACTCCTTAGAATGCTTTTAACTTTAATTTAATTGAAAATATGTACTCCTATCACAAATAAAAGGTTGGCTATGCAATTCTGTGGGAGACACCATCTAGTGCCCTCAGCTTTTTTCTCTGACACCTGAGATACTCATACATCTCTTTCAAATCCTTCAAAGTCTATCTAGAGATTTCCCACAGTTCCCACAATCTTAACAATCTGTCAGAAGAAGCCCCTCAAGCATACTTCACTTAACCACCGGAAGTCAATAAACCGAAAGCCTGATTTATCCGCAAAAAATCATCTCTCCCCAATGGAAACCTGAATCCTCGCATCTTAACTCATATTCAACCTGCTCCACAGGACAGGTACACCTAAAAGGATATTGAAGTATCGATGCTTATCATTTCTTTTCGTTTTGTTTTTGTTTTTCTCTTCTGTTAGCCATCTTTTTCGTCTTCGTTTCCTGCATAAGAAATCTGAAAGAGATGATTAATGAATGACGTCGTCATAAGAAATGCCTATGAGGGCTGAAAGGCACAAACTCCATTCAATCACACTTTGCTTTAGAAAAGGAAAATTCCATGTCTCGTTCATGGAGTACAAAATTTTGATCCCTACAATCCATACACAAAAAAGGCAAAGCCAAAGCCAAAGTCAAAGGAGAAGAAGAAGAAGAAGAAGAACTTCTCCATCAAAGGGAAATCCTCAATGACCTTTTGACATCCTGGAACACGTTGAAGTTATTCGTCTATTAAGTTCTGAATTTTCTGTTCTTCGTTTCCAGTTTTCACCCGTTCCATTCTCAACCCTTTTTAAGTATCTGAGCCTGAATCATTGGTGGTTGCTGTCTCCTTTGGAAAAATTCCAATCCAACTTCCCAGGCAATGCATCTTTTCCTGTTTTGTTGATGTCGATGCCCATTAGGGAATAGACAGACGGCAGATCTATTCCCTGGTAAGGGATTTTTCAAAGACTCTCCTTAGATTTACGAGTACTATAGTAGACGCGCATCCGTAAAAGACGTTCGTTCTCTTTTGTATGGCAAAAGAAAAGTGACGTACTGTGGGGTTAATTAAAATTCGTTGAACCTATCATCTGTTAATAGATGGCACTAGCAAATGAATAGGGAAGAAATGATTTATCTCTCAGACGCAGTACTTGGTATTCTATTGGTGTCAACTTTTTTCCATGGTCAGATGTGTCTACTTCTAGCGCTGTGGAATGTACATAATTTGAATAATAACCGATGGAGCAGGATAGATACTTGAAATCTTCGATTTACCTACCAATTCAACGAAACGGACAGTTTTTTGAATGATAACGTATCCGAAACTCATTTCTTATGCTTGTGGCATTGTAAACACCATGTCTGGCAATCTGGTATTCCTCGATTTACTTAATAGGCCGATTAAATTCCATCACCATGCTTTCATGAGAAGTGGCATTTACATAGATACATTCCTCGTGTGGATACACTGGTGAAGGTGACGTGTTAATCTGATGAATTCGTGCGAATTTAAGTGACAAAGATTCTCGTCGTCGTATCCGATAGTGGTGTTATTGAAAATTTACATTTTTATTCGGTTAATTCGACTCGAATATATTTATAAGAAAAAATAACCGCCTGAGAGAAATTTCTGAATTAATCATCGGAAGTGGGATGGAATTTTTAGTGGCGACGAGACTTGTTTATCTGGCGCTTGGCTAGTTAAACAGAGTGACGTCAAGAATACGAGCTATTTAATGGCTTAATACAAATTGTTAACCGTTATTGCGATTATGGGATTTTTTTCCCCGATAAGTTAAAGAACAACTAGATGGTATGACTATCTACGGTTAGAAGGAAACATAAACTGAGGAAATTTCCATCAGTTGGTCCAGTCATCTTGTGAATATTAAAAGGGTTTGAGAAAGGTCATGGAGGTTAAGTAGAGCGTAAATGGTTTAACCAAGTAATGCACTTCGAGAATCACTTTCAGTCATAACAGAATGTGGGAATACCAGGTAGAGACTTTAGTTGAAAATCGTGACACCCCGATTGCATACTATTGTGACATTTTGGTGGAGATATTGATCAAAGATTCACACTGCGAAGAATCCTGGGAAGGACTTACTCCTGCCTATAATTTTGAAGGGTTTGTTCCCTTATAAGACATCCTCTCGGTTTTCAGAAATAATTTTAGAAATATTCCCTTACCTTATTTTAGCGAGAAAAGATTAACCTTAGGCGCCCTCTGTAGCCTTTTAACACTCTCTATGGCATAGATGGCATCGTTTTCGCTGATAGTTCGTACTTTCCCCGAATAAGTTACAACAGACACTCATGCATATCTTTTCTAGGTCAGTGATATAGGAGAAAATGTTTGGAGGTCTCCCTGTTATACTTCTATTTAGTTGCCTCTGGTGTTCTGCTAATTTTGGTAACTTCTTGATCACAGCCGTATTTGTAATAGGAGGTCTTCTGATCACTGAAGACTACTGAGGATCATTATCAATCACTGATGACCATTGACGATAACTGGGGACCGTTGGGGTTCACTTATGATCATAGGTGATTGCGATCACGATCACGATCACGATCACGACGATTACTGAGGATCACCACTGAGGATCACTGAGGATCACTGATGATTATTGAGGATCACGATAATCACTAATGAAACCTAACGATCATTAACGATCACTAACACTCGTTGAAGATCATTGACTATCATCGATCATTAATGATAATAATATGACGGTCTTCTGATCAAAACATTACCAGCCAGATAGATCATATAGGAAGCAATTTTAGAGGTCCTCACATTTCAAGGTACGAATATTGATTTGAGCTACTCCTCAGAAAAAGTCAAGGTAGGAATTTGGATATCAAGAGCAGTACAATTTCAAGAAAACACAGTTCGAATATTTGAAGTTGGACGGCAATAATCGCAAAAGTTTTACAGCCAGCAAATTCTCTCATGCTCCATCATAACCCCACATCACACGCATCAGGTGTGGCCACCAGAAATACTGTCTTTAATGTGCTAAACTTCAAAGGTCGTCCGCAAATAAGAAACCCATGGCTCAATAATGAATGCCAGCCAGGTACATCGTGCAACAATGTATGCGAGGTAGAGGTCTGAAATGAGAGCTGCTGCTGAGGGAGTTCGAAAAGCATTATGTCGGGGTGATTTGAAAATGCTACTGTAAGAACAAAGTTCATAAATTCCACGTTTTAAACTTCAAAACCCAAATTAAAGCCAGCAAAATCGAACGCGAGAACATCGCTATAGAGACGCACTTGGTGGTGAGAATATGGAAAAGTCACTTGGCTACTTGGTCTACTGCAAAACACCCACTGTTAGGCAGGATGTGCTATTAAATTAGGAGGAGGAACCCGGTAACTTATGTCTACCCGGTTAAATCGAGAATGATCTGGCGAGGAGTATGTAACCCGATGCCTGATGAATGGAGTCTCAGCATCGCCAATCTTGGAAAACAAGCCATTTCTTTGAGGATTTTGAGTACCCTTAAAATCTCTGGACATAGCGTGAGGTAAGGAAAATTAGGGCGGGAAAAATGAGAGATACCGACTTAAGTTGGTTTTGAATGTTCGCAGATTATAATGACTATGGAATAAATAATAATTTGTGTCGCATAGGAAAGAATCACGATATATCAGAGTAGGTTCGAAGGTGGATTTGGGGAAAAATTGAAAGGCAGCGTAGGAGACGTTACGTCAGTGTTCCAGGGTTTTAACTGACTGTCCAATATAAGTATTACCTATTAGTTTTATGAACGGTTTTGAATCTTACCTCCCTAGTGCAGAACGCAAGAATTATTGACCAGATGCGAAAATGTTCTCCAAATTATGTATTATGGCCAGATCTGAGGAGGAAAATTATTTCTTATATCGCTTCAGAAAGCCTTTTCGCAACATTTTTGACGACAGAATGGAAAGTTCTTCGGTTTCAACGATGCATGATTCACGAAGAATGGCAGGGTACTTAGAGTTCGTTTTAATGACAGCAGACCGCATTAAGGTTTGGAAGTATTAAATGTTAGTGGTTTCTCAACTAGTAATTCTGGTAATATAGGAATTTAATTAGCTAAAAATACGTCGCCGTTCCTGCTGTTCACAGGTGAAGAGCAGGAAGATGAGTCCGGGAAAGAAAATGAAAAGACAGAGAGTACTATATCAGCAAAGGAATATGCTGGATTAGAAGTGGCAAATAAGAGATTACTAATAAAGATATAAAGAGTGTCGGAGACAGAACGGAATCCTGGGGTACACCAGTATTAATTCTGAGGATATTCGACTTGGAACGGTCCACAATAACTTGAATTGACATTCAGAAGTGCAGAATGTTCGACTACAGAACCTGATGCCAAGTTCTGACAATTGGCTTTAAAACGAAAAAAAAGAGACGCACTGAGTTGATCAACTACAGGTGCATAAATTTGTTACACGTCACATACAAGATTTTTTCCACTTGACCAGTCCTTTTCAGTGCAGCTTTAGCCCTGGTGATTGCGGCAGTTCTTTTAGAAGGCCTACGAATATAAAATTTTGATAAAAACCACCTCTTTAGCAACTTTTTCGGTTGCTTGGGATAGTGTGTATTGAGTTGGTATTTAACAACATCGGCTATGGTGTGTGGAGGAGACATGTGACATGTACGTGGTAAGAAGCCTTCGCATCAGGGGAATAAGATGGCTAGGTCATGTAGAGCACATTGACACCAGTGCTCCATAGAAATCGCCAGTATTATTCTGCCCCTTCAAACCTTCAACTGTTACACTCGCCTCGCTATGAATGCTTAACAGTATACCTTCAAGCCCACTTTCGGACGTATTCTGAAATATCATGATACGTTCCTAAGCCGAAAAACTCAATTGTGGAATGCAGTGTCGAGCTCTCTATTTCCTAATCATTGTAACATTCAGACATTTAAAACCAACGTGCATGGGTACCTATCTCTCCTTCTCCCCTCATTTTCCTTCATCCACACTGTGTGCAAACAGTTTAAGGGTACATTAACTCTTGAGCGGGCGCTGGCTAAAAAAAAAAAAACAGTGCTTCAGCTAACAGATTCCTTGAATCGCCCACCATGAGACAACACACTAAGAGGTGACTTTCTCAAAGTTTTAGTACGCAGGAAAATGAATCTCAACTTAACGCGCATAAGCGGAGGTAGCTAACCAGGGATCGAGCGGGTCAAAGTGGTATATTTTTTAAGTCCCAAGATCGACATGGTATGTAGGTAAGATGCCATCCAAGTTCGAAGCATCAAATAGCTAATGCAGCTTTTTATGTACATTCTGTTCACCTGAAGGGCTGACTTTATGCGTGCAAATGCATAGAGGCTATATCTGCTGTCGAAACCGCATGCTCTGTTTATTTATTTATTTATTGGGTCTATAACCGTTTGAAGAGAGCAGTGGCCGAAAAACGCCCGGAATATGCGACCAGACACGAGGCAATAATTTTGCATCATGACAACGCTGGGCCCCACGTTGCTATTCCGGTTAAGAACTATTTGGAAAACAGTGGATGGGAAGTCTTACTCCACCCGCCTTATAGCCTAGACCTTGCACCTTCTGACTACCATTTGTTCCGGTCGATGCAGAACGCCCTCACTGAAATACGGTTCACATCAGAGCACATAAACGTTCAAATTTTGAAAAAAAACCGCACGAAGTTGAACATTAAGATTAAATCTTTTTTACATTGCACTCTACTATCATAGTTGTTATTAAAGATAGTTATATCCTCTTTCGCCAATTTTTGTTCACCAAAACTATGATATTTTCGGGTTTAAGTGCCGGTTTTATCGAGGACATTCGCTGAGAACTCTAATAACAGAATAGAACAGACCGCCAACAATCTTCTTCAATGCCTACCTCGGTTTCCACTGAAGCCATTTCATTGTACTTTCATTGCTGAGTGAGTACAGCTTTCAGTTCCCACGCTTTCAAATGCATCTGCAGATTTTTATTAGTAGATATAATTATATGTATGCTGCCTTCTCTGTTGTTTTGCGACTCAAGCCGTCAAAATTCTGACGATCCCTCTGATTGATTTGATATACTGTGTGTAAGCGCAATAGCTTGGACCTTTCCGGCTCAATCTCCAATCACAATAGTAATATACGAGTATGTACATATTTGCATTTGTGTTAAAAAACTCAACAATCACTGACCATCCTTCGGAATTTTTGTACAACTTAAACGATTTCTGAAGATCACTAATGGCCTTCCTGACCACTTGGTATAACATTCGATCACATATGGAAGCCTTAATGAAAGCAACTGACCGATAGTAATCGCTTTTTAACACAAAAAAAAAAAAACAATTACAGACTCACTTCTGAAGTCAATAACATTAACTGAAGATGTCTTCTATCAATGATAGTCACGAACGTTCATCGCCGACGATCACTGACGGTCAATGGCGGTCACTGACAATCAAAGACGATCACTGACCTGCACTATGATCATTGACGATAACTGAGGATCGCTGGCGATCACTGATGTTCACTAATGGTTACTGAGGATCACTGACAATCCAATGATCAATGATCAATGACCAATGATCAGCTTTCGTCGGTTTTTCAAAACATCAGTCGATAGTTTTGATGGAAATGATTGACGATCAGTGATTATCTTCGGTGATTTCTGCCGGTTTTCGAAGTTCACGGATGACCTGAGCAGAAATGCGTGAAATGAAATGCTTTCACTTTTTATAAATATGATCTGCAGAACAAGAAAAACACCCTGAACAGCGACTTAAGCTATAGTTTACACATCCAGGACTATTAGAAGATTTTTAAAATGACCACGATTAACAATTTCCACCAAAATCACCTTCCTGGACATGCTTGACAAAACGCGTTCCAAAAAGTCGATAAAGAAAATTCAAAACCCAACAACCACACTTTCATCTTATTTTGAAATTATGCTCGAAAACCAACAAAAACAACTTACAGCTTCTCATCCTAATTTCTCTGTTTATCTGAGTCACTATTTACGTATCCAAAACGCACGCCAACACGCACCGAAAAAGCAAATATTTGCCCACAAACTGTCACTTGATTTGAACTGAAATTCTTTCAAAAAGCTATTTTCACTTTCGGATCAGACTGGCTGATTTAACAACAGCACTTCTGATTTCGAAAATTAATATTCACAAATTTGTTTATTATTTTTTTTATTAAACAAATCACTGTTTCGATTCGAGTTTTCGATGTTAACCGTAAGAGAGTAAAATTTTCTCGTCGTCGTCGTTTAATTTGCACTTAGCTACTACAGCGCGAATATGAAACTGACACATCCAATTGAAAGTGTTCTTTACTGACTACTGAGCGGCCTAATGAAGTGATTCTTCGAGTAATAACGCGTTCACATCAGATCATCTGGTAAGAGGACCACAACAAGACCAGACACAGAAGACCACCACCACTAAGACTAACAACCACCACCACCACCACCACCAGTAGTTGCCAATCACCACCAACATCGACCGGTTCAGGTGGTTAAAAGTTTGGATTTCCTCCACATCAAAGTGGCAAAGCAACAAAAGCTAAGGTGACGATGATGGGAAACCTCTACGAGTAACATCCGACTGACCGACCGATCACTGTTGTTGTTGGCTTTGTTTAACTATTAACCGAAAGTTTGAATCATCCCGAACATTCTTGACATGTAGACACACCGGCAGTGACAATGATTACGAGTAGTCCAAGTTTGCTCCAAGATTGTGGGCTTCTTTGTGATGAATTGACAATGAGCTTGATCGGTTGATAGTTGACGGTTGATGGTTGACGGTTAACTATTGACCGGCAGTTTCGTCATAAATTGAAATATTTTCAATTCTGCCGACAGTTATGTTACATGGGCCCGTCCCTACTGTCAGCCCTATCTATTCAAAATTCACAATTCACAATTCACAATTTACAATCACAATTCACACCTAGCTCATCTGCTATCAATGCTGTCAATCAGGTCTCTACGACAACGACCCGTCCGTGCGCTTTGTTTAACGTCTCTATTGTCTCAACGGAAGGTGTCAATTGATTGTGCATATATATATTTGACAAGCAGAAACCGCCGCCGCCCCGCCTGTTAAGTCGGTCAGTGTAAGCAGACGCGATTCAAAATATGAATCACTCATGCTCGGTGATTTATAAGATGTTTAACGACTTTTCAAATTTACACGCTAATTGGCCGTAGATTAAATTTGGATTAAACATTAGCTACGAGTATTTTCAAATGTTTACGAGATCAATAAAAGAAAATGTATTCAGTCGGCCTCTGTTTGGGTTTTAGACGTTTAGATGGGCGTGTTACTACGTAGGAGTGGGGGATCGAAGATTTATGACCGAATTTTGACAGTTTGATGGTTATGAGTAGTTGGGCGGGTGGTCGCTTTTGTTGGTACTTGTAACGATTCTAGGAAGCAATTTTAGAGTTAGTTGATAATTTTACGATAGAGTAATTAAAGGCTTATAGGTACGTGTGGATATCGTAAATCAAAAGAGACTAGTTATGCAGGCTTTTGATGGGTCGATTCTATGGAAAGTTGTTGTATCTTTGAATCTTGAGCAATGTGAGACGTAGTTACGGTTGTGAAGTTTAAATTGGTTTCCGAAAACGGAGTAAAAATTTATGACGGAATTGGGCCTTTAAGCCCAATGACTACCTCGGACTTGATGTGTTTTGGAGGCTCACTTCAGGAATATTCGTCAAATTTTATGGAATTAACGCAATTGGAGGAGCTCTAAAATTACTGTGAGAAGAAAAAGTTATAGGTTCCTAAAGACAGCCTTGAGTGACTCCTTTAATTCAAGCAAAAACTTCGACATAAGCAGTGGAAAATCCCATTAATTACTTCGATAGACAGTCGTAGTGATTTTTGACTGGGTAGTGATCGCCCTTGAAAGTAAAAAGACAAACCAGCCGACCGTGCAGCGATGTGAATCTAGTCAAACAAATTTGAGCTCAGATACCAAGAAGACTGGGACATATGTATGTATAGACAGAACGGATAGCTTAAACTTGCAATTTTTGAATTAACCCCGAATAACAGGAGAGACCTCATCTCATAAGGGGATCTTACCGAAACAACTGGATAGTAGCTTGCCCAACTAGATAACAACACACTTACGTAGTAGGCTATGAACTAACCAGTGCCTTCAAGATTTAATGTTCCAAAAGAGTTGCTAGTATACCAGCATAGGTTGTAATTTTTCAGTTCTTCTTTTTGAGTAAAAATTGATAGACTCTCTCATCTGGCCTACAGATTAAGTGCGTGACACGGCTTCTTTCTAGACTGTTCCTATCGCCTTCTTAGGTTGCATTCTACAAATAAAGTCCGGTGGTAGCTAAAATTCTACGCGAGTCCATCATGGCTGGAGAGAGCATAGTAAACTCTCTAGTAGTAGCTGCAAGGACGAGTACCTGTCCTATTCTGGTTTGTTGTTCTCTGGTGGGAAAATGAGAAATTCGAGATAGGTTCTTTATAATGCCGTCAGGCATGAGTCGTATTGGTGTTGTGTGTCACTATTTACAGGGATCCTTCAGGTCTATTTGAAGTTCCTCCGTTGTTTAGGTTAATGTTTTAGTGAGTAACACCGACAACGAATGACATTCCCGCTGATGGTTTGGATGGATCGAGGCCCTGGTGTACTAGGTTTCAACTTGCCATCATCTAAATCATCTAAACAAACCAACCTGATGGCTTAGCATCTTCCTTTGACCCCTATCTGTCTCTTCTTGGACAATGTTATAAGGTTGGTCCTGTTTTTGTTATTATTTTGGTGATAGCGTCATTGTGTTGTTAATGATGCTCAAAAAGATTCCAGTGTGTCTCCTTTTTTGGGTTTTGTTGACAATGATATGTCTGATAGGGTGAGATTCTTAAGTCAAGGTCCTACTTCAAGGGTGAGATTCTGCCGATGATAAGTCTTTGAAGTCAAAGAAATATAAGTATTAGTTGAAGGTGTTGGCTTAACAAATACAACTACATCATTGAAAACTTCACGCAGGACAATAAAGTCATCTCCTCCAGATAATGCTGAAGGTAGGGTGCGGAATAGCATAGGCTTAGGCTCAGCAGCAACAGTTCGTGGCTTCAAAAGTTTACATCTTCACACAGAGGAGTGTAAGTCTTAGATTTCTTGGATGTTGAATATTTTGGTTGGAGTGGTTACTTTAGCATGACGCAGCTATACGCTGGGCAGATTTCGGACTGCAAGAACTAATCCGAAATTTCAAATTCTGCTATCCTTCATGGCTGAGATCAACAAGGGAAATACAACTGAAGAGGAGAGTGTTTGGTGCTCTATCCGGGGGAAATCATTACCATATGACGAGTCTATTGCTCACTTCAACGCTTTGTCTTAAATAATTAAATGACTCTAGATATCGGTTGGTGTTTCAAACATATTCAAAATTTGAAAAGACCAAATACAAAATAGCAAAAGATACCATTGGGGTGAGCACTGATAATCGCAAAATTCTGGCTGCGAATTAGGCCATAAATCAATTCAAAACAGAGCATGTTTGTCTTTAAATCAATTTCAAGTCGGCCAGAAACTATTCATTCTAACGATTCTACAGCAATTAGCAGCTTGTGGAAGAACAACGCGGACTCAACAGAAGAACTATTTAAGCTCCAAAAATAACACTGCGATAAAAATTCGAAAAACACCTTCCTAAGTCCCTAGAAACTAAACCACTTTAGGCAAGATTTTGAACCCGCCGCCATCGCAAGGCTTGCCAAAATTCTCAAGAACTCTCACTGTGACAAAAGCCAAGACTGCTAGTCTCATGGTCGAAACTAATTCCATAGGTAACCAGCTCCAAACCGCCTCACAAGTAGCTCCTATCAGTGGACTTGCAGGTAAGCTGAGTATCCAATACTTGGTATCTTTTTTGGTGACGAATGTTAATTTGTGAATAAGCAATGGAACGTACTACTCCTGAAGAACGTGGAATAATCGTCATGATGTTTTCGGTGAATAATTCGTCAGTGATTCTGGTGCAACGTGCATTTTGTGATCGTTTTTCTGGGCGCTCGACTCCCACTAGTCATTCAATATGGCGTTTCGCCGCACGGCTCTTAGAGACTGGAACAACACGGTATTGAACAAGCCTTGTACCTCTCGTTCGGCGAAGAATATCGTGTCTGAAGATGTCGTAGAGGCTCTTTCGACATCGACCGGATGACGTGCCATGCAATTGACACGTCCATGCACGTCTCTGCGGCGCATTTTGGTAAAAGTCTTGAAGATGATTCTTTACAAAGTCCATCAACCGATGGCTGTTGACAGTGAATCGCGTCTAATCTACGCTCATGTCCTCTTGAATCTCAACAACAAAGTAGACGATTTTGCCTCAAAAGTACTGCACTGAAAATCAGCGAGTAATTCACGAAGAGCCATTACATCCACTTAAAGTCACTGCATGGTGTGTCGTTTACGCTGGAGGGGTCATTGAAGCATTTTTTTTTTGGAGACCATCGGGGGCCAAACTGTGAGCGCTAGCTATGATCAATGAATTTTTCATTCCTCAATTGGATGAATTGGGTTTGGGTAACATGTTGTTCCAACAGGACGAGGCAACGGTGCATTTTGCACGAGCTACAGTTACCAATCGCCTGATATCGCGTTTTGGCGATTTGCACTGGCCCGCAAGATCACCCGGTTCGTCCGCCCTAGACTTCTTTCTACGGGTTTACGTGAACAAGCCACAAACTCTGGCAGCCCTCAAGGAGAACATCCGTCAAGATATGGAGAACCTATAGCCCGAAGTTCAGAAGAAAATCATGGAAAATACCATGATAAGAGCCCAAATGGTGATGAACAATGGCGGTAGCTACTTAAGCGATATCATTTTGAATGCCCAAATAAACATTTAAAAAACGCCTACGAAAATAGGGCCATATATTTGGTCCGCCTTGTACATGCTATATGCTGGGAAAATATATATATATTTGAACATAATCTTTAATGCTACCCTACTCATACTTCGGCCTACAATACATACGGAACTTTCGCAAAGAATGAAAGAAGATTTTCTACCGAAAATCGATAAGGATGCGGACTTACTTGCCAAGACTTATCAGTCAGGATCTTCTTTC
The DNA here is from genome assembly GCA_963966105.1 of Volucella zonaria. Classification (NCBI taxonomy): domain Eukaryota; kingdom Metazoa; phylum Arthropoda; class Insecta; order Diptera; family Syrphidae; genus Volucella; species Volucella zonaria. The sequence continues at coordinate 170,564,251 of OZ014531.1, read as the reverse complement.
TGGAGCACATGGGGAGAATGTTTGAGCGTCATGTGACTAAAATCGCATTTCGAATGCATCCATTGCCTGAGCTGCAACATGCATTTCAATGCGGTAGACCTTACCTAGTGAATAGATTTGAATTGCAAGACACTTCAGGCAACTGATCGGTCAACGGGACGTGTGACTCGGCTGCACAACATTGAATAGACCAACTGATCTGACTCGTTCAGTGCCTAAGCAAACTAAGTATCTGGGTGGCACCCTATTGCCTATTGCCTCCAAAACCTCCAAGCTGCTTTCATTTTTCTGATTATTTCAGGGAGCTGTTTGGCAAGACGTGGGTATGATGATAAGTTTTTCAGTACGCTTTCAAAACGCTCTCGTTTAAAGAGGTATCGACTGCTATTTGACTTATTTGACAACGATTTTGTGAACAGATTTGATCTAGGATAGGGGATTTATGTCTGTATCGACGACGACAAAATCAAACTTTACTGCTCGTTAGGTAAAAGTACTGATGAAGGACTATATTGTAAGGAATGAGTGGGCTGAAAATTGCACTTAAGGCTTTACTTAACAATTTCACCATCTTAGCTCGAGAATGTAAGGTTTTCTTGAACGTAATCCCATGGTTGAATTAACTGAAACACGTCTGGACTCAAATTTGGATCGCCTATGGATTTGAAAGGAAAGACTTAGAGGAGTATTTTTTACCACCGGAACTCGAGTCTTCTGGCAGAGCTAGAGTTTTTTTCTTCTGATTTTAACCTCCAGACAACTTTGGCCTTGTTTTGGATTCGTCTAATGTCGATGTTTCACAGGATAAGTTGATCGCACAACTCTCTATGTTTCATGAGATAAATTTAAAGATCGACCCATGCGGGACTTCTGAGATAACGTTGTAATATAAAGGGTGTTTTTTTAAGAGTTTTAGTGTTTAAACTGGCAAAACTGTTTCTACAGATTGTCAATTTGAAAGTTGAAAGTTGATTTGTGGTTAGTACATTTTGCCATTTTATGATGAATAGATTAACGCCAGAATAACGCGTGCAAATTGTGCAAACTTATTTCGAAAACCATGGTTCGGTTCGCCAACTTATCGTGCGCTACGTCCATTTTACGGTCGATATAGTCGTCTATCTGAGCAAGTTATTCGTTTTCGCCCCACGTACACTCTAGTGGATAATACGCATCCCCAAAGACGACAAATAGTGCGAGCAGAAGAAGTTATTGCCGTTGTGGAGCGCAGTTCTGAGGAGAATCCGAATGAGTCGATTCGCCATCGTGCATAGCAATTGAAGCTAAGCCCATCCACTTTGTGGAAGATTTTACGGAAAGATCTTGGCTTAAACGCTTATAAGATCCAGATTGTTCAAGAGTAGAAACCGCGTGACCATTATATGCGTCGTAGGTTCGGTGAATGGGCCGAAATCATGATTCAGCTTGATCCTCATTTTCAACGTAAAATTTTGTTCTCCGATGAGGCCCATTTTTATTTAAATGGATATGTAAACAAGCAAAATTGCCGAATTTGGAGTGGAGAAGACCCAGAAGCCTTTATCGAGACGCCCTTACAACCATTAAAACTCACTGTTTGGTGCATTTTATGGGCTGGTGGAATCATCATCCTTGAGCGCCATGGAAACACGATTTCCGACTTCTTCGTTCCTCAGTTGAGGAATTTTGTTTTCAACAAGATGGCGCAACATGCCACCCGGCGCACGACGCCATCAATTTACTGCGGGAAACATTTGCTGAGCGCATGATTTCGCGTAATGGACCTGTGACCTGGCCTACACGATCCTGTGATCTCACACCTTTAGATTACTTTCTTTGGGGGTATGTGAAGCCATTCGTCTATGCCGATAAACCAGAGACGTTGGACGATTTGGAAGTCAACATTCGCCGTGTTATTGCTGATATACGCCCCCAGTTGCTCGATAAAGTTGTCGAAAATTTGACCTCACGATTGCGCTTTATTCCAGCTAACCATGGCGGACATACGCCCGATGTCATATTAAATAAAACTAATATCATAGATATTAACATTAGCTTCAAGTGTTTTATTCCATATTGAATTTGTATACCTCTAAAAAAACATACTTGATAATATTTTCTATCGTCAGTTTGATGTTTCACCTTCCTGTTGGTGAAGTAGCACATAGGTGACCAGGCTCCCGAGTCAAAGACATTTTGAACGTCAGTTGTGACTCGTAGTATTTCTTCTCAATTCCCCATCGCCATCTCTCCAGATGATCGTATGAACCCATACTTGTCTTTTGATAAAGCTCCTCTAATCTCTACATCCTCGAGCGCTATTTTATCTAAAAAATGCGTGATACGACGAAGATTTTTAGGAGTTTCTTTTGAAAGTGACATCGATGTTGACATTTCCATGGTCCAGGTAAGATCTTCAAGATAACTTCGCATCAGATTTGGTGTCTTTTAAACCGCCGCTTTGATCTCCATATTGCACTTTCCTGTAGTCGGATTGCCGGGATGTGTTCGATCCGTGCTGGTACCCCTTGTGATGGTGCAGAAAGTATATGGTCTATAGGGCAAAAGATAATTATAAATCAGACTAACTGAGTGCCCTCCCACAGTCTTTTTCGGGGTCACGTCTTGCCATGCTGAAAGTAGCTAGATATTCCTGGATTTCTGGTTTTCCCTCGACTGCTATGATCTGCTTCAGACATTTTGACTACGTCATTTCAATGGTAACAAAGTTCATCCATTTTAATACCTCAACTCCAAGGCATAGGGGGCTTTCCTTTGCCAAAATTAAGTATACTATTCCACGGGCTCATCGAAATGAGTTCCGGAGGATCGAGTCATTCATTAAACTAATATCTATCATGGATGCGTTGCCTACTTCGCATAACATGTTTTTGTATTGTATCATCTTGTGCCAGATTCCGTGCTGTAGCCCGTGCTTTTATGACTCCAGTTCCTAGCTCTCAGACTAAGAGGTGCATAGCAGCAACATTGGGTGCTGCTTGTTCTTGCAGTTAGGATTTCTCACTAATTCGAGAAACATGGTATGTCGAGTCTTTGTGGACTTGTGCCAGCAAGTGCTAGCCCGCAATAACCGTAAGGTCTCTTATAATAACAACTGTGGTAAAATATTGCAGGCAATCAAAATGAAAAGTTAGCAGCCTTCGTGCTAAAAGGAGTACAATTGACTTCTTCTTTGTCTGAGCGATCTGTTCTGACCAAATTTCAAGGCTAAGAGTTGCTATCTCAATATAGCAAATCTTATCGTCGCAGCGTTAACATCGGCTTATACGTTCATAGCCCTTAGACTATATAAACTACCCTACAACACCCAAGTATTGTGTAGCCTTGGCATACCATCTCACATGTTGCATATTGTTTTAATATTGTGTACATACAGATGCTGATGATATTGAGAGCCCAACAACACACAATTTTCAGTTCGCCAAAAAAATCTCTCCAAAGGCATTTTCGGCGCAAATTATGGCACACTCATTCGAAATCACGCGCTATAAACAAAGCCCACACCTTCAACAGCAGACTGGGATATTTTTAACGCTTCCGTTCCTCGGATTCCTAATTCCTTTGAAACGATTCCAATTCTCTTAAAAAAAAAAAAAAACTCCTGAAACATTCCAATGATTAACGATCTGTCACTGACGGTGTCAAAGAACCAGAATGCATTCTGATTGTTGCATAAGTTGTCTCTTCTGACATCGTTGGGGTAATTATTTCTGAGGACTTGCCATTGCATGACGATAATGACAGGAGAACGATTTTCATAATTTCTGTTTTTATTTTTATTTTGGAAATTATACACTCCAGTGCGGTGCATAATGAGTCTTTGATGAGATTTTGAACTCTGATGAACTTTTGCCCATACCCAGATTTATACTCATACTCATGTCGGAAACGGAATTGAGAATGCCTTCGAATTGAGTGGGCTGGATTGCGGGATTTATATTTTTTTGTGTTTTTCAGCTGACTGGGTTATGAAATACAAATAACGGTTCGTATATGACTGGAAGAGGTAAAAGATTTAAATTTCAGGATAAGATGAAGGATGGACATGAATAAACAAAAGGAGGTCAGAAACGGATTGAAGAGCAAGGAGTCTTATTTTGAGTAATCAGCAGAAGTGGTTTGCAAGAGGGACCATACAGGAGTCAGAGAACTATTTATCTGTCAAACAGGCTTTGATGGGCAAATAAATTTACGTGACCATTGAGGATGCCTTCTGTCAATTTTTGAAGTGACATTTTTCCCAATCAGCCATCTGGCTCTGTTCACAAAGCCTTCTCTTAATGTTTCACTCACCCTTGTTGGCCTATTATTTGATTGATTCAATTTGCCAATATTGGATCGATTATTAGAAGCGCATTTACAAATGGGTCCACACGATGAGGTAAGCTGCTTATTAATGATCTGCAGACTCTATTATGAGTAAACTGTTTTGAAATTACCTTCTGGAAAATTATAATAAAAAATAATCGAAAGAATGGCAAATGATCATGTTGTTATAGTTCTCCGAAATGCCACCGGACTTCCTTTATAAAATATCTCCCATTTTCTTAGTTTTAGTTGTAATGTTAATATAAAATTAAATATAGACTGTAAGATACTTCGAAAGACATAGTTTAAGTGCTAGGTTTAACTTAGAGTGCCCGCATGGGGCCAGTAAGTTAGAATAAGATAATTTTAAGTTAATTAAGCTAATTTTTAAGCGTTTTTTTGTATAGCATTTAAGTGTAAATTAAGTAATATAAATGAAAATGCATAAAAACTGAACTGAACTGATAAAATATCTCCCCAGACACGACCATTAAGTGTGTCCTTTAGAAGGATCTTCTGTTAAGAGAGTTAGTTCTCCAATTATCTGCAGGGCAGACTGAACAAGGTAATCTATTTGTCCATAAGATGTTGACCTTGATATGGAAAGATCAGTGATCGTGTTCTTACTGTACTTCCAAAACTCTTCCATAGCTGTTTACTTTGCCTTTCTACAAATTGAATGTTTTTAGTACAACATTTTTGGGAACGATCTCGATGACGGAATTGAAGTGATCAGTGTGATTAGTATGTGAACTAGACGACAGTGAGAACATCAATAAATAGATGGCATCTTTCAGAGTTGAAAGATCTTGGGATTGATGTGACGAGAATTGGCCTAGCAAATGGCAAGATTTTTCGCCATTTGTAATGATTTTGGAAGCAGTGTTCGGAAAATGTTCGCTTCCGGAAATCACTGCATCTGCAAACATAAGGAAATCACATTTAGTCGACGGTGTCCTGTGAAATATAATCTTCTGAAATTGTGTACAGGGTTGAGATACAAAGCCACTACTGTTTGTCGCAATAAATGACTACGATCTGTGGCTGCCATCGACAATTGTTCTGCTTGGCTTTGCGCTTTTAAAAATTAATTTTCACTGTGGCAGAAGGAAACACAATTTCTCACCCGATGCCAGCAAATGAAGTGAAAATCTCTTAATTTTTCTATGATGAAGTCGCCAAGTTACCACTGGCAGACTATTGAAAATAAATGGTCAGACCTTATGACAAGAATGATGTTCTTAAATAGACTTGAAGTAGAAGTGAACATGCCATCTCCAGAATGAAGGCGGAGGGATAAAAAAACTCTCAATAGGTGTTACAGCCTGTGATGCATGAGAAACAGCATAAAGTGACAATAATTTAAATACAAGGCTCCAAGGCGCACGCTGTAGAGGAGCCACAGTTCATTAAAATTGCATACAACACGAGATTAAAATGTCCAACTCATTCGGAACTTAAACGGTAACCTTGAGGCATTCCATTTAAAAGCTTCCTTAATTCCTTTGTTCCATTCTAATGCGTATTAAAAATGCCTGTATGAAATTTTGACTGGTTTTCCAAGGACAATTTTACTTTATCCAACTCATTCCAAGCGTTCTCGGCTTTTCCCCAGATGTTCTGTGCCACACTTGCTTAGAGCTAATCATCCTGTGCTAACTGGATGCTGTGCTGACTGGTTTCTTGCTGTCGGTGGATTGTGTTAATTCTTAATTGTGACGATTTCTTCCCACATACTGCACCCATAAAACTGTAGTGATTGGTCTTATTTCGCCACCTTTGTATCACCGATTTTACTGCTCACATCCTGTATAGACGTCAGCCAAAACGATGATTCTTAGGTAAGAAAAAATGTTAACACTCTGAACCTTCTATTCAGAAATGTTCCCTAAAAGGGGCGCGTGAAAGAGTAAGGCCCTTGGTGTTGGACGAATTTATCTATAGATGATTCTCTTTGACTTGTTAAGATCATCTGGAAAATGGCCATGGTGTATGTAGGGAGCTAGAGACGCCGATGCTAAAATACAAGGCTTTTGAAGCTTATCAAAATTTATTGAGTGTAGATTCAATAAGCTACACCTTCATATGGAGTACTAATAATAGCGATAGTCTTGTCAGAAATGCTTCGCATACCAGAGACTCCCCATGTGAATGTCTCTAGGGTTTTACGTAAACTCCTGTCTGTGTGGACTTAATTTCACGGAATGCCCATACATACATGGGAGCAACGATATGTCTTGCCTTCGCTCGCAGGTATTAGTCCAGGCTGACCCACTTGCCGACTTTAGAATCACGGCACCCAGCACTTATATGCTACTCCACAACGGATGAACCGCAAATGGAAAACCCTTCTCACAATAAGGTTTAAAACACAGCTACCGTGACGCTCTTCAAGTCAGGCCCAGATCGAAGCTCGGGAGGCTCTTGACTCGCAGGGTATCCAGTATGGACTGCTGGTGATCTTGGCACCTGTAACCGGCAGCCTGTAACTGGTCAATTCGTAACAACCTTCAGCGACGTTAAGTTCGAAAACCGTTACGATAAGACCAGTATTTGCTCTACTTGCGCTTTCTATTAGACAACATCATTGATGGAAGAAGTCTTGACAATTGTGCGGGAGCCAACTCCTCGTATGAAGTTAAAATTCACACTGATGGAAAGCAGCTAGAGGAGGGACATCCACATTTTTTTCCTCAATGCTCCGCAAGTTGTTTATATAGCCGATGCCAGCGGAGGCTGGCTTCGAAACTGAGAGTCTTAACTGGGTATTCTTTGATCCAGTTCATGATTAACTTCACTATCAATTTAGCCACAGCCGAGAAACTCAGATTCATTGTGAATTTCCGCAGTTAGCCCGGTTGCCTCCCTTAGAAACTCTATGATCATAAATTCATTCTTTTTCCGTTGTTGGTTGTCTTATGGAAGACTTAAGAGTCAAGGATTCCAAGACTCTGAAAAGAGCCGCTAGTTGATCTAGATTTCAGATTCAAGAAATGATCGATCTTTTGATTCTAATGACACAATTCTTTCTAGGATAGAGAAAGTACCTTGTTAGCTCAGTCTGTTTTTTTTTGGATGACCAAAATAGATACGTAGTTGACATGCGGTTTTTGACAGTTTGAAGTTGTGAAACTGAAAAGGCTGTTGAATGGGCATGGTCTTAAGGACAAGTGTCTCGGACTCTGATGAAAGGTAGAAAAATGCGTAAACCATACGCACCGCACAAGGGAGCAAAGAGACAGCGACGATAATGTGAAAAATTCGGCCGAAAATGATACCAATCGAACCTCGGTCCCATCTCTTGCTAATAATGCCCGGGTGAAACGTGTGCTGCAACCACCAAGGATTTTAGTTCTGGTGCACGGAGTTCCCCGAGACCTCAATCGTGGTCTCGAATTAGTGAATTAATTTTTGCAACCAGCAAATGATGCAGTTCGAGTGAACGAAAATTGGACGTCGCACTACTCTCTAGCCAAAGCGGAGACCGACTTACATGCTATCATCTCCCATCTGAAAGAAGGACAGCTGGCAATGATAACACTGTGAATGAATTTGAGTGCAAACATTGCGGAGATCAACTGTGGAACATTGCCAACGCAGAGCAGGTTAGGGTTCCGGTAAGAAAAATGGAACTCTCAACGACAAACCAGATCTGTGCCGAAAATTCCCCTTAACTCGCGTTGGAACCGATAGTGTTCTCGATATGAACTTTCAATAACAGTTGGGTATCATATGTTGTAGGTATGCTAAAGGGAAGTACGCGGTCTTTCTGCGGGAAAGGCTAAGACTGCTTACTGGCGTCTAAACAGGGCGCTTCACTCTTGCTAAGCACCTAAGTGCTCAAGGCATAACTAACACCACCTGCCATGAGAGTGATGGTGACTGCGTGCGTTCTTACTAGGTTGCGGTATCTTACCGTTAATGTGGTGACTTCTGTAGGCACTTTATCATTCAGAAGTCTCAAACATTGGACAAGTTCTTCTGAATGATCTTTTCCGGCAAAAATTCAGTGTGTTCTCATGCGTTCTTCAAGAGAGCCTTAACAGCAATTCCAATTTCTGTAATCCTAAGATGCCCAGTGCGTTTTCAAGAATTTGCTCCTTCGAAATGCCTTAAATATTTCGGGAGCTTTACGTTGTGTAGCACTCTCGTGCAGTGCTCCCTCAGGATACATATGTAAATCATTTCTTTATAATTGAACCTTGCGTTCATAGCAAAAAATCAAGCAAATCGTGAAAAATTACCATCCAAAGAGTCCCCAGATCTAAATATTCTTGCTAACTAGAGACGAGCAGTTTGAAGTAGGCAGGTATGCTGCATGCCCTGTAAAAGAATTAGTCTCCCGCAATTGTGGAAGATACCATAAGGTACTCGTATATGTTGAACTTAACATCTAGGAATGGCCAACAGATGACAGCTAGTGTATTTAATCCAAACAATATTGGAACTAGTTCGGGTCTTAAATGAGAACCGTAAGGCATTCCATTGTTAAATAGTTCTGAGTCATAGGAGAAACTTAATGGCAAATGTTCCATGTCTACAGCCTTTTGATCTGCTAACTTTTACTGCGCAATAAGCTGAAAAAACTCCAAAGCCATATACCAGATCCTCCTCTCTCTATCCAGCACCTCCTCATCCACTACCCTTTCTTTAAATTCGTTTCCCACCTAATGGCATGGCCGGACATAAAATGATCCGAATTTGATGGCTCGAATCGGATCCCGCATCGTTTTTTTGACCCTGAAACACATGTGCGATCACACATTGGATCTTGGATCTTCTATTCTCCAATGAAATCCGATCGTGATAAATTAACAAGCGTCTCCTTCCATCCATTCGTTTGTTTATCTTTTTTTTTTGGCAAGAAAAATCCTCCACCAAAGATTGAAACGATAAAGCAAAAGACCACAACTTAGACGGTTGGGATGGAATTCGTTCCCAAGAATGATCTTTTGATCGTCAACTTTGTTACAAGAATGAAATTTTGGCGGTGCCATCAATCAATTTGTGACAGAAGAATACCGTGTGTGTATAAATTTGTCGGTGAAGGATCGGGATCATGTCGGTGGATTTTTGTTGATAGAATTCGCAGATCAGAAGGGATTTTTTTTTCTTTGAAGTTTGAATGTTTCGTTTAGATTTGGTGATAGTTTCTGGATGGCGCGGTTGGTATCATGTTCTTGTCGTGGTAATTTAAGAATGACAAATCGGCGAGACATCCGATTTCAGAGTCTAATTTGGGTCTTGTGCAATTTAATTTGGATACATTTGACAGGATGTGCTTGAGGTGATTAATTTGTGCTTGAGATGGGGTATTTTTTTTATGATAACTGCTGCCAGATTGATTAAGGGTGAGATGATGATTTCTGATAACTGCATAAGAAACTCTTTGAATTAGCCAAACAAACAAGTCTCTGTTTAAATGCAAACCTCTGTCAAACCTGGATGCTATCGAATCCTCTCAATAGGCATTGTCCAACAAACGTATCTGTCAAATCGAAGCTTCCTCCCATGGTACTCGTAGCTGTCAAATCCTTACTCAATTATTTTCGTTCAATTAAATTCTACGATTCCAGTCTGTCTCTCTATATCTTCAACTCACATTTGGACATTTTGGTTGCTTAGTTAAAAAGCGCCGATGTCAAGGCAGTGTCATCTATTCTCCTTCTCGAATTGGCAATAGAAAAACCCAATATTCCGATGCCGATCTGATACCATGCCACTGGTTTCTGTATGTCCGCATAAATTCGCGTCTACAGACTTTGCGCATCTGTAGAAACTGCGCACAAAACCCTTAATCTCGTTCCGAAGACAGAGGACGATTCGCATCCTAGATAAACCCTACAATACCACAATGAGCTCTGCACAAATAGGGCTTCAGTTGAAGGCAAAATCCTTTGTGTAGAGAGCTCCCATTTGCATCCCAAAAGGAGTGGTGGAGCAGCTCTGTCAACTAGAGATGACCACATAAACCATGTGCCCGCTTCGCATCATCAGTATTCCATTTGCGATTTGCTTGAAGGGGTGTTTAGAAGGGTAGGAGGAGTTGTTGAATGAAGAGGAGGGCGACAATGCCACTTTGCATACTGGCAGTCGAAATAACGATCACAGTACAATAGGCAGGGCGATTGAAACATGTGAGTATGTTGGTGTCTTTGTAGTCCAACAATAGACCACAAGAGTTGAGGAGTTGAGGATGATGACAGCACGCATTTGCCGGGGTATTTGCCGGCTTGTTGGCTTATTGCTGCCAAACCTCTTTTGCATATCATCGCCTTCGCTTTCGAAGTAAATGGCTCATAGTACGTTCCACCGACAAACCATGGTGTGGCATGGGAGCCTAATGAACAACAGCAAAACAACAACTCTGCTGACGACGCGAAGACGACGATGTTTGCATAGAAATTCAAATGAATTCCAAGTAACCTCCGATCTGGCGATGTACGTGTACTTAGTCATTCTCAAGTCAAACTCAAGACCGGCGAAATATTTTCCACCGAAATAAAAAAAGAATAATTAAAAACGATGAGAGCTTCTGTGGCGGTTTAATTGACCACCACGGCGTAGTTGAACAACGTCGTCGTTCGGTTGTCATTTGGGGAAGACATGACCTTCTGCATAGCCGGAGCTGACCAAGTTCAAGGTCAATAGATGAAAAATACCTGAAATGTTGTTGTTTGATGAAAGAAAAACAACCGACACATGTCAAGAAGGGGGTGAGAAAGAGAATTATCTTACGTTAGGATGTGGAATCATATTTTGATGGCGGATTTGGTACTCGAGCCATTATGTCTGGTCCGGCGAATGTGGCCTAGCAATTACCAAAGAGATTATTCATATTTGGGGTTGGAGATACGTGTGGGCTTGTCATTAGGTAATCGTGTAACCACTCTGACTCATGTCGCACATCAAAATTTACTGAATTGAAGTGCGAATTTTTTAATTGGTAGTAATTCAATTAATTATGATTCCAGGAAGCGAGTATAACCTACTCGCTGTATCTTGAGAGTCTTTTATGAGTTGTGAGGCATATCAGTTGTAGTGCGCAATATCCGCAAACTGCACAAAGACTGAGAGAGTGGTACTTCAGTCTTGGTCAAGGTTTGTTCATTCCATATCCTGCACAGCACCGATATGTTTTTGAGTTTGTTTGTCACTGATAAGAGAATGATTCCAGGGTTACAAGACCGCCAAAGTGTATGGCAGTTTTACCATTTTCGGCTTGGAAACCCGGTGTGGTTTCACATCACAAGTCTGTTCAATTTATTCTGGCTAACATCGTACTTGATTTCGGTAGAATTTGGAGTTTAAATGCTATGTTTTGAGGCGTCGCTGTACTATGATATTGTACATAGACACGGCTTCTGCATATAGGGAGATCGAGAAGCCAATTTCTTATACAAGTCACTAATCCAAGGTGGAATAGCATAGGCCAGAGAATGCATGTCTAAGAGTGTGCTTAGTGTATAGTATGCGGAAATGGGCAGACGATGTCAATTGGAATGGCTTCAACTTTCTAACGCTGTCATAGTAATCAAACAAGGAAATCTGTCCCTTTTGAATGTATGAAACTGAAATGCCTTAAGCGAAGAATCAATATGGTTGGAGGATCTTCCTGACAATATGGACAAAAATGCAAATGCTGGTACTATGTCACACCTCTGGAACGAAGACATTTTAAAGCAGCCCTAAAATAGAGATACTCTATAGAATTGCTGGAGAGATTGCTATGGGAATGTATAAGTATACTTAGTCTAGTTAAAACCCCCTTAGTACAACTAAGTGGCTCCCACACATGGGTTATTAGAGTGCCGATTGAGATCTGCAACGGCAAGCGGGAGCTCATTCAAAATAAATCAGCAACTGTAGTCAACTCAAACACATGTTTGTGTCATTCCAGAATTTGCCACCATTTTTAGTGAAACCAAACTAAAAGACGGTGACTTGGTTCAGACCCAACAAAGTGGATGCAGATGCTGCTGACGATGATAAGTACAATATTTCTGGGTACAAACTTGGCTCACCATCCTAAGATCACATACACAATCGGGGGAGGTGTCGCTGTGTATTGTAACACATCCCTTAGCTGTCCTGTTTGAGTAGTAGGGAAGTCTGTGTTTATGTTAATAGTATCGAATACATGCTGATTGAAGTTGCTGACTGCAAGATAAGATTACTTTTGGGTGTTGCGTATAATCACCACAGTTATTGTTCCTTCGAGCCATTTTTCTGGGTGCTTCAGGAAGTTACTGCGGTCATGAGCATATCATTGTGTGCGGTGATTTCAATATAGACCTGCATAGGTCGGACAATCAAGCTTGCCAACTTTATGCACCTGACACTCTCCCCAGTCTTCTTGACTTATTCATCGTATCTGATTGCTCTAACGTTCTACTTTAGGAATAGTTGTCCTTTAAAGTGAGGTATGATCACGATTTGCTGTTCTCACCTGCATCTGCAAACCTCTAATAACGAAATTATGCTGCTATAAATAATAGTTTTCTGCAACTGGATGCGAGCATGCTTCCCTAGCAAAATTGCTATTTTTCGGTGGATGTTAATGCAAAGGTAATTTTGTTAAAATCTTTATTGCTGGGCTTGTACAACAAACATGTTGCCTTAAGGACTGTGCCAGTGTGCAGTAAAGATTTCTATGGTTCACGTCTGACGTACATAATGCTGTGAAAGTCCGAAATAAATTTTACTCGTGCTGGAAACGAAACCAAACCAGCTAAAATTGGAGTAATCTCTGCCATGCTCGCAATCATTCGACTTACCTAAGACGATGTGCGAAGAAAAGGAACTTTCTTTCTCAACTATGAACCGACCAGTTTACCCAAAACTTTCGAATAATTTACGGAATATTGGAGTCGGGAAAAAGAATACCTTAAGCAGAATACCTGATATTGACAATCTCAACGAAACTTTAATTCCTTGTGTGTTGCATAGCAGTGTTTTTGTCCCCAACACTGAGCTATTTTTTTGAAAACGATTTCGACTTCGAAGTAGTAACAGAAATTGAACTCATTGAAAGCGTTCGTTCTATAGAATCCGACGCAGATGGGGAAGACGGCGTACCTATTCTCTTCATTAAAATGATACTTCCCCACATATTGAGCATACTTAAGCAAGTGTTCAATTTCTGCATTTCTAGTTCATCTTTTCCTGATAGCTGGAGGTTGGCTACCTGTACCAACCTCTACTAGTATTTTACCGTGTTTATTAAAAGTTTTGGAGAAAATACTTGCAAAACAAATTTCAGGTCATTTTGATCGTCATAATCGATTGTCACCCGGTCAATCCGGGCTGCTTCATAACGATGGCGAAAATACTTGACGACATTAGAATTGAATATGACTTAGACAATATCACCTCTTTGTTTGCTCGACTTCTACAAAGTAAATCACGAAATACCCTATAAAAAAATCAAATTGTACTTTGGATATAGTGAAAGATTAGCATTAGACATGCTAACAGTCATTTGCGTGATCAAAGCCAGAGAGTAATTCCAATTCTAATAGTCTGCTAACTTTAGGTTCAGTTTTATTCTCCATTTCCATTAATGACCTATCTAAATCTTTCACCAGTACCAGTGTTCACTTTTATGCTGATGATGCACAGATCTACTTATCCCGTCCAATCGGGCTAGCTGAAGACATTATCTGAAGAATAAATAAAGATCTTTCGAGCTTGTATATGTAGCCGGACTCAAGGTAATGGATAAACTCTTAATCCTGCAAAGTCTCAGTTAATTTTGATCTCAAAACAACAGTACAATACATAGATATGAGCTAGCACTTGTTTTCTTAAACAACATAAGACTTCAATCTGCGAATGTTGTAACGAATCTTGGTGTCACTGTAAATCGTTCACTCTCTGCAATCGATCACAATAACTACTCCATTGGACGCACCTATGCTGGGTTACGCAAATTTTGGCCGTATTCTAATTATATTCCTGTCGACACTAAGCACAGGCTTATTCAAATTTTACTGGTGCCTATTGTTGACTACGCCATAGTTTTGTACAGCAATCTTGATTGCCAGTCCCCCACATGACATGACAAAATATGTGTATATGGGCTTCGTCGACGCGAGCTTATTTCGCACTACCACAAAAATGTATTCGGCTGTTCGTTTCAACAATTCCTTAATATCAGATGTTGTATCTTCCTGCATAAAGTCGTCCACACCAAATGGCCTCCGCATATTTTCGCAAAGCTTCAATTCGCGCAATCGTCCAGAACATGTAACCTAATCACCCCATTCCTTAACTACGAGTATTAAGGACTGAAACGAATAAAATTTGGAAACTTGAAAGTAAAAAAAGAAAATATTTTCATAATTCTTGTAAATTTTTTTTATTTGCTTTGAAACTCTGTTTTTATTAAATTCATTCACAATTATAAAAATTAAAAAAAATTATTTGGGTTCCTATTCTCTCAACTTTTTCGAATGTCCTTCATAAGGTTGGTGACAGTTACATCCGTGATCTTTTTGGACGCTCTTTTCCATTTAGCACTAAAATCTTTTACGTCCTTTGCACACTGGTCACTTTTTCTCAATTTAGCTTTGACCAAAGTCCAATACCTTTCAATGGGACGGCACTGTGGAACATTGGGTGGATTCATGTCTTTTGGGACAAAGTCGACATTTTTAGCAACAAGAAAGCTCAACGTCGCATGAGCATAGTGAGCTGAAGCTAAATCTGGCCAAAATAATGTTGAACCCTCGTGTTTGTTTAAGAAAGGAATCAACCGTTTTTTTAGGCGTTCGTTGATGTACACTTCTCCGTTAATTGTTCCTGTTGTAATAAACGATGAGCTTCTGTGACTACATTGACAAATGGCCTGCCAAACGAGATATTTTGACCCGAATTTTTCCATCCCAATTGATGTAGTTGATTGCGGAAGAATCCCAGCTTCAAACGAGTTGTAAAACTGGGCACCTGGAAGAGTAGTAAAGTCGGCTTTGACATAAGTTTCGTCACTCAAAATCAAGCACGCTTTCTTGTTGCCGATCAACTCGTATAGCTTTCGGGCTCGTGTTTTTATGACTTTGTTTTGCTTTTCAGTAACTTTGTGTATTTTTTGTTTTTTCGTGTTTTTAGACCGTTACGTTTTTTAGATATTTGTACCATTGTTTGGTTGGTATTACATTTCTGAGCAACATCTCTGGATGACATAGTCAGGTTTTTTACTCTGGTGCCCACTATTTTCCTTTCCAAATTTGTATCAGGTGCTCCAATTTTAGCTCCACTTTTCTGTTTTTGCTTAACTGTCAACGTCTCCAAATATCGTTTAATAACAGAATCCACTGTACTGCGTGCTATGTTTAAATTTTTTGCGATGGAATGGTTTGGACGCGAAGTATTTTCGAGCCTTTTGTCGATGACTCATATTTTATAAATATTTTAAACCGCAACGAACTAAAATCAATAACAAACTGAAACTAGAGAATATACAGGCTAATTTGGGTATAAAACAGGATTGCAATTTTGTATTAAAATTTACAGATTTTATTCGTTTCAGTCCTTAGAATACCTCGCGTCTTTTCTTTGTTCATGTTACTAGGCTATGGAACTCTCTACCCATCTCAACAAAACGAATAATTGGGGCCAGATAATTTAAAGTTTCTGCATTAATAAGGTACTTGAGACTCCGCGTGTCCTCACATTTTTGGAATACTCATAGAACATCTAAAAAAAAAGGTTTTTGGGTCTTCTACGGTCTCTGCTGCTTCGGAGCATAGCTTCTGTGTTTGTTGTTTTTCGTAGTCATGACAAATTTTATAATCCCAACTTAATATGTACCTGCATCCTTATTGACGAAGGCGAATACCTCATGAAGGAGATGGTATACAATTTATAATCGAAATTTACGAAGCCTTTGTACGATATGTTTATAAAGTCTTAAGGCAAAAGATCTTCGGCCGATAACACAAGCATAGTGGCGGCCTATACGAGACAACGATCTTCCATCCTTGATACTCTGATAAGTATCTCCAAGTTTTCTGGATATTAAATTTTCAAATATCTAACCATCCACGTTCTACCCCATGCATGACGGTCATTCAAAGACCTGGATGTGCACAAGTCATAGAAACGAATGTAGAATTTGGAAGCATTCTTGTTACAGAAGTTAAGTACAGATGTCGATTGTGCACTAAAGAAAAGCAGAGAAGCTTAACAGAAGCCATGAAGCCAAAAAAAAAAAAAAAAATGTGAAGCGGCGGAGTTGATTAAAGAAATAGTACTGAAGCAAGGAGAAGGATATCCTTCCAGAGTAGTCTTCTACATAAGCAACATGAAAAAGTCTGACGAAACAGCATCTAGATGTCTTACGTCAACTGAGCGTAGGTTCCAAGCCCGTAGAGGTACAACAATCCTAATCACTTGAAGAAGACCAGAAGGTGCACGAATGCACAAAAGATTGTTTCAGCTATGTGACGAATAACAATGCCGTATGTCTTAGTCAGCCCAAGGAGGGTAATATATTTGGAGATATCAGCAAGTACAACGTAAGACGTAATCATATTCATACTATCGCCTGACTTGGTTGTTAACAATATGAGCTCTTAGCCAACTTTTGTACCGAAAGGAAGTATCCTATCCAACACATAAGTTTACGTGTCACAGTACATAGAACTTCTGAAATATCAACTGCCCATGCTTAAAGATGGAGCTTGGCAAACTCATAAGATCACAGCCTACAGTCTGAATCCGACAAGAGATAGAGGAAAGCTGAGAAAGTATTTTGATATAACGCGCGCTTGTAGAAGGAACTTTTTGCATGGTGGAACGCAGATCTCTGGCGACTACGTAACAAAATCAAAATCTAAACAGGTCAGCTAAGACTAACATGGAGGAAGATGGAAATTTGTATGAACCGAAGCTCCTTACGGCGGCCAGATGCTGTAGAAATTGGGTTGGCACTGAGAGGTGTCAATCTGGCGATATCTAGTACAGTTAATGCTCTTACACATCAATTGTGCTCGGATACTGGTCGACGTCCATCCGGTAATTGCCTGGCCATGAAAAAAATAAACCAAGTTACGAAGCAACAGCAAACCTCAGATACGGACGCATCTACTGTTGACAACCCTTGCAAACGAAACAAGGACATAGAAGTTCAGATTTGCACGTGGAATATTAGGTCCATTAAGAGGCCACGTGCAAGCGAATAACTGTCAGAGGCCTTGGACTGCTGCAAAGCAGATGTTACCGCCATCCAAGAAATGCGATGGGATGAACCGGACAAAAAGAAGATAAAAAACTGTGACATGTACTCCGGAGACGGTTATCCACGGCAAAATCAGCGCCTATTTAGATGTGGATTCGTTGTTAGAGGCAGACTTAGGCAAGAAGTTACATATTAACGAGCGCCTCGTAGCAATCCATGTTTTAAGGCTGAATTTGCCAACATTAGGCATAAATGGGCGCACCCACAGAGGTGAAGAATGATGACACCAAAGATAGCTTCTACGAACTCTTGGACAAGACCTATGAACAGTGCTCCAGCTATGACATGAAAATTGTCCTAGGCGATTTTAATTAAATCTAGGAAAAGCGGACATCTTTGATAGTACTGTTGGAAGATATAGCCTGGGCGACACCACGTCCGATAAAGAATTCAGGCTAATCGACTTTGCAGTGGGGCGAAACACTTTGTCATATTGTGTGAACACCTGAAATGGTTCATCGGGCCAGGAAAGACAACCACCGACCAAATATTCCCACTACGCCAGATCTTGGAAAAACCCAGGAGCTCCAAATCGATACAACCACCTATTCATCGAGTTTAAGTTCGCGTATGAGAGCATCTATAGAAACAAGTTATACGGAGAATTGTTTAGTTTTGGCATCCCCGGCAAATTCGTTCGTTTGTGCAGGATGACGATGGGGAATAGACGCTGCTCCATCAAGGTCGGCAAAGAACTTACCGAGACTTTTGATGTCAAAAAGGGATTTAGACAAGCGCCAAAACGAGAGGTACACTCTTTCACAAGTCCGTCTAATTATTCCCATACGCCGATGATATTGACATAATCGGAGGCAAGCAGCGTGGTGTTAGTGGCGCTTTCGCGAGTACTGAGGAAGTCAATGGGGGCAAGACCAAGTATATGCTGTCAACAAAAAGGACATCCAACTCCGACGTCTCGGACAGAAGGTCATCTTCGACAGATATAACTTTGAGGTAGTTAAGGACTTTGTCTACCTAGGCTCCAAAGTCTGAGCCAAACGAAGACTCCAACCAAACGTAGCTTATTTGGGCTGCAATCAACTAGCAAAGCCTTCTCTCCAACGACAAAAGTGACCCTATAACATATAAGACCTTAATAATCCCAATCGTGCTCCATGATTCAGAGGCATGAACTTTATCAAAAATGGATGAGGGTGCCCTTGGCTCTTATGAGAGGAAAATTCTTCGGGTGATTTTCGGTCCCGTCTGTGGCAGAAGAGAGACAACGACGAACTGTGCGAGCTGTACAGAGTAAAAGTCCAACAACTGATGCGGCAGGGTCATGTAGAGCAAATGGACACCAATGTTCCGCCCTGAAACGTCTTCAAGTTCGCCCCCGAGGGACAGCGCAGGAAAGAGAGGCCGCAACTCGGGTGGAGCACGCAAGTGGAAGGGGGCCTCAGCCAACTTGGCGTGCGAAACTGCAGGTCCACGCCGGACTGTACCACCACGTTAAGTAAGCAAGTAAGAAGCTACTTACAACAGGTTGGCGAAAAGCTCCAAGCGATCTCTGTGAAGCTGGCAGAGTGGTTATTGTCCTCGGAAATCGCAAATCAGGCGACTTGAAACACCGAAAAAAAACTGAATCGAAAGCTGAGGCTCTCAGTCTCATCGTCAACTGAATCTGCAAGTGAGCTAAGTTATACATTCCACCTTAGATGATACTCGTCATTTGTTGTGATGATGGATTTAGTACGTTGTTGCGTCTTTCAATGGTTATAAGTTTCCTGACATCGATGATATGTATCCAGTCATAGACCCAGTACTGCCACCCCTCGAGAGAATATTCCAAGCCCCTGGAAAACCGAGAGAGAAAAAGTCATTATACACGACTATTAAGCCGTCGAATTTTAAGCTTACTAGTGCTTCTTCCTTGTTGAAGTGCTTCGAGAGAATGGATAAGTTTTGTATACGCAAAACGGCTTTGCGAATGCATAGCAATGTAGAAGAACTTGTGAAAGAGATCTTCATAATCTAGTGGCAGTATTGCATGCGAAGCCAGTAGATAGAAGAGCGAGTCGCCGTTTACCATCGACATTAGGGGCAGTTTTGTCAAAGCGTCTTTCGACGGGGTCAGTATCTACTACATACTGCATGTAGCCTTATGCTTTCCACGGTCTTAGGGCAGCGCTAGAATAAGTATTTTGATTGATTGGTGAGCTATCTAGGGTTGTGGTCTGCACAAGAAAATGAATGCATTTCTTCAACGAAATGCGTGGCTTGTCACGGAAAAGTGTCACCTGCATCTACACGCCTATGGCAAAACCAATTGGTGAAATAAGTTGACACGTAAAAAGTCTCTGTTTCTTTCACCAGAATCAAAACAATGGTCTGCTTGCTGACCGCATGGGGGCTATCCCCAGCAGGTCTTTCTTTGTTCAAGGCCCATTCATGAATCTCTCTAACTTTGTTATCAAGGGCCGCACTCTCAAAAAGACATAGCCTTTGGTAAAACTCGGGCAAGCGTTTTGACGACCTTGCGCGTCGACTGCCTTTTGACCCTGGTCTTGTAAACATACCATCTGGTGCAATGGCACTGGAACCTCGGTTACTCCAAGAATGTGAACTCACTGGTTTCGGTCAGAATCAGAGACAAAAAAGCAATGCCAGTATTCGGATCTTCACGGATGGCTCTAAAACTCTTATGGTGACACTCAAATCTTTGTGGAGGATGGCAACCTCTAATCTTGCCCCTGTCTTTGAAATGGGGATATACGCAATCATGACAGATGGTGGAGACGAAATGTCTGCATCTAAGGCAATAGCCAAGTCCACACTTAAATCTTTGACAAATCCTTCACAACTTCCTAGCCAAGAATGAGATCGCGGATAAACAAATTTTAGATGAGAACTGCTCAGGACTTGAATTCGCATTAGGTCTGCCTGTATCCTCGATTAGGACTTTCATTGAGAGTTCGGCTTCTTGGGAGTACAACTGCAGTTGGCAGATAAATGCTTACCAAAGTTAGCGGTATACATTTACGCTTTTGCCAATTACATACCTTGATGTACTCAGGGTATAGTCAAAGAAAATTGCCTAAGACAACATGTCACCATTAAGCAGTGAACTACCTCGGAGTAAATATGAACTCCACAATTGACTGCCTTTACTGAATTATTGAAAGCATCATGGCTTGCATCCAGACGATGGTACTGTGGGCCAGGCAGAGTCTCTTCACTGGTCGGTAATATGAGTTGATTGCTTCAAATAATGTACCGAAAGGTCTGATAAGGATACATTTTCCAGGACAGGAAAGTCCTTACATAATAGAGACAGATCACCGTCAAATATACATATTTGCTACCGCCAAACCTTGCGAACAATTACAATTTGAAGTAGAAAGTGTTAAAGCGGATTATTAAAAATAAAAAATAAACTTATCTCACTTGATCTCAATTATTACCACACTTTCACACTTTACTCGATCAACTGGTCACGGTCTAGAACCCAATTTACCAGTACCAGTACGAGTACGAGTACGAGTACTCTACGCCAACGTAAGAGAAAAAAAACTTCTTCCAAAATTTAATTACCACTTAAAGCAGCCTGCGCAAAAATCCACTCTCAATTTTTGTCTTACTGAATACACCTAAGAAAAAAAAGGAAGCAAAATTGCAGCCATCATTAAGCACGTACTTAAAATACCAGAACTGATTCAGAAACCCAACCACCATGAGACACAATTTTCCCTTTTTATTGCATCCGCCAGAGGAAAGGAGTTACGAGTAACAGAGGCACCAGAAAAATCAGAGGCACCAGAGGTACTCGTACCATAGGAACCAGAACCAAAGAAGCAGAGAGTATTCGTTTCTACGTACGAGTACTCGTATCTTCCTCGCAAAAACGAAAAAAAAATCGACTGAATCTTTATTGCACGAATGGTCTTGGACTCATAAACTCAATAATAAACCATCGAAGCGGGCAAACGGTTGAAAATTTCCAACCATTCCAGCTCATTCGGAAGCAACAACGATTCTATAGAAATACTTTCTCTACAGATGCACAGATACACCGAACAACGAACACTGAATGCCGAACTCAGAAGTTGTGTATCGGAATTCACTTTTCATTGGGAGCGCGGGAGCTTTATATAGAAGAAGACTCCCTCGAGCCATGACTATGGACAAAAGAATCCAAAACAATTGACCCCGATCTATGGCAAAAATCAAAACCCAATCTAGACTAAGTATCCAGCGCAATTTAGTCCAGCTTGGAGGAGTATCCATACCTGCATACACTTGGCAATGCAGCTAACAAGCTCCAGTGGTGGATAGTATCGTTGATAGTTGGACATGGAACTTCACTGAGGCTCTTCAAATGAAAGCAAACGATGACATCAATTGTAAAATGGGAAGGTTAGGAGGAGGATGAGGATGAGATTTCCAGAGGATCTACAATACTTATTCCCCACCTATCCGTAGGCCACTGTCGTCGTGGTCTCATTGTCGTTGATTGTCCCTTTCTCTATCGACGACAGCAATGTCGATTCAAGTGCATGAGCATGGGTTAATAGTTGATTCAACATTAGCCCAATCGATAGTAAATACGAATACACCAGCAGTCGTAGCTCTTTTTGTCATTTCACATAAAACGGCTTCAAGGCATACGAGTATGTCTACGGATTACGAATCCATGTGAACCATGAACAAGCGCTAGCCAAGAGACCATGACTGCGGTGGATGAAAATATAGCAGACGGTCGAGCGGAAAAAATCTGATTAAAAGTTCCTTTTCCTTTTCCTTTTCATTGGTCATAAACAAAGCTGCAGAGGATGAGTGGTTATACCAGCCACAAAGACAACCTCGGTCGGATGGGCAGGAGCTGGTCGCTAGGAGATGAAATGCTCTGGCAGGACTTGGGCCGATTACTCCATGTTGGAAAGGGAAATTTTCCATAATTTTTTGAGGTGACACAGTCCAATGCGGGTTTGAATTTTGTATGCACGGAAATGGAATTAGTTTTGAATAGAATAGGAAGTTGGGACTCGGAAAAATATTTATGACATAAATTAGGTTGTATTCTTGAAAATATTTTTTTTTTGTTGTAAAAGATACAAACACAATAGAGAGTTTAGTTTGTGGAATTCTTCTTTGAAGAACCGACTTGTGAATTCTACAATAAATGGGGAGGATACTGCAATTGGAGCCCTTGTTCGAATAGGCTTTTTAAATAATTTTTTTTTTGGCATAAAGGATGGCTCTATAGTCATGCCAACAAGAAGGGGCGTTAGCGGAGAAACTTCAGAAAAATTGAGTTCAAGAATTCAGTTCAAGTTTCGGACCGACCGCAAAAACTGTGAGAAGAAAATAGCGACAGTGTTGGATACAAGACCTCATTCAACTTTAAACGAATGCAGTATAGCATCAAGTATCTCCATGTCTAAATGTCTGATTTCGGAGTGACCATACTTATTAAACAAGTAGATATCCTTGGGTGAAGAAGGAAAACCAAACGCCAAATGAGTAGTGTAATATTATTATTATTATTATTATAACTTTATTAATCAGTAATAAATTATAAGATTAATCTTAAATTACAGCACCAGCTACCAGGGCTTTGGCCTAGAGTAGTGTAATAATTCTGCTCGGTTTTTCGAAATGCCGGCTTCACATAAATTAAGAGCAGTGCAGGTGGAACAATGAGATGAAAATGGAGGTAAAGGACTTTGAAGCCCTGACTAAGTAAGCCGAAATAGCGAATCGGTAGTAGTATGGCATTGTACAGAGACTGGAGAGATATACAGGCGACAAGCGACAGAAGAAGTACAACATCGAAGCACAAAAAAACGATCGAATACTTCTGAGATTCCTGCACAACGAAGAAAAAAAATCGCAAGAGATTCAACCGTCGAAATATATTAAATACTAGTAGGATTGCTTGTTAACGGGAAACAGAGAGGATTGAAAGAACAACAGTTTTATTGAAGTCACTTAAACATCGTCAAGCGCTTTCCTCTTTATAATTCCCACAACTTGCCGGCTGGCCAACCCAATCGTTAACAGTGGGCTTAGAGGTTCAGGAAATTTTGGCTGAAACTCACTTTGCTGGACGTCTTTCATCCCAAGGAGCTCAGTCATGCAAGGATAGACAGAGGCAGACTGTCTGTCACAAGAGTAGAAATAGCAGACCTTATAAGCCGAAGTCCTTTCAGACGTATAGATCTCCAGATAGTAATGGAGCACATAGGAATTGTCAAAATCCGCAATGATTAAATCGAGTCGCCCTATGCGAAAATGTCATCGAAAATTTCGCCAAAAATACCAACGTGTGCCATCAGTCAAGAGCGGGCAATTTATCGGATATTGCGTTCCATACATAACGTTAATGTCTACAATCTTTATTACAATAAAATAAAAACATCTGAACTTTTCGATCCTAAAATGGAAGTGAAAACTGCAATCTAGCGATGGTAGAAAGTGGATTAATCAGAGGTTCAAAATGTTCGGCAAGCTTAAATGCTTTAACTGGTGTGTCAATTGTGAAAGTTAGGCCGATAAGGTTTCTCGTTAACTTCTAGAACGGCTGTCTCTAATACTTGCAAGTGTTGTCATCAGGTGCTGCGTGTAACTTCTTTGTTTTTCCTTGCAAATGGCCTTCAAAGATTTGTTTGTCTACGGGTACATGTTTTTCGCATAAATGGTACTTGCTTTTCTTACTAGGCGTAAATAAGTTAGAGCTTTTTTTTTTTACTGACACATATTTCCAGTCAAGCCAAGCTTGCTTTTTATTAAGGCTTCTACGGGTTTGAGGATGGCTAGCTGTTTTGGCGATACAGTTCGTAAGGATACGAGTATCTGATCCGGTAATGGAATTGATTTCCGATTCAGGTACAGTGCTGAGTTTCCAGTTTAGAAGGGACTTATTTTTGAGAGCAAAGTTTTGGCGATAAGTGCATTTGACCTGGATGAAACCGTAAGGTACTGTGAACATTGTGTTTCTGAAAAATCTTAACAAAACCAGAACCGATTTTCAATGATTTTAATTTAATGTGGAGCTCGGAGAAGATTCAATGAATTGAACCTGACTACATCGCTTCTATCTCGTAAATAGTTATTACCACCCGTCAAGACACATCCCCTTTAACGACAATTTTTCTTTTTAATAGTGTTACTAACCTACCGGTTTTTTTTTTCTTTTATCTCACTCCATAACTCCAGACGATGATCAGCGATTTTTTGGAAAATCTCCCAGGTCTTATCAAACATGCGTCTACAAGCCCATACGGTTTTCGAGGGCTTCATAATTTTGTTATTTATTCTGAGTTCCGTGGGTATGCGTAATGATATTCGGGAAACTGCTGATTGTCCTATAACTTGGATCGATCCAGCACCGCACTTCGTAGCGAAGTGCTTGCCTTACCTCCCAGCGGTGGTACCTGATAAGTACATGAATAAACCCTTACTCATGCAAGCTAAAATGGCAAGGGCATAGCCGACTAGTAGTATTATTCTGACCTACGCCGTCATAGGCACAATCCTATACTTAAGAGATTAAAATATATGACGAACCAACTAATGGCCTCGCATAAAAATGTGCTTAGAGTTGCAAAAGTTTAAAGGACATCGGAATGTTTGGACCCTAAACAATCCACGTGTAGCCGAACAATTAGCAGAGTCCCTTGACTGCTACCACGCAGATATCGCCGTCCTCCAGGAAGTGCTATGGGATGGGCCGGACATAAGGAGGATGGAATTTTCTTAAATGACCTTTCTAGACATAAAGGGAGCCTTCAACAATTTAGAGTGCAGAGATAATGAAAGCGCTTCAACACAATAACACAAAACAGAGGTATTATGAGTAAACAGAGGACCACCACAGGGTGGAGTTACTCGTATATCACCACTCTTGTGGATACTGGCTATCGACAATATCTCAAAGAAACTCAATTCAACACATTGAGTGAAAACATGGAGGGCGCTTTGCGTAAAATTGAGTACTGGCCAAATATTTCTTGCTGAAACACTAACTTATCCAAAACGGAGCTAATGTCTTTCACCAGGGAGGGCAAGACAACGAAAATTAACCCCTCAAACCTGAATGAATGGTGCGAATATCTTGAGAGTGATTCTGGAAAGAAAAATAAATTGGAATCTCAATGCAAGGATAGAATTAAGAATGCTTGCATCGCTCTTTTATCAGGAAGTGATTAATGGTACACTTGGTATATACTTTAAAAATAAGGACGGAACAATAAGGATAACCATAATAACAGCGTTTCGTAACACTCCTACTGCGTTAAAGGGCGTTTCCGCAGCTTTTAAGGCTTGAATTACAGATCAAACAACCAGCTGACAACAGTGCTCTACGACTCACCAATTTAGGGCACTTTCTACGCCGCAGTATTGGACACTGTGAGTTCTTAACAGATTTGGTAGCGAGATATTCCTAAATCACTGATAAAAGTGCTCTATTGGTCGACATCGACACTCCGTTCGATGTATTGTTCTTCCGGAAAGGAACAAATGGCGAAGAGATTCAATTTTAAGGCCAAATGGTATTGCTCTCTACCTACATAGATGGATCTCAGGCAGATGATAATCTAAAAGTGTCCATGCGACTTGTTTTCTAATCCAAGTTCTAGCTACTCTTAAAGCGGCAGAGCTAATGCGGATAGAATCGATATAGTTAGGCTGCGCTTAGAGCAATGGGATCTGCAAACACCAATGCTGATATGGCCAGGAGCAGTCGCACAAGGGTCAAGCTAACATATACATGGTACATATTATGCTGGCATAATCGAGTGAGACTATAACGAGGATATTGCGGTATAAGAAGAAATTAGCCGAGAGATGGGTCAGCGAGATTAGGAGGGGATCTAAAAGGATTTGAGGATGTGGATATCAACCTCCCTCTAAGCGTGATCAAGGTTACTATGCATATATAATATGCAATGATAAAGGAGGGCGACCGGGCAGCAACAAGTGTTGGTATTCAATGATTTCTAAGGATAGGCTCAATCTTAGGATTTTGGTGGGGAACCTATCAGGGTAAAAACTCTTGAAGAAACATTACAGAAGCCTTAAAGTCTCAGAAACTGATACCTACATATTCTCTTCTGACCCGCAATCCGAGGACATCACAGTGCATTGGCTTTGCAAATGTGAAGGTATGGCGTGAAACATGTCATTTGAAATGGTTCTGTAGTGACTGAAATGAGTCCTATTGATGCCTAGTATTGCATCATGTTGTTTACTTAGACTGCTTAAAGAGGACTTCCCTCGAAGTAATATTCCTTCTGATGTCACGCACAAAGAGGAAGTGTGGTACCCGTATATGGTATGTGCATAAATGTGAAATTGCGGCAGAAACACTTTGTTCAAATTAAAAGGCTTGTTATACGCGACAGTCGCACGTTTGGCTTTAACAAAAGCATGGCAGTGTTGGGCTATCCACGAGAAGTATATAAGTAAAAATGACAGCGACAGAAATTAAAATGTGACACGCCTGTGACAAAACGTGAATCTAAGAAGTTCGCTCATTCGCGGAAGTCTCCCGCTTTCGAAAACCACAGTAAGGAAGGAGCTTCAGGCTAAGAAAATTCGTCTGGCTCTACAATGTTCAACAAGGGTCGTAGGAAAATCCAATTAAAAAACATAGAAAAGCTCAAATTCCTGTCAGGATTCGAAGAAGTGGCCGCAAGGTCATAATAAGATCACACAAATGCAAAAGCATCAGCAAAGTTTTAAAGTTTTGACTTTACTGAGGTCATCAAACATAGTGAGCCCTGCTGAATGGCAAGGCTGCGAATTTTGCTAGATACATGGGAGGAATATGTGATATAATATGCAACTACTAATAAGTTAGGTTAACCAAGAGTGGCCCCCATGAGAGTGCACTTAAACCAGTTGTTAGTCCAGTGACTGGAAGAGTGTGAGAGGCGATGTTCTAGCAACCTCTGCAACCAAAGAGATTTCTTGATTATTATACGTCAAGGTCAGCGCCCTTCATAGAGCAGCGATCATTTAGATCTCGGAAGTATTAACTGCATAGAGATTGTATTTTGATGCATGCCAAAGCAGGGTAGTAGCAGAGGAAGCGAGCCGGTTACTATTTCTTTTCATCCCTGCAACTATTGTGATGACTACTTAATTAATGCATGTGACCTCCGATGTCACAGTGTCCCGTGTCTATGTATGTTTGTGAGTTTGAAAACATTTTTTCTCCTGAGGTTGATCAGCTCTCTTCATCGCTTAAGATTAAGCATGGGCTTATTAGTCAAGAAATCCCACAATTGCCTGCATGAGTCTACCTATGGCTTACCTAAGAGG
Organism: Volucella zonaria; assembly: GCA_963966105.1. Taxonomy (NCBI): domain Eukaryota; kingdom Metazoa; phylum Arthropoda; class Insecta; order Diptera; family Syrphidae; genus Volucella; species Volucella zonaria. The sequence continues at coordinate 170,536,434 of OZ014531.1, read as the reverse complement.
ATATTTGTGGTTTGACGTTGACATGTTGCCTATTTTGTACCACCTTGATCAAAAGGGCAGCCCCCATCGACTGTAACACACTTACGCCAGCGCTTGATCCAATCCTCGAAATATTTTTTATGTTCGGTTTTCGGTATGTCCATCAGTGCTTCCTGCGACTTTTCCATTACTTCCTCTCGGCTGCTGAACTGCGTTCCACGTAGTGGTTTTTTAACTCGACTGAACAGAAAGAAGTCACAGAGAGCCAAATCAGGTGAATTCGGTGGCTGTTGGATAGTATTTGTTGCATTTTTCGTCAAAAAATTACGAATAATGAGGGCACGGTGCGTTATCATGGTGCAAAATCCACGAGTTTTCTGCCCACAATTCTGGTCTCTTTCGGCGAATTGCTTCACGCAAACGTCTCATGACGCCCAAATAGTATTCTTTGTTTACTGTGTGGCCTTCTGACAAAAATTCATGATGCACTACACCGTTGTAATTCATGAAAACCGTGAGCATTGCAGCCTTATTTTTTGACTGAAAACGACGTGGTTTTTTTGGTCCCGGCTCATTTGGTGAACGTCATTAACTTGCCTGATGACTGGATTGCGTGTCGTACTCATAAACCCACGTCTCGTCTCCAGTAATGATCCTTTAGATGACTGTGGGATCGGATTCAGCCTCGCAAGTCATCTCTTTTGCGACGTCAATACGGTCTCTTTTTTGCATGAAATTGAGGTCTTTTGGCACCAGCTTTGCTGCTACATGACGGAAACCCAAATCATTAACCGAAATGTCTTGGACGGATCCATAGGCAATGTTCAAGTCCTCCGCTATCTCTCTGATGGTTAATTTGCGGTTATTGACCAACATTTCTTTAACTTCACCAGTGTTTTCGTCGGTTTTCGATGTCGATGGTCTGCCACTGCGTTCATCAACAAGCCGAAACGCTTTTTCAACATTTCCTACGTTAGCGCACCCACCATTAAATCCGGTTTTTACTCAAAATTCAATACAAGTTCCTTGTTGCAAATTTAAATCCATTCCTAAAATTATAAAAAATCGCCAACACACACGTAGATAGATGTACTCTTGGCTACGTAACTTTTGCAAATGTCAAGCTATGATGCTAAGATTTAGAGGGAATGTCAACAGCAGATTTACCAACTTAACAAAAAAAAAAACAGAACTCAAATCGGAACAATGGGAGCACCACACGGTGGTATCCGCCGGGAACTTTTTGATCGAGGTGGTATATTTGTTCTAAGCGATCCAAAACCCGCCTATTAATCAGCAACGCAGTTCTCTATGGATTTCCACTGTTCCAGAATCCAATTGAGCATGATGTTGTCTCTAACAGTCTTTGAATTTATGGTGTTCGATCTCTGGTTGACTGCCTATTTATACTCGTATTGCAATATCAGACGCGGGTATTGGTTTCAGGTTGAACCAAGCAATGACCTGATGAGTAGCTGAGCCTTTCAATAGAAAGATGCTATAGTATATGATTATAGACCTACTGCAAACAATTTTGCGTTACCTCCATTCGCTGCTTCCTGGGACTAGGTGATTGAACTCAAGATTGAAGGCACATTCGGTTGTTGACGGTCGGTTGATTGGAGGAAGAGCCTCTGCGGCGTTATTAGACTAAAGTGTCCTTCATTTAGCTCTTTTCTATGCTGAGTGTTTCCTAGCTTAAGGGCAGAATCGATTGCAATTAAAAAAATATAGAAAAAATTAAAAATTAAAAAATTCAATTGAAGAAATAACAATTCAATGTGGACCCTTCTACTTGCTATGTTGTTTGTCTACTAACTTTATGTACATTGAAATGAGCCTCTCTTACGTCGATTCCGAACAGCTGAAGAGGCTTTCGCTTTCAGAGATTTGCGATTGCCCGCCGAAAGGGTGGTAGAGTAAGAAAATTAAATTACGTTTTTACAGTGAACGTATCCACTGCGCCACGCAAACATCTGTGCGTAAACAAGTGCAGTAGAAAGGGCAGCAGTCAGAGATGTTCGAACACGCGAGTGTTTTTTTATAGGCAGCCCGTTGCGTTTTATCTAACAGGCTGATGTTAGTCTGTTGAGTAACTTATGCCCAAAACATGGGTCGTTCCTAGAGCCCTGTTGTACGATAAGAGATCAACTAGAGCTTTTTTGTTTCGTTCTGCAACATTTTATTTACACCCCAGTTTGCTTTGCGGGATGAGGAGTAAGTGGACACTCAGAGGGATGCCATAAAGCTTGAGTGGGAAGATGCGGGTTTTCTTGATTGCTCTTGTAGAGAGAACCAACACATAAATTGTGACGTTGTCTGCATAATATACCACATCACATTCCACATCACCACCCGCGTATTGAGGACTAGGTCCAATACCGCCAACTTGCGGTATTCCGCTTTCTTGTGCAGCAGCGCCTATAAGTTGCATTTATGATTCAAGAGTGAAGTGGTTCATGCATATAAGAAAAAGTAAAATGAGTTTGAATGTCCTTATAGAAGCTGATATCTTAGCCCTTGAACTTTCCTGTTACCTTAAATATCTTAAATATACTTAATTTAGAGGCTAACTCTAAAATGACTGATAAGGCAACAGCGATTTTAAGAACAAAGTATATTTAAGCTGACAATCCCTGAAAAAAAAAATTGAAATGCTATTTCAAAATTCATTTAGAACCTACGAACTGAACCCATTCTCAATTACCAATTAAAATTTACCACATACAAGAGCCTGATGTATGACATACCTGAAAGGAAATATAAAAATACAAGAATTTTAATTTTTTTTTAATTATTATCAAATTTATTATACAAATAAAAAAAACATTAAAAGACAAAATATTTGTGTATTTACAAGGCAGTCAAAAGCCACATAAGTGAAACTAATTAAAAAAAAAATCTCGTTGTTATACAAATGCCATTGAACTTGCCCACAAAATTAATTCTTTTAACATCTCCGACATAAAAATAACATTTTTAACTGCTGCCGCTGAATAGCTGAATAAGCACAAAAATCGCTTATGGAATGTCAAACATTTGCAAATAAATTTGTTTTAATTGGCGCTTATGTACAGACTACATGGATGGGCAAAATGTTTTACACTTAAGTGTGTGCGGTTGACCAAAAAAAAAAAAATATTGTCGCACAAATAAAATATTCATCTCATGAGGTACAGGTCTATTCAGCATACGTAATGAGCATTAATTGTAGGTTAGGTTGATGATTTAACTGATGCCAAGTTCTGCGTCAACGTTTAGTTTTCAGATGTCAAATGGATCATGGGTACCAGTGGATAATGAGTATCTATAATGAGTGATTGAAAGGCTTATTCAATAGAACCTTGAAGGCTATCCGGTACTCTTATGTTAGTCCTGTCTGATCAGGTATCCTAGAAGCCTTGGAGCAACCAGTGAGTATTCCTTATGATTTTCAGTGAGAATTTACATCAAAACCATCTAAATGAACATAATATGGGCTATTAGTCACAACTAGGGCCTGGTGACGTTGTAGTAACAGCAGCAGCGAATACAACAAGAACTATTTCATTAAGTTTTTTTTTTTTGTATATAAGTTTAATGCTGACACGCGAAGCTAATTTATTGTAATTATCTTGTACCAAAGCTAAAGTGCACATTCAGTTGGGAAAAGGCTGGCGACTCATCCGACCGTCAGCAGTAACAGCAGCAACAGTAATTTAAGAGAAACAATCAAGGGACGTCGAGGGCGAGGATGGCGGCAAAGGTGCCTTCAGGGTGAATGGCCCCCGCATGACTTTAAACCGAAACCTAAACCTAAGCTGAAGCCCATTGACTGATTCGCAAATTATCCCTATCCGTATTCATATCCGTATCCATACACAGTATCTGCTGCAGTGCAGTATGTAAGTACCTGCAAGTATCTAAAACCTCCCTGCGTGCATGTATCGATGTAATGCATACGAAATGAAGGTCTAATGCAATTTTAAAATTCATTACCAATGTCGCTGTTGTAGACTACAAACTGCAACAGCTCTAAGAAATCCAAGTGCAATGCACTCTTTTCCCAACGAAGATACTCTCGTTGATACTCATGGATACACATGAAGTCGAACAGATTACGTGTACTACACCCGTTCTAATGTCCAATTGTGGCAGTGCAGTAATAGAGGCGACCCATTCCAAACGACAGTGAGTAAGTATCTTCGAATGGGGATATACTTTGTGCCGCGTATTTATATTTGTATTTGTTTTTTTTTTTTTTTTGTGTATGAGTATCTGTGCCTTTGCAAAAGTTCATCGCACACATAATAAGCCACCACAGCCACTAGGCACCAGGTACCAGACTACCAGATACGGATATTTCAGCCATCAGTGGACTCTCCACTGCACATGGGGAGTCAAAAGTTGTGGAGCAGCATTGATATCATCAATTCGACTTTAGTCTCTCACTGTGTAAGAACTGAAACAGAAGGTGAAGAAGGGGGAGATACTTGCACTTATACTCGTACTCGTACTCGTACTCGTACTCCAACTTAAATACGAATTCAATTTGCCATGGTTGGAATAAGACAATACTCGGATTCGTACTTTGGTGGCTCCCTGCTCTACTTCCAGAGCGCGCCCAATAGTCGCGAGGAAATAATCACAAGGATGCAATCGATACTGTACAGTAAATGCGCCTGGCTGGCCACCACAGTGGTAGTAGCAACATTGTTGCCAGATTGTTGTGGTAATTCCAATAATTTCCACCCATAATCACACTTAATGGAGTTGGCCTTATGGCAGAATATGGTGGCAGGACGTGGAACAGGTGATTCTTGTCGCATTACTATCCGACCGTGTCGGTTCCGTATTTGAAAAGTTGTTTCGTGTAAGACTATCGTATCGGATGACCGACCGATGATAGTATTTGACGGTGGCTGGAGTTTTGATTTGTCGCAATTCGATTTGGTGTTGTTTATGGTTGCGAATGTTGAGCTTGATATTACCTGATTGGGAGAGAAATTGGTTTTGGTCTTAAGTGGGTTTTCTGAAGGGATGCCTTGGCAAATGTGAGCAGTGACTTAAGCAGTCAGTTTGACTTATGGTGAGTGTCATCATTCCTTCATAATTAGAAGTAGAAATGGATCTCTATTTTGTTTAGATTGGGCACAGGTAGGTTATAGTTATCTCATACTGAAATCAGAAAGTGAAAAAGTTGAAGATGTGTCTTTGCAAAAAAGTTAGGAAGAACTGCATAGTCAACTTTCGCTAAAATTATCATCTTTTCTCTAGTCTATCGGTCGTCTTATTTCGATATGCACTTCGTCTTCTTGCAATCAGTGGACCAGGATCAGCTGTATAAGAAAATATTGCCACTTATGCGGGTCCTGATTGACTGACTTAAACTACTACGAATAGGAGTTTAACGTAGTTGCAAGGTAGAAGCATACATAATTCTGTAGCTCTGCTGAAAGAATCTAAGGCCTAGATAGTATATATTTGCCCTGGGTAGAATATCTTGTGGTTCATGTAATATTTCAGATGATGTGGAGTAAAGCGTTATTGGAAACAATTGAAAAACGTTTTGCCTGCGTTATGAACCCAGAGTTCTACCACAATACTTCAACGCCATGCTGTCAAGTAAACGAGGTAATTCATACTTATGGGCTTTATTGCTTTTAGCTATACGTTTGGATCTACTACATGCTTTGATCTACTCTGATCCCAAGGAACTGAGAACCCCACTTTTTGCTAGGGGAATGTACGAGGGTTGTCTGAAAAGACCACAACGTAAAGATAGCGGCACTCGTCCATAAAAGCTAGTGAATGCATCTTCAGTCATTTTGGACGCGCAGTTTTTAGTTGACAGTCGTTTGAGTGTGTCGATGTGAGTGTTTTTTGTGAAAATGGGAAAAATTGAGTATCGAGCTGTTATTAAATTCTTGTTTTTGAAAGCCAATACGCCTACGCAAATCAAAAATGAGTTGGACTCTGTGCATGGGGACTCTGCACCATCATTTACCACAGTGAAATTTTGGGCAGCTGAATCTAAACGTGGCCGTAAGACCTTGGGAGATGATGAAAGTTCGGGACCCCCAAAAACCGCAACCACTGACGATAACATTGCTAAAGTTCACCAAATGGTGTTAGACGACCACCGAATTAAAGTGAGAGAGATAGTAGAGGTTATGAAAATGTCCAAAGAACGTGTTTGTTACATATTAAATCAAGATTTAGGCATGAGGAAGCTATCCGCCCGTTGGGTGCCGTGTTTGCTTACGTTAGACCAAAAACGTGTTCGAATGAGCAGTTCCAACTCTCTGTTGGCGCGGTGTAGGCGCAATAAATCCGAGTTTTGGCGCCGATTAATTACTGTAGATGAAACTTGGATACACCCGAAACAAAAATTCAGTCAAAACAGTGGACTGCAAAGGGCGAGCCGACTCCAAAAAAAGCAAAAACTGTTTTTTCGGCTGGGAAAGTGATGGCGACTGTGTTTTGGGATAGTAAAGGAGTTATCTTAATTGATTATCTTCAAAAAGAAAAAAACATTACAGGAGCATACTACGCATCATTATTTGCCAAGCTGAAGGCAGAAATTGCGGAAAAACGGCCACAATTGCAGAAAAAGAAAACACAGTTTCATCAAGACAACGCGCCGTCTCACACCTCAGCGGTTGCTATGGTGAAAATCCATGAATTACGGTTGGAACTGCTTGACCATCAGCCTTATTCACCAGATCTAGCCCCAAGCGACTTCTTTTTGTTCCCTCATCTAAAAATTGCGCTCGGAGGACAGAGATTTTCGTCAAATGAGGAGGCAATCACCTTCGTGAACGTAGAGAAAAACGCCGGGTTAGAGAGATGGGAGCATAGCTGGGAGAACTATGTAGAGTTGCGAGGAGATAATGTAGAAAAATAAAAAAAATTTTGAGAAAAAATGCCTTGTATCATTGTTCGGTCGGAAACTTTTCAGACAACCCTCGTATTTCCTAGTTACAGAGCAGTCCATATATAGTTTGGAGCAATCTTACAACTATTGAAGTGGCAGTGTTAATTTATTTTCTTTTAGCGAGACATCATATCAGACCATGGGTCGAATCATTGATAAAATATACTCAGTTGGCTTTAGAGTATGCATAGAGAAATGCCAGACCTAATTAATTATCCCATGGCGTTGTTTCTTTATTTCAGGTTAAATTTTCAGTGAAAAGGCTAACCAACAACCAACAACATAGGTTTTCGTATGCGAGTGTGAATGACAATCAGGCATTTGGAGGCATTAAAGAAGTTTATCAGCCGATAAAGGTATGTCATCCTTGCCCTAAAACTTCAACTTACTAGTGTCTGCAAAGACCAAGAGACCTTCAGTTTTATGACGGATAAACACTGAAGCCCCAGGTTAGATCAATTGCTGGGACGTGAGTGAGACGACACGTTCTGTCCGCAAAATCGTGAATCCTGAGCACCATAGATCACTGAGCACCAAATATCAGCAGCTGATGTTAGTGTCCTTAAGCAACTACAATGTGCTTTTTAGGAAATTAAGATCATCGTATTGTGCATCCTGCTGAGCTCTTGATAAAATATAAAATTTTTGGATTGAGGTAAAGGCTGTACTCATGTTCTTTTAAAAGATCCCAGACGTTTCAGCCTCTAGTGCTTTCTCTTAAAATCATTTGAGAGAATTTTCAACCTTCACATTAAGTGTAGCCGAAACCTCCGAAGACTATCCAAATTCCAAGAACGAAAATCGGTTAAGACATCACTACACTCTTTCTTACGACCTATTGATAAGCCACTCTGTATCAAGGGCTATACAGTGATATTATTCCTTGATATAGAAGAGCCTTTGAACAATACTGACACTTCCTCGACTATCAATTGTCTCCAATCGCTAGATATATCAATGGCTTTGAAACAGTAGTGCCAAACCGCTCAAACTGGAGCTGGTCCTGTTTATTTGGGATCAAAACGGGGGCCATTTGAACATCCTAACATTCAAGGGAACTGCAGCTCTGATTACTTGACCGGACTTGTATCTCTAGGTAGTAATAACAAAAAATCTTGTCAATGTAAAGCACGCTGTGCTATTAGAAAATATGCACATCAATCGAGTATTTCTCACAGTGGTTTCTGGTGATGCTGGAAGAATGTATAAGATGACGAATATATTGTGCACTTTAGTGGCAACTGTCCTACAGAAGTACGCATCAGCTTGCAATCCCTAGGAAGTTCCCATTTCCGAGTTCTTAACAATCTCTCCCCTCTCAAAATTGGCAAGAAATCCCTATGATTCCAGGAGTAGCTTAAGCAATGCTCTTTCATTTTATAAGTGCGCAACTTTAACTTTATTCTACTCAAGGACACGAATGATTCCCTTTCTTGATTTATCGCTTCACTTACCCTTAAGGATCCCTGTTCTATCATGAGCCAACTCAAAGTACTACAATAGATCTTAATGTTGATCAATACCAACCAAAAAATTTATTTTTAAGCTTTTAGCTCATTTTAAAGCAAAAATCAGGATCGTCTGAATTCCATGTGCTGAAAAGCGAGATTGGAAGAATCGTACTCGTATATGCAAGAACAAGATTCGGACTTAGGGTGAAAGAGTGATTTGTTAATGTAAGATCAACATAGAGCCAAATATAGCAAGCATCCTCGTATGTCTAAACCCTTGACCATCTTGACAGTGATTATATTTTTTGACTGTATGTTTAGTTCAGTAAGTTGCAGCCTTTGTCTGTTTTCTAAGAAAAAAATATACGCAAGGGGGCTAAGGCAATAAATTATTTTATGGGGCGCAGATATGACGTCTGAAACGATAACCAAGCAGCGCTTTGAACCCTATTACCACTTCCAAGTTCGATCAAGGACGCAAGACTTCTTCCTACGCCTTGGGAAGACGCATTCCTTGAGGTTTGCCCGGGATATCATAGGAAATCAGATAGCCGTTGAACTTGCTAGGCAAGGAGCAGCTCTCGAGACCTGAACCTAGGTTAGAACTACCTCAGCATCTAATGTAGAGCACTCAGAGAGGTCGCGTCTGATGTACCTAGTCCTGCCATAAGTTCTGTTACAAATATAAAACGTTTTAAAAGAAAAAAAACAGTAAACATATTACATACAAAATTGCTTCATTAATTAGACCACAACATTGATTATTAAAAAAAATTAGATTCACTCGAAGTGACTGCCTTTTGCTTTAACACAAGCTTCCAAACCGTGTAGCCATTGGGCTATAGCGGCACGTACGGTTTCCATGGGGACGCTGCTCTGGTCAATGCTGTTTTAAGGCTTTCCAAATTTATATGGGGAGTCTTGCTGGCCATGTTCTGCAATTCTGACTACAAACCATAATCCAGTGGATTCAGATCTGTACTCCTCGACGGATTTTCTGCTGCTATAAAGCCAGGAATATTGACTCTGAGGCACTCCTGCGTGGTATTGACCTTGTGCGTTGGAGCAGATTCCTGTTACAAGATCCATCTGTATCCATTGAAAAGGGGATTGGTCAAACTCTTCACAACACCCTTTAGCACATCTTCTTGGTAAACCTTTGCCCCAGGTTTTACGCTTGGCAAAATGGAGTTATGTGACACCATGGTGAGAGACCCCCATCAAACCATTACGGAAGCGGGATGATGTCCACGTTGAACCCTTGGAACAACTTTTTTTCGCTTCCTTAGATGAAGTGGCATAAATTTTGTCATTTTGTTTGTTGTTTACTTCTTCCACGGTAAAAATTTTCTTATCCGTAAATAAAATGTTTTTATGGCCACTGTCCGCGTGCCACTGCAAAAGTTGCTTGCATCTTTCCAGGCTATTTTTTTTTAGTTGAGGAGTTAGAAGATGACCCGTGGACCGATGATAGGCTTTCATATGCAGATCATCCCGAATCTACCCAGACATGGATCCGGTTGACATATCGAATTCTATGGACATGATTTTCTGCTTCCCAAGGGGATTTCTCCGAATTCGTTCACGAAATGCCTTTACTACCGCATTCGTACGGACGACGTGCGGCAACCACTTATTGGCTTGTCCTCTACTCAAGACAATTCGCCAAAGCGAGCAACAGCCCGATAAACGAATATTCTCGATATTCCGAGTGGTTTTAGCAACTCGTAATTTTGGCCAGCACTCTTTCCACACTTATGCAACGTTATTACCGCGACTCGATTCTCTCTAACGAGCCACTCCATGTTAATAGTTTGCAAACTGCAACCAAACTGACTAGTATTCTTCACTGGTCAGCGGCGTCTGGCGCTGGAAATTGTGTGCCAGAACTTATGGCAGGACAAGGTATAATAATAATAGTTTTAGGTTTGTTTTTTATTTATTTTTTTATGCTGAATTTTGTTAAATCTACGTACAATTGAATTGAAATGTACAAGTACCTCATCTCTACCCGGCCCAACAATGAAATCCTGATTCGACGACGAAAACAGGCAGGGAAATCAAGAAAAACAGCGAACAGAATGGCTTTGCACTAAAGATTAAGAGGCGCTCGCGGAATCTACGGGCAGAAAAGGGCATTAGTTTCTAAGAACAAAAGAAGAAAGAAGTTGAGAAGTGCTCGATGGAGGCTTTAGAGAGATCCTAGGAGAAGAATGAATTTAGGAAATTTTATTAACAAACAAAACGAACATGCCAAAGCTATAAATCTCGAACAGAAATCTGCAAGGATTGAGAAGGAAACTTCATAGTAGAACCACAGTCGATGATGAGAATCAGGAAAAATTATTTCTGCAGACCAAATAACGTTGATGACGAACAACATTCCACCAGCAGGCAGAATGAACCACTCAACCTGGATGAAGGCAAACATTTCCGTCAACCCGAACAAGGTCAAATCAGGACAGCAATTCCCAAGCTTAGGTCCAACTCCCGAACTGTTTAACCCTAGTGTTGCCACCCGGGTACCTATCAGCGTACGTTTTGTAGAATAATTTTTTTTTCCAAAAAAGATTGGCCAAAACCTTTTCGAATCCCCATTATTTGACCGATTTCTCTATCGAAATTTGTGCGCGGTAACACCGGCGATATCAAAAATATTGCAAGAAAAATAACTAGCGGCCATCTGCAATATCTGGTGGAATATCTCATGCACATTTTGATCCATAGTATCGTACGGAACATACGAACAGATGGTAACCTTCTCGTGAAATCCAAAAAGCGTTGACAATAACGGGCTATTCCTCATTCTTGAGGAATGAATGTTTTTTTTTTCAAAGTACCGACGATAGGGAGCTTCCATGACAAAAGACTCTCAGCCAACGATAAGGTCGTAATAAATCTGTCCATGTTTATGTTCCTACCAGATCTTTGTAGGAACGACCAGTTTTTTCTCAACTCGTTTTCCTTGATTGACTTCTCGAGTATTACCTTGCTTACCTGTGTAGAAAATCCCTTTGAGTGGATAAGCATTACCTGCATCACACAACCAAAATACTGGATAAACTTCGTTCTTCCTCGAAAAGGAAAGAGCTGTTCGTCGATAGTCAAGTACTCCGCTGGTCTATATACTGCCGCTAGGTTTGCATTCAGCATGTTTCAAATATCAGAAATAGGTGCAGCTTTATCATTGGCTGCTCGTTCCTGGCGGGAAGTGTAATCGTCAAAACGTATAAAGCGACTGAAATCGCCTTCGTCCCATCGTTGCACGATTTAGCGGATATGAGTTTTTTCCCACATTCCATCTATGTGGTCTGTGTTTGAGTTATTTGCAGCAGCATCTATCAAGATTCTAAAAAAAAAGAGTACATTTCAGTTATCGTAACCTTCTTCCATACACGCGGCTCGTTCTGAGGATGCTTGCTATTGTAATCTTGGTGCTCGGCTTCCGCTTTTTTATTTGTGCACCCAACGATGATGTCAACAATTTTTGGAAATAACATTTTCGTACTTTTATGCGGTCCGGCCCTCTGCCTAACAATATTTCGGTTTTATTCCAAACCGTTTTGTCTTTTGCCATAAAAGTTGTACTAGTGCTGGCTGCAATATCTGAAGCTACTTCGTTATCACTCTCCTCCTCAGCGTCTATTTCTTTCCGTTTTATAACTGCCTTAGGACTCCCAAGGTCACTGTACATAATTTAATTGTTATATTCAGGTAGGAATACCTTCCTAGAATATGAATAATTTAATATTTTTAGTTACAATGGACTTTTACCAAGAATTTCGTAGGCGGGGTATCCGGGTGGCAAATGCTGTAAGTTTTTTTGGGTGGCAACACAAGGGTTAAGGCAGCTGGCGATGATTGCATAAGAAGCTCATCATACAACTTATCTCTAAAATCTGGGTTGACAAAAGTATGCCCGATAAATGGAACCTCAGCATGGTCCAATATTTAAAGAAAATCCCCTAAACTGCGCCAACTACAGTGGAAGGAGTCTGCTCAACATCGCATTTAAAATTCTGTGTGGTATATATGAACGCCTGAGACCCGTCGACAGCAGTCTGGTTTTAGGCCAAGAAAGGCCACCATAATCAAATTCACATTACTTTCCAGATTGACACTCACCATCCCTAACAAGCACGATGACGATGGAAAATGCACGCTGATCCATCAGGATCGACAATGACAACACCAAGGCCTTCAATGTCAGAAAATGAATTAAACATGCCATGCGTTGCCATGTGATTTTTTCACCATTGTTCTTGAAAGAATTGCGCGAAACTCACAAGTCAACGCTAGAGGAACTATCCTTCAAAAGACAGTTCAGTTACTCCCATATACAGATGACATTGGCATAGTTGGAAGTGCAGAGCGAGCGTTTGCGAGTATTGAAGGAGAAGACCCAAAGATGGGTTTAGCTGTCAACGAAAGAAAAACGAAGTGCATACGTACATATAGGCTGTCAACAAAGAGCGACACAAAATATCGACATAGGTCAAATCGTCACGATGGGCAGCTACAACTTTGAGATAGTAAGGGATTTTATCTAACTCGGCTCAGCTGTCAACTTCGACATCGACACCAGCTCAGAAATCCAGCGAAGTTTGACTTTTGCTAATCGCTGCTTCTTTGAACTTAGAAGGGAAATAAGTAGTAAAACCCAAAAGACTTTATATAAGACACTGATCATCCCAGTCCTGCTTTACAGCTGGGACTCTGATGAAACGCGTCGAGCGCGTCGAAACAAAAGTTCTTCGGGTAATTTCCGCTCCCGTTTGCATCAACGGAGAATGGAGGAGACGGTTTAACAGCCAACTGTTCGGGCTGTACAGTGATGCCGACTTAGTCAGAAAAGTTCGGATAACCCGGGTTAGATTGCCAGGATATCTGGAACACATGAGCAGCCCAGTGCAGTCCGAAAAGGGCCAGGACGGTATCATCTTAAGTGGCGCGAAGGGACCTCAGCCACCTTCGAATGCTCTATTGGAAGCAGCTGGCAAAAAGGCGCCTTAGCTGCAGAGGTATGTTAGCCTTGGTCCACCTCAGACTATAAGGCCGCTGATGTAAGTAAGTAATGAACAACCTCTTATGAGCAGTCCTATATTTATTGATGAGAAAAAATATTGATATTGGTTGTGATTTTAAACGGTTCTGGGTCGAATAGCCTCCAGATCTCAGATATACTGCCATGGCATGTTGAACGGTAAAGTAAGCTGATGGCATTGCTTGGACATTTGCACTTGCTTCTTAGTAATCAATAAGATCCCGCAACTCTACAACACCTGGGCTCGCATTTCGACCTTCTCTCTATCTCTTATTTCTCCCAAGACTTCAACCTCAAACTCAGGCTTTATTTGTTCTAACTTAACACCTAGTATTGGTCGTCAAATCAAAAAGATATCAATGCAAATCAAATTCCTCACATCTTATCTTGTCATCCGCCCACCTCTCTATCAAAGAATGACATGATTCAAATGAAGTAATAAGTCTTCGTTTGTGCAAAAATGGCATCATAAATCTCATCATTCATCACACAATGTTTGTTCACAATAAGCACACGTTCGGCGAAGCCATCACGCAAAAATAAACAAAAAAAAAAAATCTCAACAAATCGCAGAATTAACAAAAAGAAAAAAACTTGTATCTCACCCTCGCCGATTTAATTGTTGAATTCAATGACCTCAGCAGATTTCTACTCAGTTTCAACTCGAAAAAAAAAAGGAAATTCGTTCCACTAGTTGGCCATTACCTAATCGCAAAGTCTCCTCACTTCGGCTACTCGAAAATTCCCTGTCATTCAATTTTTTCAAATTTCTAATGGCAGACCGTACTGATGAAAATAAATCCCACAAATAATCTGATTTTAATTAAACTCCTTACGAATATACTTTCGATGGTGCTGATGATGATGATGGCTCCCGTAACCTAGACACAACCATCAGCCAACCATCATCACGATAATGCTGTGCACGGAGATTAAGACCTCAAAACTTGAAGATTTCAAGAGCTAAAGAGTTAAAGACTCCCTGTCTCCTCGGCTTACATAAGGTAAGTTTCGTTTTCAATTTCAAACTGCTGCAGATGAAAAAGATACAATTTCGGGGAACAACAATTACAAAATATCAATCTCTTGTTGCGCTGTGCCTGACCCTAATACCAGACATATGCTGGGTGTTACGTTTGATAAGCTTTATGTATCCGATGGATTGGGTTAATTATTAACTCCAATTGACAATGAAGGCGCACGATTTGGTGGGGAAATTTTCTTTGAAATTATGTTTTGAGTAGAAAGATCACATGATTCTTTCCACGAAGAGATACAAATATCCATATCCCCGTCGGTGATGCAAAGTTGTCAGTCTTGAGAGTTAATTCCTAGAAATGCTGTAACTCAACGTGATATCTAAGCCACGTCAAACGATCACAACTACGCGTGACTTAAGTATTTGATCACTTAGTCCCACTTGTTTGCAGTCAAACATAGTCACTATCATCTGACTCCATTTGGTTGAAGGTACGGCGGATATCTTGCCCGTAATAAACGACTTTGTCCAGTGTTACTTCCTAGAACCCTTCAAGAACACAGCGACGACTACGATGACTACGATGACTACGATGACTATGACGACGAAGAGTCCCTACGATTTCTACGATTTCAATCTCAACAACAATTATTCTCTCCTGCCACTAGACTATCGCAAATTTATCAATAGAACTACAAGTCAAAGCCAGGTCAAGGCGCAATTCCAGCTCAGACTTGGTAACTATTCTCTGTTCTTAGTTGTATCTACTATAGCCACCCTCTGAGAGAGATTGGTGTTCTTGTAATGCCTAATGTTCCTACACAAAAATCGTGTAGGAGTCCAACAAATTATCCACGATTTCCCTTCCAATTCCACTGGCACTCTCAATTTCAACCCAAAGAGTACGCCATCCGGTGCCCAGCATCAGACTGTTCTATTGGAGATGGAGTCCTTAGTTCGTATCTAGATACATCGGAACAGGAAGACCATTCCTTTTGTGAGCTGTTTTGTCTGCGTGCCTTGTTACGGTGGCGGGCGGCAACCGGGACCGGGACCGGGACCGCGATAGCGACGGTACGTACGATCGCAAAGAATCATTTTGCGGTTATTTACCTTTAGAATGGGAAGAAGCACTAAGCCAATAAAAACAACAGCTGGAGCTGCCACACAACACCAAACGAGAGAATACAAAAGAACTCGAGGAACAGGGAAAAGCGAAAGGAAAATGGAAAGACAATTGAATGGAAACTGTTGGGTTACTGCCATGCCATTTATTTTTATGCGGGCGTCAAACAAGGAAGACGCAAGTCACAAAAGCGAGTGGGTGGTGGTGGTGGTGGTGGTATAAGTGGTGAAGGTGATGGCAATGGTACTAGCGCTGGTGCTGGTGCTGGTGGTTTCCAGGAAGGCATCGAACTTGGCTAGAGTTCAATGAAACCTTCATATATCCGTTGGATGCAGTTTTGCACAAGAAAAGGCCTCTAATTGAATTTTTGCATAAATTAATCTGAACCTTCTACTTCTTCTTCTTCTTCTTCTACGAGTACTTTGGACGGGAAAAGTGGTTACCATCAGAGTCAGCGTTAGAGTCAGAGAGTCAGCCACGGTTACAGTCACAGCCACAGGAACCATAGCTATAGATACAAGCACGTACGAACGATAAAGCTAGGGCACCATCTGATCGTGTATATTCAGCCACAGCACAGCACCGCACCGCTCACAGTTATGTACGTAGTAGCGGATAATTACTTTTATGGGTTCATAATTGAAACGTGCTACCTCTACTGTTAGATACAGATACTCGTCGTACGTCGTACATCGTACCTGCCGTGTTAGCGTTAGATGACCAGATGGCGATTAGATGATGAAGATGACAGCCGCCACAACTGTTGTTGGAGTAAAAAAAAAAAAAAAAAACAGGAACGATTCTATTCTATGCACTAGCGGACGGAAGAAAGTTGTTGTGTCGCGTCATCAAGTATGGGACGAGTAACTGCCAACAGAGGTCATAGCTGGATGATGGACATTATCTCACGTCGAAGATCAGTAGAAAGGCAGCAGTTATGGCAAGAACAACTCTATGCTAGGGTAATCGCTATTCGGGGCATGTGATACGTGGATTATATGTACGACAGCGATTGTGATCTCGCTAAGAGTGGGTTAGAATGGATCTCGGATTTGTCAAGCTGCTCTGAGAGAGACTAATTAAATTCTTTCGATGTGGTGATGACTTTTATGCATAAATTCCTTTTGGTAAGAGTGTACGAGTTTATGATGTCGATGAGGAGACATAACATACATACGTATGTAGGTACATATCTAAAATGTGGCTTGAAATGAAATGAGTTGTTGGAGAAGGCGTGATCATGGAAAAGAAAGGTGGATATTTAAAGAATCTTCTCCTATCAATATCCGAAGTCAGTTACTACAACGTGTACAGACATTCTAAGACCTCTCACTTACAAGTTTCATAAGGCAACTTAAGTCTCTTTAGATTAAGGTACCGCAAAAGCGATCTGAGACTGATTAAGCGTGAAGATGCTAAGGTATCAATGTTCTTCAGATATTAGTTGTGTTTCCTTCAAAATTTAGACTGATTCGTACATGAATTGTGTTCAATATCGAGTTATGTGCCTAGAACTAAGCCAATTTTCTACAATTCTCGCAGTTTGTAACTACGTATATATAAAGTGGTGGTCGCATATTCCGCCACTGACGCATATAGTCTTCGAAATACCATATTCATACGAAATAAAATTGTTTGATATTTTCAGAGACTCGGGGGCCGACTCGTCTTTTTATACATTCATATTAAATTATTTGTAAGTCGCCAAACCATTCGAATATGATATGAGCCGTCAAGTAGAGAAAAATTAGGCGCAACAATAGTTAATATTCCCTTGGAATTAAGGATGATAATATCCAAATTGAAGTCGAAATAGGATACTGCGGTTGCTAGTTTGACCGATTCATTTTTTGAAAAGCACATTAAGAGCACATAATCAAATCATTTCCAGCTGATTTTTAAACCAACTCACTTGCAAAATCTAGTCAGAAGGAAGCATCATTTAATTGGTTCTAAAGAGGAGATATACTAGCCAGCCTCCTCTGCTATAAATTGCGTTAAGATCTTCTTTTTCGTAATTTGTCAAAGGCAGTCCTTCAAGGGAAAAGCCTATATCAGAGGACTTTTGGGTCACTTAATCATTTAGCTCGATGACCGCGGTTTGAAGCAGTACATGAAGGTGTCTACATGGATGAGATATACAAAACTTGTTCAAGATATTGTTTGCATCCCTGTTAAGCTCATATTTGCATGCAGAATTATGATGGGAATTGCCTGCTATTCAGTATCCCGTACACTGGGTTCTTTAACATCAAAATGGGTTTTTAGCAAGGCAAATGCTTAACATATTGCGTTTGGAATTGACTTAGGTAAAGCCTTCGATAAAATCTCTCATCGATTAATACTCTTCAAATTGTCTGCCCACGACTTTGAAGCCATACTGTTAAAATGGATATCCTCTTACCTAGAAAACCGTTTATATAGTGTTCGTTTTAGGTCACCCCACTTGATTCCAATTTTGGCCACCTCTGGAGTTCCACAAGGCAGCCATCTCGGTCCTCTTCTTTTCATATGAACCGTAAATGATCTCGATAGGATCATCAAACACTCGTCTGTCTCCATTTACGACGACGGTATCAAATTTTTTAAAACCATCTCTTCACCTCATAACTCCTTCCTTCTTCAACAAGACCTTGATCGTTTTTCCATCTGGTGCCCCAAATGCCAACCCATCATGTTTTCAAAAAAGCGGTATAAATCTCCCCTCCAACCCTACCTACTCCACAACCAACCTTTCTCCTTCGTTCAATCTCTCCGCGAACGTGGCATTTTGTGTGATAGGGAGCTCAACTTAAAGCCAACTCTGCATTAGGTTTTGTAAAATGGTGGTCCAAAGAATTCACCAACCCATACGTGACCAGGACCCTCCATATTACCATTGTTCACCCCCTCCTAGAGTACGCCAGTCAAGTGTGGCCACCATATCATCGTGTTCATAGTTCCGTTTTCTTCGATTTGCGCTTCGAGGTATACCCTGGGATGATCCTTTTATCCTTCACCCCTATCAAAACCGTCTCACCCTTATTAATTTAAACACCTTTGAGGAACGCAGAGATGCAGCCGGCTTTTTCTTCATTCATCGATTCCTTTCAGGTCATGTCGAATGAGCGTCGCTTCCCAACTCTATATTCCTCAGCACTAACCCCCGTAATATACGTACCCCTCGTCACTTCTTTCTCCCAACCAACCACACCTCCTATGGCCCAAGCGAACCAATCTCCTGTATGCTACCAAAAGTCAGTTCAAACCCTACTGTCTTTGACTTTCACCGCACCACTCCCTACCAAAAACTGTTTTCCTTAACCACTCCAACAAATCTTAGTTTTAAATTTAAGTTTAATTTTAAGTTTGTAAAAAGGGTTTTTTTTAGAGTTATACAAATTTAATATGAAATAAAACACTCGAAGCTATTGTTAATGTGTATGATATTAGCTTTATTTAATAGATAATTTTATGCCATTAGTGTTTCAATATGATACGCGCGCCACGCTCGAATGAAAAGCAATCGTAAAGTACAATTTTCGACAACTTTATAGAGCAATTGGGGCCGTATATCAGCAATAACACGGCGAATGTTGACTTCCAAATGGTCCGACGTCTCTGGTTTATCGGCATAGACTAGTGACTTCACTTACCACCAAATAAAGTAATTTAAAGGGGTGAGATTCCTGGATCGTGGAGGTCACAGGTCCATTACCCGAAATTATGCCGCGACACCATCGCGCCGTGTGGAATGTTGCACCATCTAGTTGAAAGCAATGATCTGCCACGTCAATGTCATTCAACTGAGGAACGAAGATGTCAGAAATCATGTTTCTATAGCGCTTTCCATTGACGCTAACGTTCTGGCCGGCCGATGATTCCACCAGCCCATAAAGCACACCAAACAGTGAGTTTTAATGGTTGTAAGAGCGTTTCGACAAAGGCTTCTGGGTTTTTTCCACTCCAAATTCGGCAATTTTGCTTGTTTACATATCCATTTAACCAAAAATGGGCCTCATCGGAGAACAAAATTTTGCGTTAAAAATGAGGATCACGCTGAATCATGCTTTCGGCCGATTCACCGAACCTACGAAGCGTATAATAGTCACGCGGTTTCAACTCTTGCGCAAGATGGATCTTATAAGCTTTCAAGCCAAAATCTTTCCGTAAAATCTTCCATAAAGTGGATGGGCATAGCTGCAATTGCTTTGCACCATGGCGAAACGACTCATTTGGATTCTCCTCAGCACCGCGCTCTACAACAGCAATGACTTCTTATGTTCGCACTGTTTGTCGTTTTTGGGGATGCGTATTCTCCACTAGAGTGTACGTGGTGCGAAAACGATTCATCGTGTTCGGATGGGCGATTATGTCGACCATAAAATGGACGTAGCGCACAATAAGTTTTCAAAATAAGTTTGCATAATTTGCACGCGTTGTTCTGGCGTTAATCTATTCATCGTAAAATGGGAAAACGTATTAACCACAAATCAACGTTTAACTGTAAAATTGACAATCTGTAGAGACAACACTTGTCAGCTTAAAAGTCAAACCTCTAACAAAAAAAAACCTTTATTAAGCCGAATAAATGGGGGCTTTCGCCCCCACCAAAATTAACATTACAAATAAATTAACACAGACGGTCTACCGAAAAACGTTGAATCAATCGAAAATCCAGGCAATTTTAGTCTCTAAAAAATATTATCAGCCAGAAATATTACCGCCTAGTCTGTTGCCGAATATACAAATTAAGTTTGTAAAGTCACCAGCTTAGGCTTTCAAATAAACTGTAATCTCTCCGGCAATGACCATATAAATTATATAATAAGCCGTATCTATGGCCGCCTTCGCAAGTTATGGACATGTGCCAGCTTTATCCCCCGCGATACTAAGCTAAAATCAATGAAAACATTTTCGGTTCCCACTACAACTTACACTGATGTAGCATACTGCCAGTTTGACTCCGTATCGAAAAACAAGTTACAAGTTGCTTTTAACGATATGATTCGATATGTATTGTATATGGCCTGAGAAGATATGATCATGTATCTGCTTACCAAAACAGTACGAGTATTTTAGGCACAATATCTCGATGCCAGAAACTTTATTTTTCTGCGTAAAATCATATATTCGAAATCACCACGAAAAATTACAATTTGGGCAGTAGTCGGCTAGAACGTTTAATTTTATAATTCAACCTAATTACACTAATTCGTCGCGTCTTTTCTTTACTGACACCATGAAGCCATGGAATTCCTTGCCTGAACACGTAAAGCGAGCATCGGGAATTTCTCAATTCAGGATAATCAAATTCTTCTTTTCTTTCTTACAGTTTTGTTATTTCTTTGCACCAAAATTTACTTGTTTAAATAATATGATTCTTTTTTAGTTTCTTATAATATTAATATATGTATTGCATCTATGTGAATTACTAATGCAAAATTATTTTTGGTGGAACTCTAAAAAGCCTAAGTCTTATTTGTACTTAACCATGACTTAAATAAGTTGAATTGAATTGAGCTTCCTGATGCTGGAGATCCCACTGTTGGGAATTCACTTACATATGTAGTTCTCTGTAGTGGTACTTGCACTGGATAATTATATAAGAAATTAGATCCCCGTATATACTCATACTCGTATATCCCGGTGTCTTCATGTTAATCGTTTACCAATTTTTCATCGATAAAAATTCCTCTAGCCAGATACTTAACATGTTGTACAAAGGTTCTTTTTGCCTTGGTTAAGGACCTTATTGCTTAATTTAAGTGCTATGTGGTGAAAAGGTATTTCCTAGTTTCGTAGAGGTTACACGTTGTCCTTAATTTTAGAATTTATCTGGTTAGCAGTTGACTGCGATATCTCTGTGTTCTCATTAAAATTCACAATATTGCTTTACCAATCTTATCGTTCGATGTCAATGTAAATCAAAAAGGCATAGAAGAACCTAAACTATTGCAACTCTGACAGTCATAATTTCAACTTGAAATAAATTTCGTTTGAGGGGTTTGGCCAATCTATGGTCCCTTAGGACCTCAAAAATGCTATCCCAAAAGATTATGGCCGGGAAATATCTCGAAGTACTTGTTTTTCAAAGTATAGTACAAGGCCGCCAGGTTGGCAGCGAGCCTTTTAGGAATTTTAAGCGCGTTTGTCTCAAAACTGCATTTTTCAAGTTGGCCGCACCCACAACTTGAACAATTTTCAACCCATTCACTTCAAATTTTAACTAGATCTTTGGAAATATATTGTCTAGATAAGTACGTAGGAAATGGCATAGTTCATTTGTTATTAACAATTTTCTGGCGATTTTTCTGCGAATTTTGCAAGTTTGACCTTGGATGTGCACCATTCGGCCAAAAATGAATATATAAATATACAGGAGCTATTGGTTCGGCCGTAGACCATTCCAAAAACGAGAAGTCATCTGGGAAACGCTGCAACAGCCCTCATTTTTAAATAAATTATTCTATAAAAATTATGTTTTACTGTCAATCATATGTACAATAAACATTTACCTTTGCAAACTCGATTATTTTATATTTTTCCGGAAAAAAAAATTACGAAAAAGCTTATTTTTACGGCCTCTAGAGTGGCCTAACCCCTTAAATTGAATCAGAACCTCAGATCCACCCTTGTATCTTGAGGCATATCAGATTCTTTTGAGTCATTTCTATTGCGGATTCTACTGTTCAGTTCATCACCAAAAAAATTTACCTGTTATACAGATGATCAGGTCTTGAGCTCCCTCTAGACATGTCAATTTGCCTTCCTTTTTAGTATCATACACCAGCCTGAGATGCTGAGCAGAAGCACCGACCTAAGAATGGCTGTGACTTTTAATTGCCTTTGACAACTCTGACCTAGGGTAGCTCAAAAAACACTGGTAACTTTATTGCATATTTGTAGTCTTGCTGAGTTTTCCAACTGCTTTGTGTCCTCCGAGATGGACATACGAGCACTCTAGATGGATCACTGTAGCCGAAAGTGACATCAGTTTTAGAAAGAAATTGACAAATTCACTGGAAGTGCTGACAAAACTGATTATAGAGCACAATGATGTTTTTTTCAAGTACAAGTACAAGGTACCGGGTACTTACAGTACAAATGCACTTCAGTACTCTACAACTCTGCTTCATACTAATATTGCCACTGAGCAGTTCAAGGCGGAGTGGTTAATGGCTTGTGGAAAGCCTCCTCCTTTGTGCGCGATATACAGGGTGAATGACTCTAACTCCAACTTTTTAAAATGCTATAATTTTTTTTATTTTTTGATAAATTTTATTGTGCCAAAGCAAAAAATGTTGGAAAATACATCAATTTTCAAATTGTATCAGTAGTTTTCGATATGTGCACCTTTGGCGCGAATAATGGCCTTGAGACGGCCGAAGAAAGCATCGCACGCTGCACGCAAGTGGCTTTTGGCCGATTCTTGGCGAAGTGCTTGTTTGAGGTGGTCCAAACTTTGGTATTTTTTAGTGCCAACCTTCGTCTTCAAAATACCCCAACGGATTTGCATCCGGAGAATTTGCAATCCATTGTGTCGAAGAAATGAAGTGTGGAACATTGTTTTTTAACCAATCTTGGTTGACGCGCTCTTTGTGAGACGGTGCCGAGTCTTGTTGAAATGTCCACGGTCTCCGACCGAAATAATTGTTTGTCCAATGCTTCAATACTGCCTCTAAGACAGTTTTACGGTATACGATCGCATTAATTTTGACGCCACGGTCCAAAAATACGAGCGGAGAGCGACCATCGGCGGTTATGGCGGCCCAAACCATCACCATCGGTGCTGTCTGCTTTCTGGTGGCCGTCCGAAGGTGTACATTTTCGAAGGACCTCTCTGGCAAGTAAACTCGACCATTTTGTTTGTTGACATATTGCTCGATAACAAATGGCGACTCATCTGAAAAAACCAAATTCTTCAACTCACCACTTTCGTGCAAGCGTAGCAACTCCTTCGCTATGTCGACTCTAACTTTTTTCTGTTGCGGTGTAAGATCGTGTGCTTTTTGGAACTTCAATGGCTTGAGCCCATCGCAGATAAAGATTTTTCAACACAACTGAGACGCAAATCGTTTAAAAGGCTTGTAAATAATAAAATTATCTGTCATGTGTCAAAATTTGAGCTCACTGTCATGAACGGTTTGGAAATTGTAGCAGTCTGAAGTTGGTTGCAGTTTGAGTCATTCAGGGTGTAGTATGTCTCAGCCTGAAGAAACAGTGATCACTAAGTATTTTATTTTTTCATTGAATTTCTGATGAGATATCGTTTTCAGACAAAGGTTCATTTGCTTTGGGATAGATACGAGTATATTTACGTCCTTCGCCTCGACTTTTAAAAAGGCTTTTTGATGTAGTCTGTCTTGACAACTATTCGATCTAACAAGTCAAACCTGAGGTGCTCATCCTATCTTTAAGAAGAGTAATAACATTTTACGATTCTTTAGTCAAGCAGATATTTAAAATAATCACACCGCTCAAATACTACAAAAATACTCGCTTCAAGACGCCTATTGATCATCAAGCGATTACAAAAAGCTGGTTCTAGGAAAGATATAACAAATACAGATGGGTGTAGAAACAATTCGAACTTCAATACGAGGACATACAATTTTGCCTTTCAAAGAACTCGTTTTTGGTCGGTTTCTTTTTGATTTTGTCCTTTAGTCGAGCCAATAGTGCTACATAATATTCGCTATGCATGGTTCTTCCTTTTTCAAGATAGTCGATGAAGATTATGCCATGCGAATCTAAAAATATGTAGCCCAAACCCTTTTCGTCTTCGGACGCTTTTGACGGGTTTCACCTGCTGCTTTTCAACCAACTGATTTGATTCTGGGGTTTAGTAGTGGATCCACGATTCATCTATTGTCACATATCGATGCAAAAATCCTGTAAAAAAATCGAAGCCGTGCTACAAGCCATCAGCACGGTGTTGTTTTTGTTCCAATGTGAACTATTTGGAAAATGGTTTTCTCATGCACAAATTTTCTTGCATAGTATTGAATATATTATGAAATCCCGCAACTTCACTTTACGGTTGTACAAAACAATTTTGAGAATTTTTTTTCATGTTTTCTGGTGTAGTTACTTCTTTTAGGCACCCGAACGTTCAGCACCGTCGGAGTCCGCACCACCACCACCAAACTCAGTAAACAACCGAAAAATGGTTTCTTCGATGGAGCAGATC
Source organism: Volucella zonaria (assembly GCA_963966105.1). NCBI lineage: Eukaryota > Metazoa > Arthropoda > Insecta > Diptera > Syrphidae > Volucella > Volucella zonaria. The sequence continues at coordinate 170,511,767 of OZ014531.1, read as the reverse complement.
CTTTATAACACTTTTCAAGCCATTATTGAGCTCAAAAGGTATTTTTTTGGGATCAAAAATCAGTCAAATAACAAATAACGATAGCAGCGCCACTAAAAGCACTATAACTCAATGACTAATATTCGAAATGTTTTGTTTGAGGCCAGATCTGTGTGTCAGTCCCGGAGCTTTTTGACCAATGTAGTCAATTTTAAGGCTCGTTTAAAGGACTTTTATGCGTTTTTAATTCCAATGTATTATATGTTGCACATTTATGATTTCTATATTCATCCACGCCACCACAGCACGTATGTAAACGGAATGGTGCGAAAGTACGCCGCGACCTTTCTAAAGGGTCTTTCGTTAAGCGCTTCTATTTTTAAATTTAAATAAAAGAAAGTCTGTGTGAGATATGATCGAAATTTTTGATTCCTTTGAAAGGCCTATCGATGCCATTATGTATGGAATATAAAATCGTTCAAATATCCGCCGCGGGTTCTCTGGGTGGCTCGCATCCGAAATGTCCAATTTTTCATTAATCAGGCTAAATTTGACCGATGGCATGGCTCCGGTTTTTGGCTTACTCGCATAGACCTGCGACTTCTGCACTTCGTGCAGAATTTCCAATGTGGCGTGAGCTGTGTTGCAAGTAGCGCCGTTCTGTTGAAACCACATGTCGAATATCATCCAATTCAGGCCAAAAGAAGTTGGTAATCATCGACCTATAGCGCTCGCCGCTGACGGTGATGGCCTGGCCAACATCGTTCTCAAAGAAATATGGACTGATGACGCCGCCAGCCCAAAAAACCCACACCAAACAGGGACTTTTTCGCGATGCATTGGACGCTCTTGGATCTAATGTGGATTGGTATCGTCTCAAATTCGACAATTTTGTTTGTTGACGTACCCATTCATCCAGAAATGGGCCTCATCGGTGAAGATGATTTTTTGATAAAAATTAGGGTCAGTTTCCAACTGCTCCACAGCCCATTCAGCGAACACACGTCATTGTCTAGGGTCATTTACCTTCCGCCCCTGGGTCAGTTGAATTTTGTACGGGTGGAGGCCCAAGTCACGACGTAAAACTTCCCAAGTTGTGGTCTGCGAAAGGCCGAGTTCTTGTGAGCGACGCAAAATCAACTGCCTCAGATTCTCCTGCACACTCACGGACAGCGGCGATGATTTCGGCAAATCTTGCGTTTTGTCGACGTACGGGTTTCGGTTTATCGTTTACTGAACCAGTGAACTCAAATTTATCCACTACACTGCGAATAGTCCTCTCGGTAGGACGATTATGACGACCGTAAAATGGGCGAAGCGCGCGGAACGTTGCCCGAAGAGAACACCCATTTTGATCAAACAATTTTAGAATTTTAACACCCATGGTGATTTGGCAAAAGAGACTGAATAAATGGCAGCCAATTTGACAGATGTAGCTTCAACAATATGGCCGCTATCAACTGTCAAAGTTCGGAAGTCCCTATTGGAAGACTCTGTTTCAAACCTTAGAAGTAATCTGGGAGCGAATATAATGTCAGATCTGGACAGCATCCGGGCCCGAAAAATACGACGGGATTTTCCAACTAGAAAACGTATTACGCCAACGTAAAATTGATATCGTACGGGTGCAAGAAATCTGGTAGCGTTTTGCGAGAAACTCGAGCTGTTATTTCTTGAATAGACCATCAAGAGAGGAAATAGTTTTCACCTTTGTTGATTTAAGTGGTCCCATCGAGGAACCGAACTACGAATTCTAAGATTGCCATGGAGGAAAATGTTTTGCAGCAGAGGGTTGGCAGACAGGCTGTTTACTAAACTAGAGTGACATCTCATTTCGTAATACAGCCACGGAAACCAGAGTCAGATAGATAACTATCTATGTCGGAATAAATCTAAACGGCGAGTAAAAGATTCAACAGTGATCTTGGATGAGCCATTAGTAAGTTTCATGAAGAAACTAGAGAAAACCCAACAAGTATACTGCTATAATTTAAATAAGGAAGGCGGCCAACTCTGGGTGCTAAATTTCCGATGACGGTCTCAAAATGGCATAAAGTTATGTGGAGAACCATCGATGAAAAATATAAGAGTAACGCAGTAAGCTCGTAAAGCGGAACAAGCGAAACCGATAGAATACAAGCGTTATAAGAAAGGCACGAAGAAACCGGGAGCTGATAAAAGCAAAATGGCCGTAGAGACTTTATATCTGGACTTTGGAGATTTATCCTTTGCGATCGATAAACCATTGCAAAACTTCAGAATACATGCTAATTTGAAGCGCAAGCAACTCGCAGCTCAACAAAGAAAAAACTTGATATAGATACAAGTGTTCACATTCTTGAATGATGAGGAGGAGGAGGGACGTTTACGAAAAGTGAATGATGATTTTTGCAGAAGATAGATAAAGTAATTTAAAGCGTTACTTAACGAAGAGTAATATTCCCTCTCTTGTAGTAAATGAAGAGACAATATCATATTTCACAGAGGATCAAGTCAGCAAAATTGCTCCAGATTACATACATCCGATGTACGAGTATAGACGGTTTCAATAGCTATATTATATTTTATTCAATAAGCTAATAAGGGTCGATCGGATGTCCAACTTTTTCTGTTGTATAAATGTTAAAAGCGTCACGAGAAACTGCAACAATTACTGATCGGTGAAGCTCAGTGCGTGTATGCCAGAAAATATACAATATCAGCGAGTTTTACACTATCGACAGGACAACATAATCAAACTCTATGGTAGTGTGGAACGTAGGTCTGCACACCATGCGATGCTTATGATGATGGAGAAACATAGCGACGCGACAAAAATCTAAACATCCCTTTCATCGCTCTTGAGAAATTGTTCGACAGAGTTCAAAAACAACATACAATACGGGACCAAAACCTGATACTTGTGGATGCTCGCTTATATTTTATTCGTTTTGGACAAGGCAAATTCACAAAAATTTAAATAATTATAGCATAGCTGACTTGGGTTAACAACTTGAAACAGTTTCGTGCTTTTAAAAACTTATGATACAAAAATATCTGTCCTGAAACCATATTTTAGAAGAAAGTTCCATCACAAAGGACGAATTTTAAACCGAGAAAAATTCCAAATTCTTGTAGAGATGTCATAGAGGTTAAGGAAAATTTCAGTTTTAAGAGACTGTAAAAGTCTTTTCATAAATAAAGCAGAAACACTTTCCCAATAACCAGCGGTCTTAAGACTTTACCCTCATCGTGATCAGTTTTAATAACACCCGATCCAGAACCCAACACCAGTTACAATATTACTCAAATTTTTAAACGAAAGTTATTAATGCTCCCAGTGAGCTCGGTCTATCTCCAAAGTCTTTAGTAAAAGTGAAAGTATGTTTAAAAAAAAGAAACACTTGCACTCCGAGCCCTTTTAACTTTTCGACGCAGGCGGGACAAGACAAAAAAAACTTACTCCAAATCGAAAGGAAAATGTTACTTCGTCCTCCTCGTGTGGTTAGGCTAGCCATGCAGGTAACGAGTTTCTAGCTGCAGAACTGCAGCCAAGTCACCAATGAAGAGGGGAGGTTACTCAAATGGTCGAACATTGAACAATTGTTGCAATCGGAAATCGCTTCTGGGCGTCTCTCAAATGAAAACCGAAACACAAAAAACAAAAAAAACAAAGACAGAAATGCCTCAAGGAAGATAAATTGTTCAAGTCGGATTACGGCCAGTGGCTGCCAGTACGAAAAGTATAGTTAGCAGTTTTTTACTGCCGCAAGGGGTCTCCATCCATTACAACATGGAGAAGAGAATGAGATTTTGATTAGGAGGAAAATCTGTTGCAGCTTCTTTATGATGATTTCAGTTTCAATTTCAAATTTACGAGTAACTTAGGGGTACTCAAGGTTTTGATCGATTAGACGATTTGGATTGGGGAAATGGAAGGAGCTTCAACAGGCGGAGTAGACAGTTTGGTTGTTATCCATAGTTTGGTCGTAACTATTGTTTAATTAATGAACAGCAGGTACAAAAGAGATGTTACCCATGTTACATGGTGTGGAGCATTTAGCCGAGGTTAGGTCGGTCATAATTGATGGAATAAATGGAGTTTGAATGGTAGTTTGAATGGGAGTTATGTAAGCTCGTAAGTATGTTTGGATTGGGAAATTTATAATCAGCATTGCGTGGGTTATTTCAGTTTGTTAAGTAAACATCTCTCAGAAAAGATATTATACCCCAACTCGGAATATATTTTGTGGGCTCCATTTCACGGGAAGATCAACATCAAGGGTGCCAATATGGTCACCATGGTATAAATTTTGGAAAGAAATGATATCCAAGTTAAGGGAAAATTGAGAGCTTGTTTTTCCAAAGATGAACAGCCTCAGAGGTAATTTAGTTATGTTAGGAACGCCATGTATTGACTTCTTACGTTGTCAAGCTTCTTTTGATAAAAAAACGAGGTCTGCGTGTTTATTGATCTCAAGCACCAATGGCGGTCGAACAACGTACCAAACATATTCATCATGGGATGTAAACTGATCCTACTGAAAGGTTACCTCATTAGATGCGCCCAATTTTTCCCATATAGATTCTCTGAGCTCACGGATACCATCTACTGAAAGATGTCATATTTGTGTTCCAGATTATGTACCAGTTAACCATCGAAAGGCATATGCTTATACACGGTAAGAGAACAATTGAGCGTTTGGTGAACTAATCTCCACTAACCTCCATAGTGTTATCAGTGGAACACCGAAGCGCAAGAAGTGAAGGGCGTATTTCTGCTGCATGCGAGTCTGCCAGTCATCCCTTCTAAGAGGTGGATGTCCCTGTGGCCTATTTTGCCAAAAGAATGGGCTATACGTTCCAATAAGATCGTATTAATCTAAGAGCCAAATCTAAGTGACCATCATGTATGCCGAACTTTCGCTGAATGGGCTCTATTGCAGATGGAAGAAGATCAGAACTTTCACAGAAGGACCATCCGAGTTTGGTTACTCGAACAGAAGGAGGTGCTCCAACGACAGCAACTGGATATAAAAAAATCTGTTTGGTGTGGTGTGAAAACGGAGGTGTCATTGAGTCGTAAGAGTGCTTCTACTGAGATGGTACCGATGGTTCAGTCAATGGGGCCACCTCTCATTAACTAATTTTTTTTTTTTTTGAAACAATTGAATTTGAAATGATTGGAGGACATGTGGTTTCAACAAGAAGGCCACTTTCACACAGCACATGCCATAAATGGTTTATTGAAGACGAGGTGCAATGGTTATTTTATCCGCAGAATTTGCCCCGCCAAAAATCCGCCCCGCTCGTGTTCTTTAGCACTTTCAGACTCTTTTTTGTGGGGCTTTGGTCCGTTCCAACGAGCCGGAAGCTTTGACTTGAAATAGCTGAAATATTTTCCGAATTATGCATCTAGCGCCTCATAAAGGGCATAATAGGCCGCTGTAAGGTCCAGCTCGTGCAAGAACTAAAGCTTCGAGGCAATGGCTAGCGACTAAAACTCACAGAACGGGCTATGAGCAGCTTAAAGACGAGCTTTATTTTTATTGAAAAATCGTCTTTTTAGTGAAAGCTCACTTTTGGCTCTATGGGCTTATGAAGGAATAAATTCGTAATTTCTTGAGTTTGACAAGGCCTCAATTCCCACAAAAGTGCACCATTTAGTGCTATTTTCACGCTGGTGGCATCATCGGTACTTATTTTTTGCAAAAACAATGCCGGAACTCGGATTACAGTCAATGGGCCAGTGCTATCGGACAATGACCTGTGATTATTTTTTCAAAAATATGGACGACATTGATCCGGGGGATAACTCGCTCCATCAGGATAGCGCTAGGTGCCATACATCCCATGAAAGCATTGACGTACTGAGGTTTCATCTCAACGACAATATTATTTCACGAATCGTACTAGTGCATTGACCAACCAGTTCGTGCGATTTGACGACGTTCGTTTACTTCTTGTAGGACTATGTAAAACCTTTAGCATATGCCGGTATAGCACAAAGCCAATGTTCAAAATATTATTCGTAAGATAGAACCCAAATGTCCAAAAGAGTTGCCCAAAATTAGGCCAACAGGATGCTTTTCGTTAAAAATAGTCGAGGAAGCCATATATCCAATGCCTTCTTCAAGTAGTAATGTCAGATCTTTGATTTAAAATTTATTCATATCATTGCTGTAATTAAAAGAAAACTTGAATAGCCCTTAAAAAACACTCTTTACATTGACTACAAGTTCCAAACAACCAAATCACTTACACACATTTTTAGGGCATTCGACAGAGTTTGGCATCAGGCTATTTTGTCAAAAGTGCGTGCATCTGGCATCGACGATTATCTTCTTCAATGGACTAGAAACTTTCGGAACGTGCAATTCAAGTTGTCTTGGATGGTTTCAAGTCTGGTATGCACAAAATAAATGCTGATGTGCCCCAGGGCTCCGTTCTGTCTCCGACATTCTTTTTAACCTTCATCAATGATCTTTTGTCTGCTTGATCTTATCCAATACATATATTCCTTTGCTGACGACAGTACTCTCTGCTTTTCATATTCGTTTCCGAACTCACGTCCCTGCTCTTGGGCTATAGAACGGGAACGGCTAAGCTCATAAAATTTCGATATAAAGAGCATTACTAAATAGGGACCTCTAACAGAGCGGAATTTAATGCTTCCAAAAGACTGTCTTTTGTAGTTTAAGCTGTCTTTTGTAGTTAAAGCGAAACCTAAATACCCACCTATTATCCATGAATGGGACTTGCATAATCGAAACCGAAAAACTCTCCACTCGCGGTATGTGTGTCAATGACAAAATGTGGCCAAAAATGCGGCCAAATATCTAGGTTTCCTCAAGATCTGGCCTCAATATATAAGGCATTTATCCGCCCAAAATTGGAGTACAATGCTCACATTTGGTCATGTGCTCCTAAGACCTCTTTGCACTTGCTAAATAGGATCCAAAACCGTGCGATAAAACTCATAGCTGATGACAATATTACTAAGTCATTCGACGCCCTCGAATTACGACGTAATCTCTCCTGTCTCACCTTGCTGTATCTCTATTTTCACCACCAGTGCTCCACCAAAATTGCCAGTAGCATTCCACTCCTTCTAACTCTTAACCGTAACACACATCTCGCTATGAATGCTCATCAAGTCCACTTTCGGACGCACTCTGGAATATCGTGATTCTTTCCTAAGCCGTACAACTCGCTTATGGAATGGGCTGCCGAGTTCTGTGTTTCCTAGTCACTATATCTTGCAAACATTTAAAACCAACGCACATTGGTATCTCTGTTTTTTCCCTCCCTAACTGCCCCTTGCATCCGATATGGGCGCCAACTACTACAAAACAACACGATTTATGTACGCGTAACATTACTTCTTGACTTGCATTGCCCAAGCATGCAAATGACAATCAGTGTTACCAATAAATTATAACGTCGTAATTCGCATTTTCTGTGTGTTTTGCGCAGGTGTATGAAAGCATGAGAATCAAAAAGAGAGGCGTTTAGAAGATTTGTTAATTTCTTAACTACTGCACCAATTTCTTCTCCCATTTCGTTGATTTGGTAACAGAAGTGTCTGCATCTGGAGATTGAAAAACATCTTCCAGGATTGATTGAAGAATGTAGCGCAGTGGGGGTAACTCAGTTCATTTGTAAAATTTCTCTCATCCCGGGCTCACCATTGCTTTCTAATCGAACATGTGTAGGTTTCCTGTAGAGAAAAGCTACCTCCAATGCAATCTTTCACAAATTTCTTCATCCAAAAGCAATAAATCACAGATAAATCGGTGATTTTCATTACAATCAAGATTGTGAGGGTGCAGCTATGTTGTCAATCAAAAAGGAATGATTCAAAAGTGATTCGTTATAACTTATGTACTCTCGACGTGTACAGAGGGAAGAAAGAAGTCTGTTTTCTTTGAGAAACATAAAACTAAGGCGTAGCCGGGTTATGGTTATGCCTTATGAATTGCACAATACTCAATAGTGTAGACAGGAATAAGTTAAAGTTTATCCGTATACTCGCCCTTTTTTTGTTTTGTTTAAAAAAAAAAAGAAGAAAACAACTGAAAAAAAGTACCGTCAGTGTGACTCTGTCTCTTTGTCAATGTTCGTTGACTTTTTTTTTTTTGAAACCATCATCAACTGAACTGCAAAGTGAGTCAGAGAGTGAGAAGTGGGTGCTGTATACGGGTAATAACTCTTTTAATGTGGATTGCGAAATTCATCCTCAATTTAGCGAAACGTTGTATGTGTATCTATCATACGTACAAGGAAGGGTCTACCCACGTTGAAGGCTTTCGTATTTAGGTCTGTAAGACTCCGTAGGGAGTGCATAAATTTGTGACTCTTTTGTGCGTTGCAATATGTTTTTTTTTTTGTCTTTAAACCACAAAACGGGCGCGCGTTGTAAGGAATATGAAATTAGGGTTGCATTGTAAGTTTTCCAGGAAACTTAAGTGGATTTCCTTTGTGGCCATGTGGTTGCCTTCGGTTATAGCGCTGCAACAAAGAAATGCAACAACCATAAAAGGGATTTTAATTTATTCAGAGCGAGTGTGATGAAACTGATTGGTTTGAAGAAAGAATAGTGACTTCCATAAGATAGGTTGGAAACTTTTGAGGACTTCTGATTTGAAATTCTTTATTGATGAAATGAGTTATCTTAGAGCAGGTCCTGTGGAAATTGACCAATGTGGAAAGAAAATCAAGAAATCCGATAAATCGTCCCGCATGCAAAGGAACTGCTAATTGCAACGAAAACAATTTAAACTAATTGAGCACTTCGTCTTGGATGTTATTGCGGATGCTGATAGTGGATAGAAATTGATGGTAGTTGCTGCATCTTGTCCTATTCCGTAAGGTGATGGTGCATATTAATCGACTCTGTATATCAAATATAATATCCAAAATACGTAACAACTTTCTGTTCCCAAACCTAAGCGTAATTGATAATTGGTGCAATGGGAATAGACCTTCAGTAAAGCCTTTCAAAAGGTTTATCTGACAAAGCCAAGTGTCGACATGCTATAGTGGATAGCAAAGATGTCTGGACTAAACTCGTTGTGCGTGAGATTACTAGGAGGAGACTTTGCCAGCTATGATCAGGCCAGTTCTACTATACGATGGAAGCAATAAGTATTCATGTAAGCTAGTGCAATTGGGTAGACGCATTAAGAACTCATTCACTCCTGGATATTTATATTATGGGCTGCTCATCAAAAAAACATTTTTTTTTTGATAAGAAATGACACAACATGCTCTGATCTTAATCTTACAAACTTGCAGTTTGACACAATATCATCAAAGCTCTTGCTGCAGCGAATGTTAAAGTCAGTTTAGTCAAAAGATGCTCAAAAGCGAACATCTTAGGGCCTGAACCCACGTTGGGACAGCCTTGTCTTCGGTCAGTGTTCGAGGCTTCCATTAGCACAACTTTAAGTATTTAGGATGAAGGCAGACCAAATTTTAGTTTTAGACGAATTTCTCCTATCTCTTAGCCGAAAAGACTTTCTGGGCATAAGTCAAGCTTCTTCTGCGATGCCTTCTGTGTGGGTGACAATGAAAAGCCCTCACAATTCACTAATATGGCAAATGCTGAGTTTGGAGATATCTTACAACCGTAGTGTTTTCTTGTCTTTCTACGAATAACGGTGACAGAAAGATTTCAGGCGAATCTAAAGAGTACAAAGCACTAGATTCTTGGGCTAATATTCAGACGATAAAGCATTTTATTTGGTAAGTTTCAAGGCAAGTCCAATATATTTATGTTAGCTTGTGGGGCCACTAGTTTTTCTCACACCAATAGATAAATGGCTTCATGTTAACATATTTAAAGAGTTCGATTGGCGAAATGACATCCGATAGATTGGTTGTACCATTCGTTAACACAGCGGCCAGGACAGCAGATTATTCATTTATTTTGAGATTAATTTGGATGTCAGAACCACCAAACTTTGATCTGTGGTTGCCTTACATGGGGTTCACGTGTTTGAAGAAACTCCACTAGAAAATGCCGGCTTGATATATCGACTGTATATAAGAATCTCGCGATAAATCTTAGTTTACGAATGCAATTTAGAATCCCAACGAGTATTCGATAATTTGAATGCAGCATGGAGTAGCATACATCACCAGGAGTTCTAAAACACGGTCACCGTATGGAAGACAAAATCCCAAACAAGTCTTTTTGAGCTATCCGACAGCTGTGTAGTCTATCAAGCTATTTAACTACGCCTTCTTTCGGCGAATTTGTTGGTAAACGATTCACGATGTCGTAACTGCAAGAAGGCAAATGATTTTGTTCTTCGAGTTAAGTATTTTCTGCCTCTGCACCAAAGACAAAATACGGTTGTGGGTAGGTAAAACTTCGAAGTATTTAAAGGGCTTATCATTTACACCTATGCATGTAATCGCTGGTATTTCGGTTGGGTAAAAATTTCCAGTTATTATGTCCTATAATTTCAGGATCCCTCAGTCCTCTTTTATTGGCAATCAATAGGAGATTAGAACGAATACTAGGCAGTTTATAGCGCTATTGTTTAGGACAGCCAAAAACAGTGTACCATTCGATTTGAGGGCACCATCTCCTTTTCGGGGCTTACACTTTGCTTAACTTTTGTATGTCGTACTACGGTTTGGGCTCACATCTATTCATTGTTGAGACAGCTGTGATCTAGGATCGAAGCATACGTGCGTCTTCCCGTGACCAGCATTCTCTTTATTGAAAAAATCCTCCCAACTGCAATGGTCGTCAATTTAAACTGGATAGATGCATTTCCAGACAACTGTCCCGAATCACTTATATAAAGCATTCCTAGACTGTACTATACTTTTTTATGTATATCCTGTTGACGCGGCTATTTTTGCTACCTTTGATAAGGTAGAAAGACAAAGTCAAGTCGACGTTTTCATCTGACAGTGAACAGAAAACTTCTAAAACATTTGCTAATCATCATTTGGTCAATCTAGGAGGACGTTCTTTTCGGTTTGTTTAAGTCGCAACGCAACTCTCATCGTAGAAGGCTTAATGCGTCACTGTGTTACCAATGATGAGGTGATTTACACCACAAAATTGAAACAAACCGACGCCTTTTTGGTAGGTGTCAGAACAAACCCGAAGTAGGCATGCCTATCGTGAGACTAAAGTCGAGTATATAAACAATGGACAAAACGAAAGGAGTTATTACCCCAGCTGGCCGACCTGGTTTGCTGGAAAATCCTCCCTTTTCGGAGGTCGGCTCTACGGAAAGCCAGAACCCGTTTGGAAAAAGCTTTCGGATATCGAGATTTCCACCACCTAGATTTCAAATAACTATATGCGAAATAAGAAGTCCGAGGACACCGAAAATGTCGGCGCGACAACAATGGACTTCAGCGAGAACAAAAAGCCTCGGTGAGGAAAATATGGAACTTCAGTTCAGGCTATCCAAAATGGAAATGCTCTGCAAAGAACTATTAATGCTTGGACGGAGGCGATTGCAGGACAAACTGACATATGCCCGGCGGACCACGCTTCTCGTGTTTTCTCTATTACACTTGAGAAACTTGAGGAGCAAAGCAAAATAAATAAATATCTTCGGGAAATTAGTAGAGATCGAAAATAACTGCTACAATAGCGGACTAAATCGAGAACGTGAATATGGACCGCGTGCTCAAAATACTTGCCTGGAATGCTTACAGGCTTTTACAAAAACTTGGCGAACTAAAAATATACCAGAAGAATATTGTCGTTTGCTTGATCTCGGAAACCTATATGTAGAGGGGATCGTGTGCAAAAATAAAATGCGTTAGGGATTTTCACGCTTATCATCCATCTGAAAAGGCTAGAGGCGGATCCTCCTTGTACACTAAAGAGTCTATCGAATATACTGAAGGCCTTGAAATAGAGCTCGAATCTGTGCAACTAATCACGGAACGTGTAAGAAATAGGTATAATGCCCACCGAGATCCGCACTCGAACATAGTGCCTTCAAAAATATATTCGAATCACTTGCATGTGGTTTTATTATTGGCGGTGATTTTAATGCAAAAACTATTTTCTGGGGGTCAAGATGCATCTCCCAGAAGGGAATAATGCTCTGCGAAGCTGGTATGGACCACAATTGTGACTTCCATTCGACGGGCAAACCCACATACTGGCTGACTGAACCCCAAAAATACCCGATCTTATCGATTTCTTCGTTTCCAAAGGAACACCTAACGATTTCATATCATTCGCCGGTTATTTTGACAATGATTGAGGGTCTAATTAAAAGCCAAGAACCTGTACGTTTAACTGGCAGAGATACTAATTGGAAAGGCTTCGAGAAAGAAATTGAAGAAAAAGTAGAACTGAATGTATCACTTCAGACTCCCTATAAAGTAGCCGAGGTTGATCACTTCATTGAAATCGTTCAATACGCCACATAGAATAACACACCCTATCAATGGAGATAAAGGAAATGGTATCGGGAAAAAGAAAAGTCCGTAAGTGGCAACAAGGTCGCGCTCCATAGCATAAAACACATTTAAATAACCTGCTTAACCTGCTGAGAAAAACCAGAAACCTCAAAAACCGTGCAGTGGACAAGTGTCTTGAAAGCTTGACAGTAAAAACCGAATCTAATTATTCGCTTTGGAAAGCATTAAAAGGCACTAAAAGACCTAAAGCCTCCGTGTCACCAATTAGAAAACAACGACAACGAACGTGCGAGGGGAGATAAGGATAAGCAGAAATCTTCACTTCCGATCTGGAAGAGATCTATATGCCCTTCTGTCGTCAAGCACTTATCCACAATATCAGTGAATCGGAAAGAGCGTCAGACAATTACACTATGACAAATGCAACGGTAAAGGAACTTAGCACTCGGTTACGACTTAATAACCGGTGACGTCCTAGAAAAGCGTTAACAAACTTCTTTATTATTAAACTGGCACTGATACGTTCCGAGTCAGTGGAAAGTTGCTGAATTGATAATGGTCTTAAAGGCAGCAAAACCTCCGAATAAGAAGAAGTCTTATAGGTCCATTTCAATTCTCTCAATTTTGTCGAAAATATCGAGAGGATAATTTTGAAACGTACTCTGCCAATTATCGACGAAAAAAATCTTATCCCTAATCACAAGTTTGGATTCAGGAGTAAGCACTCAGCTATGGATCACCTGCATAGAATCACCGACGTAATTGAGCAAGCTTAGGAAGAAAAGAAGATTTGCTCAAGCGTATTCCTTGATGTATCGCAAGCCTTTGATAAGGTATGGCATGAAGTCTTGAAGTTCAAACTACGACAGGTCTTGCCACTGAGATTTTATAATATATTGACAAAGTATCTCGAGAATAGCATTTTTCATGCCGCAAGTGCAAACAGATTTTGGCCGGCGTACCACAGGGAAGTGTTCTCGGCCCACATCTGTATCTCCCGAGACATACCCCAAGAGGAGTAAATCGTTCTAGCTACATTTGCCGATGACACTGCTATACTAGCAGCAGGTAAAACGATTGAAGAAACAACCGTGAAACTGCAAAGTGCTCTCGATAAAGTATATGAATGGACAAGGGCCGGGCGGATAGCCTTAATTGAGACCAAATCTGTTCATGTAAATCTAATATTCTGTCTGCATTCTATATTCCATTTGCAAATGAGACTAAATAGCTTGGAAGTCGCCCGTAAAAAAAAAATACGGAAAGAACTCGAAAACAAATACAGAGAATTGTATAGGTTACTTGGTAAAAATTCAAATTCCAATCCGTAGAACGTACCCATTTTATACGCATTAATTTTTAAAAATAATGTCTTTAATATGGCGGCTGTTAGCTGCAATACATTGCTGGAGCCGATTTCTAAAGTTTTGAACAGCCCGTTGACACATTTCGAGGGGTATCGCGTTCACTTCTTCAACAATGCGCTCCCTTAGCTCTAACAGATTTTGGGGGCGATGTTTAAACACTTTTTCCTTAAGATATCCCCAAAGAAAGAGGTCGCATAGGTCACCCCACCTCTCAAAGACACTAGACGTCCGGGAAAAATTTCTCTTAAAGCATTTAGAGAATTTCGGATTGTGTAGCCCCATCCTGTTGGAATCAAACATCCCCTAATCGCTCTTCTTCAACAACCACTTCCAGTCAGGGCTGCAGAAAATTTTGTAGCATTGAAACATAACGCCCGGAATTCACGGTCACGCCTCCCTCTTCAAAGAAGTACAGGCCAATAACGCCAAATTGTGATATGGCACACCACATCGTTAGTTTAGGTGAATGTAGCGGTATTTCGTTAACAATTTGGGGTTTGTTTTCAGCCCAGTAGCCAAAATTTTGTTTATTCACAATTCCGCTTACGTGAAAATGTGCCTCGTCGCTGCTGAAGAGTGCGGCCTCAGGAGGGATCGCTGCAAGCATTTCCGCACATAGACTTTGGCGGTTGGCGTAGTCTGCTGGGTTCAATTCTTGAACTATCATTATTTTGAAGGGATGGAAATTCAAATCTAAATGCAGAATCCTCCTCAAACTGCGGTCTGAAACCCCCAATGCAATAGCGTGCCTTCGAGCAGAACGCCTTGGCGATTGCTCGAGTGCTGCTCTCACTAGCTCCATATTTTCTGGTGGTCTGATGGATCTTCGTAGGCCATGTGTATCTATTCTTAGTGTGCTACCAGTTTCCTCCAACTGCCGAATCCACTACCGAATTGTGTTCGCAGTAGGAACAGCACTATTGCGCGGAATGTTAAAGCGTCGCCGAAAAGTGGTTGTTTTCATAAAATGCACGCACGGCAAAGCCACGATGTACTCGGGTCCAAACCATGTTTGCTACTTGATGGGCATACCGTACCAAGAGAACGAATGCAAATATTTTACAAACTTTTGAAAGTAAAGTGCTAAGAAAAATTGTCCACTAACCGCTTTACTAAGAAATTACGACTTACACCGAGACCTCGGAATTCCCACTGCCGAAAACTAAAAATTTCACGATAAAACAGAAAATTCGACTAAACGGACATATTAAGAATACAGCCCCACAAATTTTGGACGAGAGAAACCTATTGGACCAAACCTTTGGTCCAAGCGTGATAAAATAAAAAGCGGAAAATGTAGGTACGAGGGCAGGTGAATAAGTCCGTGACTTTTTGAATTTCTGACCTCTTTACTGAAACAGCAACACTGCTCCTGTCAACAGGCATCTGTCAGTTGACTCCTGTCAAAATTTAAACTTGCTGCGTCAGTTAGTTTGTGTTTGACAGCTATTTTTATCAGACTACTCACTAATTTGAGGAGAAAATGGAAAAAAGTGAATTTCGTGTGCTTATTAAGCATTATTTCTTGCGAAAAAAAACCATTACCGAGACCAAGGCTAAGCTCGATAAATACTATGGGGACTCTGCACCATCGATTTCAATGGTAAAAAAGTGGTTTACTGAATTTCGTTGTGGCCGTACAAGCACTGAAGATGCCGAACGTCCTGGACGCCCAGTTGAGGTCTCTACACCCGAAACAATCGAAAAAATTCACGATATGGTGTTGGCCGACCGAAGATTGAAAGTGCGAGAGATTGTGGAAGCCGTAGGGATCTCGCATGGCTCAGTGGTTTCAATTTTGAATGATCACTTGGGCATGAGATGGGTGCCGCGTTTGCTCACAGTCGACCACAAACGCAATCGTGTAACAACTTCACAGGAAGGTTTGGCGTTGTTTAATCGCAATATGGAGGAGTTTTTGCGCCGTTTTGTAACCGTGGACGAAACATGGATCCATCACAACACACCAGAGAACAAACAACAGTCAAAACAGTGGGTTTCTAAGGGTGAATCGGCGCCAAAGAAGGCCAAGGTGGGTTTGTCAGCCAATAAAGTTATGGCGACTGTTTTTTGGGATGCACGCGGGATAATCCACATTGACTACCCTCAAAAGGGAAGAACAATCAATGGGGAATATTATGCCAACTTATTGGACCGATTCAATGACGATTTGAAAAAAAAAACGACCTCATTTGGCCAAGAAAAAAGTTCTTTTCCACCAAGACAATGCAAGGGTGCACACATGTGCAGTTGCCATGGCAAAAATCCATGAATTGGGCTATGAATTGCTCCCTCATCCACCCTATTCTCCAGATTTGGCTCCGAGCGACTACTTCTTGTTCCCAAACCTGAAGAAATGGCTTGGTGGAAAAAGATTTGACTCCAATGATGAAGTCATCTCGTTTGAGGACCTCGACAAATCATTTTTTTTTGGAAGGGATAAAAAAATTGGAGAAGCGTTGGACAAAGTGTATAGAGCTCAAGGGAGACTACGTTGAAAAATAAAATTATTTTTTTATCAAAAAATCTGTGTTTTAATCCAAAAGTCTTATTGACCCGCCCTCGTACTTTCGTTGGAAAGTCACCTGCGAACTGCGTAACATAAGCATTAATATCGTAAGGAGTGTTTTTACTGAATAAGAATCAGGCACTACTCTGAGCACGAGCTTGCGAGCCTCATAGAATCTAATGGAAAATTTTCACCTGCCCTCCGTACAAAAAAAAATAAAATCGTTCTACATGCCAGTGGTTTTCTATGTGCATTTGGATGTTGAGTGGAAAGCGATACCAAATTTACTATAGAATTTGAAACCAGTTAAAGGGCAATAAGCTTTCTCTCGGTTACATGTTAATCACGAATGCAACGAATTGCCAAAATTCGCTGTTCCGTTCGGATTAGGCCCTATAGCCAAGCTTTAAGTAACAACCTTGCTTATTTTCTGTAACAATTTCGTCTCCTCCGTCTAATTAAAGACTATTTTCTGTCCATTAAACCAATCAAAGTCCTAACAGCGTCAAGGCACGGCATGAACCAAAAGTAATCTATACCTGCAGCGTCCTTGTAAATTAAAAAAAAAAACCGAAGACTACTCATGAAGAAAGAAAAAAAAAACCAATTACCACCTTTGGAAAGAGTCTACCTTAACCATTTTAATCGCAACGCTTATTGATTTAAATAACACCTCATCTACGTCTTCAAGCAGCGATATATACTCCCCTCAATATAATTTCCTCATGCGGTGGTCATCTTTCGCGATCATCCGCAAAAGGAAAACAAGAAAAAGACGTAGGAAAGAAAGACAGATAGAAAGAAGGAACAGAAAAAAAAAAACCAATAAACGATCGCAGTTAAGTGTCGGCGATCTCCACCTTGACGATCGTTCCGTCTTTTCTGTCTAATAACTGACTTGCATGATGAACTGCGTTTTTCTCTGATCGATTTAACTGTGACTGAACTATTAAATCATTTCGATCGTTTACCCACAGAGCATTTACCCCAACCGATCGATCGGCCATCGATGATCGATCTCTTTATCATCTGACAAACTCTCAGTTGCTCTGCCTATCGTTCAACAGTCAATTGATTCGCATCTGAGATGCACATGATCACACACGAGATCACCTTTCCCGGTTCTTAATTTTCAAGGCTTAGTGATCCGTTAAAAGTGCTCACTGAGATTGCTCTGATGTAGATACTTCTGGAATTGTGTTGGAAAGATGATCATCAAACGTAAAGTCGGACAGTCAGTTCTTTCTTTCTCACTCTCTGTACACCTGCAAGACTGACAGTTATGTTTGCTTAATATGGCGCCGTAAAGGTGCTATTCCAACAGCTGGTCAGCTTTGTAATGATGGGTAATATCCACCCATCAACAGGTTGGAAATGTCTAAAATTAAATTGGAGAGATCGAGAATAGCTGGAGCTGATCTTGCGACGGTCTTGAGATGGTCCTGAGATGGTGTTAGTGGTCAGTAATGAGGCAATATCAATCGGTCTAAGTGCCCTTTTCCTTTTTTGACCCACAAGACGCAGCTGATATTCGCAGTTCTCCTCCTGGTGAGAGATCACATTCTACTAGAATGCTAAACGTACGGTTATTAGTACAAATCAAGTGCAATCAGTGTTACAAGAGCGCCAAGAACTCTGGATACCTGGATTGTATCCGTACGTAGAAGTTAAGTCCCGACTTTAACTATGAGCACTAAAGTACGTAACTGAGCATTAAGTTTGTACATTTAATTTAGCGAGTAATATCTGTCAGGATGGTTCGCGGGCAAAAGACGGTTATTTGCATGTCATTTCGATGGTAAAGTGTTCGTATTGTCATTAAAAATTGTGATGAAACGTTAAAATGGAAACGAGAGAAATCCCGATGAGAGGGAAGAGAATAATAGTGGAAGGATCGTGTCAGTTGATGCTTTGTTTTCAATGGGGAAGAGCTCTAAATTTAGACTTTTAGTGTAAAAATTGGTAGCGCTGATAGGTTTTCGTTTCCCTCACACTTTCACGTGTAAGGGCTGACCGAAAGACAAGATAACTAGGGCTATGAACACGTCAGCAGAGAGGCTTGCGAATTGGATTTAAAGGTGATCGGAACGGATTGTTGCCTTATTTAGACCACATCGACGTATTCTGTGCTCAGGATGATGAAGGCATTCAAAATTTAGATGGGGCCATCGGAAAGATATGGTGTCGGTACAGACGCTAGCCTCGTATCCAAACGGATGTTTTCTTACAAAATCAGCCTATGGATTAAGAACTGCACTTTAAGAGATGCTATTTAAAAATTTGGACAGCCTATAGAGCTTGTCCATAGTATGATATCAAAATCATATTCGAAGACTTCAAAGCCAAAACAGGCGAGCTAAAAGAGGTTATACTAAATGATGGTATACTCATTTCCGCTCAGTAGTGCCACCTATCTTCCAAAACGGGTACTTATCAAACAGCCCTCGTAGCCAAAAAAATAGCAGCTGAGTCTTATCTGAAGGCAATTGGGTCTTGCCTGAATCCCAAGGGAGATAGTAACCCACGAAAAGATGCCCGTGGTGATTACAAATATCGCAAAAAGGTGATGGAAGATATACATCTTATGATGTTGCACTGCAATAAAAGAGCAGCGCCGAATGAGAGTCTTGCCGGAAGGAGGGACGAGAAGAAAAGACTATATGCTGCCTTCAGATCATGGAAATGAAGTGAACAGTCGCGCGATATAAACAAAACTTGGCAGTTCTTGAGCAAAGTCATAGAGCTAGCAGCTATATGGTTTAATCAAAACACGTCAACGTTACCTCAAAGCGGCGGACATAGCTGCCAACTCACCTTTTTCATCACAATAAGCCTACTTGTGGCCGCAGGGGTCTGGGATTCTTTATACTACCTCCCACAACAATCTAATCTAATCTACTCTAGCTAGCAGCTATACAGCTAAAAGGGCGCTCATTTCTGGTCAGCGAAGGAAAGGTCACTCTCCTAGTATAGAAGAAGTTGGCGCAGCAAAGCCTTGTAAACGCGGAGGTGATGATTTGGTGTGGCTCATGAGTAGATCAAAGTACTCATATGTCGGTCGGACGACTTTGTAATCGGATCCTTATGATCCGTCAGTAAGAAAGGTTTCCTAAGAACTACAGATGCATTTTCCTGCTAAATGTCGCGTATAAGGTCTTATCCAACGTAATATGTGAAACGTTTTTGCAACAGCAAGGCAAGTCGTGAAAGTGACCAACAAATTTTAGGTCATCATCTTGAGCTCTACTCGCCGACGACCCAACTCTGAATCCGGCCAAGCTTAATACAACTTTGACTCAAAGCTGGAAAATATGCAATGCAATGTGCAGATTGGAAACAACTCCTCCCAAAGAAGACGAAATGCGTCCGTCAAGGATACCAGCTTTCGAATGGAAGTCCACAGCATCAGGGAAGTTGTAGAACCATGAGAAGAGTTCATGAAGGAATACTGTTTTTGGAAGCGGCATTAGAGTAGTTAACCAAGAAGTTAAAAGAGAATTCCAAGGCCTATAGGGAATTTCTTGCTATTCAGTGGGGCCATGATTAATTTTCTGATGTTATGCAGTGTTAGCCACCAAAAGATTATAGCAAACACTTTCATTCACTCAAAACTGAAGTGAAGATAGCAATATCCAAGTTAGAGCTGCTGATACTAATGGTCTTCCTTAACTATTCAAAGCAACATCATCTTTAAAGTATCATCGGAAAAATGTATATTTAGGACCGTTTGCCAAATTCATAAGAAAAGAAAGAGCGCTTAACTGTGTCTACTCCAGACACATTAGCTTACACAATACTGTCTTCCGTACCTTGCCAATGTCTAACAGAATTCATAAGCAACATGATTGAGTTTTCTCAGTGGGGTTTACGAAAAGATAAGGTATCAAGCGTAGATGTAAATGAGGCGGTATATTGTAGAGCTAATCTCCTGAATTATCGTGGGCATCCCCAGGAAAGCGATCAAGCTAAGGATCGTCGGTATTAATTGCGTTTCCTCTAAACGAATCGCATTACGAAATTTCAATCACAATACGAGTAGCTCTGTGTAACTGTGTGCAAAAGAGCAAAATGCGAATAACCGTTTCCTAATTCTTTCCAAAAATGTAATGGACCCCGTTTTGTTTCAGCGAAGTTTGGAGAAGACTATCATATATAGTACCACACACCTGGTCAAGGACCTTCGCATGCAACGTCTCAGGCGATCAGAAGCGTAGAAACACCAACGCTGATCTATCGAAGCCGCCACATCGGGATTACGCACCACAGAAAGACCTCATCTTGAATAGCGTACCAGCTCGAAGTGCATGACAGGATACTTAAATTCGCGGTTCATACTGAGTATAGTTGCCGTCAAAGAAAAATAAAACTAAAGACAGTCCAGAACGAAAATCGCCAACATCATATTTTAAGGCACTTGGAACCGGCCAGATTCTCATCTTAAAAGATGAAATTGTGTAAGCGCTTACTTTGCCCAAAAATTTATAATAGAAGCTCGCCTTCCATAAGACATGTTTTACAGAAACCTTAGTCCCTGAGCACTATGCCGGCGAGAATGAACATCAGAAATCGGGAAATGAAGGCGCACTTGAAGCAAGAAGGAATATGTGCTTTGCATTTTCATATGCATTCGGGATGCCGGCGATAATGCAACCTTTGATTTAATGTGTAACATGGCCAAACAACACGGCATAAGCGAATCATTGATTTTATGGAACTGAACAATGGTGATATATAGAACTCTAACTGAGACCAATATGTCATGACGGGAGTAAACGGATATTGTCAGCGAGGAGGCGTCCTGCTCCCACTTTTAAGGTGCATCTTGGTCGACTGTCTAGTATAGAGCGCAGTTAGCCCTACACGTGATCGACGATCGGTGTACTAGAAAGGGGCTTTCAGTCAATCCTTCCGAATCGGAGGTTACTCTATTTATGAGAAGAAGAAACCTAACTGGTCTGACTAGGTATCACCATCTGGGTATTTGGGTGGCATTTTGAATAACAAACTAGTTTAGACACCTCGAAAACCTTCTCGGCATAGTGGGCTTTCTGGAAGTATAAATGATCTTTCGGCAAGAGGAGGGTAACTTGGATATGCATGGCTATGTTAGAGACAATTATATTAAACGTGTCGGCTATCTGTTGAGCCTCAGGTCACAGCTGGATCCCGGGATATAAATTCGGCAATGAATTTGCAAATCAAAGCTCAGAGAAGAGTTTTTCAGGACCGGACGCTGCTAGTTAGTACTGCCTGCGTTCTTGGTTAGGGTTTCCAATGCCAGATGGCATGATTATCCAGGTTGACGTCGGACCAAATGAATGTTTGCCGACGGCTCTAAGAGGTCAGCGACTTTCCTGCTGTTCCTCATTAGGAAAGACTCCAGATTAGTTACTGGTGTAATTTTTTATTTTTTATTTTTAAGTTCAACTTAATCCTCAAGAGGGTAAGACTAATCTTAAATTTTTTTTTTTTGCAAAATTGAATAGAGAGAGAAGAAAGGTTTCTAGGATCAGTGGTTATTTCACTACATGAGTGGCATCCAGCATTGAATGGGCAGACTAATTGGGCTTGTTGTTGTACTCTAGGTTGCCGCCACTCATTTTACACAATTTTCATTTCCTGAAAAATGAATGTCTTTCGGAAGCGGTTGGGATTCAGCGCCGATCAGTCCGGTTTGGAAGCCAGTTGAGCCATGGCCACCCACCATTGTGGTGGACTACGTTTTCGCTAAGCCCCTAAATGGGCTGACATAAAAGATACAGAAAATTGATTCTGGCTTTATTTTGAAACTACGTTCATGCCATTATGTGTGGAATAGCACATCATTCAAATGGCCGCCTCGGCTTTGCTGGTACTGCTTTAAGCAGTCGGTCCAATTCTTGATGACTCGGTCCAATATGTGCGGCGTTATTCCAGCAATAGCGTGTTGTCCTTGAGCTCGTTCAATATGATTGGCTTGTTAGCATAGGCTAAGGACTTGACGTAACCCCAGACAAAATAATCGAGTGGTGTCAAATCGCATGATCACGGCGACCAATTGATGAACGCTCGCAGTGAGGTGATCCAGTCGATAAATTTTTCCTTCACAACTGCGAACGTTGCTTTGCTTGTATGGCATGTAGCGCCGTTTTGTTTGAAACACAGCTCGGATATATCGATGTTTTCGACTTCAGACCACAGAAAGTCGATTAACATCGCTCTATACCAGAGACCATTGATGATAACGGTGTCTCCTTCCTCATTTCGAAAGAAACAAGGTCCGATGATGTCGGAATGCCATAAATCGCACCAAACAGTCAATCTTTGTGGATGCATTGATGTTTGGCCGAACACTTGTGAATTGTGTTCGCTCCACTAACGACAACTTTGCTAGTTGACATAGCCGCTGAGCCAAAAATGGTCAAAAACCGGATCTCCGGCTAACTAGCGAACTAGCCCAATTATGGAACTCACGGCGTTGTCTATGGTCGTCCGACTTCAATTCTTACGTCAGCACAATCGAATACGGATGTAGGCCCAAATCCAATCGCCATCGCCAAATAAGCCTGCTTGACTATCTGGTGATGTCCAATTCAGCTGATCGGCGCCGAATCGATATTTCTGGGTCTCCTTCGATACTGGCTGCTACGATGGCTATTTTTTCTTTATTTCGCCTCAATATCTAGTTAGTTGGTGGCTTAAAATCCGACAGAGTGTACTCACGCTCAAACTTTTCCATGGTGCGACAAATTGCCTGCACACTGAAGCCATGACTAGGACGTCGGTCGACGAAATTCACATTGCGTATTTATAACTGAGCCGGAGTTTCGATAATATTTTTTTAATAATTTCCGCACGTTCGGTAAGACGTAAGACGATGCACGATGAAATGGCAAACCCTACTGAATATTTTGACAGCTGGATGTCATTAGTAACTTTAACAGCTGCTGCTTTCATTGCTATCTGATCACCCTATATATTCTTAAAGTGGGTCTCAGCTCGTAAGACTCCATCAACTTTTCGTATCTCTGCAGGTGACGGTGCATTCTATACGATGTGGCCAACCTATTTGATTTGACTCGTTATTTGAACCTTCACTAGATACACACTCTGGTTTGCACAGCTATCACCTGTGGTTCATGGGAGATACCCTGAGCAGACTTGGGACGCTCTTCTTGTTCCCTTTACTTAACTGGACAACCGAAAGTCACTTTCCTCGTTCCATTACAAATCTTTGTCATGACAGATATTTGACAATTATCTCTAGGTGACTTTTCCAGAGGCCACATCACAAAATACAGAGGTCACACCAAGGTCTTCTATGACATCGGCTAGTGCCTTCATTAAGTAAGTCTACAATGAATATCGTTTCTCAGTTTCTCATAACAATTACAACCATGAAGTTCTAGGAGAAAACCATAAATTTCATTTTAATTATGAAAAAAAAGAAAAACAATTTGTTTTCATAATTATCACTCAAATTGTAGTCGTGTACTTAACATCACCGACGAGCATAACAAAATCATGTGACCAATCACCTGCTACTCAAGTAAAACTCCTCAAACTTTGCTGCCTGTTAGCCCTCAGATACGTGTATATAGTATATCTCCTTCATGTCATCGAGAAAAAAATGAGAAAACAAAATTAATTTGCAAAGTTACACACGTGCAGGTTGAGCAACCTTCAAAATAATGACCACTCAGACAAAGTAAATAAAGACAGATCTGACAGCAGCGATTGCCAACTGCAATCAGCTGATCGATGCTACCGCGCGTACTACTATCAATAATAACTGCTCTTCGTGTACACTAGCTATCAAAATTAATTACACGACGCGCGATATGATTTTGAGATACATCAATCAAACCTCACCATGCAATGCATCCGTCAGTATTATAGGTATTCGAACCATCACAATCACCGCCCCCATATTGACAGTTGTATCATTGAAAGTTCACTATTGAAAGATGGCCGTACTGTATGGTTATGGTAACCTTGTGACTGGAACGCGGGTGCCTTGGCGCCTTGACATTGTCGATTGAACTATTGGCGCTTTGATTGATTGAATGGCGTTTGGATTAAACGCATCTTTATACGTACGAATGGTTGCGCAATCGTGCGGTGCGATAATGATGATGTAGCGCGATTCGAACTTGCTTTGGTTAGGAGTTTGATTTTTTTTTTTTTTTAAATTGATGGTGATCGCTGATCATAACCGGAGATGATTGGATGTGCTCGGAATTGTTTTTTTTTTGATTATTGTTTTGGGCCAAAGCTGACATAATTATCTGTGACGGCCCGATCCGATCGATTGGGTATTTGTAGTCATACTCGTAGCAGATGATGGTTGGAGGTCAGCATAAGAGTAAAAAGACTCAGACGACTGATGCGGTGATGGATGAATGCAGATGGAGGAGGAGATTTGATTGAAGTCAATTAATTGGACAAAATTGTGGTGATGTATGCTGGTTGTAATTAAAATTGGAAGATGATGTAAAGTTGTTCTCAGCTGATGGCATTCACTTTCACTTTATTTACACATACTCGTATATCTGATATGGTGAACAAAGATTGCTGACATCCAATCAATTTAGATCTTTAATTTAAAGATTTTCATCAAACTTTCGACATCGCTTTCGTCATAAAATAAATAAGACATCATCCTAACGAATTGTACTGTCACACTCGATCGATTTGTTATTTGTCATTAACGTGCTATTCACGATTGTAGCCTAAAGGCCTTTGCTATTGAAACACCATCGTCTACTTCAGCTGCTAATGTTGCTGCTCCCAGTTGCTCACACGGAGCCTTGCGGCATCTAAAGTCGCCTGCTCTGAATATGGATCAATCGACTAATGCTCTAATGTTTCTAAACAAGGAGCGTGAATTTGATGATCCTTTGGCTTGGGATGTTTATTTTCAATGACTTGATATGATGGTGCCTGTTGCTTGCCTTTTTTTGAGGTGTATCTCCTACTACTGTCAGTTCTAGTTAGCAATATTTGACGCCGTAAAATGAAACTGGTGGGATCAGGTTGTGCAAGATTATAAGAACTGTTCGTTTGCTAAAATCTTTCCTAACTCAGTCAGTATCTCTTTTGCTGAAGGAGGAGAAGACTATTGATTCAGACCAGATTTGAGCTTCTTTGCAACTAAAAATGGATGTTGAACGCCCTCTAGATGAATAGATGAAGAGATTCTCGCCTAAATAATGGCAAAGAGTCCTACTCCTGCTGCACTTTTTGTAAATGGCTCCTGACACTGTTGGGTACTTCAACTCCAGTTCGGCTTAAGTTTTTATAATTCAGCTTGGTATCATGTTTTGTTCCGATCGCAGAACCTTTGCGTTGAGCAGTAGAGCTCTGAACCAAACAGTAACCAGCAAATGGTCATGGCAAAGATTTGCGTAAATAAGGGTATGCAATCCCAGGTTGTGTTTTGCCTATTCGGTACATGTTTTTAGCAATTCAACCATCTCAAGCCAGTCAAGACTTAGGACAGGGTTTTCCAATAGGGACATCCGAATTTTGACAGTTGATAGCGGCCATATTGTTGAAACTACATTTGTCAAATTAGCTGTCATTTATTCAGTCTGTTTTACCAAATCACCATGGATGGACATAGCGTTCAACAACACGTGTAAATGATAAAATTGTTTTATCAAAATGAGTGTTCTATTCCACGCGCTTCGCCCATTTTAAGGTCGCCATAATCGTCCTACCGAGAAGACTATTCGTAGTGTGGTGGATCAATTTGAGTCCGCTGGTTCAGTAAACGATAAACCAACACCCGTACGTTGACGAAAAGCAAGATCTGCCGAAAACATCGCCGCTGTCCGTGAGAGTATGCAGGAGAATCCGAGGTAGTCGATTTCGCGTCGCTCACAAGAACTCGGCCTTTCGCACACCACAACTTGGGAAATTTTGCGTCGTGACTTGGGCCTGCACCCGTACATTCAACTGACACAGGGGCGGAAGGTAAATGGCTTCAACTGGAGCAGTTGGAAACTGACCCTAATTTTTATCGAAAAATCATCTTCAGCGATGAGGGCATTTCTGGATGAATGGGTACGTCAACAAACGAAATTGTCGAATTCGGGACGATACCAATCCACATGAGATCCCAGAGCGTCCAATGCATCCCGGTCCATATTTCTTTGAGAACGACGTTGGCCAGACCATCACCGTCAGCAGCAAGGTCGGTGATTACCAACTTCTTTTGGCCTGAGTTGGATGATATGGACACCAACGACATGTGGTTTCAACAGGACGCGCTACGTGCCACACAGCTCGTGCCACACAGCTCACGCCACATTGGAAATTCTGCAAGAGCGATTCGAGGGCATGGTCATCTCACATTGAGGTGATGTGAACTGGCCACTGAGATCGTGCGATTTGACCCCGTTAGACTTTTTCTTGTCGGGTTTTCTGAAGCCGCAGGTCTATGCGAATAAGCCGGAAACAACATAGCCCATGCCATCGGTCAAATTCAGCTTAACTTATGCGCCAGGGTCATGGAAAATTGGACATTTCAGATGTGCACCACACAGAGAAGCCGCGGCTTCTACATAATGGCATGGATAGGCCTTTCGATGATATCTCACACACACTTTGTTTTGCATAAATTTAAAGATAGGAAGCGCTTAATGAAAGACCCTTTGGAAACTTTTTAAGACATTCTAGAAATCCTTGGTAAAAAGTATAGGTATTTACAAAAAGAGGTCATAGGATGGATGAAGCTCAGCTCTTCTGAGACTCAATCGAGTGAGATGAAAGTCTAAGGCGATATGATTTTTGCAGGCATGAGAGCTACGAGTAATAAGTGACATAGGTTCGTTAATATTGTAATTGGTGCGGTGATAGTTTAGGCGGAATAGTGGTATGGATCCAATGTTACGAGGATCGGTATTGAAGGAAATAAATTAGAGTGGAGTATGATGGCGTTCAAGCGACTGCTAGTCAATGTCTTTTAACACGGTCCGGATAGGTAGGGTGGTAGGATATTGAGGTCGGCTTGAGGTAGACCGGGTAGAGGGACGAATGAATTTTAGTTGAACTGTCATAGTGTGAATACCATACGTGACTAATGATGTAAGATGTAAGGATTTAGTTACACACATGTTTGAAAATTCCTTGGACGGAATCGAGATTTAAGTTGTATCAAGCAATTATGTTATATAACTGGGGAGAAGGTTGGGTTCATTATCACAGATAACTCATAGGCTACGCACTGGAGTAACATGAGGAATAAGGTCACCATCCATGTAAGAAGTACAGGGGAGTTGTAGTAGTCCTTTAAGTGAGTAAATAATCGATTGATATTTCCTGACATTAAGTTTTTTTCAGACCATAGTGACATTTTGTAAGTCATCTTGCATTGGACAACAGTCAGTTGGAGATGACGTGTAGTTGAATATTTTTATATCGTTTGCGTAAATCGTTGGTAGTTAGAATGAAAATCATTGAAACCAGGTTGCTACCTTGGAGGACTCCCAATAGGCCAAGACATGCTCCTAAGTAAGACTTAATCCAAGAAATAAAAACTGAGGGCTTGAGAAGTATTATTTTGTGCTTTATTTTATCGAAAGCTTTACTGAAATCCGTACCTACTACATCGATTTCCATTATATTGGACATAGGCATACGGACACCAATTCAATTAAATTAATGGCCTGAGCTTAAATGCAACAAAGCTGTTGGAGCTAACATCTTACGGGCTGCTGGAAGTGACTTCGTGTAGAACATATACTAATTCGTTTCTCAGATCTGGTCAGAAGTATGTATGCCTACTGAATGAAATCTCAGCATGGTTTGCCCGATCCACAATAAAAGAGACTCGGCCAACTGCGCTAAATAGCGTACGTCGATTCTAGTAACATAATTGGCAGAACTCAGCAGGCTGTCACCGGTGCGTTCGCTAGTATTGGAAGTTGCCAAAATCGGTTTAGGGATAAATGAGGGCAAAGGCCAGTATGTGCTGTAAACATGAAGAAACGCACAACATTGGCGTATTGCATGGAATGACGTCAGCTATAACTTTTAGGTAGTAAGGGACTTTGTCTATGTATATAAAGAAGGCTGCTTTTAATCCCGTCTATAAAACTTATGTGGAAATAAAACGAAGATTAACTTTTGTCAATCGCTGTTTCTTTGGACTTATAAGGCAGTTGAGTAGCGAGGCTCTATCTCGAACAATTAAGGAGACTATATAAGACCTTATTCCTCCCAGTCTCACTTTATGGCGCTGAAAAATGGACTCTATGCAGATATCCTCAGTCATTTCGAGAGAAAAATCCTTTGAAAAATATTCGGTCCCGTTTAGGTTTATGGGCTTTGGGGGAGAAGATTCAACGACGAACTATACATCGACATTGAACTAGTCAGGAAACTACGATTAGCCGCCTGAAATGGCTTGGACATACCGAGCGAATGGGCATAAATGCTCCGGCCCACAAAGTTTTCGTAGAAGAAGACCTGTGCACTCTAGTAGAAGAGGACCTCGACCAACTTGGAGTGCGCAATTGGAGGAAGTTACCTAAGGAGGCTTGTAAGTAAGTAACTTCTTCAATTTGTATTGCGGTTAATATCGGACATACACTACCGCTCGCCTAGACAGTGATGGAGTAGTACGTAAGTCTGGGATCGAATATGGAAAGCGGAGTGAACAGTCGTTAGCAGAGGAATATTCTGAAAAGACAGAAGAGAGATCGTCATCGAAAATTTAGAAAAAAATATCGGAGTCAGAACGAAGCCCTGCGGTATACTACCATATATTCTGTGGATACCAAAATTGAGAGGGAATTTCTAGTCCATTGACGAAGAAATTCATCGATCCCAAATAAACGCATTTTTGACAAAATAGCCTGATGGCAAACTCTGTCAAATGTCCTTGAAATATCTTGCTCTCACCAGATTGATATAGATAGGCTATGCTTCCACTTTTAGGTGAGATGGCCATCAGATGTTCAGTAAATCTGTTGCTACGAAAAGCATACTATCGGACATTGAGAAGTTATCGTTATTTGAAATATTTCATGGTCCGATGATATACATATACGGGCATTTCCATCACTTTGGAAAGCAAGGAGCAAATTGCAATGGGTCTGTAGGAGGAGGAAGAAGAATATTCGCCTTTTTGCGACTTCTCGAAAAGGGTTCTTAAGACTAGGTCTGATGCATATCCATTGGTTCTACCTGCTTGAAAGAAAAAGAGAGACATAAATCGTCTGAACCACCGGATTTATACATATTGAGATTTCAAAATACTCTTGCTACTCCACAATCAAAGAAAGGAGTCAGACAATTGAAAATTTGACTCGCTCAAGTGAAGACGGAGACATGACACAAAATCTTTTACAACCTATTGGATTCTGGAGCATTTTTTTCTGAGATTTAGGAAGGATATATGAACTTTTGTTAACAGTTGTTCGGTGAAACTAAAGTAAAGTCTGCTTATCAGGGCGAAAAGTTACAAACATGTCCAGGATATGACGGCAATCAACGTCTGGTATTCGTGTGGCTCAAATCTGAGTATGGTCAGTGATCTATGGGATAAATGTGTGATAATTTCATTTTCAGGTGCTCACTATATGGTCTTTATACTCAAGTTTCGTTGATCAAACTTCCTATTTACACCTGATCGCAGTACATTTGGTTTGAGCTACTGAGCTCTGAATTTAGCGATGTCCAGCAAATAGTCAAAGTCCAAATTTATGTATCTTAAACCTTCAACAAATCAGTATGTACATATATTAGGCACATGACTTAATATAAGATGAGCATTCTGTCAATTTTGTTAGTAGTTCGACCATCTGAAGTTAGTCACGATAGTAGCTCCATAGTTAAAAAATTGGTGTTCGATTTATTACGAACGTAATGTACCATATCCGGTACGAACCCCTGTTGAGAAAGGGAAGAGAAACGGCGTGATAAGAACATTGCCAATACCCAAGCTGCTAAGCCTTATACTACGAATATGCAACTGAACACTCTGATCTGCGAAGGTTTATCCAGTGTCATTTGAGAATTTCTCGGAATATTGCTAGAAAATTTAAATAGAAATGGTGCTGAAGAAGTTTCAGACAGTAGCGCTCGTATCTCCGTAGTAAATTACTAGATTACATTTTACTAACCTGCACAAGTAAAAACATTTTACGTTCTTATATATAGTACGGTTGTAAAGTGACAGACGACCACGCACATGACTGATTTTATTTTACGAAACTTGAAACAAGGGAAAAGAGGCTCTTGCGTAATTGGAATCTTCGCACCCTTAACAGACCACTTATTACCGAATAATTTGCAAGTACCTTTCACTTCTGTAAAGCTAATATCATTGCTATGCAAGAAGTATGACGAAAGATATCTTACTATGCGAAAAATCATAGTAGCAACGCATAAATGGATGCCAGTTTATATGCTATGTGTCCATGACCGTACTGAAGAGATATATGACTTAACTAAAAATTCATTCTATGAGCTTCTAGACAAAACATTGGGGACGAGGATATCCTGTTTTCATCCAGAGAGTTTACCCTATACGCGACTGAAAATTGACTCACCCTTAGCACAGGGCTATTACACCTCAACGTTTACTAAGAAAACAGTGACCACACAGAGCACTAATATTTTAGCCCGTAACTGCTATTGACGAAAGATGGAGCTCATCAATATTGATTGACCGACGCACGGTCTGCTAGCGAACTACATGATAAGGAAAGGGGAACATCGTCGTCTTGATTAGCTTTTGATCGAGGGCACTGGGATGTGCTACTATACGACAGAGATATAAAATGGACAAAAATGTAGCTGTAGAGTCGCAATCGACCCTGACTATCCAGACTGCTTCTACAGAGTATTTACAGTCGATAATGACCAATATTACTTTGCCAAGCATAACAAACCAGACTACTGTGGGCGACATTAAAAGCATTCTATCCACCTGACTAGAAAATGTCATGGTAGGGATATCTAGTCTAAAGATGTGGCAGTACTACCATTCCTGTGACGCCACAAAATAAGTGTGGTTTTCAATAAAGCAGACCTCGGGTAATCTCGGAAAAAGGATAAAAAAAAATTATCATGTCATGCGGGATGCCTATGATTTACAGTTATCTGCGCGGCCCGTTTCGCAGCAAAAGGGATATAAACTCCTTTTCCGCAGGGTTAAGCTGCTCACGGAACTTCGTCGCTCCTCTAAGGGTATATTAACAACTGTCAGAGTTGCGCTAGATGAAATTCAAAAAAAATGTGAACATTCAAAGCCATAAAACGGCAATACTACGATTCCTGTGGTGCCCCAGAGTAAGTGTGGGGCAGTATGCAGACTTTCAAGTTCGATAATTTTTTTTTATTATTTTCCCCAGACCTCGGGTACCTGTTATATTGAAAACCAGGCTTACTTTACGGTGCAATAGGAATCGTATAATCCCAAAAGATGTTGTGCTCGACAGGTTCGCTCTCAAACTATTGGAAATGACATACAGGAACTCATCTGCCACACATTATCGGATAAAAGTATACAAGAGTATTATTGTCCTTAACATCCCCTACAAGATCGTTCGAAGACGGAATGATAGGTCCTTGTAAGTGCGGTTTTAGGCCTGAGAAGTCCACTAGTGAAGAGAATAAGTTGAAATGAACACACACCGTGTATACGTATACAGGGCTGCACGTTGAGATAAAGGATAAAAGGATAAGCCTTCTGGGGTAGCGCGCTTAAGTGAAAAGAAAACCCAATTTTGTGCGTAATTAGAATTGATCAATGGTCGCTTATGGTTACAGCCCCCCTCTGACCGTAAGTAAAGTGAGCTACGAGGATTGTCTGAAAAGTTTCCGACCGAACAATGATACAAGACATTTTTTCTCAAATTTTTTTTTTATTTTTCTACATAATCTCCTTGCAACTCTACACACTTCTCCAAGTGATGCTCCCATCGCTCTAACCCGTCCAAATAGTACTCGGCGTTTTTCTCTGCAAAATAATTGTTCACGAAGGTGATTGCCTCCTCATTTGACGAAAATCTCTGTCCTCCGAGCGCAGTTTTTAGATGAGGGAACAAAAAGAAGTCGCTTGGGGCTAGATCTGTAATGGTTTTTCCTTTTGAGAATAATCGATTAAGATAACTCCTTTACTATCCCAAAAAACAGTCGCCATCACTTTCCCAGCCGAAAAAAGTTTTTGCTTTTTTTGGAGCCGGCTCGCCCTTTGCAGTCCACTGTTTTGACTGAATTTTTGTTTCGGGCGTATACTAGTAATGGTGTATCCAAGTTTCATCTACAGTAATTAATCGGCGCCAAAACTCGAATTTATTGCGCCTAAACTGCGCCAACAGAGCGTTGGAAATGTTCATTCGAAAACGTTTTTGGTCTAACGTAAACAAACGCGGCACCCAACGCGCGGACAGCTTTCTCATGCCTAAATCTTGATTTAATATGTAACAAACACGTTCTTTGGACATTTTCATAACCTCTACTATCTCTCTCATTTGAATTCGGCGGTCGTCTAATACCATTTGGTGAACTTTAGCAATGTTATCGTCAGTGGTTGCGGTTTTTGGACGTTCCGAACGTTTATCATCTCCCAAGGTCTTATGGCCACGTTTAGATTCGGCTGCCCAAAATTTCACTGTGGTAAATGATGGTGCAGAGTCCCCATACACAGAGTCCAACTCATTTTTGATTTGCGTAGGCGTGTTGCCTTTCAAAAGCAAGATTTAATAACAGCTCGATACTCAATTTTTCAATTTTCACAAAAAACACTCACATCGACTTACTCAAACGACTGTCAGATAAAAACTGCGCATCCGAAATGACTGAAACTTCGGTAAGTAACTGTCAAAAGATGCACAACTAGCTTTCACTAGTTTTTATTGACACTCGTCAATACCTACCAGGACTCGTGGTCGATTAGAACACAACTTAATTCAGCATTTGGCCTAGTTATTTCCAAAAGTGTCCTCTCTTCGTCTTCTGTAGGATTTATAGGGGCATCAGAAACTGATTTTCCTTGGATCATCTGTCTTTTGATTTTCCATCCTGTCGTGTCCGAGGAGGTGACAATAAGTGCAACCACTATTTAAGGGCTATTGATGCCGGATGATTTGCCAAGCTTCTAATATTTACAGACCTCTGTGCAATTGAGGGAACTTTGGCTCTAAGGACTGAGAGCTGTTTTGGATCCCGTAAATTCTAAATAGTCAAGAAGATGGTCTGCAGACAGGGAAAGCAAATTTCTAGAGGATGATCGCTTAGTATTGACATAAACCTTCTGTTTTGTAGGGAATACCATTCCTTCAAATAAAAATACACGTATTCTTTTGCTTGTAGAGCTGACATAACGTTCATCGATTCCTTTTAGAAAAAAAATGTTCTTGGGGGGCTAGCTGTGATACGAGTACGAGTATATCTCCAGAGTATTTTGTAACAAACCCCTTGGGTATTTTATGTGAACACGTTTCACAAAAACCCTCTAGCTCCACATCCATCTAACAGTGACCATTTGACTCCAATAAGGCATTTCGTCCATATAACACTTTAAATGCATTACATACTCCAAACTCGACCTAACCTAACCCCAATTGTATCATAATAAATTAACAAAAACCTTTTTGGCAACAGTAACTTTTAGCTGATGACTAATAAAGCTCACGATTTCTATAGATACTCTCGCTGCCGCTAAACAGGTAATTGTACTTGTACTCGTATTCACGCCACAACCGTCTGGTGGTGGTGTGTCTCAATTTACTTCGACAGTTTTATGTGATTTTTATTACTTTCTCATGTTTCTGCATCTGTATTTGTATCTGTTACCTTAGGTTCACATAAAACCAAATTACCGTACTCACTAATAAATTACATCCATTGCATGATGATTTGTACCAGCGCTGTACGTACCTGGAAGTAGAAACAGAAAAAGAAGGACATTAGCCGAAATTCGCTTTTACGACAAATAAAAACCGAGAATACGGATAAAAGATACAAAAAGTTAAATATACGAGTATTCATTAATTTTAAGTGAAAACAACCTCACCACTCATTCGAATGGATACGTGCTAATATCTTTGTGACCCACTTTCGATGTGCCGAGAAAATTATTCGACATCTTCCTCGGGCTATCAGGCTATCAGGCTACCAGTTAACAGAGTCAAGTTCGTCGTGTGTTAATTTGCTGGAACCAGAAACATGCACGTATCTGCAAGTGGAACTTGGCCACCACCTCAGAGTAAGCGACGCATTTATAAGACACAAATAAAGAAAAAGATTTTTTTGTTTTGTTTTTTTTTTTTGTTGATTTTACAGCGGCTGCAATTATCACGGTTTAATCATTGGCATGTTGGTAATATTTATGGCCATGATTGTGACGTCATTTGACAGTGGGCAATTCGGTAAAGGAGAGGGTTTCTACCAAGACTGGTTTTAAGAGACTTGAAAAGTCACAGCGCCACAGAGTCACAGATAGGAGATCACCTCTCCTAATGGAATGGAGGATGTCTCATTCAAATAAAATTGCCGGCTTCTGGTTTCAGTTGACATTGTTGTGTCGATGGATTTCCAGTTTTGTTGCAGGATTTCAGTTTGGCCAAACAATGGATACGACTACACTATCTAGGCGGGCATCTCCCCTAACCAGTTTGACTTGCTCCCCAGGTGAAAACTGAAAACTGAAAATTAAACAAAGAATCCAGCCAAGCTCTGGGGTGTTGCGGTTTTGGGTTTCATAATGTTGACACGATTTCCAGAATCGACTTTTATGCCGACTCAGATACGAGTACAAACACATTCGATTGGAAATTGTGCTGCAGGAGGAGTTGGGTAAGCCCGAAATGTTGTCCTTGATTGTGTTTGTATGCGCATGCGACAGATCCAGTTGTATGGTGATTAATCAAAAATGTTCGGACCAGACATCGGAAAGTTGGGTGTGTGGCGGACAAAAAATATTGCCAGTGGGCGGTCAAATATAACATGCGACTTGCTCGGTGATCATGTGATGCTGTTTGAAATCAAACACGCGTTGTTGTGAGATATGATACATGAGAGCTGCATTATCTCTTGTGATTTTTGGGGAGAGGTGGTGGCTGGATGTGAAACATGACCACAGTTGTATATTAATTTCGAAAGCAGACTTGCTGAAGTGAATTGGATGAATGAGTTTTGAAACCGAATCGGAAGTGTGTTGTGGAAAATGGGATTTTTAAGGGAGGGCCCATGGTCCTTCAGTCCGTCGACTTTCAAGATAACTTACTTTCAGTCGATCGAGTTTTATTAATGATGCATATATGCAATTTCTAAAGTTATGATGTTCTACATTCGTCATCAATCCTGATCCTTTCTCCTTTAAATGCCTCTCCTCTTATGCCTTACAGTAACTGTGATTATTCCAGAGAATCAGTAGCATAAATCCCGATTTAAGAAAGTACATACCAAGCCTTCAGATGCTAGTTGAAGATGTTTTCGGTTTCTCAATCCGTCTAGAAATCAGGATTCAATATTTTGTTGTTAGAACTTAAGACTTCGTCTTGCTAATTTCGTATCGATTTCGGTCAAGACGATAACCATACGTCACTTGGAAACAGATTTATGTGGACAATGGCTTCATACTTCGAGACTTAATCGTAGCAGTTGTGGAATGAAAAAAAGTGTCACAACCAGTTCTCTGGATGTAACCTTTTGCTTTGAAGTTTTTTCAGCGCCTGGTCTTCGCCTAAAATGTGAAAATAGAAGCTCTTTCACTGGATGTTGTGCAGAGTTGCAGCACCTGCCAGCATTTTGTAAATCGTCACACTCTCACACCTATATACCTTTTGGGGTTGACATTGCAAGAACTGACAAATCCTTCAGACATATTTCCTGTAATGGAGAAACGAATCGTTGATTGTGAAAACCTACTAAGGACCCAGCATCATGTTCGGAATTTTACTGCAGAAAATGTAGGCCTTACCGACACGAATAGATTAAAGAGGAGTCAATTTAAAGCCATGACATGATTCAGTAAACTTCTTCTGTGAAAGTGGTTTTTGACCAACTGCCACCAATTAGCATTTCAAGACGGTTGGTTCTACTTATTCGTACCAGCTGCGGCCTTCCCCTAGTGACTTTTCTCACTGCGTAGGAATCAAAGGGTCTTCCAGCCGACGCGATGATATCCATTCGCTTTACCTCTCGTAGCTTTCTTAGGTGTGGTTCGGTCCATTCTGATGTCGCGACACAATTCTAAGGGTTCGCTGGTCGTAAAAGTGACCTAAAGTCCCGAGAAGTCTTGCGTTAGAAGCGGCCAAGGATATCCTTATCCACCATTGTATTGAGATGATAAGCGTCTTATAAAGAATTTCCTCAGTGTTCTTTAATAAGAAACAGCGACAATCGGCTGTTTGATTATTCCAAGGTGACCGAAAACCGGCAAAAGTGACTCGTTCCCGCAGCACTTCGAAGTCGGGTCATGTTTCTATTGTGGCTTTAGAGGATCGAAGAAGTGTTAATGCCGATTGGTACATAACAACTTGTTTGCCGGGGCTCATTAGTGAGTTCATAAAAAAAAATAAAATGCGTGGTCAACGTTTTTCAATGCCAGGAGACGCTCTAGAGGCATGTTTTTGAGGTGTCGCGTTCACAGTGGAATAAATCTTTCGAAAACTGGTTCTAGCGAATGGAAAACGAGAACACTTTGAGAAACAATAAAACATTTAGAGTAAGAAATTTATGCTTTCTCTTACTTTTTCTAAAAACTTATCGGACAGCCTTCCTACATAAGTCCCAACAGTCCGTTTCTGTAAATGTCATCAAATGTGGTCTTTAAATCGATAAAGAGGAAATAAGCTTCGTTGTGGAGTTCCAAGAGTTGGTCCAAGATATTTGGTTAAATATAGACTAGCCTGGCTTTTAAGCACACTAATTGGTGTCAACTCATTGACAAATTGTTTCAGGCGGTCATATAGTATAGCAGATCTCACGATGTTACGCGATGTTAAGAAGGCTCTTTAGAGGGTCGGATTCGCTGTGAATCAGGCAAACGATGTTGAAGTTCCATTCATCAAGCATACTTGGAAATAAGTTGATGTATGCTCTCTACAAACTCATCTCCTCCTGCTTTAACTAGGTCGGCAAATAGACTATCTTATCCGGCAGCCTTGCACTCAGCCACGAAACTGGTCCATTGTGTTTGATCTTTACAAAAATTCGTGTTCGCTTTGAAAACGAAACATTAATCGCTTATTAAAGAAAACAATTTTATTAATCAGTTTCAGTTTTTGCAGCGTTTGTCAGGCGACATGTGGCCTGGCGTTATCATGATGGAAGATGAGGCCTTTCCGATTAGCCAAAACTGGATTTTGTTGAACTTTCTTATTAAGCTTAGAGAGTTGCTCACAGTACTTATTGCGATGTGATTGCTTCGCCAGGAGCTCAAAAAAAAAATTATAGCCCTGGAATCCCACCAAACAGATAATAGTACCTTCACTGAATGCAACACAGTTTTTGCCACGCGTTCTGCACCCTCACCTGCTAGTTTGCAGCTCCTTGTTCATTGCCCGTTTTTGTACAGAATCCACCTCTCGTCACCTGTTACGGTTCGATCCAAAAAAGGCTCGTTTCCTTGGCGTCTAAGCAGAGATAGGTCCGTGCAGCACCTACTTGTCGAGCTTGGAAGTGAGAACAAGTTTCTTTAAATGGCGAAATGCTGACGAATGGTCAATATTAAGGCTCTCAGCAATCTCCTCAGTTGAAGTCTTCGGGTTATTTTTCATTAAGGCTCGCACCTGATGATGACATTATCAATCTTGGAAGGCCGTCCAGAACGGGGTTGATCGTCCAAGATAATATCACCGTTCCAAAATCGACCAAACCACTTTTTAACGGTTCTTAGAGCAGGAGTACGATCCGTATAAACGCTCTGAATGTTTTTAGTTGCAAGTGCAAAACTCACTCTCTCTCGACACTAGTACAGCATTACATGGTGAAGGTGTCTAGCGATAATATGACTTCTGATGCAACGACCTATCCACTGGCATACAAAAAGTCCATAAAACAAACAATAGTTGCGTCATTTAGCAAACTTCCCGCCACGTATGAAGGTCGGCTACGAACTCTTGCAGATCCAATACCCCATATGTTGCGCCTTGTAACGCTTAAGTTTGGAAATTGCTATTTTTAGTTGACATGGTTTTGGTGAATGGAAATCCTGGCCTTCTTCGACATTGGCAAGTGATTTGTTTTGCCTGATAGTAGAATCTGAGTCGTCCCTCAGCCTAAGTTGGCTTCGCTCCACCGGCGAGTTGTTTCAGGTGGCAGGATGAAACTCTGCACTAGGCCTTTCTAATAATCACTGATAATGGATCACTGATCTTTACCACTTGCAGCGTATTGAAGAGGAGTTGAAAAGAATCGGAGATACGCGATTGGGAAAGATTGAGGGAGTTTGCTACGATTGGAGCCGTTCAGCATCAAATCTTTTTGAACTATTTTTTCGTTGCTGTGGCATCTATGATATCCATAGACGTACCCAGACATCGACCACCTAGTGATTTGAGCCAATATTGGACGCCCGGATTGTAACTTGGTCCCGTTTTTTTTTTGACTGGAGGAAGCCGTATGCCAGCTTTAGTGGTATTTCGCCAAGCAGAGAAGTCAATCTTAAATCTCCTTCTCTCCGATTGTACTATCAAAAGAAGGACATTCTTTTCATTTAAAGTATTTTTAGCGTCATACAGTGACATTCAGTAGCTGGTTCAAAAGTTGCTTGGTGGCACCCTCTGTTTCTTCCCTAGCAGCGTGAGCGCATATCAAGCAGGCGTTAAGGATTTCAGCCATGATGCAGACTTTCACCACTAATTCGCTTGCACGGTGATATCTGCTCAACCGAGTTCTATTGCTCTGACAGGAGTTGTTTTTTGAAAAGTGCAAACATAACTTGTCTATTAAATTCCCTTGAAATCTTAGCATCTCCACAACTTATAATAGTAAAGCCTATGTGGCCCTAAACAGACTCGCGCATGCCAGTAAAGGAGAAGTCTAGAAGTAAGTGTTTGCGCATTATAACGTAGTGCTTTCAAAGGATCACATCTGGAATGTTTTGAATGGCGATGACTTCTAAGGTTAGTGGCCACGCATGTGTAGCTCGGCCAGACAACATGGCGTTGATGAATTATGCCTAGCGAGTACCTGCACAGGTGGTAGCGCTAGACGTGATTGGCGATTGGTCCAGAAAAAATGGGCTTTCCGCTTAAAAGTTAGTGAGAAGGATGAAGCTGACTGGTCAGACTTATCTAGTGTTTAAAATCATCGCCACCCGTATATCCCACGGAGCTAGGGTGCCATCCTAGACAACAAACTTCTTTGGACTAAACATGTAACGTCAAAAAACTTCTAAGGCACTGTCGGCTTTCTGGTGGTATAAAGGAGATTTCAACAAGGCATGGAGCTTATCACTGAGGAGGTTCTACATGGCTGTGATAAGACCAATTATTTCCTATGCTTCGCTTGCCTTGTGGAACAAGTTTTCACGAAACAACGTCACTGTTGCTTTTACAAAACTATAGAGTACGGTCTGTTATGGCTGCATGGGGGCTTAACCCTAGCACGTCTGGCTCTGCTCTGAGCTTACTGATGAATCAACTTCCATTTTGTCATCAAATTATAGGCCTCACTCTCAATGGTTTCTTCCGTTTAAAAGGAAGTTGTCTTTGGTACAACACGCATTAGAGTTTTGAGGACCTTGCTCGTCGACTGTGTTTTAACTCTGGTCTTATAGGGTGATGCAATAACACCAGAACTCCTGTTGAGAGAAAAATAAGAAATCGAATATCCCTGTGCCTGGCAATGGTTTCGGACAGAATCTGAGACAAAAAAAGAATACAGTGGTGGCTTCAAACCGATCTACGACGTGATGGTAGTGTCTTCCTAGAGAATGACAACGTTAGACTTAGCTCCACGTTAGGAAATCGTATGTCTGTCTTCTAAGCTGAGATATATGATGTGCCATTCTGATGGCAACGAGCAATTTTGTCAATAATCGGTGAAAACATCTGCATCTGTAGCGACAATTGAAATCCTGCTAAACCCTCACGCCACTTCGTAGGTAGGTCGAGAATGCAAGACTTTACTTATCGCAGTCGGAAGGCTGAATTCATTAAGTCTTGCATGAGTTCCGAGGAAATGGAATCACCGAGCGCACTTGGCAAGTTTCAGAGGAGCACTTTTAGGACCTGAATCTGCTTTAGAACTGCCTATGTATTTGGTTAGGACTTTCATTGACAGTTGAGTTTCATGTAGCTGTATCTTCAGGTTACCGAATTCTTTCCCACTTCTGAGGTCAGCTGCTTTTCTACTGTCGCTCAGATGCCTTGCAAAGCATTTAAGCGAAACAACTTACTTCGACGCTTTCAGCGAGAATGATGACGACACCGTGGAAATTACCTCTGTGAGTTTCCAGCCTACTTCGTGGGTGCCGGTACTGTAGGGACTTTATCACTGAAGCACTTACTCATCTCTCAACAAAAATCTGAGAAATTTCAGCAAAACTACATGAATTACATGTTGTCTGCCACTCAGACAGATTTTTCCCTTAAAGACACAGAGCTAGACCAGTTTCTTTTTTACCAAAAATCAAATCGGTCTAGTTAACTACAGGTTACGACACTATATGACATGCTTTCGAAATATAATACAAAATATACCTACGACTAGAGCAGGTAATTACCTAAAGAAATCACAACTCAATCAGGACGATTAACAACAACGCAGGACAAAATCAATCAGGGCAATCCCCTTAATCAAACTTGAAAGACATAAAACAACTGCGTAGCAAACCAGACTAAGGCACTTAACTTGTCAAAACCAATCCTTCTTTGGATAGGATATTGATGTCAAATTCAGAACAATGACATTGTGGCATTGTCGCAAATTGAAGGCGCGGCAGAATTAATTAATTGGCCATTATCGATAACATCAGACGTTAGGAATCCATTAAGAGCCCGAATATACCGGACCAGGGTATGTTCCATCCACTTCCCTGATGACAAATTTGTTAAATTTTTAAACAAACTGTGACACCATAGTCTCACTTAAAAAAAATTGTGTAATAAACTTTTGAGGTTGATGCCGTAACTACTTTAAAAATAGAACCGAAAGTCCAAGGTTAATCTCACCTATAAAATCCTTCTCCATAGTCCCTAGTAAAATGCACAATTCATAATTCACTCACAAACACCACAATCACTAATGTTTTCTGTCCTCGATAAATCCTTTTTCCTTCTACTGGTTTCCTAGTCAACAATTCTTACTTTCACGACACCAGAAATTAACGCCGAGCAACGAACGAACTCCTACTCCCGACGAGATCAAAATAAACACTGAACTTGTCGCAAAAACCAAACGGTACTCGTATATCCTTTTACAAAAAGCAAATCCTCGCCAAACACAGCGAAGAATAAATAGAACTAAAAAATATAAAAAAAAAATTAAAGGAAAAACCGAAAAAGGACACAACAAAACCTTTTAGCTTAATCACAAATAAATTATCCTGTTCACTCCTTTATTTCTGCTTTGCGTTGTAAAATAAAATTTCTTCCTTCCTGCCTTCCTAACTTTCAACCGCAGTGTGTCCTCAGCGTCCACGGTCTTCAGTCCATAGTCCTCCACCCTTATGAGCTTCTCGCCTGATTGGGGACACATCGACTTGAACAAACACAAAAACTGAGAAAATCACCAGCTGTTTCCGCGGACCCCCTTCAATGTGGAACACTACATATACCGAATACCCAGCAGCCTGACCAATGGCATAAATTGTCTTTAATCGGAAAGAACTTTAAATGAACAGCGAACACAAATGGAAAGTTGAAGAAACAAACAAAAAAAAAAAAAAAAACCGCACCCTCATCATGTCCAAGCTCGCTGTTTTAATTGCATACAACCCGCGTAACATGCGCCCCGTATAGCATGCCGCTGCCGGCCGTCTTGTCACACGTCAGCAACTCCACCCCTGTCTTGGTTCAAATTGGAAACCTGGATTCTTATGAATGTGCCACAGAGGCACACGTTGATGGTGGAAGGTGGAATTGCTGGAATACTCGGTTGTGACTGCCCGGCGCATTTGTCAGATATTTTCAGAGGTAAAAACCAATTTCGAGAGCGAGAGTGAAAATACCTCACCGGAGATACGGATACTCCTACTCGAAGCGACGACGCTTTTTTGTGGTTTAATTAAATCCTTGCACGCACAATGCCAACACAATTCCATAATCAGCTTGAGCTCCATTTTCAAAAGGATACACTGACTGTGAACAGTTGAAGCGAAAAAATGGCACAAAAATTGCGTGCCACCTTGTCGTTGTAGTTCTGTAGTGTCCTTCCAGACGTTGTTGTCTCCTCCCGGGCATTAACTACTCACAACACTGTCGCTGACAATAATAACACCGACAACGACGACGACGACGAGGACGACGACGACGACAACGTTGGCGGATTTAAGCGTCTTTCAATGTCAAGTGTGTGTGCGGCTTTAATCCAACGCTAATTGGATTTATGGTGCAATAGAATTTCAATCGGGGCGACTCGTGCGCATCCTTTTACCTAGGAATAGGGCCAGCCAGACAATATCTACTCGTATATACGAGTACGAGTACACCAAATACAGAAAGCCCTGTGTCAGAGTCGCCTTCGGGCTTAGGTCGAACTAGATTTGGAAAATTTTAATTGGCAACTGGTGTATGCATGAAATTCGTGACTCCCCTGTTTGGACACTGAACACAGCAGGCGATGAGCTCCATGGAGGTTTCCATAAGACTTTCCAGTTGAAAGAAAGATTTCTAGAGCGCACACACCTAATGGGTTTTCCACTTCACCAAACCAAACGTGAAGGAACTCTGTCTACAAACAAGACTTGATATACCTGGTACCTTGTACTCGTAACTGGTAACTAGTAACTGGTAACTGGTACCTTGTACCTGGTACCTGGTACCTGGTACACTGCTCAAATGTCCCTATATCTGGTCTTGTCTGGTCTCGATGGGTCTAGCCACATCCTGCAGGAATTACAGACGGACTCGTATGCGACCTCCAACCGCAATAAAGTCATCCTCGAGGCAGTAATACCAGCATTGGCAGACATTAATCCTGCGTATTACCATTTTTATATCGCTCGTCTCGATTACTCTCGCCACTCGGCATCTAGAGGTTTCAGTTTCTGTAACAGCCTCAACCTCAACATCGAAATCGGCATCGTTGGTATACACAAGAGTCACCACTCAACACTTGGCATTGGTCACCTTTAACAAACAAACGTTCGTATGCGCATAAATTTCTTAGAGGGCAAGGTAGCGGAAGAGGTTCTGGTGCGGAAGGAAACCAGGACATACAATGTATGGATGTGTAGAGTGTGGTATGGTGTGGTGTGGTGTTGTGTGGTTTGGTTTGGTCTGCTTTGGTTTGGTGTAGTGCATAGCAAGTAGTACTACTACCCCCAAGGTACACAGATAAAAAGGAAACACAACCCAAAGAACGACACAACTGAAATGGAAACTTGAATTGGCCATGAGACCATCTGCAGAGGTACGAATATCCATAGCCTGCTCTATCGATGAATAAAAAAAAGAAAAGGAAACTTGTAAGAAAAAAAAAAAAATCTCAGAGACAACAACTTGGCATGATCGCTGACAGGATTCAAGAATCCAATGGAAGTTATGAGGATCGTGTTCGAATTAACATCGAGAAAATAAATATCCATGAGGTCTTCTCCTTGGTCTTCTCCTTGGTCTTCACCATGGCCTTCTCCTTGGTCTTGGTCTTGGGCTTTGTACGTTTCCAGATACATGATGCCCTTGTGCGTATCTGCGGTACATGGTGGCTGCTGGGTGCTGTCTGCTGACTGAATTTGATATTTTGCCCAGAGCAGGTGGTTGAGGATTATTTCCTCGCTTTCGCCCCTGGAGACTGACTGACTTTGCGGTTAAGATTGAGAAAAGCGCTTTAGGGAGTATCTTAAGTTGATGGCATTGGGAGTGGAGGATGGCTTTTTTTTATGGAATTCATATATGCATGAGTTCGCTTCTCAATAAGCATTGGCGGTAGAATTTTAGGCTACTACTTTTTGTAGAACAGACTCTTTGAACCACATTCACAGTAACCAAGACTAAAATGCAACCGAGTTTAGGGTTGCAATTAGAATAAGGTTTGACGAACTATTAAGAGACTGAGTAGCGAAGGTGTGATATCTTTACAAAGACCATTTGAGAGTCGACTTCAGCATCTAGTTTACGAATTAA
This sequence comes from Volucella zonaria, assembly GCA_963966105.1. Taxonomy (NCBI): domain Eukaryota; kingdom Metazoa; phylum Arthropoda; class Insecta; order Diptera; family Syrphidae; genus Volucella; species Volucella zonaria. The sequence goes on along the minus strand of OZ014531.1, from coordinate 170,467,290 downwards.
AAATAGGAATCAGGGAATCAGTCAGATCGTTATCCATCATCTCAACAGTGACGGTTTTACAAATATGAAAAGTAATGCATGATACAACTCTCTCCATGTGGGTTAAGGAGCTAATACGGACAATAATTTAACACATCTCTGGCTACACCAAACCGAAGGAGGGCACCTTCGCCATTATTTACTTGTTCAGTGATTTCGCATTTTCACAGTTTTAACAGGAGAAGTTTCGTCGAAGATGGAGAACATTTCTGCCAGCCACCAAAGTTAGCACTTCAATTCGGCCAAAGTGACCAAATTTTTAAAGCTTTAACGAGGGTATCAGGTGGATTTGGTCAAACTGGTGCGGACAGTTGTAATTAAGTAATTCGTGGATGGATGAGTATGGTCCAATTGTCGCAAAAGACCTTGCCCACCTTTACAATCGAAGTATCCTTCTCTGCCAATTTCAAATTGGCGACTCTTGCTTAACGACCGTCTTCTTAGGACGGTGGATAACAAGAATCTAAGTTCTTATTGCATTTGTGTTAAGGGAACAACAAATTTCTACTTTAGCAGGGATTCGTAATCCAAGACTGAAAACTCCTCTTTTTAATGATCTAAATGATGTGCAACCGTCTCCAGATTCACTCAAGTCTCAAGGAAGTTGGGGCGATATTGCGGAACGACCTTCAAAAGTAAAATGTTCATCTTCCTGACTAAATCAGAACTTCAACGGTAATTTGTTTTCGTATGTCGAAAGATGCATCTACAATTTTCTATAAGCCAGCTTATTACTTACAAACCAGTAATTGACCTTGTTCATGTCAAGATGACGCTGGATTCCTTTGACAATCTAAGAAGACTGACGTCTTTTCGTTAAGAAGGGCTCGAATGGTAAATTCCTTAAATTTCGATCGGCTGACACAACTTACATGGGATCGGTAAGCTCTCTCGGCTTTAAATCATAAGAACAAGGCCGCATACCCCAAAGAATCTATAAATGGACAGTTGCAGAATCAATAGTGAGTATATGTTTTGAGAATCTCCATCTTCACACAGTTTTTTCGGCCCAGAAACTTGTCAGTTCACAGAATTGAAAGCCTCCCACTAATGTTTGAAGTTCAGGTCAAATCATGCACATACTTTCGGAGAGGATGCAATTGCAATCTTGTTGGCTAGAGCATTTAAGACCGAATCTGTTTACCCTGCTTGGGAAAATTTCAGTTGTATTGTATGTTTCGTATAGTCTACGTAAAGTTGAACAAACAAATCTAATTGATGGCTCCATTGTGGACCAACACAGAGTCTCTACATTCATTGTGTTGCTTATTTTTCAGTGTTATGCACAGATAAAGCTGACCGTTTTAACTCTTAAAGGATGGCCCTTGTCTGCCAAAACGTCAACATATCAGAAATCATTTTTTTGTTTTTCGGCGTTTCGTCAGGGAATCGAACCCAGGCCTCTATCGTAGTATTCGACGAACTCAACTACGGGTTTTGACTTTTCTTCGTATGGGAGGAATTACGAAATCCTTTCAATGATGTACTTTTATCTAGTTCCCTATATACCCAAGCCAATAGTTAGCATCCTAGTTTTCAGGGCTACATTTTATGGAGTTCGAGTTTTGGGCTGTTTATTATTTCTATGGTAACCGAGCATTTGAATGACAAACAGAATCATTCGCTCAACTATGTTAGTTTTTTATAAAATTTCTTAGTCATTCAAGTGCCCAGAATGTCAGCGCCCTCCGCAGCAGAGCCTAAAACTTGTGTGACAGTCACAGGGAAAGTGTTCCATGGTTTTCTTGTCATGCTCAGAAAGAGTTTCAGGCGGTAGTATCACTTATGCCGCTGACTTCTTCAAGACATCAGAGGGGCAGCAGTAAAGCCGCTGACGTTATAACGACCTCGGAAAGTATTCGTTTGGTCTACCGGGAATCATGAGAGTCATGTCATCTGCAGTTGTTCTCATATGAACCCAAACATACCAACGGAAGCTCTAAGCTAGCACGCAGGCAGACCTGACGTAGGGTCGGGTTCTCAAAAACTATCCTCTGAGCCTCTAAGCAAGTTCATCGGCGATTTAATTTCCCGTGATCCCATTGTGACCTGAGACCCAGACAAGTCTCAGTGAATTTTGCCTTCCGACAGCGTTCAGTGAAGTCTTGCATTCTTGAATAAGCTTGGAAATCGTTCAGCAACGCTCTAAGCACAGCTTGACTTAAAATGTTTGTACACAACGCGGGCGAAGGAAGTTTAGGGAGGAAGAAAGGCCAGGTACCGACGTACATTGTTTTTAAATGCAAAAACACTTCGCGCCCCCCACCGATTCACAATATAGTTCGTATCCATTAGGATTGCGTATATCTACCTTTGTCGTCCTCCAGAAAGGTACCAGCACTACATCCTAGATCTGTTTTGAAGCAATCCGTGAAGCCCCGACTATATTCGTTTCCTGGCACAGATTCTGGTCGAAACAAGTTTGAGCACAGGTCGATTTCCGATTTCTTCAGCAACAGAAGTTCTGGTCTCATTGCATTAGATGGCAGGTCCATAAAATCAGAGCCGTAAGACAGTCGGCGCACAAGATCATCAAAGCTCCAGTGCGTGGTGTACCAAAGACCACTTTTTTTTTTAAATGGACGATGGCTTTAAGAGTGCAGCTCATGATATGAATATCAAGTGAGAGATATCCATCAATGTGTCTATAATGGAGCCGGGCGTGCACGGGAAAGCCCACATGCAGCCGAGACAGGACGTTCCTTGGACTCTGGTAAAAGCAGCAACATCGTACTTTTATGAGAGCCTGTTCCATCAGACAACCGATGCATAGGATATAATTGGCCTTATCACAGCCGTGTGGATCCAAAGGACCCATTTCGGGGACGGCCCCATGTCTTACCGACAGCTCTTTTGCAATGCCAGAAGGCCGACAGCCCCTTAGGGGCTTTCGAGATAGCATGTTCAGCCAATAGAAGTTTGTTATCCAGGATGACACCCAAATACTTAGCTTTTATTTGGAGAATTAAATGGTGAAGCCTTTATGCAGTAGATGAGTCAGACCAATCAGCTTCTTCCTTCTCGTAAAGAGATCAACATCAGATTGGTGAGGATTGACTGGATGCCCATTTCTAGTCCAACAATTGTCGATCACGTCTAAGACTGCCTGCGCTTTAAAGTAGAAAGTCGCTAGACACGACCCAAAAGACAGTACAGCTACATCAAGAGACGTCAGAACTATTGAGCGCGTTTGGAATAGAACCCGATTCGTCACATATTGGCCATAGTCAGTTTCCACGATCAGTGTCCTATTCACTAGCATTGTTTTGATCCACAAAACTAGTGATTCGTCTACGACGTTTAATCTGGCCGAGTTACACATGCCGTCAAAAGTTGCATTGTCGAAAGCACCCTCAATGTACTCGTAGATGGAAATACCTGAGTATTCTCGAGAACCCTTTTAATTCTGCCTACCAGATTTTGAAGCCCACACTCGCATGATCTTGCACACTGGCAAGCGTGTTGAATCGCAAACAAAGGTATGCATTCGCAGGGCAGATTTTCGCACATGGATCTCGACCACTCTCTCCATGCTCGTCAACATGAAGGAAATCAGACTTGTTGATCTGAAGCTCTTGTAGTTCTCTTAAGGAATCCTCTAAACGAGGTTGATGAGAAGTACTTTTCGGCGAGTATCGGCGATCCTTTTATATACCGAATTAGGGATACACTCATTAAATTCAAGTTTCCGAATGTCTTTAATTTCTGAAATAGTTTGAAGCCGAGAATGGGCTCCGCAAGACCGCAAGACGGCTACAGACTTCTTATGCAGTTACTTCGTGTTGCTGTGGTTTAAAAAAAAAATTAGGCTCATGGGGTCTAGTAAAGCTAACAAGAGGCTGCTTAGTCACACCACTAAGCTCCATCTTTCTCACGAGGCTAACAACTAAGAAGATTGACTTAAAGTTCTTTAATAATGCTCCAACCGACGAACTGTTTCTTGTCGTAAGGACACTCAATTCTGTCTACTATAATCTTAGAGAGAGGGTACATTCCTTTTTTTTTTGCGAAACTATTTTCGGCATCAGAAGATTTAAAACTGACCAAGACCGTAGATCGCACTTATTCTTCTCACCCAACCATTTGGGGTTACGTAGGTAGTGCCCATTTGCAAGAGTCTACAGTGTTAGTTCATTCTCGTTCAACATCGTAACTTGATATATAATGGCTCAGTCCCAACTTGAAGATCATACTCTAAAAGGTTCCATAATTTAGAATGATTAGCCTCAGGAATATCAAAATTCAGATTAGCGTAGTATGTTACATATTTGCCTTCCTTAACGAGTTGTGCTTCGAATAAGTCCACTGAATTGCACGCTTTTGTTGAGAGCTTTGACTTTATCGATATCATCCTTCCGCTGGCATGATGGTGTTGTTTTCTTTCATTCACAAAGCATGCCTTTGCTCTTATAAGTCCAGAAATTTAAGGCCGGACTAACCCACAGCTACTACTGCATAGTTATCGCTGAGATTCCGAAATTAGTTTGATATTCTAGAACTTCATGCGATGACTGTTTCAATGACAAAAATACGACCAAGGGCTTTAAATTCTGTTCACAAGGCGCATTAAGAACAAATCCAAGAATTTATTGAACCAATTTACTTCTAAATATTTAAAATGAAAAATAGTGGGGTACACCCAGAGCCCTGTAGTATGCCATATAGTATATAATTTAATCTATTGTTAGAGTTAAAAGAATTAATTGAGTGGAATTGAAACGACGGGCTTAAAGTCCACCAGCATGAAACCACTTCGAAGTTGGCTTAAGACCGCTGACACTGGGCATAAAAGCAATGAAAAAACCCACAAAACCTCAATGAAATAGCTTAACAACTTTGTATATAAAGGGGTAAGCCCATCGTGTATAGCATCTAAGCTTATCTGAGTACCTAAAACTAAGTTAGGTCTTTCGTCTTAATAAATCTTGATTCGGGCAAGATTTTCTCTCTAGGCACTTTCTATGCTATTCCAATTGGGCACCTGACTAGCACTCTAGAATCTAGATGGACGAACCCATAGTGAATTGTTCATAGTAATGCCATAGAGTCAGGACATAAGGCCAGATAAATCAATGAACATTATTGCCAATTGGGGCACTCTTAAGGAACAGAAAAATACCATCTACCACCCCATTACGGGTCAAAGTTTCATATCGTGTAACTCGTAAAAATGTTCTTGAAGTCTAAGTTAACATTTTTTCATTGCCAAGTTAGATGACCTTCTACCGAAAAATTCTAAATCAGGCCACCGACTCATGCAACCTTCTATGATAGTCTTTCGTTTTATTTCTGTCATAAGTATCATACAACTCACAGCACCATGGTTTGCAAAATACCATACAACTACCTTACATAATCCTTTCTAACTAAAAAATATCTCCTTGTCACGAACAGGACGATAACTGAACAAGATACAATACAACACTTACACCATAAACCACTTAAGCCCATCAGATTTCCGCTCGATTGAGTTCATGACTTCCCATCAAATTTTATATCAATTTATGTTTTCAATTTGTTTTTTTTTTTTTTTTATCGTTTATATGTAGGTACTCGTACGTATAACAATCTCCCTTCACACCGAGTTTCAGTTGAAATTCGCCGATTTAATCAATATTTCCCACCGTCAACGCGACACTCGTCTCAATCTAGTGTGTGAGTATTTTTATACCTTCCAATCTACCATCAAACCGTAGAGAGGACAGGCTATTCGTATCTTTACCTCTAATAGTAATTCACAATATTGGAACCCTCTCGATATTAAAAAAACAACACGTCCACAACGACGACGACGTGTGACTTGCGTTCGCCTTGCATACCACGTACTCCAAAGCTGGGTAATAATTTAGGCCCAGGCCCAGGCCCATTCCCAGGTGGACAGAGACTCGAGACTATGGCTGGCGTCAAAGGTCTACGGCAGTTCTGATATTGGTCATCGAAACACAGTAAGCACCAACGTTCCAGCTGTTTCCATGTATTTTTCTAGTTTTTGTATCTTTCGCACCTTTGTTCTACCCTCATGTACACGTAGATTCATTGTTCTGTCAGATTGTAGACATAGTACTGTACACCCTCTACTACCAGCACTTAAACGGTAATTGGTGCGTGAGGACAAAAGATACAAATTCTACTTCCCAAAAAAAAAAAAAACAAAACAGTGTTCGTACCTGCTTCCGTTGACTGACAGTACCTAGCCTATTCTCGTGGAAATGGTGCTACTTACGACCATAACCAATGCTAAGCACGTTTGGTTTTTTTTTTTTTACAGTTGTTTAACGACGGAAGTTTCACGTTCAAATTAATGACAGTACCGTACAAATGTACCCCCAAATATGAGATACTCATACCAACACAGTACAACGTCATACATCAGTTGTCAGTACAGGAGATACTATCAGTCTACAGGAGGGCGCAAGTTATACTTTTGACATAAGCTTCAGGCGATTAAAATCTCGTATGTGTGCTAGTAACCTTTTCTGATCTTTGTTGCAACATCTGATCCAATAAGTATCTGCGACTATGTGTCTAGTATTGCAAGGAGAAAAACGCCTCCACACGCACGTAAAATTGCACAACAACTGGGACAATAGATACGAGTACTACTGGTAGATACGAGTATTTCTCTGTCTCTCTTATCTAACCGATGACAGGGAATTTCTTAGATAGAAATTTATTATTTCATTCCGTGGTATGGAACTGAACAGAGATTTGACAATAGGCGGTTACGCCAATAATACCCACTAGAGATAGAAAATCATTTGAATTGGTTATGAAATACGTGATTGAGGTATTTATTGAATTTTCGATGAGATATAGACAGCTGTTTCATATCACAAGACCTGAAATACATCAATTGATTCGAGGAGTCACGGCGGAATAGAGCAACAAACAAAGTAGTACTGCGATATTACTGCCTTAACATTTTACATCATAACTTTATAACTTTCCCATGATTTACGTATGCCCTCTGCCTTTTCACTAACCCCAGACGCCAGAAATGAAGACAAAACAATAAATCCTCTGAAGACGACACATGCACGAAACCCGCATATTTGCCGCTGTCAATGAAACTCACTCTGTCCACATCTTTATTTGATTAGGACTCACAGGGACTCAAGGGAAAATCAGTGGAGGAAGATCGCAGCAATGCAATGCAATGGTCTTCCCAAGAGCTAGCAATACAGCTTCTAAGAATATAGATCTGTCAAGTAATCACTCTCAAACAACTGTCATTTTGTTTGAAACCTTCTACCTAGGAGGTAGTGGTTTCGCTGACAAATTATACGTTCAATGTTTACTCAGCCAGGGATTAAACCCTAACGAATGAGAAAAATAATCGCGGTGAATAATAGCTACCAAGGACAGAGAATATGGAACTATGTAGCTTGTTCGACATCGTATTGACACCAGACGCCCGATTAACCCGTCAGACTGCAAGGCATCTTACATTTACAACGCAATCAAAAGTTGCCGAAATGGTATCAAAGACGATAAGTGAGTCGTAGAGTCCGTGGACAACCCCAGTGGTCTTCGTAAGGAAGATACCACCAAGAAGGACAGTTATCAAATAAAGCGTCTTTCAGTAAGCGCTTCCTATCTTTAAATTGAAATAAAACAAAGTGTGTGTGAGATATCACCGAAGTTTTTCATTCGTTTGAAAGGGCTATCGATGCCATTATGTATGGAATATAACATCGTTCAAATGTCCGTCGCGGTTTCTCTGGGTGGCGCGCATCAAAAATGTCCAATTTTCCATGACTCTAGCGCATAAATCCGGCTAAATTTGACCGATGGCATGGGTTATGTTGGCTTTGAGGCCCCCCTGTGGCTTGTGGCTTATTCGCATAGACATGCGACTTCAGAATACCCCACAAGAAAAAGTCTAACGGGGTCAAATCGCTCGATCTCGGTGGGCAGTTCACATCACCTCCACGTTAGATGACCATGTCCTCGAATCGCTCGTGCAGAATTTCCAATGTGGCGTGAGCTATGCGGCACGTAGCACCGTCCTGTTAAAACCACATGTCGTTGGTACATATCATCCAATTCAGGCCAAAAGAAGTTGGTAATCGTCGACCTATAGCGCTCGCCGTTGACGATGATGGCCTGGCCAACGTCGTTCCCAAATAAATATGGACCGATGACCCCCCAGCCCAAAATCCACACCAAACAGTGGCTTTTCCGGGATTCATTGGGCGCTCTTGGGTCTCATGTGGATTGGTATCGTCCCAAATTCGACAATTTTGTTTGTTTACGTACCCATTCATCCAGAAATGGGCCTCATCGCTGAACTGCTCCAGAGCCGATTCAGCGGAACACACGTCTTGTCTATGGTCGTTTACCTTTAGTTCCTGGGTTAGTTGCATTTTGTACGGGTGCAGGTCCAAATCACGACGCAAAATTCATCCAATTATGGTGTACGAAAGGCCGAGTTCTTCTGAGCGACGCGAAATCGGCGATGTTTTCGGCAGATCTTGTGTTTCATCGACGTACGGGTATTGGTTGATCGTTTACTGAACCAGCGGACTCAAATTTATCCCCCACACTGCGATTAGTCCTCTCGATAGGACAATTATGGCGACCGTAAAATGGAACGTTGCCCGAACAGAGCACCCATTTTGATAAAACAGTTTTATCATTTGTACGTGTTGTTGAACGCTATCTTCGTCCATGGTGATTTGGCAAAATAAACTGAATAAATGACAGCCAATTTGACAGATGTAGCTTCAACAATATGGCCGCTATCAACCGGCAAAGTTCGGAAGTCCCTATTGGAAGACCCTGAACATTCCATGAATAGATGACACTTTGGAAACGCTCACTAGAGCTAAAAGATTTTCAACACTTGATATGAAAAGTAAGAAGGATTGTAAAAGAAAGCGCATCACTATGGGAAGCAGAATTTGGGAGATTACAGCGATGCCGTTTAGACTGAGCAACGCTCCGGCCTCCTCCGAGCTATTGATGATACATTGCAAGGACTCAAAATTACCGGAGTAACGGTGCTGCTAAAAGAATACGCTTTAGAAATATGAACTCTCAAACCTATCTGTCGGTTAGGCCATCTACTCTAAATGTGAAGGCATGTAAAGCAAGTCGATATTTCAACACACTTCACAAGCCCATAGACACCAGGCTAGATTTAGAAAACATTTCCCGGACAGGAGCCTGGAAGCTGAGAATTTATCGCGTGTATATAATGATGTAGCATTGAGACGAAATATTCGGATACAAAACTCTTTTCATTTATTGAAGTCCAAAACAATATCGTCAAGACTAGCCATTAGAAGATCATCAGAAAGTGGGGATATGGGCAGCCTATAACTAATGCCCAGGATAATGAAACTGCTTGCAGATGGCTTACTATTATTAGTAACGAAAATGTGTACTCGGCTGGTTTTTCTCCCTATAACCTTATACTGCCTTGAGGGAAAAATCTAGATACATTCGGAGTTTAAATTTCTAACTTCTTAGTATAGGTACTCGTAAGCAAAGCAATGACATTCAATCAGATTATAATTAAAAGTAACTCCTTAGGGAAGTTGTTGCATCAGCCCAAGTAATAGGCCGAGGATCGACATACTCATTAGTCGGCATCAGTCAGATACGACAGCTTGGAACTACGTTCAGATTTAACTAGATTTTTCGCTGGTTCAGAAGCCACAACATACAAACAGCCGTATGACTGAAGGGGTGAAACGAAACCGGATTTCGTAAAGTCCGTAGTTCAAACAAATCAATCAATTCTCATCTTCATCTTTATCGTCATGCTCATCCTCTTCCTTATCCTCATTCTCATCCTTATCACTGTCTTCATTGCTATTATCACTTTTCTCAACATCCCTATCACATGTGACAGTGATATAACACACAATTACAACATAACAGTCATCATGATTGCTGACTTGTTGTAATACGGTCCGCTTTCGGACTATCGTTTTAGGAATCAAACGAAAACATCAAAATCCTGCCAAGCACCACACGAATGCCATTAACACACACGCGGACCCACTCATATTTTCTCTCTGCAGACCTCACGTGTTCGGATAACTACTTCTAACCACTGTGGACATAAATTAAGGTTGCGAGTCATAAATCGCTGTAAACTATGTCACAAGCATGGTCGGATACATACCTTTCGGAACCTACAGAACATGCAATCTCTACCAGCAAAAGTAAAACCATTCCACACGCCTCCTCTTCGGCCCAGAATTTCACTCAGAATCTAGAACATGTCCAAAAACAATCCACCAAGAGTGTTACAAATGAGACTCTGAAGAACCGGATTCAAATGAAAATCCCAGCGTGCCTACTCACACATCCCACGCAAGAATCGGTCCGTCAAAAAAAAAAAAAACAAAAAATTGAAAACCTCTCAGCGCTAATCTTAGACCTCATTCAGGCGGCATGTACACTACGAAGGCAGCCGTATGGTGGTCTCCATCATGAAGGCAGTCAACCTTTCGATTTCGCCAGGCAATTATATGTCTCATGTGCTGCGCGTTTCAATTGTGTCCCGCATTTGACAAATTAGCCTGCGCACCATAACACATTCGTACGTATGAGTACTCGTACATCCATCCATCCGCCTCTCCATTCGTCTGTCTATAACCCACTGACCCGAAGATCTCTCACGATAGGGAATCTGTTTTTCTTCGGGTCGCCTGAAAGACTTCCCACCCCCCAAAAATTCCGTAATTTAATTTGACGTCTTCATTGTACCGAAAAAAGAAGTCAAAATGTTGAAAAATAATTTCCTCTAAATTGAAGGCAATTTGGTCTAGCGATTGTGGTTTAACCTAGATCGCGGCGGGCTTTTTGTTTCGCCAAAACCTGGGGGCGCGGTCGAGCTAATAAATTTCCATCGAGACGAAGTTCATTAGGCGAAAATTAATCGGAGCAATTGTTCCGTTAATAGTTACGATTAATTGTGTTCCCAACGATTGACCTTAATGGGGAAGCCTAATGGGTGCACCGAACACCATCTACAAATACTTCTCTACGGTAATTACTGGAACATTGCCTCAAGGTGGCAGAGAACTATTGGATTGCATAAGTGAAGCTGGAGAACTGTGATACTCGTACGGCTAGCTGTAGGTATGGATAGAAGATTGATTCGTGTGACGTAAGTCTGATGGAATTGTTTGCGGCAATCACTTCCTTGTCATTTAGACTTTCACTGAACATGTGGCAGCATTCATGCAAGTGGCATATGGCACATACTCGTATTTCGTGCATTTGCGGTAGTTGGAAATATGCAAAACTTGTATCCAACCGCAGGATGCGAGTTTGTAAACATATTTTGTGGCATGCCAAAGTGTAACGTGATATTTAGGAAGCGGTATACCCGTATGCTGGTGGGAGAAAAACTTCCAACAATATGGACAGATGTTTGGAATGTTCTTCTCATCGGATTGTGGTGAATGGAATTTGAGTAGGGCAATATCAGTAGGATGACATCTTCATTTATTCTTGACATATGTAGCGCATACCTCAGCAATGTGAGTTGGAGTCTCTCGAAACCAAAATCACACTATTGATTTTATATTGCAGATCAGACGAGGTACTCTTATAAATTGAGAGGTACTATATACGGGTATGTTCCTAGAACGTGCCCACACTTAATACTCCTGGCTGATACTTCAAGATCGAATTCATAGTGAGAACTTGGCTCCGGTCAAAGATCATTGCATGAAGGTCGATTGGCAATCGCTAGTCTATGATCAGCATCTCAAAAACATTTTGCTGTATGCTGTAGTTGTCCACACGTCACTGTTGAACATATGGAACCCCTATCAAAGACTACCTGTTGGACTTCGAAATGAGACTTTTTTCGTCTACACGTAGTAGTCAAGCATATGTACAATAGTTTGCATAACACACAACATTTCTCTTTTAGGGGTTTTGACATACCAGGTAAGACATTGTAGCTAGAATAAGATTTTCTATACTAGCAATGAAGCTGTTTGTAGTGCCGGATTATTATCGAATAAAACTACTTCCACCTGAACAGACCTATTTATGCCACCCATGGTACCGCCGCGCCGTGATTCCGTAGCGGGGATTTGCTTAAGGACCTAGCTTACTCTATACGAATCGACTATTTTACGGTCAGTGAGTAGGGGTGTCCTAAATTGATAACATTGGAACACTTTTGCTCATTTCGAACCATGTACCTATAGGGCTATCCTTTCGGTTTCTCATGGTAGACACGATAGATATATAGAAGTTTGTTTCACCGTAATTCTGTTTAAATCACATATCGATCGCCGGTATAAGACCACTAGGTTGCGATACCTTGGTTGCTTTCGTATGTCCTTGTTTCGCCATTTACCTGGCCATTTTGGACTCGCTCGCTTTTGGGTGTTACCATTTCTTCACGAAGTATGTTGACAAGTATAGGATCATGCGAAACAGTTTCAAACACACTGACTATTCTTAGCGGCCTATTTGCATAGACGGATTTCATCCCTCGCACGTAAAACTTAACCTTTGTAGCACTTGGCCATATTTACGCTGCGTACATGAATATAGAACTCGCAGCTCCAGCAAAAAGTTTCGGGCCTCCGCTATTACTCATCCGGCTTGTAAGGGCACACACAGTTTTCGATGATTTCTCGCATTTATGCTCTAGGATCTAGGTGATGTTTAAACCTTAGACGACTGACAGTTATAACTCCGAGATGCGTTATGGTTCCGCGAATTTTACTACTCGTAATAAGCCCCGTTGCTTGAGTTTTATGATCACCGGGTTCTAAACTGGTGTTATAGCCGCAATTCGTACGCTGCTGTTGAGTTGAATTTTTTTCGGGTTCTTGCTACGCCTAGGCTATAGCAAATCCGATAATCGAGCGTAAGATTTCATTATATTGTACATAATGTTCCACAGTAGGGGGCCTAAGACAGACCCTTGTGGTTCACCGGAAGTAACTTCGTATGCTTTAACTCCTTGTTCAGAGTCGAAGAGGAGAATTCTATTAGAGAAATAGGCTGTTATCATTTCGCAAGTCTAGTTCGATAGACGGTTTATAATCCCTTCTCGGTTCCCCAAATAAAACACATTCTTTTCGCCAAAGCTTATAATGGGGCAATATTTCTTGGTGCCTCTCTTCCAGCTCCAGCAATGTAAATTATCTCGAGCTTTTGTTATTACTGCGTTGATTTGCCCATTATTGACTGTGACTTATGGAAACCTAATTGGTGCTCAGATATACATGTTGCTGTTTCAATTGCTGGCAAGGATCTATTGTAAGTGATCCGCTCAATGATTTTTCCGACCATGTCAAGCAAATTAATAGGAATAGCAATAGCCGTTGGCGCTTTCATGGCTCAGGAAAAAAAAAAACACTCTTGAAGGCACGCATTTCGACAAATAAATCTTTAAAGCTTTATTTCTAATACCTTGCAAAATCTCACTCTGTTTTATCGCTATTTCCACCACCAGTGCTCCATAGAAATCGCCAGTAGAATTCCGCCCCTGCAAACTTTTAACCGTAACACCCGTCTCGCTATGAATGCTCATCAGTATACCCTCAAGTGATTCGTTCCTAAGCCGCACAATTCGCGTATGGAATGCCCTGTCTAGCTCTTTATTTCCAAGTGATTGTAGTCTTCGAACATTCAAAACCAACGTCCATCGGTATCTCTCTTTATTTCCTCTCTAATTTTCCTTCGCCCACCTGTGTGCAAACATTTTATGGGTACTTAAATCCCTTGAACGCGCGTGAGAAAAATTTCTAAAGAGTACCAAGAAAGAATAAAGGATGGAGAAGAAGGATATTTTGCATAAAACGACAAGATAACATCGAGATAGTCTCTTACATCGAGAATATCGAAAATTGCTGTGGTTGGAAGAGCATCCGAGTTTTAAATGCTGTTGTTGACTTCAGGCCTAAAACTCTGGCACTTTCATAGAGAGACAGGCCAAAAATTAGCTACGTGCAATCAATAGGCAACTTACAGAAATTATTGACTAAGTTATCCGGAAAGTGAAGAAATGTAGGGTATGACGGTTTGCCAGGAGGGATCATTACATATGAAGTTGCATGCACTAAACCATCAGCCAAGTATGGGTGGATGAGTACATGCCTTTTATCCTGTACCGGATAAGTGTAAAAACAAAATTATTATTACCTTCGCAGAACTATAGACGACATTGCTATCTTCGGTAGCACAGAGACATCTCTCGTATTACAAGATCAAGTAAAATAGACTGATCTTGAAGCAATGGAAGACAAAACCAAATATATATTGCCAATAGAAAGAAAGTATCGATTTTAACAATAAAATTCCAGCTTCCAAAATGCCTATTCTGACAGTTGTGTTATGAGTTGGGTGCTGAAGCAAGTTGCTAATGAACTTTAGCTAAAAAGTTTATCAGTTCAACTTTTAGGATCAACGCGATAGTACAGTACCCATCCTACGTCTAAAGAAAGGCTAAAAGCGATATCATATTTGGAGGCAGTATGTCGAGTATCGAATAGGAAGAAACTTTTCGTGTATCGAAGAGGCTCCCCATATGTATAGCGAACTATTGACTTGCATTAGTTGCAGTAGGTTAACTCGAATTGAGCTTGGGTATTGCCATTCTTACTTCGTCGTTGTCATTTTTATCTTACTGAAGGTTTCACTATATTTGACAGCGATATTTTGACTGTCGTTGCAATTTTATAGTCTGATAGCGTTATTAAGGCATGTGCGGTTAGTAAATCTCAAGAATTTAATCTTCAGGGAAGCTCATGCCTCTTTCCTTTTCGTCTGAGAAGCCAAAGTCCTCCCATGCATGATCTCATTCAGCTGCAAATCTCGCGATACTCGGCAACAACCAGAGTAATAAAAGTAAATATTCTATGGTCAGGTCTGTGTAGTCTTTAGGGATAAAAATAAAAACTGGTTCTGGCTATGGGTCCCAAGGCTGGTGGCTGGGATATAGAAAGTACAGTCTAGGTAACCATATTTGCATCCTCTAAGACCTACGTATACCAAAAGATGTATAAATCATCTAGTAACTGGAATAAGGAGAAATTGGCATCATCATCCAAGACATGTGTGAAACATCAATCTGAATTCCACCCTTTAACCAGCCTTAGATACATGTGTAATCCTTCGTAGCTGTAGGAAAGAAAAAAATCTACTTTTCGTTGTAACGTGTATGTAGGCTTGAAATTTCTGCCACCAGTGACGAATTTAAGTATTCGAAATTCCTCACCTTTGAAAGAACTATTCGTCATGCCCAGAGACAAACAGTAACCACATATTTTCGTGTCAAACACTTCTACCACTGCATCGTATCAAAACGACATCCCATTACTCAGTTACGGTACAAAACTACCTTAAAGGGAATACCTAACATTTTGCCTCAATTCCCAAACCTAGTCATTCACCAACAGCACAACAGTGCCTACTTTACCTCATCCTCCGTCAACCGAAATTGTTTCACTATCCCAGGCTGTCAGTGGTGCTGTGTGTCACCGTACATCCCATAAGGCTTCTCACATACATACTCGTATCTCAGGTCCCGCTTTGAATAAATTTCCATGAAGAAGAGGCAAAAACCAAAAAAAGCAAAGCACTCCTTCATAATATTCATTCTTGTTAGGACACTTGTTATCTTCGAACGGTTCTTCAGTTATTGTACGACATCAGCACGGAAGTACCCACACCAGATCAATATGGCACCCAACTGCAACTCAAGACACCACAAAAGAAGAAAAAATAAATCAAAGAAAATGTATCCCCAAGACCAGTTTCAGCAAGTAGATACGACGACAGTGTGCCTGTGTACCTTTGAGGAACCAAGAAAACGTAGCATTAGACGGCTGAGACCTCTGCTTAGACAGCTCAGACTGCTCCTCCAAAATAGGAACAACCACACATGGCAAAATGGCATAACGATGACAACAGCAGCAGCAACAACGAGTGGTGCTCCTCTGCCCATTTCTGGAACACATAGCCCCCGGTGCTCGTAGACATCAAATCCTTCGGGAGACAAGTACGAGAGTAATTTTTCATAAAAAAAACAGTTGTAAATTCTAATCCGACCATAAACAGATAAACAATTCCCTTAGAGCATAGATACACTTGAGAACTATGGATGGACTCGTATGTGTGAGTACGAGTATGTACCTAGGCTTGGTCGAATAACTAGGTACAGCTTGGTAACTTGGTAGCTTCGTAGCTGAAAGGATTCGGTATTCACTTGAAAGAGGTGGTAGTAAGCACCACATGCAACCACCTCGGATGGTTCTTATGCAACATGTTGGCGTAGGTATTCATATGTCTCCTACTGGTGGCATTGGCATGACCATCGTATTCGTATGGTCTGTGCCCAAATAGAGTACTAAGCCAGTGAACGGTTTTTTCGATTGCCCTTTTGTCTTGAGTCTTTTCGTTTTTGTTTTGTTTTTTGTTTTTTTTTTAATTTCTGCGACAGAGAGACACATTCGTGACAGAGAAATAGAATTGCACATTTCCGCTGAATAAATAAATCCATCGTCACCCAGAAATGGTGATACGAGAGAATACTCGTAGAAGGATACTATGTAGGATACTTACGAGATGATACAGTGATTGGTATGACCCGACCCATTATCATCTTGAAAAGAAGGGTATGATTTACGAGGACGAGTATAAATACGGATACGTGGGATATCTTCGATTTGAGTCCTCTCATCTATTTACCATGGAAAGATGGAGAACTTATCATGTGTGGATGGACAAATCGGGTCAGGGAAGCATTTTTTCCTCATCTGGTTGTTGACATTTGTGTCAATGAGCGAGAAAGGTCAATTAAGGAACGAATAGTTTCAGCACGAAATCACGATGTACGATAGCTACTTCAGATTCTTATACAAGGTGACCTTAATTTGACGTGAAGAATTCTGCTTACCGCTGCTGTTGATGGTAATTACGATGTTGCAATCGAAGGATATTTGAAACAATGTGGGATACCTACATCTATTGATTGGAGGGTTGTCATGAAGGCTATTCTTCTAAGGGAAGGTTTCTCTTTTTTCTTAATGAGGCCTCTTGTCAGAAGTGGAAGATATATCGGTGATAAGAAAGGGGTTAGAGTAACAAGGATCTGGATGGTAAATGATGTCGAGAAGAAGTGTAGCTCTGATTGATATCTCTTATGGCTGAGTAGAAGTGATAGATTTTGTTCTAATAAATTTTCCCGAACGTAAAAGTTTTCACACTAGACTAAAAGTAGGGAAATTCAATAAACCATCAATTGCATCTAAGTTTTCCTCTTCCATTAGCCAACCTATTTTCAAATGACTTAGTTGAAAGAACTAAATAGAAAACAAACTGATTCTAGCATAGCACAAGGCATTAGATACGTGTGGTAGCTCAAGTGCGTATTGAGTCTTGCATGTCTCTACCTAAAGCTATGGAGTTTCAATAATGGCTCAGCTATAAACCTTCAAAGAATCTTTCATCAAATCGAAGAAATAGTCGATATTTCGAGAGCAATCATACCAAAAACGACGTCGTTGATCTCTTTCCTCGTAGAAAAAATGTTTGAATTTTAACTTTCTTCCTAGTTATGTAGCCGAGACTAACCAATCACGATACCTAGGACCAGCGATGATGTGGGGTGACGTTCCTATTACCTATACGTCTAATAGAAATTTTTTCTTCGTAGAAAAAATGTTTCTGCGGTAGCGCCATTTAACAAAATCAGTGTTTAACACATGCAGTCCGCCAGCCCTTACCCGACGATATCTCGGGTAGCTTCATGACACCACCACTTATATTGAAATCCTAGCAAGTCATGTGATTTTGTATACAAACGGACTGTGTTCATGTGATCGACGTGGTGCAGAATTTAAGTTCAACGACTACTACGCCAGAGGTATGGGTTCAACTCCCAGTTCTTTCACTGAAAAATAGAAAAATATACTTTCACTCTTTTGGCAGGTAATTGCAAACTTATGAAGAAGAAAAATGCTGGCTTTAATTTTCAGCCGTTTAGATTTGCCAAGAAATGAATAGGTCCTCTCTGGCGCTGAGTTGAGGGAATAACCTTGGCCCATACCAAAATGTTAGTTTAAGTGTTGGTCAGGTAGGTTTCGACCAAATTTTTTTCAATAAACTGAATGATAAAACCATCACCCGAGTGAGTGATCTCACTTTAAAACAAAATTTTTGATGATGGATATCTAATGGCTAATATTCAACGATGCTGTGAAATTTTGTGAGCAGGTGCCGTATTGCCTTAAGGTATGGGGTAGAGTCTTAGATATGCACATTAAAATGGCATTAAAGTAAGAGTCAAAACTAGAAACGAAATCCGTCCTTAGCGTAAATTCAGTAGCTGATACTCTCCATACTCATATTCTGGAAATCTCTACTGAAGGTCACTGCCTGATCCGAAACAAACATCACAAGAATCTTTATTCACCTCGAAAAGGCATTTAAGAGCTTAACTCAGAAATTAGTTGATTCCATAATGCCTTTTCAGATTTTCTTTACGATGAAATATATATCACCAAGTGAAGATCCAAGTTATGTGAGTCCATCGGAATAGTCCTTATTTTTCAGTCTAATAATGACCTTTTTGTAACAAAAGCGGTCTTAACTATGTGTATAGGTGCTTTCGGGTACTATAGTTTCGGGAATGCACAACGATCCACAGTAGCTAAAAGTCGACATTTCTCAAATAATTGTTAGATCTGCTTCCGAATGCCGGATTGTATTCCAGAGTCTGTTGAAAGGATTTCACGTTTCGAAATACGCAAGTTGAGGTAGTCGAGTAGTGTGAGAATGAAAAATAGACATATGGTATCAGGGGCAGCAGTTAGATATACGTACGAGTATCAACTGAAAAGTTCAAAGAAATTCCGGGATGGATATTTTATGTGGGGACACGACGATAATGCGGTGAACATTCCACTTATGTGTGTCCGGCAAATCCAGCAGACACAAGAAGAAGGCTGAGACGACCAGCCAACACCTAGAACAGCAATATGAAGAAAAAAGATCTGAGCGACCGCACATCGTATAAAAAGGAGTCATGCTAAAATAGAACTAGGGCTAGAACAAATAAGAATAAGAAGTTTCCTTGAACTGCAAGACTCACATTCTGCAAAATGATGGTGCATCGGCTCTAAATCTACCGTATTTGCTAGATATCGCTGTTGGTAAAACAGATATTAATGACACATGCTCGTA
Source organism: Volucella zonaria (assembly GCA_963966105.1). Classification (NCBI taxonomy): domain Eukaryota; kingdom Metazoa; phylum Arthropoda; class Insecta; order Diptera; family Syrphidae; genus Volucella; species Volucella zonaria. The sequence goes on along the minus strand of OZ014531.1, from coordinate 170,448,075 downwards.
CATTATACGATAAGTTTAAAAACATGTTTCTGTCACTAGGACTTCCGAATACTCATAGTGTTTTCCAATCAAATGTCTTGGCTATGCTTCAAGGTGAAGAACTACTGAAGTTGAATTGGTATTCAACACGACTTTTTCTTAAGTGGCACTTCAATCCCGGCTGCATTTCAGCCTTAAAAAACACGTCTTTCCACCAAGTCTAGCTGCTTATTAGCTGCTTCAAATTTTGCACGCTGGCTTGCTTGAAGTCCCTCCATACTAGCACTCGCCACATGTCCCAGCCATCTAAGCAGGTGAATTCTAGCTTTTTAAGTTAAGCCCATTACACTGTTCAGCCCTCCACTACCCTCCGCAGCAAACAGATCAATCGAAGTATTTCTCTCACGAAACGACCAAGCGTTTTCTAATCCTTTTTTGGTAACGCCCTTACTTCTAGGCCATATAGGGGAACTGGCAACTGGGAGGATCCATGGTTCTATAGAACGCTATTTTGCATTCTGAGAGAGGTCTTCGGAACTTAGTTGTTTTCTGAGCTTCAAGAAATTGTTTGCTTGTATTAACTGCGGAGCTTTGGCAGATAAAGCCTTTAACTACTTCAAAGTTACGCATGACTTTGTCCTTTCAATGACAGAATGTACTTTGTTTACCATCAGAACCATTTTCGCTGCTTCTTGTTCAATACTAGCAAATGTTTCACAAATGCCGATAAGGTCTTTGTGATTAGCATAGACAAGTAGTTGTAAGGACCCTCGAAAGATAGTGTTTTGGTATTGGCATACGAGTTTTGCACAATATTTTCAAGAAAGATGTTGAGATAACCGCATGACAGTGGATCGCTATGTCGGTAGCCTTTTTTGACATCAAGGGTTTCGGTAAAATCATTAGCTACCCTCACAGAATGGCGAGGCTTCTCTGGTCTTTACCAAAACACTCAGCCATAGTAGTAACAAAAAGGTTACGGGTGGGTGATGCAATTCCAAGATCTGCCATAATGTAAAAATTTGGTCGATGATGGAGTTTCCAGGCTTAAAACCTCACTGATAAGGATCTATCAACTGACAAAAGGCCTTAGGCGATTACATAGTAAGGCCCAGAAGATCTTATCGGCGATGTTGAGGAGATTGATTTATTTGTACAATAGTTGACGCAGGTTAGAGGGTTTCCCTTTGTCAGGTAATGCTGAGGTTCCCTTTGATTGTCATGCTTTTAGCGATGATTTCGTTCACGCTCTTCACATAGTGATATCCCGCCGCCTTTCAAAACCCAGCAGAACGTTAGTACCGACAGCCTTGTCGAGCCTAAGTCTGGAGATCTTCCTTTCATCAAGGTTGTTGCCCATCATCGTCCAGGTGAATATGTTGCTCTGCCTGACAGCGAAATGTAGATTATTTGATCAGCAAAGGTACTGCCGGTTTATCGCTATGGCAGGCTTTCGACATAAAATTTCATCGAAGCATTACCTCTTAGCGCCATTACGGTCAGCCGCATTCGTTGGCCCTTCCGCAAGACTTGCACCCCATTTACATTTATCGACAATAGAACCGAATTTGGATCGAGACGCATCTGAACCAAAGTGGATGCAAAAGCGTGTAGGTCAGAAAGTAATGAATTTGCCTAGCAGGTGATAGAGGAAACTTACTTCTTGACGAAGTTCTGACGTCAGGCCTTTGACATTTGTAGCAAAGACAATATTATACTCGTAAGAAAGATTGACTTAAGATAGTCGAACATAGGGCACATGGCCTATCTGCGGTCTAGTGCTCGATACTCACTAAAAAGAAAACCAGAGAAGTAATATATAATAGATAGATAGAAAGTTGTTAATAGCACCTCTAGGAATCATATTGTGCCACTTTATTCATCGGTACTCTTCCGAAAGTTTTCTGCGATCAAGGTAATCGATATATTTTCCTGCTGTTATCCTCCAGCTTTAAGTCTCATCTTTTGTCAATTTTACTGCAAACTTTGTTTAACTGTCGACTATTTATAGACAGTTCGTAAATGTTCATTCTTTAAAACAGCAGCTTCATATATTTGTAATTGTTACAATGAAGCTTATCCTCCACTGATCAGACACTCGATCATTTTTTATCATTAAATTGAATAAAATTGTGGGGCGGATGATTCTTCCACTTTTTGAACTCTACTCTTGTGTTACAGTCTCTGGTGGCGTTTCTGCCTTTATAAAGTAAGAAAAGAAATTCCTCTTGAACTGATTAGGCGTCTAAACTTCTTTTATCACATTATTGAATCAAATTTTAAAATGCGTAAGACCACAACCACGATTTGAATGCTACCCTGGTTGTTACAATTTTTTGTGACGATTTTGCTTTTATAAAGGGAAACAGAGACGCCCCTCTTGTACTGGGAAGGTATCTGAAGAGCTCCCTATATTTTATTAAATTATATGGCAAAACGGGTGAGATCTTTTCGCTTCGTCGTTCTTTAGAGCTTCAAACACAGATTATACGCTACTAATGAGTGTATTTCTGGAGTTCTTCCAAGTAGCTCGTAATATATGCCTGCTGCAAATTAACTTTCCACTATGGTTATTTATTTTTTTTATAGGCCTTTAAATAGATCGTGCTTTTACTAAAAAAAAATCCGTGTTCGTTCATAATATCACAATTTAAGCGCGTGTTTTGAAACCAAGCTCATAAAAGAACATATGTAGTTCGAAACTCCCCCAACCTTCTAATAGCTCCAAGAAAACATGTAAAAACCCACGGTTCTTTGTCATTGTTGTATTCTTTTCTTCGCACAAAACAAACAAACTTTCTTGCTAACAATGCTAGTTTACACCTTTGCACAGGTCTGGAACTAACACATAACCTTGCGTCATCATCAAACATCTTTCACTGCCAACTTTCAGCTTTTGTTTTGGTTTTTTTGGCCCACAAATGAGATGAATGAGTAAACACAGGGGAATATCGTTTCAAGTTACATCTGACTACCCTTCACACAATAACGGTACCAGCTATTTGTTAAAAAGGTTATTAACACTAAGCGTTACACACGATCGCTTTGCGTAAATTGATTTAAATTTTTCCCATTTCTTTTCAATGGGCCAAATTGACCACGCCAACAAACAACAATGGAAAAACACTTACAAAAAAAAAAAAAACAGAAAAACCGAAAACGAAAAAGTGTATCTAGAACAAAATGAAAGAGAACTTGACAGCTTTTGTCGTTCTCAAGAAATTGATTGCTCACGAGAATTGATCACTTGGCGCGATCACTTGTGAAACGTGGAAAAATGTTCCACTTTCGTGAGCGCACTTTTCACCCGCATTGCCCCATTCCCAGATGGAACTCATTACCTGAACCCTTGCTGCCCATGAAACTCATTACCCGACCAAGTTGACCGAATTTCATCTTCAATTTGCAATTCATCTCTCACACGCTGAGTGACAGCGTCGAGTATGTTTGTCCATCTGTCAATCAAGTCAGTTATCGATATCCGCCGTAGCAAGCGATCAGCTAGATCGATCGGAATCAATGAAATGAATGTGTCTGAATGTGGCCAGTCGAACTGGAATGATTCTTGAAGTTTGTTTGATGGAAGAAATTAGGTCATTCCCGGGGAGATGAACAAACACGTATCTGACTATCTCACGCGCGTTCATGAACTTGACAGTCGGACACATGTGTTCTTTGAAGCGTGAAACGCAATCCAATCGCAGGCTGATCGGATAGAGAGCCTACGCAGATCACGCATCTAAATCGGCAATTATTATCGCCACAGAAATGGTGGAAACGTTGCAAATGAAATGTATCTACGACTGGCAATGCATATCTATTGATGTTTTTGTGTTTATCTATGATAAAGGGGGGGCCATTAAGTCGATATGTTGAGGCTTGAGGGGTTTATTATTAAAAGAAGTCCTATAGATACCGAGAATAAGGTCAGTGGTTGGGCGTTAGAGACACGAGTATATGTTCGTATGCTGCGTCGCATGTTAGCGAAACATTTATAAGCACCTGCTCATCATGAAGAATTTTAAACGTGGGTTGGGTACAGTTGAAGAGCAGAAATGGTTCGAATTAAGTTGATAACCGCGAGGAAAATGAATAAATTTTCATGCGTCAACCTAAATAGATGCAGATCCGCTGAGGCTAGAATATAGTCTTTTCGATGGATTGCTGTTGGCAAACCGTTGTTCTAAATTCGAAATTTAAGTTCGTGTTTTACATGTAATCTGAAGACTTAAATTGTAACGATGCTGTTGGTTACCCTGGGCTAACTATGTAACTGACACGACTCATGCAACATCATCTCTTCAGATCAACAGTTTTCTCAATTGCAACTGAAAACAACGTCCATATAGACAACGAATTTTATTTACATTTCTTCAAAAAGATCCTTTGCACTTTTGTTTTTTGCAGTGTCAAACTTTTTAATAGGGATTATGTGTCAAATAAGCTGTCAAATTGAGGTGCCCAGCTCAGAATAGATCGACGCCACAAGAATGATTCCAAATTGTTGAAATTTATTTACAAAATTGAAGCTCTGTTCTCGAAATTTGTAGAGCATTTCGTGAAATTTACGGTAGACATCTGAACATGGTACTCGTATTTATCGAATTATTGAATAATTAAGCATCCAATTCACATTATCGGATATTAATAAGAATGAGAACAGTGCGCTCGGAAGAAAATAACGCGGCTGCAGAAACTTGTGTTGAAGAGGACCCCAATTTACCCCAATTTGTCCATTCACTATCCGGAAAATTCCGCGTACAGATCTTGGTCTCCAATCTTATAAGATCTAATTGGCGCATGATCTAAACCCGCGTGAATTCATGTTGAAGTTGACTCAGCTTTTTACTATAATATAACCAGACTCACTTCTGGGTAAACGGCTACGTAATCAAGCAGAATTGCCTTATTTAGGCTGAGAAGTTCACTCACCATATGCCATTGCATCAGGAAAAATGTTACCGTATGGTGCGGATTCTACGCTTATTTGTTCCCAAATTTGCGTAACATTTGAAGAACTATGGTTCCAACAGGAAGATGCTCCAACGCCATACGACCGACGAAAACATCGCTTTTTTTGAAAATACGAGTCATTTTATGAAAAGAACCCGTCTATATGCCACCAAGATTTCACTCCGTTGGATTATTTTCTATGGGGCTACATTAAGTCACTAGTTTATGTCGATAAACCGGCAACGATTGGCGCTTTGGAGCAAAATTTAGTTGATTGAAAACGTGGTCAAAAATTGAACTCCTAGATTGCGCTTGGAACGAGGCAACCGTGGCCGACATATGTACGCCCGAAACTATTTCAAATATTAAATGACATAATCTTTCGAATAAATGTAATAAATCGTTGTCAAGTCCAACAAAATGATTGGACTTCTTAAAAAACCCCCCCTGCATACCATATAACGTGAAAACCGAATTTTCGGTCTCTTCTTTGTCAGGAAAATTTAGGAAAAAACCTGAAAGGATATAAAGGGTCTTCCATTAAGCGCTTCCTATCTTTAAATTTAAATAAAACAAAGAGTGAGTGAGATATCGTCGAAATTTTTTATTCGTTTGAAAGGCCTATCGATGCCATTATGTATGGAATATAACGTCGTTCAAATGTCCACCGCAGCTTCTCTGGATCGTGCGCATCCCTAATGTCCGATTTTCCATGATTCTGGCTCATAAATCAGGCTGAATTTGATCGATGGCATGGGTAATGTTGGCTTTGAGGGACCTCAAGTGGATTGTGGCTTACTCGCATAGACCTGGGACTTCAGAAAACCCCACAAGAAAAAGTCTAACGAGGTCAAATCGTACGATCCCGGTGGCCAGTTCATATGACTTCCACGTGAGATGATCATACCCTCACGATAATTTTGTTTGTTGACGTACCCATTCATCCAGAAATGGGCCTCATCGCTGAAAATGAGGATCAGTTTCCAACAGCCCCAGAGCCCATTCAGTGAACACTCGTCGTTGTCAATGGCCATTTACCTTCGGCTTCTGGGTCAGTTGAATTTTGTACGCGTGCAGGCCCAAATCACAATGCAGAATTCGCCAACTGGTGGGCTGCGAAAAGACGAGTTCTTGTGAGCGACGCGAAATCGACTGCCTTGGATTCTCCTGCACACTCTCACGGAGAGGCGGCGATGTTTTCGGCAGATCTTGCGTTTCATCGACGTACGGGTTGGTTGGTTTATCGTTTACTGAACCAGTGGACTCAAATTTATCCACCACACTGGGAATAGCCCTCTCGGTAGGACGATTATGGCGACCGTAAACTGGGCGAAACGCGAGGAATATTGCCCGAACAGAACACTCATTTTGACAAAACAATTAATTTGCACGTGTTGTTGACTTAATAAATGACAGCCAGTTTGACAGATGTAGCTTCAACAATATAGCCGCTATCAACTGTCAAAGTTCGAAAGTTCTTTGACTTGCGGCCCGGGTCAACCCCAAACAGATGTATTAAGGCTTGTTGCAATTTTATTCTTAAAAGTAACTGAAGATACAAACTAAAGGGTAGGACCGGTTGTAGAAATTTAAGACGTGAGGCATAGGTAGAAATGCGAATGTTCTTGAGGTAGAGTTTGCTGAGATGGTAGTCGAAGAGATGCAGAATATCGTTAGCTTCACGAAATATTCTAGACATTGGCTCTAGGTGTCCGTAATTCGTTCTGTGAAGATTGAGCCGGAAAAGTGGCACACACCGTGGGTTGGTGTTAAAAGAAATAAGTTGAAGTAAAGAAGAACAATCGATATTACCAACTAAGATCTGATGCATAAAGAGAATATCGGCAACATTTCGGCGCATGGAAAGGGGTTGTGAATTTACAAGTTTCAGCCGGTTAGTGAATGGGGATAAGTGTTGGCTATCATCCCAGGGAAGAGCACGTCAAGCAAATTGTAAAAACCTGCAATCAACATCATTAATGGTCAGAATAAATAATAAGGGACCAAGGTGGCTGCCTTGAGGAACACCAGAGGAGGCTTTAATTGGGTCAGAAACCATGGACCGAATGCCGTTCATTTAAACAGGATTGAACCCATGCTATAAAGCTTATTTGAAAACCAAGAGCTTTTAATTTCAGAAGGATCATTTCATGTGGGATTCTATCAAAGGCTATGCTGAAATCGGTAGCAATCACGTTAACTTGATTTCACATAAAGTTCTTGATACGAATTCCATTAAGTTGGTGGTTGCAGATCTACCTTTGAGTAATCCGTGCTGGTTTTGGGTAACAATAGATTTGCAATGGAAAAGCATTATGTCATACATAATGCTCTCAAAAAGCTCAGGTATGCAGGTCAACCTAGCATTTGATTAATTTTGTAAATATCGTCTTTTCGAGCTATTTTATGTACGGGAATAATAAAAGACCTTTTCCAGGTTGAAGGAAATAATCCCTGGGTGAAAGAAAGCTGAAGGATAGCTATAAGAGGTTAAGCTAGGTGCATTTCACATTTCTTTAAAAGTATACGGGGAAGATCATCAGGGCCAGCAGAATAATCATCTTTGAGGTTTATAACTTGCTCTAAAATTATAGACCCAGATTCCAAAGTTGTTTGAGGGCAGCTTTTTAAGTAGGAAAAGTAAGAGTGGTCTGGCACTTGGGAATGGATGGCGAACGCTTTGCTAAAAAAAAATTGCGAAGAGATTTGCAATAATTAGGGGAACGCCTGAGGACTTGCCAAGAAAATTCAGAGATGATGGATAGTTATCCGATTTACTTTTAGTTTTGATGAACTGAAAGAATCGTTTGGAGTCGGAAATAAGTGTGTGGTCTATTCGGTTTAAATAGTTGTCATAGAGAGTTTGGCAAAGTACAGAGAAATTTATTTGGGCAGACTGGTAGTAGAAGAAATCGGTGTCGGAACGCGATTTTAAGTAAGTATACCAGCGCTTATTTCTTTTATTACGAACAGATCGCAGCTCTTTATTATACCAGGGTGGTGATGATGAGGGATTCTTTTTGGGTAAATAAGGTACAGATCGGGAGAGACATTTGATCATTTCAGTATAAAAGGATGTGAGAGCATCGTTAACCGTAAAGAACAGTTTGGCGTAGTTAGCTCTATGAAAATTAAAACTGTAAGAATGCTCATAGGAAACGGGATTAAGACCATTGTCATACGTCAACGTAAGACAAATGGGAGGGTGGTAACTATCCAATTAAGAGGAAAGGTGTATACTTTCCGAAACGGCGTAGTTATCTGCGAAGGCTAGGAGAAGTTGTCTTCCAATATTATTGGTGAAACCACTTGATTGATAAAGTCCAGAGTCAGTTAGGCAGTCGATGAAAAGATTTTCTTTATGAGAGGTGGGATTTGTTACAGTAAAGAACGACTGGTCAGTCCGAACCCATAGAAGTTTAGGCAGATTTAAATCAACTAAAAAAATAACAACGTCGTTGAGATCAGCAGCATTAAAAATACAATCGATTGCATCAACAGCCAGATGGTTACCTTGAATTGATTGAGAGGGACATCAACAGCCAGATGGTTACCTTGAATTGGTTGAGAGGGGCGAATATAGCAGCAGCAAATATAGAGGTTGCGCGTGCAAATAGGAATTCTATTGTAAACGAATTCAAAGAATGCAGTGGATGATTTTTTAAAGGGTCTAGACTCGAGACGAGTGTGTAAACCTAAAAGGACACTACGGCCACCGTCACGGTGTAAGTCGAAGTCTTGGGAAAATAATTCATTATTCTTAATATTAAGGGTGAGATTGGTTTCTGTGAGGGCAAAAATGTCGTAGGGCAGAATCTGCGATTTAAGATATACAGCAGAAATCTTAGCTCGTAATCCACTTACGTTTTGATAATACCGGGACAGACATTTGGGAGGCTTCGGCAAAGAATTGAGTGGTGGGTTAGGAGCGATGGTAGTTTTTGAAACTAGACCGTGTTCTCTGGAGATGTATTATGCGTTTGGAACTTACGTGAGACGCAAAAGAGGTCATTAGCCACATCATCTGGAGTCATATCTAATTACTCAAATTGCTCAAAAAGTTGCCGCAGATTATTATGATTAGTGGGAGGCCTTCTTGCAGAATGGAAACCATTGCGTTGGTTTTCGTTATACCGTCGATACAGACAAAGTCTGGCTTATCATGTAGGTATGCGAGATATCGTATAATCTACGGTCTCTTAATCGAGAAAGAACATACCGGCCATCCTCTCCTGAATCGACAAGGTGCTTGGTTAACTTGGCCTTTGGAGGAGGTATGGGGTCTAAAAAAGAAGGTGGTGTGGTATTAGGGTGGGAGTCTAGCGTAGAGGATGGAGAGGGATTCAAAATATGGGAGCGAATGAAGTTAAGGTATGCCGTTGTTGTTTGAGTGGAATGAGGAGAGGTTGTTAGGTTTTTTAAATGATTGGGAGGAGGATCAAGATTAAAAGATACACGTTTGAGAATTGGGCTAAACGGGGCGGAAGAACGTTTTGTATATACGCAATTGGCTGTATGAAATGAAGAAGGAGTGAAGAAAGGAAACGCCGGAATTTCAAAAGTCCAGTTTGGATTAGGAGTTTGTTAGTTATTAGTTGGTTTTTTTTTTTTGCAAGAGTTAGGGTTAGAATTTGACATAAGAATCGGTATAGGGATAGACTTAATAATAACGCGGTTCTGTTTTCTATGTTCACTGAAGGAAGCCTCAGATGTGCCCCATGGAGTTGGTACTCCTAGCTGCTTAGCTATGAGGGACTGAAACAGCCTGAGCTCATGGGTAAAGGCCACCGAGCCCCCGAAACATACCTTTTGTAAGACTCACGTTGTCAGAAAGGCTGATCTCTTTTTCTTCAGCAAAACCGGAGCTTAGATTTCTTAATTCAAAAAATTATGACGAAAAGCCTGTCCATGGCTTCACTTATTTCCTGTCTAATATATATTCTTCTTCGCCCAAGTCAATTAAGCTTGTCAATTCAATAACAACGTGACTATCTTAGTAGATTAATATATAGTTGGAACACCTTCTGTCTTGTCCTTTCAGTTAATTTCAGCTACAGACAGCCAATCGAAAAGGGATATACGAGTGTCATATAAAAGAGAGTAGCTGACCTTTTATTGATTTCCTTGATCAGCAAAGGGCTCTGCGGTTCTTCGCTATTACAGCCTTTCGACATAAAATTTCAGCGAACCGTTTCCTCTTAGCGGCATTACGGATAGCCGCATTCGTACCTTGGCCTCAACAAGGTACTGGTCCGTTGTTGGCCCTACGGCAAGACTTGTACTATGGTTTGGATCGAGACTCATCTGAACCAAATTGGTTGCAGAAACGTGTAGGTCAGAAAGTAATGAGTTCGTCTGGCGGCTGATAAAGGGAAATTACTTCTTGATGAAGTCTTAATGTCAAGTCCATTTGGTTAGGAGGCAATATCGGAGCTTATGTCTTTGAAAATGAAGCGCATTTGGCTGTTGCCATGAATTGATTGCCCTATCGAACGATGATCAGCGGTATGTTAAGATATGGGTGTGCACGATGTGCCATTCAAATGGCGAAGCCATTTACGACCCGGCCTAGTCATTTGTCGAAATGGTGACCAAAGCACCGTGCGACTTCTTTCTTTGGGGTCATGTGAAGTAGAATGTTTATCCCAACGCTCCCTAGTCCATTGAATATCATCCGTGCTGATTTCGATGAAATAGAATCTGGATGTGCAACAACAACAGATGTCGTGAAGGTCAGTTGGCTAGTATTATGTTTCGTTATCAATAGTAACCCTCCTTCTATCGATATAAAAAGAAATTAATATTATTAGAAACAAAACCAGAGATGTGCCGCTAAGAAAAATCCTGGCCGCTTCAAACTTAGGTGTCATCGCAGCCTATGACATCAAATACAGAGATTTTACTACTCTTTTTTTCGTCGATAAAGATGGTGAGTAATGCTTTATGAACTTTTACTGACCAACCATGTTATGACTAAGACCTTAGTTATGTCGAAATCAAAATTTGTTAAGCAAGGTCATAAGAAGTACAATCACTGAAAGTGACCAGATGTATTTTTTAATAAAAATAATAATAGGCAGCTGGAACCAATTTGTCTAAAATTAAACGACGACCAATTTGAGCTAAAGTCATTTACAATTTTGCAACTCAATTAAAAGTAAAATTGGAATAATTGATCCAATATCTGATGGTGGTTTGATTAGCTAGTAAAGCTGCCACTTTAAGTCTGTTCAGACACGGAATTTATGCAAGTGTGCATGCGTAAAGACCCAGTATGATGGGTTAGTTGGTTCTTGATTAACCGAAAGTCTAAACGTGGGTAATGTTAGCTAATCGAACTAGAAAGCGGTCCACGATCGTACAGTGAAACGCGCACGCAAAAGCAATTAACTTCGATTGATGTAACTCATTTACATTATGACATAGGTGGCACTGTAAGTTGCCTGTGCATATAATTGGACCGTAAGGCTCTCCTCAACAAAAAAAAAACCCGGTACACTCGATAACACACATAAAGTCCAACCTCAATGCCATGCCCCTCATTTGAATTTTGCAAACATTGCTGTTACAATTCTCCCCTCGATTAGCCATTTGTCAATCTGAGATAAATATTTGCCCCAAAAAGATACATATCTCCACACAAATCCACTCAATGACATAACCAGTTCCATTGCAGAATTCTATCCAGAGGCAATCGAAATCGAAAACCAAAAATAAAAATCGAAATCTATCGATGCCGCCAATGTATCCGAATCCATGTTTTGGTAATAGCACCGAAAAAAAGACTCCGTAAACACCTCTCAAACCGGATGAGTGTTCAAGTGTTTGGGTTTTGCAATCATTTCATTTCAGTTGTTCGCCGGCTAATTTAAAAGTGCCGCTGACCTTTTATAGCTGAGATTTCAGAATTAACAGGCCAAAGACCCGGAACTACCTGTCTGAGGTTATTTATAGAGTATTTCGGGTGTGAAATAGATTGCACTCTGTCAGAAAGTTGATAGAAGAGGAGGATATTTTCTTGTCTCACATGCTTGTTACACCACCTGGGGTATTCGTATTTCATCTGTTGGATACCAAACGAAATCGATAAATCACTAGACTGGAGGCAAGGCACATAGATCCTGGAGAACGTGAGCTACAAATATCGTGCTTCACACTGTAAACAAACAAGAAGAGAATGAAGAGTAACGAAACAATGTCTAACTGTTATTTGAGGAAAGATTCCATAAGTATCGAGGATAATAGAAGTCCATCTACATGTGAGAAATGTACAAACGTTGGGATTCTTGGGGAAGAATAATGGTTGGAAGACAACATTGGACATAAGAAGAAAAACAATGTTGCAGCCATTTGGACGTTAATATCAACAAGAGAATGGTGTACATCTTTCCCGAAATCCATAGAATCTTCCGATAACAGGAAGCAGTCAGGAGGATTTATTACACAATGCAAGTATGTAGGGAAGGTGTAGGATTCCTCAATGTATTCATGGATGGATTCATGGAATTCAACTGCACTTGGAAGCATACTTTGAACTTAAGATAAAAAAATGCTTCGGATATGTAGCTAAGGATTTGTCTCTCAGTCTCATAAGTCTTATAAAAGTCAACTGTGTGAACTTCCTTTGGTCTAGGCAGTACTTTGTACTTCGTCATCAAGCCAATATTCAAATATAACTTCTACTACTAGGCAAAGCAATACTACGAATACAATATATGGGATTACCAGTTTCCAGCAGACAAATTGCAAAAGACTATTCACGGTAAAAAGTTTTACATTATCGTTTAGTGACTCTGCAGCCCGGAAAGAATATAATTCTTAACAAATAGTTATCTCTAACAAACCTAGTGTCCCATTCGCTGGTTAGGTGCATCAACTTGGCTGGAGTCATCTTCAGCACGCTCCTCCAACTGCATAACGTGCTGTTTGCTTCTTTTGCAATGAAGTCCATGTATCAGAACTGAATCGGTATATCGTTCTTAGTTTTTTGCGTACTTTTGCCCCTTTGCCTTGCTTTATACAATTTCAAAAGGATGCACCCAATCATTGGTCTGTCACTTCTGCGAAATTTTGTTGAGAGTGACCTTGATAGCTGCAAGTGCTTTGATTATGTAAACTCAAAAATTTGGCAAAGATGCCAAAACTAGGCATCAGGTACTTGTCACTGTCATTTCTGAGTTGGATAATCAGAAGTGAGGTTATTCAAAATGCGGCTAGGATGTGTTGTTACGATTGATTTGTCAATATGCCGACTTGACTGCCGACTCGGCATTCGCTTAAAACCTCCATACGACAGGAAAGTAGCAAAATTTTCATCGAAACGGCAGACGACTCGGCGAATAATCCGGAAATCTATTCGAATCGTCACTAATATGACATTTGCAAGTCGCCAAGCAATTTAAACAAAAGACAGAGCGATACACGGCCTGATACTATTAAGCCGCTTGTCAAGCCAAACGAAAGTTTTGTGTGTGTTGGTAGAAAACGTATGGTTGTTTGTTATCCTACTATCAGTAGCCTTATGGGCTTGTGTAAGGCGTACAACTACGAGTATATAGCAATTATTATTTTTCTTCAGGGAGGTGAAAGTTCTAGTTTCTTTTGCTCAATTTGAATAGTGCATTCTACTTAACAAAAAAGTTCCTTTTTTATTGCTGTATACGAATGTCCTACAGTAGTTTATCGAAGTTGTATAACACTACTGATTGGAACCTAGTAGAGATTTTTGACTTTATTCGAATTTCGTTGAAATGTTGTATCGCTGCTAAAGCTATTGAGCTACGGCCCTCCTTAATTTTTAAAAATCGTATGCGCATCTACTTTCTTACGCAGAAGATGGCTGCAGCCCTTGGCGCTCTTTATAACGCAATTCCTATCCATCCTCATTCAACCAGAACATAAACTATTGCATCCTCAGTGGAATTTTGACGCGATTGACAAAAGATCTGGCAATAGATTTCGATGCTGTAGTTGTTCACAATATGTAGTTCTAATATCTGAGGCGATTAGGATATCCGCATTTGCATTGAAATTTTGTAGTAGACCGAGCCAGTGCTGGCAGTTTATGAGAATTCTCGAGGTGCGGCTCACAACTTTCGCACACAAACCACTTCATAGGTGGTTAATTGATGAGGAGAACTCTAACCACATATGATTGTCAGAATTAGACAGCTACAGGGACCATTGATAGCAATGAGGGTGGCTTTAAGACCAGATATGTGGAAGATATTGTAATTTGCTTTCTAATTCCGCCGTTTAAGTCTTGTGGCAACATTTTGACATCGACTGGAATCACACAACTTCCAAGAGAATACCCCTTTTCGCTTGAAGCAATTTCTATAGTCCTTAATTCCATAGATAAACGTATTAAACTCTATCGCAATTTGGAAGAAAGAGCTACTTCAAGCAACAGGCAACGTTTTCGTCAGGCACGAAGTCACTCAAATAATGTAACTCGACAATCCAGCTACGACTACGACTTTCCATATTACATACGAGTAAATCCATCACTGGATTCAAAAACATTATCGCAAAATCTCCGTAGAATTAGTCTTGGTAAATGTACTGATTCTGAGTGGATCCTGACAATTTGAACAATTTGTTATTACGAGTATCTGATGAAGGAAGAAGTCATATTTTTTTCTATCAACTGGGATTTGTGTACAGATCTGGGCAAGGGCTCCGAAACCGTATCGGAACACGATCACTTAGAAAGCATAATAAAGGTAAGTCCAATGCGATCGGTGAAGATGGGATACACTTTGGGGGTTTGAAATTAATTTTACCATTCATCTTAGGCTGCATATAATCATATACATATAATCAATTACTTTATAACCTTCGGACTTTTCCGGATTCTTGGAAAATAGCAAGAATTATACTTGTCGCTACAAAAACCGACCGTAAAGAACCCTCTGACCATTAAAGGTATTTAAAAGATTAACAGCCAAGCAGATTTTCAATCATCTTGATCTAAACTCACTACAATCCCTATATCAGTCAGGTTTCAGGCGTCAATATATTGTAGTTGTGCTACTGTCATGATAAAAGTGGGCCACCGTCCAATTATTATCAAGGTTTCGCCCATTAATCACGTAGTCTAATAAAAAGCGGGGCAAAGTCATACTGGTCTTATCCTAAACACGATTTGACCAGTTACAGACTGTCGATCATAGGTCCTATTGAATAGCAGGACCGCCGGTAATCTATTGGGTTCTACCACATGAAATGTCCGATTTTTGCTCAGTCGGAATCTGTCGGACTGTGCCAGAACGTTAAATGTTCTTTTTTTATAAAATAAAGTGGTACGTATGCTTGACTTGTTACAAGTACCGTTATTTTTTTTTCTAGGAATTATTTACCATGCTGTCGGCAGCTCAAATTCGAACCCTCTTCCTTTAAGAATTTAAAAGGGGACATAATGCGTCATTGGCATGAAAAGCATTAATGACGCATGTGAGCATTAATGTTCCGTTCAGGAAATTTCAGCCTCGAAAATGAACCACGTGGGAAATCGGTGCGGAAGATTGCACAAAGCATGGGAGTATCCCCAATGACAATAAGTCGACACCTTTCTCTCATAGGAAACTCGATAAATTGGTACCCCATGAACTGAACGAATTCCAAACACTACGGCGACACCAGGAAATCTGCGCATCGCTTACATTAAGAAACAAAACTGAAAAGTTTTAGCACCAGATAGTCGCCTGTGATGAAAAGTGGATACTGTATGATAATCCTAAAAGATCTGGGCAGTGGTTGGATGCAGATAAAAAACCAAAACACACCCCAAACCCATCGAAACGACCAATCCACTTTTCATTTCTTCAACCAGGAGAAACGATAAACGCTATCAAATATTGTGAGGATATCGACATATTGCATGCCAAATTGGCTGAAAAGCAGCCTGCGTTGGTCAATAGTCGCTGTCCGATCCTTTTGCATTACAATGCTAGACCCCATACCTCACAAGTAGCGGTGCAAAGACTGTTGAAGTTGGGATTTGAAATTCTTCCGCATCCACCGTACTCTCCTGATATTTTCCCAACGGATTACCATCTCTTCCGCAATCTGGATTCATTTTGGCGGCAGAAGGTCTCACGGAACCGAACAGAGGTGTTAAAAGCCTTTGAAGATTTCAATGCCTCAAAAAGTCAGCAATCCTACGAAAAAGGAATATTTTACCTTGTATCACGTTGGAACAATGTCATAGATGCCGACGGATCCTATTTTGATTTAATAAAAATTTACGGAAAAATAATATCGGCTTTTAAATTTTCATTATAAAATCGGACATTTCCTGTGGTATAAACCCACCAGGACTTAGAACTTGGTCCTGTGGGAATCACGGCTCCGCGGACTTCGGTCCGGCCCCCTAGTGTTAACGTCACGGTGCCTGTAACTTAAAAATAAAGTTGCAGGAAGGGTCTCCCAGTTGGTTTTGATCCGGTGTAGAGTAGCAATAAGTACTGGGTGCCGTGATTCTAAGATCGGCAAGAGGTTTTAGGTCGACCACGACTCATACCAACGGTGGAGTTTGCGCCCTCAACACAGTTTCCGCGTTGTTATTACACTACTAATGTGGGAAAGCACTGGACAGACATATCCTAGCTCTCATGTGAACTAGAGTTTTTATATTGACAGATTTTCACATAAAACACAGGAGACGTTCTGCTATGACAAAAGTGTTAGATGACATAACACGAGCATTTGATCAGGGGAATATGACGGTCTAAAGAAATACTGTTTAAAAAGCTGCACTATTATTTCGGGTATAGTCAGAACGCAATAAAACTCATGTCGAACTACTTGTTTCTCGAGCTCAAAGGGTTTATTGTAAGGGGAGTTGCGCACAATACCAATATCTACATGAAGGGGTTCCTCAGGGTTCTATCTTAAGTTCAATTCTTTTCTGCATCTATATTAACGATGTTGCTCAATGTTGCAAAAGTATCTCCCTCCATCTTTATGCAGATGATTTAACAATTTATCTCTCCAGGTCTTTGGGTCTGGTAGAAGACCTTTGTGCAATACATACCTGCGCTGTTGTAAATGGACGGACCTTATCTACTCACGCTCCAAGCAATACTTGATTTCTCAGAATCAATATGAAACAGTAAATTATCCCTCTTCTTCCTTAAACTATGCACGGATCCCATTTGTATCCAAGGTATCGTGTTTGACATAGGTTTTAATATAAATTGCCATTTGTCTTGCTCTTATCAAGTAAACTACACCGTAAGTCGGATCTATACGTGCCCTCGGAAGCTCGGGATAATTGCTCGCCCCATTTCAATCGGAACAAACTACGACCGATAAAAACACTACTGTCAGCTTGATTCGGTATCAAAAAATAAACTTCAAGTAGCTTTTAACAATATGGTGTGCTACGAGTACGTTTATCGATTGCGTAGTTATGAGCATGTCTCATCTTACACAAATAACACCCTTGGATGCAGATTGCAACAATATCTTAATGCTCGTGATTGCATCTTCTAACGCAAAATAATATTGACATTTGAAGTCACCTCCATATCAGTGCTCAAAGTTGCAATTTTCTCGATCATTAAGAATATTTAACATTAATACTCCGCCCTAAATTCGTCGAGACTATTCTTTATCGGCACCATTAGACTATGGAACTTATTGCCAGAATATGTCAAAAGAACGTCGACAACTTCCGACTTTGGAACGGTCTTATTTGAATATTTTTCCACAGAGTAGCGCGTGGAATCTTTCTTGTCTCTTGTTCTTTTCTTTCTTTTCCCTTATTTCTCCTTTTCTTATGTATTTTTGTTTAACACTTTATGCGCAGGTGACGAGCACGCTGCAACTTAGAAAAACGACGTACGGTCGACGAATTAACGCGATTGAAATAACGATTTCATCAAAAGCGAGCGTGGCAGATACCTTCAACTTATTTGAGGCTGAGCTCATTAAGAATTTTTTAAGCACAGTCAGAGTACTGAAATAGAGATGATATGATGAATATGGCAGCTCTCATATTCCTGAAGCGGGTTATGAGTATTTAGGAAGCATCTAAAACTGCGGATCTATTGTTGACTATCCAGGCAAACGAAAGAAGGACAGTCTTGCATCTGCACGCGGAATATTAGGTCCAATGTAGTCTGTAGAACAAAAAACGGACGCTTATCTACTGTCTGGATTGGCTTATAGTGATATTATTTGGTCCAACGAACTTGACTTTTGAGAATATGTCAGAATTTCGGATCGATACACAATATTTTTTTTATCGATTTTGAGGGCATGTACCACAGCCTTTAAAGGGACGAGCTATGTTGAGCAAAGTCTAATTTTGTGTATCCTTGATTAACTATCAAAATCAGTAAAGACCTCATCGAGATCACTGATATCAAATAAGGATTTGGCAAGTTAACGCTCTGTCCTACGACGATCTGATCACTACTTTGAAAAATTGGCGAAAATTAACACACCAACGCCAGAGGCAATATATTTCAAAAATCCTTTCAATTATTCGCACACGCTGATGAAGATGAGTCCAACGGCCAACAAAGGCAAAACGAAGTAGATATACTTCCTTTAAAACAAAAAAAATTAACACAGACCTCTCGAACAGGATGACACTTTGACATGTAACTTCGAGTAAGCAACTTTGCCTACCAAGGCTTTGCTATTTATTCTGACGACGACATCAGCGGTGAGATCAAATGAAAAACAACTCTTTTCGATGGCTTTTCTTTGATCTAAATTGGACTCTTTTAAATAGCTAAAATGAATTTAAATACGACTCTAGGCAAGCCTAATTAGAAGAGTTTAAATGTAATGACAGCTGTAGCTAAGCCATATTAAATAGATGAGTGGCTGGGATAGACATCGAATACACCTCGGAGGAACACTCCAGGAAAGAAAGGCTTTAACTCAAGTCGCGCTCGCAAGTCAAAAGAGGTTTCAGCTATTTCGGAGTGAATAACTGCAAGCAGCTAGAGATTGAGCTGGATGAAGAGGCTTGTTGGTTAACATTCAATCGCGATCTAGGGAATTTAAAATAAGGCTTGCGCCATAATTTTATATCGGTGGATTGAAAAAACCAGCAGTTTATTTCCGTCAGCACAAAATATTCAAATCACGAGTCTCAATAGAGTTCAGTAAAACATTTAGGTACAATTGGTCTTTGGTGATTTGATGGGGACCACATACGTGAATGGATTTAGTCTGTATGAATAAAAATGAAGTCTTCCATTAAGGTCAGTGTGTGATTTTGGTTCTTTCTGGAATTTTTTAAAAATACTCGAATATAACTTCTAGAGTTGAAGTTGACAAACATCAATTGAATTATAGTTAAACGATTCGGAGCTACATTGCTGCCAAGGAGTATTTATATAATCTTATAAACACCATTCCCTGATGAATCTAGGTTACCATATAATTTCGTACCCGTGCATACCTGAAAAGATAAAAAAAAAACAAAGGTTATCTCACTTATTTAGATAAAAATTAATATTTCTATAATAAAGTTTACATATTAATCAAGTTTCTCTAATGTGTCTGACTTTCTGGTTTAAAATTCCAAAATCTATTCTATCTATCAAAAGCGGCTATAAAAGTGCTAATCAAAATATTTGCGAACAACATAATGCGCTAAAACGGCCGCTCATCAAACAAACAAACAAACAAACAAACGAACAATTTAACAACCAAAAACAAAAGAGTTGAGCAGCGAACTTGTTTTGACATTCCACACGCTTAATCATTTCGTAATCGCAAAAGAGCAAACAAAATGGAAAAAACAAATAAACAGAAATTCTATCACTATAGCATCATTCACATAAAAAAAGAATTTATCGTTCTCGGCTGCCGTTGGTTGAAGGAAAAATTGCAATAATACCTGGCATCTGAATAATTGATATTATGTCTTTGCAAACTACCATCTACGAGTATCTCTGGGTCGTACCCCTACTACGTACTCGTACAAGATACAATTTTCCATTTGATGTTTCCAACTGATTTGCTTCTCTATTTACATCTCCCGTCGTCGGATGTTTTTTTTTTTCCTTTTCCTTTTTCTTCTTTTTGTTGCATTTGTTGACGGTGTTGTGGTTGTTGTTTGATTTTTAGTTTTTGAATTGTTAGAGCTACTTTCAAATGATCATACAGCCTTGAGAACAATCCAAGTCAATCTCAATCTGTATCAAGTGGCAAAAGAGATTTGCTTGCAATCTCTTTGGCTACTTGATGTATGTTTCGGTGGTGTTTGTGGCGTTTGCTGTACTGCTTGCTGGCAATGCAATTGAAATTAAAGCCGTAAATCAAGGCGAACATATCTGATTTTTTTTTCTTGTTTAATTGGTTATATAATTTGGCAGTGATAAAAGTTGTTAATTTAATTTTATTGGTTCCACATTTGGCAGCATAGAAAATCGGTTAAAGTTTTGAATGTGTCTTAATGGAAGTGTGATGTTTTTTTTTGTGGTTAGGAGCACGAAAAGAAGGCAAAACAGAAGACAGAAGTTGATGATGCGGGATGCAAAGTAAAAAAATGTTAAAACTAATGAAATTCGTGACGCTTTGTGATTTTTTCCAGTTTTTAGTCAGCCTGAGATGTTTGTGGTAGACGATTTATTTGAGTCATGGTTTAGTTGACTTCCTCTGTATAATAGGTCGTGAGGTTTTTCTGAACAGAAGTAAAAGGAGGTATTAATAGTCAATGTGTAGTCAGGACTGAAACAAAGTAGCTACAATTTCATGGAGTCATCATATATCATATGCTGGTACTTTATCGTCAGTCGAGAGATCATCTGAGTGCAGAACAGATGCATATTTATTTGAAACAGCAAATTTTCTGTAAGGTTTACATGAATACCTCAATTTAGGAATTTGAGGACAACCTGGTGGTTTGATTACTAATCAACCAATCAGTTATCTTATTCGTGTTGTTCTTCTCCTCTATTCACTATCAACTTATTCATTCAATATGCGACCAAGAATTTTTCTCCCGAAAGTTTTCGATATATACTCCGTTCCTTGTCTCTGTTTCTGGAATATAACCAGTGCTGGGCATGGAAAAATATGACCGACAGGACCAGTGTTTGACAGATCATATAATTTGTCCTCTTAGTTCTCTTGTCCACATCGAAGAAGCAGTAATTTTGTTCAGTTAACCTTCATTGAATCTTCCACGTGAGACTTACGTCGAGTAAGAAAAAATGCTTAACTACCTCAGCAGCAGCAGTGATATTTAATATTAGGCGGTGGATAAATGCTTCTTTATTTGTCGACGGCATATTCCTGGTTTTGTCCTAATTTAAGCTAAGGCCAACTCGTTTCGCCTTTTCCGTGATTGCAACAAAAACGTCTTAATGTCATCTCTGCATGCTAGTGTGTCTTCTATTTTACACTTGACCTGTACACTATCAGTACAAGCACTGTATTGAAAAGTCACATAATAGTGGATCTCCTTAGTTAGGAGGAATTGTTTCAAATCTCAATTTATGCGATAGCTGGATTTACTTTGTCCTGTAGATCTCAAGGTTATGAGTGCTGTTATATGCGA
Organism: Volucella zonaria; assembly: GCA_963966105.1. Lineage (NCBI taxonomy): Eukaryota > Metazoa > Arthropoda > Insecta > Diptera > Syrphidae > Volucella > Volucella zonaria. Next base: position 170,426,612 of record OZ014531.1, on the reverse strand, counting down.
GTTTGGATTTTATGAATATATAGCAAATTTGCGCTCGAAATTAGTTGGGTTTTGCCCAGGATATGCCTTAGCGCATAAATTTGCTGTAAAGTCAGACTGCCAGGACAGAAACCTCTATAGTATTTGCAGATAAGTAGGTTCTAGGAAGGCTTGAGACGTTCACATATAATGTTTGATATCCATCTCCATTGCGCATTAGTCATCCATGGTTTCCTTCACTATTTCAAACAACGTTTAATCGGACCAGGAAGTCATCTCTCAGCAAACTGTGCGGCTAAGTGAGCTTCCCTTTTCTCCCTCAGGCTTTTCTACTTTTCCTTTCTTCTGGCTCGATACTGTACCCGCCCTGCTCTTGTCCTACGATGAAGGGCCTTAAGATATAACAGTGGGAGAAGCGTTGCCGTTCCTTTGGTCGATGCGGCCAAACTTTCATACTTTATTTTTTATTTTAGCTAAGCTCATATAGTTCTCAGTTATGACTTATTTTAAAGCTCGCCGAGCTCTCGAAACTACAATGCACCCCAATACAACTTTTCAATGTTCGTCCAACATTCTCATTCATAGGGCAGCAATAGTAGGGTTTCGTAGAGCGTTACCCTGGACCAATTGTTTTTTCGTCAAATAGTGGCAACGATTCGCTAAGCTCAATTTTTATGGAACATATCCCTCAATATTTGAAGATCTTCGGGAGTAGTCCGCCAGAGGTCTTCACACTTTCTTTTCTTTGTTGTGTTTTGAAACTTGTGTTTTTTGTATTTTAACTTCGTATTTCAACTTCATGTGTGATTCCCGAAATCACAGATAAATTGTTTTCGCGGAGAGTGTTAGTTTTTTTTTGAACTGGGACGCTTTGTATGCTCTTCATTTTTCGCAAAATTTTTTGCCTTTTCATGTTTTTCCCTTATCAGAACTCGTTGCTCTACCTTTTCGTTGCAGCGCCATTTTTTATGGCGTTTCTGCTACTCGTTTGCAGTCCCGCACTTTTTATTGTTCCATAAGGGATATCTAGGGGGTGGTTGTTATCCGAAAGCTATTCGTTGAGGTTTGTAGAAGGCAAAGGTATATTGTAGAGCTTCATGCTAAAACCAAATTGTCGGATTCAGCAATTCCGGGCAGGCATCCTACATATAATTTTTATTTGGACTGGTCATCAGTTTGTTGGATTAGAGGTAGTCAGAGTCGATATCAGCACCTCAGAAAGAGTATACAACCAGCATAATAAAGTAACGTCTTCAATTGTCGATTGGGCTAATTGTTTATCTTGAGTCGTTTCGTGGCAAATGATCTACTTAATTAGTCTGTCAAAGATCTTACATCTACTGATTTACAGCCTGTAGAAAATGGAGATTTGCAGCCAAGCGCAACTCTTACTACCTACACCGTGACGTTTAAGCCTATAAAATACGATGCTACGTTTTTTCACAGTTTCAAACTACCTATTGCTGATGGTGTATGTTAGCCGCACCGATGTAGATTGAGACCAGCTGTTGCCAACTGATATAGAAATATTAACAACAGTGAAACAAACCTCTTAAGAACAGTCTACAGGATACTTAAAGTTGACTACTTGCAGTTTTCCTATTGCATTCTGTATCTAAGGTGTGGCATGGGCACTGTAAAATTTAACAAACCAAGTTAAAGATCTGATTTCTCTCGATTGCAAAGTTGCTTCCTCAAGCACTCTCTGCTTTACACGAAATGTATTGATGGTGATAATCTCCCATTTATAATCTAAAAGCTATTTATCTACAATACTTAAATGAAGAAGGCCACTAAAAGCCATTTTCCGTTTATAAAGAAGTTCTTTGGTGAAATAGGCACTGGAATTTTGTTGAGTTCTCACGTCGGCCCACATTTGAGTCTGATTCCTGCCACCTGATGCAATGACACCAGAATTCCTGCTGTAAGATATGGACTTATATGTGCATGTAACGCAGATTAAGAACCATTTCGGATACAGGTATGAATCTCAGCTTGAGTCCTACAGCTCGTCAAAGAAGAACATGACTTCTCATTCATCTATCAGCAAAGGCAGGACAATCACATAGCAGGTGACGAGCACATTGGATTTCTACTTCGTCCTGGCATCTTGACTACTAAGTCGTTTACACGCACCCGAGACGTTCCGCGTGAATAAAATGCCCTAATGCCCAGTGGTAGTGTCTAATACAAAACATACACCTTAACGACAGGCTTTATTAAAGGAGCTGATTTTTTTTTGTCGTAGAATGGCATGTGATTCTAGCTGTTGCGCATGGGAATATACAGCAACAGTTTTTGGAGTCTAAATAATGGCTGTGATTTCAGGTTAGAAAACGTTACAATCATTAATTTTCCCCGACGAACGATTGATTTGTACTGTTTCACTGTGAATACCGGCTCTCGGCTGATATCTTGAATCTCTCATTATACAAAGTGGTTCAAAAGTTGTCATCCGATGTTCTTTGGCTGTAATTTTTTTTATGAATGAAAAGCTTTGGTTCTGCTTTATGTTTATATGTCTTAAATTAAGCCGGGAAAATGATATAGGCTAAGTGGCCGAATTGATGACCATTCGTGCACAATTTGTGGCATTTTCCATCACTATTGCCAGAACATTCGGCGATAGGTCCTTGCATTCTTGCCACCCATTGCAAATCGCCAAAACGAGAGATTAGGCGACCCGGAAATGCAGCTCTCAGAATTTTGATTGTGGCTCGTGGAGTGTACGCCTTTGTTCCATCCTGTTGGAACCCATGTTCTCCAGTCCCAATTTATCTAATTGGGGAAGGACAAAGTCATTGAGCATGGCCCGAGACGTTCCCGAAAAAATAAGGCCCGATGATGCCTCCAGCGTAAACAGCACACCATGCAGTAACTTTGAGTGGGTGTAATGGTTCTTCGTGGGTTATACGCCCAATTTCGGTGCTCCAGAAGCGATAATTTTGGAGACTGCGGTATATGTTGCTGTTTTCCACTTTTACTTGTTTGGGGGCTTCTTCTCCTTTTTTTTTTCTTTTTTAATTTTTTTTGTTATATATTTTATAGTTTATCTTAAAAACTACCTGAATTCTACCTATATTATGTAAGCCGGCCATGGCTAGAACATCAAGCAAACCGACCTCGCCCTCAAGGGAGCTACCTAAAACTGGAAAGAAACCACGAGGGATTTTCCTCTTCACCACTGAGCCACTAAAATTCATGGTGCTGCCGAGCAACATTCATTACGTCACGATTCCATACCGACCTACTGAACCAGAGACGCTCCGCACTGCTGTGTGCGACGGCTCTGTTGTAGTTGCCACCTGTCTGCAGCTGTTCCAATGACGTGGAAGATCAGCCGTTTCTTATCAAAATAGAGCGGCGCTTCTGGCGGAACAAAGCCGTTAAAGCGCACATTCTCATAATAAAAATAATTGGGGTAATAGGCCGCATAGATCAGGCTGTTTTTCACGGTCATTGCTCTTGCAATTTGCCTTCTAAACGAAATTGTCCACTCGTATTAGGTTCGCCCTGTTGTATAAAACCTCGTTAGGATAATATTTTATGTAATCCGACTCTGGTGTTCTGTACAAGCGAATTCTAGTTCTAAGACAAGTCTTCTCAAACCCCCGAACCACATGGGACATCCAAATACAAGAATATATAAACTTCACCCTCGCATCGAGTTAGCTGCTATAAAAGTGTCTTTGTAAGGGCAAAGCTCCTTTGGCTCTGACCAGTGCAACATGTAAGTATTGTATATATTTGTTAAAATACAAATATTGATCTAGCCAGATCTCAAGCTATTTGACTACATTTCGATAAGCAAGTATTTGCCAGTGTTGTTCCACGATTGAAAACTGGTATCCGAAGAGGCCGCAGACAAAGCGTCCTAAAATGAATGGTTTTCGACTTCTGAAAGCTGATCTATAACTTCCAATCATCGCAATATTGCTTAATGTTATCAAAGTCACTTTGCAAGACCATATTGATGACATCTATTTTTGGATCAGATCTGTACGCGATCAAATTGTCTGTGTACGCTATGGCACGATGAAGAAAACGCTTAGTTGTTAAATAGAATCAGCGAACTAACGGCACCTTGTGGCAGACCATTTTTAATGTCAAATATTCTAGCAGAAGTCACGTGTGAATGAGATCAACGATGAAATTGTGTTAGAACCGCCTGTGTTTTCGGTTAGGTTTCTTATGAATAAAACTGCGGTTGGAAATGCTCTCCAGTGTCTTCGCCAAACAGGAAACAGCATCCTGCATGAGGCTGTAAGTACTCGATGCTAATGTGGTTGGTGTTGACACTGTAGGCGCTTTGCCACTGAAAAGAAAGACTCGAAAATTTTAATAAAAGGAATACACAACGAATACGACCCACTAGTTCCTTGTTTAAGTATTCTGTTCCGACAAAGCAAAAAAATGTTTCTGCGACTTAATTACAAGAGGTCGTGATATAAGCTGGGTGGTCCTAGATTTGACTTCTCGTGTTGTTACATTCGTTTTAAAGTTAGAGCGTACGCAACCCAAATACTCCTTGAGTATACATATGTAAAATGTCAAGCTGCGTTTTAGAGCTCTTATGAATAATTTGTCTAAACGTATTGAGAAGATTGAATTAATTGAGGCTTGTCTGCGTTTAGGAGACAATGGGGCTACAGCAAATTAGACTTGACAAAACTCAGAGGCGTCCCTTATTGTGGTTAATGGCAGCGACATCGAGAAGTGTCCGCTGTCTGACTGACCCGTTTAGACCCGTATCAGGTTTCTAGTTACTAACCCCTCACCGAAGAAGTGATGGCTTTTATTGAAGTTGACATGTTCTTTGCCTAAATACGTTGCTCTGAAAGGTGAATTTCTAAGTAAATACAATAACCGGCAACTACGCGTATAACCTTATCTCAAATTGTTTTGTAAACAGAGCTTCTGTTACCTTAAAATCAAAGCGAATCCGGCAAAACACCACCAATGGGTTTCATGTCGGGAGCTATAAGAGTCTTCAGCAACTTGTTCGAGTACAGTATGGACATCTGAAGGTGCTTAATCATAGTCTGGTGTTTGATAGAAAGAAAATTGTAAAAACTAGCCGTTCATCTTGACAATATTGTTAGTGAAGACCGTTTTCCACAATTTTTGGCCTCCAACTATGGTATCAAATATTTGAAGTCGCCCAATGGAAAAATCTGAGAGTTGAGTGATCAACAGATCCGGCAACCGCCTTTTCAACATATGCACTGTAGTGCCACCAAAAGAAATCAGTCAGACGGCGGACAGTCGGAGGGCTAAGTGCTGCCTTAGCGAATCTTCTTCCTATTGAATGACATTAAAGTTAAAGTAGCTTTGGCTCAATCCAAATCAATTATATCACACTAAAAAGTCTCAGGATATCTGTTTCTCAACATTAGTCTACATTCCCTCGTCATTTTTTACCTTTACCTTGTCATCATTTCCTCTTAACCCTTTGAGAAATATCTTATCTGTCATCTATTTCCTTCTTACATTTCAACATCTACAACGCACAACATGAATTTTAAATGAAATTCATCGTAATTGGCCTTCAAACACGAAAAAGCAATCCCCAACACTAATTCCATAATCTGTCCTAAAAATCTAATCCCCCTTCCTTGACAGACCAACAAAAAATCTAAAATTATTGTTTGCGGTCAGATAAAATGCCAACAAATGTCACCTAGGACCACCATAAATCACTCCGAGAGCTCCATTCTCCATTCTCCATTCTCCACTTTCCACTTTCAATTCCACCGTCTTCGCAATCGTTGGTTTACAAAAAGGTAACCCATCCCATGTGCCCGGGTAGTTATTTATGACTGACCACCCATGGTACAATCCCGTTGTGATTGCATTTAACGTCATTTAATTTACTCACCACCGCCTTCACCTTCGCCATCACCGTCTTCACTACTCAGAGCCCACCTCAACTTAACATAATTAGACTTCATTAAGCCGAAGAGTTACATGGAAAGAGTGTGGCACGGTCTTAGATTCTAATGAAAAGCACAAGTGTGTGTTCAGTTTTTCTTTCACAAATAAAACAAAAAGTGGAAATAAGGGAGAGGAAAAACATTTTTCCCTTCGTGTTATTCTTCTCCTTCGTTGTCTCCGTGGAAAGAATGTAACCACCTAGGTAATTAACACCTGCGTAGTGTCATTTATTCTTATTTCCTCGCTCCGTCTGATTGAAATAAAAATGCAAATTAATGGGACAATGCTTGTCACAAAGATAGATGACAGCTGGAGGAGATGTGTCTTCTAAGTACAGATACTGTTTAAAGAAATTGTGGAAAAAAGTCGTTAAGACGGAGGGAATTCCGGGAACACGCTCCTCCAACCGTGATGAGCTTTCTTTTTTTTCTTTCGTCATCTTGAGGATGAATCGGTCGTAAGTCAGAGCTTGATGAATGGATATCGGAAGGGGTGTCATAATCGCCATAATCGAATTGACGATCAAGAAGTAGTTGCTTATACTTGTTACTTTGATACTTTAGGTGAGGCTACAATTCAGGGTGAGCATAAACCTGGACCGATACTTGTGAGATTGTTCCTTGGCCAACGGCCTACAATTGTGTTGGTTGAGATTTCTCTCTGATTTTGCGTGTCATCGAGATCTTCCTTTGCTGTGCTGATCTTCTGGGTTAGAACCGAAGCAAATTTTGTTGATCTTCTCTGTTCAATTTCCACCCCTAGAATTCGACAAAGATATGTTCCAAAAAAACCTTTTTTTTAAGAAAAATGAGAACATAAACGGACGGGCAGGGATATCAAAACCAAACACAGGTGGATAATCTCGTTATAAATACATGCTTTCGATGAGGCTTCAGAGTCGATGAATAGTAGTCACTACCTATTTCTTGTTTTTGCGTCTTTCCAAGGATGTGACGCTCAAGCGCACTGATAGATAGTCTTTGGTTTTTAACGTAAACGCCTGTCGTGTAGACTTAAATTTACGGAATGCTCGTACATCTATGACGCCTTACCATCGCTCTCCGTCAATCCACTGATACCAATTCGGAGCTGTGTTGGAGGCACAAGTTCCACCCTTGGTATGAGTCGAGGCCAACCTAAAACCTCTTACTGTTCTTAGGGTCAGAACAGCCAGTACTTATTGCAACCAACTGGAAGACCCTTCCCGCGACTTTATTTTTAAACCATGAATTGGGCAAACGATTAAATGATCTTCGGATCTGCACGTGGAAATTCGGATCCTTAACAGACCGCGTGCACCCGAATAACTAGCGGAAATCCTAGCCATAGACATCGCCATCATTCAGGAAGTGCGATTGGACGGACCGAACAAAAAGTGGAGGAAAAACTGTGATATCTATAATGGAGAATATTACAGACATCCAGCGTAAAGGACAGGAGTCGCAGCGTTTGTTCGGATGCGGATCCACCTTCAGACGAAGGGTTAGGGAACAAGTCTTGAGCTCCAAGCCGTAACCGAAATCGTAAGCAACCTTCGGTGGCGTCATCTGAATCTGTTTACGATAAGGCCAATAATATGCTCTGCTCCCGCTTTTTATTAGACAACGTCATTGATAGGCGAAGCCTTGATAATTGGGCGGGGGCCCCGCACTGATAGAGTCCAATCAGGTTGTTAGAAAGAGGTTTTTGTCGTTTAAATCGAAGCATTTTTGAGTGATGAGATCAAAGTGGTCTTCGTCATAGGAGAGGATCTACAGAAAACGGTACAAACAGTTCCGCAAGGAAAACAGAAGTATATAAGGACAACTGGCTGAGCATGATCAAGAAAATATAGTTAGACTTCACCGATAACCATAGATGAATCAAACACTTCATTAAACAGGATACAAAGTCAGCCGAATAGATCTCAGATAGATCTTAATTGATCGATTACTATTAGGACTATGCCGAATGCAACACTGAATTTGCCGGAGCCGTAAGAAGGGACCAGATTTTTGATGACAAGCTTTGCAAGAAAAAGCTTCCTCAACAGAATTGCCTTTGTGAACTTGAGTGTGCCCAATACTTGTAAGTAGTATCCACCATATAGCAGAGTTAATTCTAAGCTTGGTTCCTGTGTTCCTAAGATTATTGCTTGTTCAGACTAGATAGTATTTCGAGCGCAGTATTTTCTTCCATTGTTCTGATTCTCATATCCAGATCGCGGTCTCCACTGTAAGCCGATGCCTTACAGCTAGGAAAAGAAAATTTGCCTCAAGGCTTTAGTTTTGGCTGGGCTTATTTAAGCTCCACTTTTCTTACCTTCAGCTTCTAGATTTTGGGCTATCAGATGAAGGTCCATTATCAGACACGACAGTAGAGAGACATCATCACCATAGTAGTGGTGTTGCAGGTAAAATATTATAGTCCATCGAATTCCGTTGATACCCTCCATCAGTGGTGTATGGAGCTGATGACCACCGAGAACAATATCGGTGACAGTTTGCATCCCTGGCGTACTCCAGTTTGAAATTGAAAATCTTACAACACCTTACCATTGTGAAAAAACACTTTGCTCAACTGCGAGTATAATCCGTAAGAAATTTATATGATCGATGCCTAAGGATCCTTGATGAAGAGGATCCAGTGCAAAAGCCTGCCTGTTCGTCTTCGGGAGTTAATCGGGAAAACACATAACACTGCTTAATTTTAACTTGGGTCAAGTTTAATCTAACTTAAAAACTAAGACTAACAACAAACAGGAAGACTTAAGAGCTAGGAACGAAGGGAATGATGAAAGAGTGCTCAGGTTGAAATCAAAAACGGGGAGGTTTGAGTTGACGTTTCGGATCATACGATAGATTGGTTCCCTGGAGTCACAAAAGGTGCGGTGGACCAGTAGGTACAAGAGACGAAGACAACGTAGATTCCGTAGGTTTATGTTGAAGGAAATAGAGTTGAAAAGGGATGCGCAGTCAATGGAATCTGAGAGCAGTCGATGAATGAAAAGAATGTCAGTAACACTCCTTTCCTTAGAAGAACACAAATTCATATTGAGAAGTTTGATGCGGTCCTGATAGGGCGGTAAGACTAAAGGATCGTTCCAGGGCAGACCACGGAGAGCAAACCTGCGGAATCGACATTGAATACCCTCGTTTCGGGAAACATGAACTCAGTGAAAGGGTGACCAAGCTTGACTGTCATACTCAAGCAGGGGGCGAACAAATGTAACATATGGAGATCTGGTTACGTTTGGATTGGAAATTTCCTTGGACCACCGTATAATAAAGCCAAGTGATGAGTTGGCTTTAAGGATCATCTTATCGATATGCGAACGGAAATTAAGCTCATAGCCAAATAACATGTGAAGGTCTTGAGAAGGTGGACCACATAGACAATAAAGTCGGGTAAGAGACATTTATGCGAGAAGGTAATAGATTGGCGTTTGGCGACATTAAGTTCGAAGCAATTTCTGAGGCAACAGGTTGAAAACTGATCGAAGTCTTCTTGAAGAAGGGTGGGTCATGGGAAGAAGGAATAGTTCTAAAAAAGGAAGAGGGAGGAGTGTTGAATGACCCTCTTAATAGCAAGAATAAAGAGAAAGGGGCCATGATGGCTGCCTTGCGGAACTCCAGATGAGGCCAGGAAAGGAACAGAAAAGGCGGATCTAAACCGAACGCTATAATATCGGTTTACCAGGTAAGAAGAAATCCATTTTAATAAAAGACGTTCAAAGCCGAGAACAGGCAATTCGAAAAGGATCAGTTGATGAGATATCTTATGAAACGCTTTAGTGAAATTGGTTGCGCTAACATTGATTTCTTGGTCATTTTCTTCTGCGAGAACAAAAAACCCGAATCCAACTAGGTTTATGGTGTTGATCTGTCTTTTAGAAAACCATGTTGTCGGGGCGAAATAAAAGATTTGCAATTGAAGCTTAAGGCTGCGTATAAAATGCTTGCAAAGTGTAGTTTGGGTATATGAGAGAGTTTAGCAATGGGACGAAAAATTGGTAACTTCATGCTTCGATATACAAAGCGGGATTATAAAAGAGGTCTTCCAAATCTGGGGAAACGGTAGGTAGGAAAGGGGGAGAGATAGGTTGGAAGAGCATTTTTTAAGAAAAACGGCGGAGAGACCACTTGGGCCAGGTAGAAATTCATCTTTAAGTTTTAGTAACTTTTCTACAATAACTGCAGGATCGAAGTTTTGAGTGAGAAAGGGACCAACGGAGAAATTTGGTTGATCATTGAAGTAAGAGGGATCTGGTATGAAGGAGTTGTTGGCAAATGATTGTTAGCAGTAATGTAGCAAAAAAGTTGCCCGCGGTAGGAGGATCACTTGAAGATTTGATCTCGAAAGCGAGGGAGGAAGAATAACCATCGGTCTTACTTTTGCAACAGATTGGTTTGCGCACTATTCAGGTAGCGTTGTAGAGGGAATTGTTGAGTTCAATGAAATGAAGATATGTACCTAGGTAGTTTGAATAGTCGAAGGAAATGTGGGTGCGTAGTTTCCACTATATATCAGATTTCTTTTCAAAGATTGATTATCAATCTCTCTTCCATTCCTGCAGAACTTGTTCATATTCCCACGCTCCTAATATGAAGCGATTCTGACCATTTACATATTGTATGAGCACTTGAAATGCTCGTATTGAGATGGGGATTTGATCAATACCTACCGTTTGTTGTTGTTACCAGGAGCTTGTTGTTTTCTGAAGACTATCCAAAATTCGGGGTCATATCGCCATTATCTTAGTGGGTAAGGATTGTATGTAAATGTTCACTCCATCCTCATCCCAAATCGGAAGGTTCCCATCCAAGCTCTTCACTGCATGCTGTTTGGAGTTCTGACCACCAATTAGCTCCTAGTGATGTTTTAGAAAGGCATGCTAGCTGCTTGTTCAACCTTTGACGACTGTGTTTGTCACGTTTAGCACTGCGTCGCACTTCCCTTTTTTTATGGTATGTTACACTTCTATTTCTCCACTGCTAAGGTAGCTGCAATCCGTGCCTTAGTTGCTTAATGCTTATGGATTCTTGTGCAGATGTCTGCCGATAACCAAATGCCGTGAATTATCTACCTTTTACCAGCACAGGCATGCGTCCCAGTTGCAAACACACATTTCTCAATATGCCAGTGGTCATCTATGTTTTCCTGCATTGTTGTGCTTATTATTTTTGCTTCTAAGGCAAAATGCCCCTTATTTGTTGGTGCAATTTGGGATCTCTGAGCCTATCGCCATTGAACCCGGCAATGTTGAGCCGATTTAAGCAGTTTCTATTGACGGATGCAGTAAGACAGCATATTAAGGCTAACAAGAGGTGATGACGGACGTTTAGCAGACTGTTTTTGAAGCGACGACTAAGCGCAATGTCTTCGATCTGGTTGGATATTTGCTGCGTGTTAGTTGAAACTCAACTGATGCTAGGGCAAATATTCTGCTTAAACAGCGTACCTAGATGGTTAGCATTGTGAAGTTCACAAACTGCTCAGCGTTGTCATTCCGTTCTCCACGATGCCGATCTTCCATCTCGCTTTAAAATCCTGGATCACCATAACAATACTCCCATTAAGCGTTTGGCTGCAGATGCACCTAAGTGACATATAGTAACATCCCTTTAGATCGCAGCCCACTGTATGGTGCCAATTTACTCACTTCTGATGAACAGGAACAAAGGCAATTCTGTTAGGAAGATGAAGCACACTAACCATTTGGAAACAATCGTTCAATCAACCGATTGATGGATTTCTCTGTTCAAGAGATTCCAATAGCACTTAAATCTGCAAAGTAAATATATGTAAATGACACAAATACAAGTATCCCTTTCAGGTAAAAAAAGGAACTGTCGATGTGGCATTTGCGTATTTCCAAAAACCCCACAATTCTGGTGTTTCTTCAAGAAAAGGTTAGAGCAAACGAAGACTTCAATTCCATACGATCAGGCCTCGAATTGTACTTCTGACAAGTCACAGTCTACTCATTGACAATATGTAAAATTAGCAAGACGCTACAAAATCAAAATACGATTTCTTAGCGACGGTTGGCATTCAGGATTACATCTCTCCATTACTGAATTCGAAATCTCAAATGAGGTTCATCTTTTAGAAACTAGCAAAAGAACTACACAGAGTGAATCATTTTCAGCTTATGGAATGGAAATACCCCCATCCACATTATGAAAAAGGTTAATCTCGCATTACTGGCTACATCGTGAATTTAGAATTTTATGTGTTGGAAACCATTTATGCCTTTCAGAGATTGTGCAAACCGGTCTAGATCTGCGAAATGACCTACACACCATTATTTTGGGTTTTCGAATTCATACAGACGAGTGTGTATTAACCGCCTACACATCCAAGAGCTATCACCAAATTGATGAATATAGCTAGCAGCTTCAACTTGGAGATAATCCGCTGATCAGCAACTAAAACGACGAGTATATTAATTTAACATTGTGGAGTACGGAGCCGCGTATGCACCTTATCTGGCAGTAAGATGTCTTCAAAATTGGGATCAAATAAAAGGTGACAGACATCCACTGGCACAGCGGATATACATAAACATTTAATAGGCACCAATGTTCTTTAATGAAGCTCTGAGATGATTATCAAGGCAAAAAATAGCAGCACTATAAAAACGTCAGCGAAGGCAGTTTTTAGAAGTCAAGAGTCAAGGCTATTGACTACTTATTCCTACAACGGATTTCAGGCCTTATCTGTGCGAATTTGACAAATTCAGAGCTCGGGCTGATGAGGACCTCCAAAACTTAGTCAGCACTTCAATAAATAGATGGAGGCAGGTAAATAGTCACTGGATCAACGGCAGTGCTCAAATCTCTGAAGTGGGTAACTGATATTTTCAGCAAAGGATCTGGTTTCTCAGATTTAAAAGTTGTACCGTCGCGGTCGGGAAAAGAAATAGGTGTTGTGATAAACTTCATCATCAGACATAAATTGATTCTCTCCACAATACCGTGGGCATTGGCCTATGAGATGTGAGTATGCACTTGAAACATACGCACATTTGCTACTCAATGATTTCAGGCTGTCGTCGAGCTGATTTATGATCATTTATTTTTCCATTTTACCATGATTCGATTTACGTCAGAACAACGCTGGAAATTTTAATTCGAAAATCGAGGTTCAGTTTGCAAAACTTTGAGCAAGTTATTCGAATAACCATGGATCGTACATCCGCAGAGACATCGTGCAATGCGCGCCGAAGAAGCTATTTCTGCTGTGGAGCGTAGTACTGGGGCAAACCAGAATAAATCTGTATCTACCTAGATATACTTTATACAAGATTTTTCGGAAATATCTTGGTTTACACGTTTACAAGAATAGAAGCCGTTGAATCATCGTGTGAATCCGCCAATATTGCTTTTGACCAACCTCTTCCTAACAAAATTTTGTTCAGTGATGAGACTCAGCTAGTCTTCGTTGATAATCCAGAGACAACAGATGACTTGGAAGCCAACGTTCGTCGCGTTGTTGCCGATATACGGCCTTTCTACTGGGAGAAGTGGTAGAAAATTGGACTTCCATTCACTTTGCAGTCAGTTTAATCGATACCGCAACACCATGAGATAATTTACAAGATCTATCTAGGTAACCAGCAAGGCACGAAAAAATTGCTCTACGATGTTGATGATTGCATTGCATTGATTGGTGACTGATGATGACTAGCTTAAGACGTTGTAGTGCGGGAAAATTATCAACCCAGGAGAAAAGAACAGGGCATACGCAGTGCAGTCTCCAAGCTCAATGACATCGAAGAACCGTGTGATATGAACATCCGGCAGTTCAATATAAGCTAACTACTCTGCCGGAACGACTGCTTTTCGATATAGGGAAGCAAACATAACCACCGAAGCACAAGCACTCGCAAATGTATTTAAATGACATTTTCAACTAAATGGACGGACGACGAAATCAAGAAGAGCGTCCACTTCCATTTAACCAACTTAGAATAGAAAATGTTTGCGCACCAACCATAGAGCGGAAGAATAAAATGGCAACCGACTATGATGGTATACTCCCAGAGCTTCGCAAATTCAGTGGTGATGCTTTGGGAGTGTAACAGAATATTGAGCAATCATCAACTCAAACTTGGACCAGAAGCTGTATTTATCCAATAACTATTCGCAGTTTGTATTTTATTCAGGATACTCGTAGAACTACGCATCATGTAACACTATCCCTCTCATCACGTTTTAGCATATCAACTCATCCAGGTTCATTCACCCACGCAAGACCAATAGCAGTAGTAAAGTCGAAACCAGTTCAAAACAAAAACAAAAGCCACATCTCCCACGGCACTGTCGAAATGGCGTCGTAGTCATTCGGTGACCAACGATCAAATCCCAATCTCAAAAATCACATCAAAGAAGTTATTTGTTACTGCTCGTCGTCGACCAACACAACCACTGGTGTCATGTTCCACATTTGAATGTTATCAATGAAACCATGGATGAGAAATTTCCGAACCAACATCATCATTTCGCCATTTCTATTTCCATTTTCAACAATTACCATAATTCATCTACCAATTCGATGAGAATTTTTCGGCAGATGAAAAGCAAAGCACCCAACCTCGTTGGTTGGTTAATTAATTCCTCGAGGAGACTTCCAACTGGCCAGCTGACTTGTGGTCAAGGTGCGTCTATTTCCGTTGGAATATATTAACCTCTTTGACTTTCTTCGCGGCCACAGATACGCCATCTGAATCCTACACTAAGTCTGGAATTTCTAGATGATCTGTTCCAAATTTGAAATCATAATCATTACCAATCATCACCATTGCATGTCGGCTGCAACTATAGTACGTATATTTGAATGTATGCAGGTATGTTGCCTGCAGCAGCAGTTGAATTGGAACTAAATCGCGGCAATAAATTTCACTAATAAAATTCTTAAGTGTCATGTTCCGTGTCAGTCACACCCAAACTGAAACTGAATGGTTGGTTGGTTTGGATTCCGTTGACCAGTGTACGAGTATCAGCACCAGTACCAGTACCAGTACCAGAACGAGTACCACTTTGCGCTTGAGTTATTGCCTTTTACCTCTTTGGCGCGCGTTATACGATTTTTTTTAGTTTTTTGGATTTTTTCTGCTCCAGATTTTGCCAACAGTGCGCCACACAAAATCACCTGAAATATTATAAATTGCACCAAAGTTGCATGATCAATCTGTCTGGCTGTCTCTACTGGACGATGGTTCGTCTAGGTGTGTATCTGTATGTATGAATAGTGCCGGTGTGCCCACTTGGACCAAACAGAATCGAGCTCAGTGAATTTTTTTTTTTTCGAAATTAATGAATTAATCAACAACAACAACAACAACAACAACAACCATCTTGCGTTGCTATTTGATTTTGGTGTCTGAACAGCTGGTTTCTGTTTTTTTTTTTTCGTTCGTTGGCTTTGGAACGTGCTATAGAAACCTGCAGCATTAGTAAATTATTTAACAACAGACATGCCTAACGGTTGTGGGTAAATATAAGCAAAAACCTGCTGCTGCTTCGGCTACTAGTTGCTGCGTCTAGCTGCTTAACTGCTTAGCTGCTTAGCAGCTAGCTGCATGCAGTTCACAGTCTTGTTGTGGTGATTTCTTTGATTCGATTTCTTTCTCTTTGGCATACGAATCGAGTAGATGATTTGCAGTAAACGAGTGATTAGCAGTTTTGTTGCATTTGTATTTGTTGTTTTGTTATTTTTTTGTATTTTTTTCCATTATTTTCAGCTGACATAATTTGTACCATGAGAGAGAAAAAAGAGAAAAAAAAACATAAAAACAAAAGAGTTGAGGTGCGAACTTGTTTTAGTTTCAGCTGTGTCGGGTTAGTAACCTTGAAAAGATTAACAACTGATGACGTGACTATGGATAAAATGTAGGCGCACACTTTATGAATATTTAAAGATGTTAATTTATTTAACTATTCATTAATTTTCTTGCGAATTTGTTTGTGGTTGACGTTTCAGAGGCTTTGTAAAGATTGACATGGAGTTGCTAAAACGATGAGTTAAAGGGTATTCAAGGTTTTCCACTGGAAAAATTCTTGAAACATGTCACTTGATTTACATTTTCTTGTAGAATGTGGTTTTTTTTGTATTGAAGAATGTTGTCATTAAGTAAGAAACAGCGATATTTCACTCTTTAACACATTTAGTGAGACTATCAAGTGAGCAAGTATCATGCAACTAGAAATAGCGCACCGTCGATTCCTGTAGTTTACCGGGCTGAGATCAACAGTAGATACACTCGTATGTATATCATACCACTTGTCTGTTGACATGGTAAACCAATAAGACTATTACCTTCACCAAGGCGGCAAAGGTCAGATAATAGATACTTTGAGTAGATGTGCATATATTATTTGTGATTCGGTATCATCCTTCATGCAACCCCGTTAGAGGCAGCCATGACGGTTGGTGCGCCTTTGGCTTCATATCCAAAGTTGAAGCAAAGTCTTGGATGGCAAGCTTCCGTAGAACGTCATCTTCTTATAGATGCTAGTTTCATCAAAAAGCAAATGGAATACCTAACCAGCTTTCAGCTTTCCTGAAATGTTCTACTTTCCTGCATCTCTCTTCGACCAGCTGAGAGTTTCTTTTCGAAATTGTGAAGCTGGAGAGGGCAAATTATAAGTATTGTGCGCTAGAGAACAGGGCAAATTTCAGTTGGTCTATAGTCCAGCGAGATCCAACTGTAAAAAGGATGATTATAATCGATCAACAACCTTCAACTATCAATCAAAGACAATGCTAAATTCTGCAACTTTAAGAACATTTTCGAGTCCCAGATAAATGGTCTTAAACATGCCAGATTACTCCGATGTGGAGGTAAGTGAGATAAAGTGGAGAAATTTGGTTTTTAACACGTTCTCCACAGAGAATAATGTCTTAAGCCAGCCAATAGCACTAGTAATAAAAGGATGAAATGGATAACTTCTGCAGCCATTTAAGCAGTGAATAGCGACATTCACGATAGTCCTTCTAATTCTAATATCAAAGTGGGAAGCGACAAAATCAAGCTCAAACTCTTGACAGGACCTCATGGCATCGAGCACCAAAACGATGACGGTAAACGGTTAGTGAACTTCTGTAACATCACGCTCAGCCATTTGAGTTTGGTTACAATGCCTGCTATAAGGTCAGTTGAATCTCTTCAGAGTAACAGAGAACAAACAATTACCTCGACTACGTTTCGATTGGCCGCCGCTTTAGAAGACATTGAAATGAAACTCAAGCACCATCTTATAGCAGTTTCCATACATCGTAGAATAGGTTTTGGGACTTCGTAATATGTCTATCCAGGGAAAGGCAGTAGTGTGTAAACAAAGCTAGAAAGCGGGTGAAAGGTGTCTGTAAGTAGTCGAAAACTAACAGCACAGGGATATCGGCTGACACCTGCAAAATAAAAATGATTTGCAGCGACCTCAACAGTAAAGAGGTCAGAGGTAAGAAGCCCAGCACTGAATGAAATGGAAGGGAGTCAGCGTAGAGTAGATCACGGCTAACGTTACCATTCTGACGCGTAAGCCGCATAAGCCAGAAGCAAGCAAAAGTGATAGCAGGACTATCTTTTTCCATCAGGTGATTGTTACTTAACACTGGGCCCCCGCCAAGTTATCAAGGCTTCGCCCATCAATGACGCCTTATCGTAACGATCTTCAGATAACATCACCGAAGGTTGTTATGATTTGACAAGTTACAATCGGCCGGACCACCTGTAGTCCCTACCAAGCCTACTACCCTACCACGGAGCCATGGAAGTCAGGAGGCTCTCGGTCGGGGCCTGACTTGTTGAGGTAGGCCCCGTTATGAGAACGTCATGGTGGCTGTGGTTTAAACCGAAATCGCGGAAAGAGTCTTCCTGTTGGTTTGACCCATTGTAGAGTTGCAAATAAGTACTGGGTGCTGTGACCCTAAGATCGGCCTCGACTCATAGCAAGAGTGGAACTTGTGCCTCCAACACAGTTCCGAATTGGTATTGAGAAAGGCGGCAGGCTATGGCATGGATGTATGGGCATCCCGTGAAATTAAGTCTGTACGAGGTGTTCACGATAAATCCTTGACTCTATGTTACTCAACACTAATCATATTCGTAGCTCTATTTAAGGTTCGGATGAGGATCCGCTCTGTAGAGCTAACTTCACAACGCTGTTAAGGCTTGATAACATCAATCTAATGATCTCAAACTCAATAAATTCATCAGTAGCAATGAGTTTTTTTCAAGTCGCGCCAAGACATTTGTTGGTACATATTTGATGCTCTAGTATACCATGAGTAGGGAATGGAAAAATGAATGCTTTTCCGCTGAGGAATCAACTCACATAATGGTATGTGAGGGCTAAAGTACCTCTTCTGTCCTTTGGTTCCATCTGAATAGACGTTTTAGTTTTTCTAGTCAAACCGTACCTCGAACGAAGAGGCAGTGTACTGTTCAAAGACAGATCTGTTACGTAGTATGCCATGCAGTGTACAAATGCAATCCACTTACACAGTGGTGAAGGAAAACGCGGCGCAAAACCGTTGCGGAAAAAATCTAGGCCACTTGAAATGGGTTAGAGGGAGCTTAGACACCATGCGAAATTCCAAATGAGATAGTAGTAGTCCCGAATATCGTAACCGATGGTGAGCTATAAGGTTCGATGTTAGGTCCCCTGCTTTACTATGTGAGAACCTCGAAAAATTTTCGACAGTTTATTGGCAACGCTGATGACATCAAAGTTGTGAATGTTACCAAATTATAAGAAGAAATAGGTACTCTTTTGATAACAAAGACCTATGTATGAGCCCTAGAGAGCCTTTGTAATACAGAAGACAATATTAATACGATCAGGGCTATAGGGCGAACGTTGAAAATGAGGATTAAACGCATCCAATCAAAATGCTATAATATTTTTGCGATTTTACAATGGTCGACCGCAAGAGTCTATTGTAGGTCCTCTCACACAAAGTTGTCTATATTTATCGCTATATCCACGGACGATGTCACCAATGTGTTAAGGACGACAGAATCTTACATATGATTACTATGATTAATAGTAGAAGAGCATGTACGATTTTTAACGGATCGGTGATCTCTTTTCTGGTACGGTGCCGGGAATATTAAGTCATAAGGAAGGAAATTAAATTTCGTCATTGGTTTTGAATTTTAGTAGTAGATAGAGTGTGAAGGAACCTCTACTACATCGTAAGTCCTACTCCTTGCGGCGAAATCTGGGACAGTGAAATTAAGTTGATGAAGGTCTACTCCTCTGGATGAGTTTCAGTCGAGAACTGTTGAATCTATAATAGCTCTGAAATGGAAACCAACGCTATAGATACTTTGTTAATGCCCCTTGGCTTTCAAGTACGAAAAGCATTCGGATGTTGGAGCATTAAAATCTTCCCCGACACGTAAGAAAAACTTTCTCAAATGGTTAGATGCCTTCAACTTAAAAGAGTGAGTACCTTTCACTAAATGGGAACACACGTTTGCTATTTTACTAAGCTATAGGGAAGTATGTTAGGTGAAGGGCTAAAGCTAACAACAGCAGCACCTAAGTGCAATGTATCATCTAAACCATGCTACGCGCCATCAGAAACCTGAACTGATAATGGGATTGACAATGGCTAACTCAGTGTTGCCAATAACTTAAGTCCGCAGGCATCTTAATTTTGATGCGATATTTCAACGCCAAGGTACGCGATGGATATGGAGTGTTAGAAACTGAAATGGCAGTGGAGAACGGTTTGTCGATTTCTGCAATGTCAATCGCCTTGTTAGCGAAATGCAAAATCTACACCAAGATAAGCAGATAAGCAACATTCCGATTAGCCGACGGTTTTAAACTTGTCTTTTCAACGTCCGGAACAGATGTGGTGGTCAAACTCCAGAAATACTTTGGAATTTCGTTGTGCGCCAATAATGTAGGGGCCATTTGGACTGAGAACCAGAATCAATGTGCAGATTTGAATACACAACTATAGATGACTACCGGAGATCTTTAAAAAATTGTTCGGCTTTCCAACATTGTACCAACGATATGAGGGTAAAAAATATCGCGTGCATCAACGGATTTCTTAAGCCCACTTTCGAAGCTTATTTTTAAAACTCCTTAAGGCCTTAATAGTTTTTAATATTATTACTTTTCTAGATATACCAACAGCAATAATAACATTCAACAGTCAACATTCCTTCACATTTCTTCCACTCAAAAGTACATGTACTACACGTCTCTCCTGCGGCATCCCATCATTTTCCGTCATTTCCCTGGAATTTCTTAATTTTCAATGAATTTTACCTCTGCCAACAATGTTGCAATCTCACTTTTTCTGCATAGAATCTCGCAGACTCCTTCTTTGCATACAATTTCTACGAAAACAAGAGTATCTCTATCACCACGCAATCATGGTAACCTTAGTCCCCCTCTCCAAGAGAGGCGACCAGATGAATTTATTTAATTTCACTGAGAAAATCTAACTGTTGGTATGAAAATGTATCTTTCGTGACTAGTTACGTAACCAAATTTACTATCTCTCCGCTCGTGATCCGATGTGACTTGAGTCAATTTGTAGATGAGACCAAGCAGAAATCAAGAAACACCAACAGAAACAGAAACATTCTACCCTCGAGTACGAGTATGAGTACGAGTACGAGTAATTGTCACTTCAGTAAAAACCTAACAAGCCATGCCTAGATGATGATGACGACGATGATGAACGATGTTGAACGGCCAGTCATTGTATGAGATACAAGTACTCGAATGCAATTCTAAATCCAACTACGAATAGGAGTTTGTCTATTCTTACTATTTGCACGTCTTACACAATAGAACACACGACACGACCACGACGGACGTTAAAAATTACACTTGAGTATCTGCACTTCTTAAGAGTTACCGGACACATACAGAACTTTTGCTCTCATGGGTTACCCTAGGTATGAATATCTGTATCTACCAGCATGTGCTGGTATCTTCGCAAATGGTTAGAAGTTGCAGCGTCGTTTTTTTTTTTTTTTTGTTAAACTCCCTCTGAAAGAAAGATTTTCTTCGCTACCCAACCATGATGATGATGGCTCCAGCTACAGCTCCAACTTCGGCACCAGCTCTCAAGTGCAGTTGGTGATGGTGGGCTGCTAACTACATTCAGATACTTTACTTCAATTACAGAGTTTTTCTCTAAGTGATGTCTGGGAATTTCACAAATTATATATCTCAACCAACGTAGGCCGGTGCATAGATACGAGTACTCTTCGTATTCTTTGGTCGGGTTTGGGTTCTGGAAAATTACCCGCCAATGAGGAGGGGGTTAGAAGGAAGTAATTTGCATAAACGCTAGTGGATGGGAAATTACTGAAAGTCAATTCATTAGACGCCTTCTTTGGCTATAAGGAAAGAATCACTGTAAAGAATCGTGAAAACGTTCCTCATCCCCAGTCAAGTCACTTAATTTCAATTACTTGCGAGAGGACTAGAGGGAGTTTGCCGTTACATGAAGTGGGGCTTGAAATTTTTTTTTTTTTTTTTGTTCTCAAAGAAAATGTGTATGAGCGACAATTCGTTGAAGAGTTACTTTGGCCATCATATTGAATTTAGAGGTTATATCCGTCAGTTGGCCATTGAAGGGATGGATGGGGTTGAGTGTTAGTTGAGAATTGATTTTCATGGGAAAAGATTCTGATGGAAGATACTTTGTTGCAATGGCATACCAAATGGTTGTCGGAGAAAAAACTCAAATTCGTAATTCTCTTGAAAGGGGGAAAATCGCAATTGTTGCGCGATGGGAAAAAGTGGTTCCACGCGAATTTGTGATGTGTAACATAATTGACTGAAAAGGAAGAAGCACCGATTCTGGAAATGGAGTGAATTTATGAGGAGAAGAAAAAAGTTGGTTCCAGGAAACGAAATTCCTTACTGCGGGCTGCCGAATTTTTATAGCAATTCTGGCATTCATATATCGAGCAAGAAACGAAACTTGAACTAGGTTGTCATTTTATTTCCACAAGGAAAAATGGGTATTATCTCAAGATCTACTTTTTCAGAACCTTGCTGACATACAGAATAGTGCAGATGATATTATGGGCGTTTTTATAAGGCCCGGCTTGAAAGGTCAACTCTGGCTCTGTCCACTTCTAGACACGTAAATATTGAAAAGCATTCAAGTGAGCATTGTTTAAGCATATCTGAAGGTCCAGCGCAGTGATTGACTGTATCGGTGACCTTTGAAGGCCGGTAATAGATCACTTAATGCTGTTCTTCCTAATAATTTCGATTTTGTTGATATTTCTGATCTTGTTTGCCCGTTGGTTGATCTGACCTTGCTGGTCAATTTGGTCAAACTGATTCCGGTTTCGCTGATCTTGCTGGCCAACTGGATCTCGTAAATCAATCTGATCTTGGCGATCTTTCTAATTTTGTTGGCCATTTCGATGTTGCTGGTTAATGTCATTTTTCTGATCATTTTGATCCGGTTGAGCAAGCAATATTTAAAGGCAATGACAGCTGCTTTGTTCCAATATTTAGAAACAAATCCAAGCATTGTAAATGACTTATGTAGGCCTAGTTTTTGGACCTTTATTTTTGTTACATCTTCAATATAACTGAGTATAGAAGTCTTAGCGGCTTTTAAAATATCCTTCAAGCGAGAAGCAATGGATATTGCTATTCGAGACTATTTTGCGTTGATTCATGTTGCGCGAGGTGTAGTTGCAAACAGAGAATTTTTTGTAGCCCACCTGTTTTATTTCTTGTCATTTTGGCAAACCATGTTGGCGATTTTACGAAGCTAATGGAGCAATCGAATTCTCAGTAGTAAAGGGCAAGATCAAAAATGTACGAGTGCATTCGACTGGTTGCAGTACTTTTTCGGCGATATTTCTGAATCAAATTTAATATTTAGTTGTGGTAACTCTACGTGGTGGTTTTAAAATAACTTTTCAATATACTTGTCCTGAGAAGAAGAGGACCCGCCAGTGTAATAACATCTGAAGGAGCTGTTCTAGAGCCAGTAGCTCCGAAGAGCAACTTCGACTTTTTGATTTTAATGAACGTTCACTTCATTAACTGTGACAAAGAAGTCACAGAAGACATGCTTGTTACAAATTGTAACGAAGGCAAGAAATTGTCTCAACTTTTTTCTCTTACCATTTTAGCACTGTTGGCGTTTTGTCCGCGTTCTTTTAATCAAAAGGCCGCCACGGAGAGGGCAGCCACATCCCCTACTCTAAAATCTACTTCTCAATGACATTTTTCTGAAAAAGGAGCGAAATCGACACGTGCATGGAGATGACATTGGTGGATATCGTCCCGATAGTGGTTTTTGTTAAATGCTATATCTCTAGACACTATCCGAATTCGTCCTAATTACTCTATCTACAGAGGCTTATCACTTAAGCAGACTGTTATAATTGTTGTCTTTATTAAACAGAAATGAAACTGATCCAGATTTTCGCACACATAAGCTTAAGCGTAAGCTGTTTACGTATGCAAATGTGTTTTTCCTATGGCGGCTCTTCATACAATCCTTCACCTTCTTCCACATGGAATTTACGGTAAAAACCTATTGGAAGATACAAGTTTATGAGGAGCATATTTCTATGGAAGAATCAAAACCCAATTCGTTGCAATGTACTGAAGATGCATCATATCATCTCTTTAAATAGCAGGTATCCTTCCCAGCTTAAAGTAGCCACTGCATACGGACAATCCCCGACAGAGAACCTTGGCAATACTGTCAAACTGTAAATTTGCAACATATCACTGCTAATTTCTACCCGTTGAAAACTAAAGTATCGAAATTTTCTAAGAGGACGTGGATATACGAATATCTCTAAGACTTCTGGGTAAAATATTGGCTATTCATCAGCCCGCAGCCTGGCTACACATGAATGCCATACCACAAACTGAAATTATGAGCATCGGCTGTTAGGTCACTATTTGTCCTTAGTTTATAGTATGACAGTGGAAGACTGTGAAAGACGTATCTTTAAACTGGTTAGTAGAGCATCACCTTCTGCCAGGTCTCTGGTTTTTGTACCATCCCAAGAAATTATATGGCTGATAGTCCTCCACCTACATACCGTGGCTGATTTAAGCTACAGCAACACTGTTGGGGTTTTAGTGCCGATCCTTGATCAGAAAAAAAATTTAAAGAGCTCAACAAACTGAAGTATTAAGTCACAATGCCATCAGCGAGGTAATGCATTTTAGACAGGCCCTTGGAGGAATTTTGCGAAGTAAGGACTTCTGTTGCAAGTGACTTTGGCCACTGGTCTAAGGGGTCTACATTGAAGGTCACAATCAGAGTAATTATGTATTAGGTACGCAACTAAGTCAATAAATGGCTCCAGCAGTAAGTGCTGGTCGATTTTGACATATAAAAAGCGTCATGGACCAACCTTAGAAACATGGTAAACAAAGCATTTTGACACATTAGTGATTTTGTTTTGGCGTTATATACTTTTGGTTATATGAAAATGTCTGATTTTGTGCCAAATAATCGTCATTTGCGGGAAGTGTTGGTTTTCTCCTTTCATTCGAAAAAAACGGCGGCTGAACCGCATCGAGAGCTCCAAAAAATTTACGGAGATGCTGCCGTGCCGTGATTAATTCCGTCGCTTCAAAGACGGTGATTTCAATGTTGACGACCGTCCCCGGGAAGGAAGGCCAAAATCCTTCGAAGACGCTGAATTTGAGGCATTGCTCGATGAGGATCCCTGTCAAATGCAAGAAGAGCTTGCGTCATTATTAGGATACGAGCAGAGGCACGAAAAAGCGATTCTACAGCATGACAATGATCGGCCTCACTTTGCCAAACCCGTTAAAACCTACCTGGAAACGCTCAAATGGGAAGTCCTGCCCCACTCGTAATATTCTCCAGATATTGCGCCATTCATAGCACATAGTCTGGCTGATCAGCATATGAAGACATCAAAAAATGGCTTGGTACGTGGATAGCCTCAAAAGATGAACACTTTTACCGTAACGGTATTCGAGCTCTTCAGGAAGGTGGGAAAAACTTGTAGCTAGAGATGGGAAATACTTTGAATGGTTCATTTGTAACCATTTATTCACAATAAAGTAGCATTTTCATAAAAGTTGCCCACCTAATAATAACTTAAAATTTAAGATTAAGTATTGCTTTATATTCAAGCTACGATGAAAGCAAAGGCAGTCTTTATTCCAAAACATATCCTCAACTCTTTTAAAAAGCCTTGGAATAGGAGTGGCCGCTGTGAAGCGGATGTATTTCTTACAGTTATCAGAGAGTCAAGTTCACAAAAACCGCAACTATGAAATTGACAGGTAGATACTGTTGTGCGGCTTAACTATAGAGAGAGCATTTAAAATCTATGCATTTTGAAGAATAGAGGTCACCGCTGACATGAAAAAGTGTAGGGAATTACTGACGCACCAGATCTCATCGGTGGGCTTATTATTTTCATCAGAACTTCAAGTGCCACAAAACTCCCAGTGCAAATACAATATTACCATTTCAATCCACTCGGGCTATACGAGTATTTGCCCCGATTATTGAGCGCTGATTTCAGGATCTTCTTTTGGACTACTTGAATTGGAGCAATACGGGTAATCGATTGATTGAAAGTCCTGCCCTTTACCAGCGAGTTTACTAAAACCAGAAGTTGAGTAGTAAAATTGACGGCATCTTACCATAAATAACTCGAGGAGCACCACAATTTGGATTTATAATATCCATCCTGTGAAGTTGAAGAGTGATATTAGTTTCTTAATATCTTTTTCTGAGATCTCGTCAAGTGAACCAAAGAATTGTTGAACCATGTAAGTGTCCTGGCTCTTGCGAGTGCTGTGCTAACTTATGTCAGCGTCCTTGCACTAATTGCAAAAATGTAGTAATCGATCCAACAATTTCGACAGCAACTTGGGTGTCAATGAGTATTGCTCTATTCTACCTTCAAACTTACCAACTGACATGCTGTTGGGTCCAGGTTCCTGAACAGCTGTCTTTTACGGCATTCCTTGGGGAATTGTATGTCAACGTGATTTGAAATCTAATCAGAGGTAATGCTGATAGCCAGTTGAAATCGATATTAAGTCAAACATATTACTGTAACCGTTTCGCAGTCTTGCTTGCAGCTTTTCTGAGTCTGATCGCGTTATATTTCGCAGGTCTGAAGGTAGGGGGTAGGTAGGTAGGTAGGTAGGAAGCGCAGTGCCAAATTAATTGTTAAGTGTGTTGTGTTCTTTGCCAAGAGCAGATCGATAAGTAAGTGAGCCATATGTGAGAATTCTGCGTAATACCGCTGTGTACATCCAAAAGATCTATTTCGTTTGGAAATCCAAGTTCGTTTCGCGTCACATGCAGAGAAGCTTTCTTCACCTCTTTCTACATTTTTCGTTTTAAACTGCGTTTAAAATCCAATATGATCCTTACATACCTAGCTCTAGGCGAAAAGGAAAGTGGTTACCAATTAGTCGGGGAAGTGTAAGGTATGGTAATTTGGTTTCGGTGAGGAAGAACATCCGGCCGATTTGCTTGTGTTAATTCAGAGACTACATTTTTTCCTCTGCTGTTTACCTTACTCACTACCCGACTACTGTTGATCCTTTTTACGGAGTTTTGAAAGGGTCTTATTCATGATTATAGGACAGAGTAGAAGAGAAAACGCCGCTTTTGCTGGGGAATTTAGTTTTATTGCAGTTTCCTAGTGTCTTGGATATCCTCTTGTATCAAATGGTGAAGCTTCATGAATTCCTTTTACGTGAACTTAAATAAAAGAGCCTTGTTTGTCTTAAAAGGTAGCTGCAGTCCTCACAACCTCGTGCAAAGTCAATGTGGAAAATGTTACAATTACCACTCAACGTATATTTAACAAAAACAAGTTAAATTTTATATCTGAGGACAAGAGACGATGTTAACTGTGTGTGAAAAGTGCACAAGTGTTCTGTATTGTTTCCAGAACAGAATCAATTCCTTGTAATCTTCTCAAAACTATTAAGGCTGCAGCCTCCGAAGCTTTACTGTTTGCATATTGCTCGGAGAGGAAATGGTGATATTACGTGAAGAAATATTGGCGGATATCATTAAAGCGGGAACTTCTGATATTGTTCAAACTTAGGTGAAGTCATGTAATCATTAAGAGAGCTTTATCCTTGTAATAATCTATACACATACTCGTAATCTGCTTCTTCTTAAAAATCCTCCGTTTTTAAGGAGGAACGAGTATAAACGTTTGATTTCCGAAGACTCATGCGCCGCTGTAAAACGATCCAAATAAACACCAAGCTCCTCCTCGATAGAGCCCAGAACATATGAATTCATGTCGACTTTAATTTTCCCTTCATTAGGTTTATGGAACTCGGCCGCACTACTAACCATCTTCGTAACTTGTCCGCGGTACGTAGCCGACTTGCCAAATAAATTATCAATGTAGTTAGGAGAGAATAACATGTTATATGGCTTCCTCGTGTTTCTTCCCGGGTTTCGGCATGAGGACTGAAATTTCCTGTCCTGCAGATCTAACAGGTGTTTGAAAGCCTTCAAAATAGAAGCGGTCAACCTAATTAACCCGAAATCGCTTACGTTTTCATCAACACTTTTACCCGCTTTTGGGTATGAATGATGCTCGGTCAATTTTTTTTCCATGAGTTATTCAATATGCAGACCCTAAAAATTAGTGTAAGCTAAAGAATTGATATATCTTGAAGTTCTGCTGCTGGTTGGGTTAAATGCTGTAAAGACCGCGCATTTTATACAATATGCAGCGAAAATGTGCCTTGCCCAACACTAAGACAGAGGTTGCATTATATAACTTTCAGTAGGCAATTACTTTCATTTTTAACTGAGAAAACTTCATCCATTACTACAGGCCATTACTACAGCTAGAGCTGGCGCTAAATATACCTCTAAAATCAAGGAAGAACAATTTTCGAGCTAAATACATTACACGATATAACTTGTTGGTACTGATCCGTGTTCTCGGCTTCAGAAATACTCTTCTGAGAAATAAATGTTCTTCTAAAAGAGCTTACCTTATGTTTGCAAAATAAGTCAAACTTCAGCAATAGGTGACGACAATCTGAAAAGAAAAAACCAAATAATCATTAAGTGCGTGCTTCCTTAACATTAGATGTATCTAAATAAAGAAAAACCCTCTTTCTAAGAACAATAAAATGTTATCATTGTCTTTGAATTGCATAGAGTACTCAACTCTTATTCTGTTGATGTCTCATAAATAACACCCCTCAGGAGGACCTTCTCTACTCTGTTCAATTTTAATAAGAATCCGCTTCAGGCAATTTCAAACTCATCGCATAAAATGTCATGACAATTTCTCAGAATCCCATATTTAGAGCGAAATTTGCAATCCACATAAACCTATATAACGTCACACTTAGTCGTGTACATGGCCTACAATACCTCTTGCAAGGAATAAAAGAAATGGTGAAACAAATGAAGAACCACGAAGTGCTGTGAAGATCTATGAAGAACTATGAAGAACCACTTACCACAAGGGTAATATCCTTCACTGCAACGACTCCAAATGAAAGAAATATCATTTCAAATGACTCAAGGTGCAAAAGATAGACCAGCGAGAAAGAATTATTCCCCGTTTTTGTGCATCGAATGCAGCTGATTTGCAGCTGTAAATAGCGAAATCCCACTAAGCCACGAAGGAATGTAACACCTGAGAGCCAACAGCTAAAATCTAAAAAAAAAAACTAAAACAAAAAACAAAACAGAAAACAATCGAAAAGAAACCAACCACGCCAACACACAAAGATACAAATATTTGCACAAACCATAAAATGCAAATGCGAGATACACTGCAACTACGGGCACCCTAGCAGCTCTAGAAAAATTTTCTTTTAGTTTTTTTTGTTTTGGTAATTTTTGCAAGCCACCGTCGTCGTTGTTATGTTCCTCCGCAGTGTCTGTTGTGTACTCTGCACACAACACGATATTGTCAGTCGCCTCTAACTAAGAACAGATCGATAACCCCTTTGGAGGCCCTCGAAGATAGGACTTGACTAACAAAACCCATATCTCTATGTACTGACACCAGGACTAGCACCTATCTTCCTCTCTGAAAACCCTGGAAACAGAGTGAAAATCAGTAGCCACCGAATGCCAGTGCTAGTGCATATATTTATTGATGACTCTCCTTCATGCAACCAACACCATTGGAACAAGCCAAAACGAAGATCAAAACCAAGACGAAACTCTGGACGATCGACACTCCGAAACAACAACACAATACGGTGGTCGTAATGTTCCTACACACAATACGAGTACACAGCCGACAGCTTGAAGGGACGGAAATGTCCTTTATAGACGATTTAGCATGCATGCCAATGAGCTAGCTGCCGGCATATGGTATGAGTACTCTTATACTCCGAGTAAACCCTGTGCATACAAGTATCACAAGCAACAGATGAGTGTGACCAGCAAACCAAATAGGTGGCCATTAACATACGAATATGGTGTAAATGAAAGGAATTTGTGGACACACGGAATGAGTTAAAGATAAAAAAAAACAAAAAATAAAAAATAAAAGGAGTACGAAGCAACTAAGACCTGAAGAAGAAGCACTTGGTTTAAGAAATGGCATAAAGCAATTACTACCACACCATGGTTTGGAGCCGTAAAGTGA